>JAMJFZ010003396.1:11530000-12130000 GCA_026225945.1 Cricetomys ansorgei
AAGCAGTGCTAAAGGGAAAATTCATAGCACAAAGTGAGTACCAAATAAGAGTAGAGACACCACACACTAGCAAAATTATCTGAAAGCCCTAGAACAAAAAGAAGTAAGCACACTCAAGAGGAGTAGATGACAAGAAATAATCAAACTGAGGGCAGAAATCAATAAAATAGAAACAAAGAGAACAACTCAAGAACCAAGGAAACAAAGAGTTTTTTGAGAAAATCAAAAAGATAGATAAATCTCTAGCCAAACTAATTAAAAGACACAGAGAGAATATCCAAATTAACAAAATCAGAAACAAAAATAGGATATAACTACAGACATCAAGAAAATCCAAAGAATCATTAAGTCATACTTTAAAAAACCTGTACTCCACTAATTTAAAAAATTTAAAAGAAATGGATAATTTTCTTGATAGGTACCACCTACCAAAGTTGAATCAAAATCAGATAAATAATTTACACAGAACTATAGCCTCTAATGAAATAGAAGAGGTTATTAAATGCCTCCCAATCAAAAAAAAAAAAAAAAAGCCAAGGGCCAGATAGTTTTAGCGCAGAATTCTATCAGACCTTCAAAGAGAAATTAACACAAGTACACCTCAAGTTATTCTACAAAAATAGAAGCAGAAGGCAGAAGGAACACTGCTAAAGTAATTTTATGAGGCCACATGCACCCTGATACACAAACCACACAAAGATTCAACAAAGAAAGAGAATTACAGACCAAGTTATCTCATGAACATAGATGAAAAATTCCTCAATAAACTCGTGGCAAACTGAATCCAAGGATACATAAAAAAGATCATCCACCATGATCAAATAGGCTTCACCCTAAAGATGCAGGGATGGTTCAACATATGAAAATCAGTCAATGTCATCCACCATATCAACAATCTGAAAGAAAAAAACACATGCTCATCTCACTAGATGCTGAGAAAGCTTTGGACAAAATTCAACACCCCTTCATAATAAAGCTTTTGGAGAGATTGGAGATACAAGGGATATACCTAAATATAATAAAGAAATTTACAGCAAGCCCATTGTCAACATCAAAATAAATGTAGAGAAACTCAAGCAATTCTACTAAAATCAGGAGCAAGACAAGGTTGTCCCCTCTCTCCATAACTATTCAATATATTACTTGTAATTCTAGCTAGAGCAATAAGACAATGAAGGAAATCAAGGGGATACAATTTGGAAAGGAAGAAGTCAAAGTATTAGTTATTTGCAGATGATATGATAGTATATATAAGTGACTTCTACATCTGATAAACAACTTCATTGAAGTAGCTGGCTACAAGATCAACTTAAAAAAAGTCTGTAGCCCTCCTATATATAAATGACAAATGGACAGAGGAAGAAATTGGGAAATTAACACCCTTCACAATAGCCACAAATAACATAAGGTATCTGGAGTGACTCTAACCAAGCAAATAAAAGACTTGTATGACAAAATTTTAAGACCTCGAAGAGGGAAATTGAGGAAGATCTCAGAAGATGGAAAGATTGCCCATGCTCCTGAATTGGTAGAATTAACATAGCAAAAATGGCCATCTTACCAACAGCAATCTACAGATTCAACACAATCCCTATCAAAATCCCAATACAGTTCTTTGCAGACCTTGAAAGGGCAATACTCTACTTCATATGGAAAAAAACAAAAACCCAACATAGCCAAAAAAATCCTGAAAAATAAAAGAACTTCAGAGGTATCAACATTCCTGATCTCAAGCTGTACTACAGAGCCATAGTAATAAATATTGCATGATATTGGCATTAAAATAGACATGTAGATCAATGGAACCAAATTGAAGATCCAGACATAAATCTACACACTTGTGGACACCTGATCTTCAATAAAAAACTCAGAAACATACAATGGAAAAAAGAAAGCATCTTTAACAAATAGTGCTGGTTTAACTGGATGTCCATATGTAGAAGAACACAACTAGAACCATATCTATCATCATGCACAAAACTCAAGTCCCAGTGGATCAAAGACCTCAACATAAAACCAGATACACTGAACCTGACAGAAGAGTAAGTAAGGGAATAGCCTTGAACACATTGGCACAGGAGACAACTTCCTGAACAAAACACCAATAGCTCAGGTATTATGATCAACGATTAACAAATGGGACCTCATGAAACTGAAAAGCTTTTGTACAGCAAAAGACACTGTCAATAAGACAAAATGGCAGCCTGCAGAATGGGAAAAGATTTTCACCAACTCCACTTCTCATAGAGGACTAATATCCAAAAAATATAAAGAACTTAAGAAATTAGACATCAACAAAATGAATAGCAATTAAAAAATGGGGTGCAGGTCTAAACAAAGAATCTCAAAAGAGGAATCTAGACTGGCTGAGAAACACTTAAATTTTCAACATTAGCCATTCAGAAAATGCAATTCAAAACAATTCTGAGATTCCATCTTATACCCATCAGAATGGCTAAGATCAATAACACAAATGATAGATTATACTGGCAAGGATGTGGAGCAAGGGGAATACCTCTTCATAGCTGGTGGGAGTGGAAATCTGTACAACCACTATGTAAATCAATACAGTGATTCCTCCGTAAATTGGAAATCAACCTACCTCAAAGTTCAGCTATACAGCTCCTGGGAATATACCCAAAAAGATATTCCATCCTACCAGAAGGGCACCTGCTCAACTATGTTTATAGTAGTTTTGTTCATAATAGTCAAAAACTGGAAACAATCTAGATGTCTCTTAACTGGAGAATGGATAAAGAAATTGTGGCACATCTACACAATGGTGTACTACTCAGCTTTTAAAAATAATGACATCATGAACATTGCAGGCAAATGGATAGAACTAGAAAAACTCATTCTAAGTGAGGTAACCCAGTCCCAGAAAAATAAACATGGTACATATTCACTTATATATGGATATTAAATGTTAAGCAAAGGACAAAGGTGCTGCAATCCACAGACACAGAGAGACTGCACAACAAGGAGGGTCCATCCCAGTGGTAACACAGGGATCTCCCTGGTAAAGGGGAAATAGAACAGATGATACAGGTGGGATGGGGAAGGATGGGAATGGGAAGAAAAGGGACCAGGAATGGGGAGAGGAATGGAGAGAGAATATATGGAGAGATGAACAGAACAGAAGGACATGTAGTGGAGAATGGGGAGATCTAAAGCAGTGGAAACTCACTGGAATCAATGAAGGAGACCTTAGCAAAGACCTCTAGAAATGGGGAATAGGGAACCTAAACAGGCCATCTTCTGCACCCAGGCACTGCTTCCATTGGTGGGAATAGGACATCATCCCAGCCAAAACAAAAAACAAACAAAAAACCTTCAACCTATGGCCTATCATCCCTGCAAGACCCTCTGAGATGATGGAAGTGCAGAACACTATGCAGGCCAGGAACTAGAGACTGGATAGCCAAGAGAGGACTTCTAAAGTTATCTTGCTCTCCTCATAGACCATGCCGAGCTCAATCTTCATCAGAGAAGCTTCCTTCAGCAGCTGATGGGCGCAGATACAGAGGCCCAGGATCAAATAAACTACAGAGGTCAAGGAGCCCCACGAATGAAGCAGAGGAGGGATTGTGAGGACCAGAGGAGGGGAGGACACTAGGAGAACAAACCCCACAGAGTGGCAGATATGGAACCTAATTATGTCTTGAATTTTACTGGCTTGGTGCTTTTGAAGAACTCACATAGAATGGAGTAGGTCTGTGTGTCTCTGCACCTTTTGCATGCCCTTGGGACCCTTCTTCCCTTGCTGGATTGTCTAGTCCACCCTTGAAGTAGGGAATTGTGCCTGACCCTGTTCCATCTTGTTGTGCCATGTTTGAACAATAGCACTGAAAGGACTGCCCTTTCTTAGGGATAGGTGGGGGTGGGGGTGGGAGGATGGGGGTAGATCTGTGGGAGAGGGGAGAGAGGAGACAGGGTGGGGGGCTAAGCTGGGAGGAGTGAAGGGTATGGAGGAAGGGTGTTGGGATGTACTATATGAGAGAAGAAAAAATTTGAAAATGTGAAACTTTAAAAATTAGCATAATAAATTGACAACTGTGAAACAACAACAAAAAAAGAGTGAGAAAGAAGGTTCTGCTGTTTGAGTTAAGCATGTATGTAGATACGACAGATAAGCAGCCACCCAGTAGGAAGGGGAGCTGTAGACAAAGAGTGAAATTCCAAAATATTAGAGTAAGTATACCTAGGCTCTGATCAGCATCCAAAAAGAAAGACAGGAGAAACAGAAAAGAAGTTACACCTTACTTAGAAAAGCAAGCAACCCTAACAGAACCTCATGAAAGCTCACAGGGACTGCCCTGAAAGAGTAGGAATTCTGGGAAGGAAAAATATTTTCTATTATTGAAGCGATATGGGATAAATATTCCTCCTACCTCTTTAAGGTGAACCTGCCTTCCTAGGGATGGTCCCTTGGACCACCAAAACGGATTGACCTCCAGAACGGATTAACTAATAAGAGAGGAAACAAGAGAATGTCTCCATCCAGAAGTACATTCCTTTCTTTTCTATAATAAAAAGAGCAGGACTTCAGACTATGTAACAGGGGTCACAGAGACATTAGATAGAGTTTGGAGTAGCACATAGTTAATGAGTTAATGCTTGACAGCAGTCAAGGTTCCCAGCATGCCCTCAGCCCTATCTGTTTAGGGCCTGTTTCCCTAGAAGTCTTCAGGTTTTTTAACACTTGGCACAATAGTGTCCAGTCTTACTCTGTAAGAACATTTTCCTCCACCGTGGCTTCTCTAAACACGGCACATCTCACCCTATAAGACTACTGTCCTCAGCTGAGTATGATGTCACAAGCCTTTACCACCTGCCTTCTAGAAGCAGAGGCAGGCACATCTGGCCTATACAGGGAGTGCTAGGCAAGCCAGGGGACACATAAAAAAATCCTGTCTCAATAAAGAGTATCATCCTCTACCATGTTCTCTGGCCATTGCTCATTCTCACCCCATGAGATTGTTTTTTTTCAAAATACACTATCCGGCCATGCTGTAGTAACAGCCCTAGCAAATTTCTTCTGCATGGAGAAGTATAGCAGGCTACGTGGCAATGGATAAGGATAAGAGTCTCCTTGCATAGTAGCTGATTAAACGATTGAAGTCAGTTTGACACCAGGGAGCTGAGGCTTCTTGCTAAAGTTCCTGGCTAGCTGTATTCCACCATTTCAGAGGCCTCTAGTGAGACTCAACAGAGTAGGAGTGACATGAAGGGCACCAAAGATAAAGCAGGCCTGTTCATGACTGCTTCTAGTTTGAGAGCTCATAGAATGAACAGTGGCTGTCATAGCTCTATCACCTTCTTCTTGGGCCTGGGCTTCAGCATTTACCAGAACTGTGATCTTGGCCAAATTTCCCCCACTCGTTGAGTTTTAACTCACTTAAGTGCCCAACAGGAATACACTAAATGCTTCTCCAAGTTGCTTTGAAAAACAAATGAAAGAAAGTCCTGGTATGTGGGAGGTTTTCATTAAGGATAATTTGTTCTTCATATTCTCTAAGACTATATTCACACTTCACTCTGTTGGAAGAAATCTGTGTGTACACATGGCTAATGATTGGCTCTGAGCTACTCTTCAATCCACGTGTCATCCAAAGCATGGCTACTTAGGAGGAAGGCAAGACTCTGGCCTTAGTGTTGTTATAGCCTGGCCCCATTTTTTGTGCCTTTACAAATTATCTATAACCTGTTTCCTAGATGACTGGGTAACTTGTTTGTCTACATAATTTGTTTTTCCTGGAGCCCTGGTCAAAGGCCAAACTGTTTTCCCTTTTATGAGCCCATGCTTAACTCATGACCAACCTGTCTCTAGAGTTGCTTTCAGGCTATGTTTGTCATATAACCACAGAGTACTCTAGCCACAGATTGCTCCAAACATTTCTCTACCCTCTGATGGTTCCATAGGGCCTGGACAGTGAGTGGGACAGCTTACTCTTCTCAGCCTTGGTCCCTTTCCAACCTTTTGTGGTCCCCAATGACGATGCTCCATGTAAGCAGGAAGTAGTAATAGATGTTTACAACAACCCCTTATCCCCTTTTATCACCAGCTAAAGGTTGGAATGTGGTGTCTTAAACCCACAAACTGTTGGATCTCTGAGTACCATTCCATTCTAGTAATCAGTAAGCCAAGACAAAAGGATGGCTAGCAAGATTGATGTTTGAACAGCTGTTGGTCCAAGATCCAAGTATCAGTCCTCAGAGGACAATAGAAAGGAGATAACATCTGTCTGGAGCCACTGCTGATTTAACAGCACATTCCATCTAGACTCTTGTCTTTGATAAACTGTCAATTTTTAAATTTTATGATATGGCTTTGTCAACTGCATTCCAATTTTTTTACTTGCTCTGCCTGCCCAAAATTAGTATAAAAGAGAATGAAGTGTTTTTGTGAGTGTACAATCTCTCTCCCCTGGAAAGATTAAATTCCTTATTTTGCAACCTCGTGGTCTATTTGGTTTTTAATCCTGACACCATTTCAGGTGTAAGTAGAGTCCCCTTCCCTGCTACACAAAGGAATGCTATTTCTAGAAGGAGAGTCCACCTTCCCTGATAAAGTGAGATGACAGTAAAGGAAAAAAACAGAGGCTCAGAGATAAGGTCAACCAGCTGGCCCAAGGAGCAGGACTAGATTTAAGATTGATTGGTTGCCTTGGCTTCACTTTCCTATATGAGCTGCTAGCTAAAGGTAAAATGGGAGACCAGTTTTTAGGATATTAATCCACTATCTTCTCAGATTGCCATCTCTCTAGAGGAAAAAAAACTCCACAGTTTAAAGATACAATACCTCATATTTGCCTTTTGTTAGGTGGCATGGATATGTTATACTTTCTCCCCTAGGCTTCCTTAGGAACTGATGAAATTCTTGCTGGGGAAAAGTACAGCTTACCATGTTTCATGTTTTGGTCATGTTAAAAGAGCCTTTCTCCTTGGTTCCTAGTGTCAGAATTCAAATTGGCCCTATCTTCCAGGAGTCCATATCATGCCAAAGAGAGTGATTATCAGTCTGTAAGTTGTGCAGAATGGGGAGGGAAAGAGGAGGGAAGACTTCTAGAGAAAAAGAGTGGAGTCTGGAAGACCTTGACTAAAGCATTACAAAATTAACTACATATATATTTAGGAGTTACTGAAGAGTAAGGTAGAAACAGCCCCAGTCCCAACACAGTACAGGTATAAAGTCACTCCAAAGTGCCTAAAGGTGACCAATGATTGATTTATTTATACAACAGAACTCAGCCCTTGAGTAGACATTTTTAGATGCTAATGAGACACGCAATGAATGAAATTGTATGTAGGATTACATGTAACAGCACACACAAGAAAGCCACGTTATGCGAAGGGGAAAGACCCTCACTATATGCCATAAAAACCCCCTATCTTTCATTCAGAAGGCCATTTGAGCTACCAAAGTTTTTCTCCGTGTAAGCCCCTGGAAATATATCTTTTCCTAATAAACTCTCTGATTCTTCTGCAGTCATGGCATCGCTGCATTTTCTGTTCTGCAACACAAAAGACTGGGATCTTGCAAGGCATGCCAACCAAACCCTGATTATCAGGACCAAGCTGTCTGCAGAGGAAAATTGACTGCACTCATGTACAGCTTCACAGTACAGCTAGCAGGATTTCACTTGTATAGGAACATTAAGCCAGGTGTGGTGGTGCTTGTCGTTAATGGGGCACAGAGGCAAGCACACCATCATGACATGTCCAGCCTAGTTTACATGGCAAGTTTCAGGCCAACCAGGGATAGATAGGAGACACTGTCAAAAAGAAAAAGTTGGCATTTAGATGAAGATATGAGTGCTAATCCATCCATGATTAAAAGTTAAAAGTCTGCAGTTCTTGCAAAAGCTAAAGTATCACTGGACTTTTTTTTCTTCTTTTATTTTCCCCCTGGTGTTAGCATTATAGAATCTTCTCTAAATCATTTTTTAATTTTTTTTTTACTTTTTACTATTATAATTCTCTCTGTGTGTGTCTCTCTGTCTCTCTCTGTCTCTCTCTCTCTCTCTCTGTGCATGTATGTGTGTGTGTATGTGTGTGTATGTGTGTGTGTGTGTGATGAGGGGTGGGACATGTATGCACAGTAGGATGAAGAAGTCAGAAAATGACTTTTGGGAGTCAGTTTTCTCCTTCTACAATGGAACTCAGAAATTGAACTATGGTTGTCAGACTTGCAACACAAGCAACATTACCCACTGAGCCATTTCATTGGCCCCAGAATTTTGATGGTTCAGAATAAAAATTCTCTGTGTTTACTAGAAACAAAAAGAGGGGTGCAATTTTGAAACTTATCTCAAGAATTTAGAGGGTGGTAGAGAAGAGAATTTAGTGTGCTTGTCTAGTGTTTCATAAAAGGACACCAGCTGAGTTGTTTTTCATTCAGGAATTATAGGACTAAAAAGAGATTTACTCACTAATAAATATCCATTCCCCATATTCTTCATTGCCATATTGTCCTTCAGCAATTCATTACTAAATCCAGAGTAGTTTAATACATAGTCAGCAGACAGCAGGCAGGCAGTGCTGCCCAGATCCTGATCTTTTTGCCATATGTAAACTGAAACTCTGAAGAAGAATAATGAGGGGTGGAGGGAGCGGGGAGAAGGAGATTTGAATATGAAAGGGAAACTGGCTTTCTCCACAGGACTCTTGTTTGACTTGGAGAGCCTTTCCTCCAAACATCTATCAATAAATGGGGTGGGATTGTCATTGGACCCTCCAAAGCTAATTACCAAGTGTAATAACTTCTGTCTCCTACATACCCAATGGAAGTTTCTGGGAGTAGTTTAACAATATTAACCATTCTGCCACAGTCCTCTTGATTCTTATATGCAACATTCTCTCCCCCACACAGTCCTCCCTACCCCATCCAGTCTGTAAGGCTGCAGTGAGATTCCAAAGGACTCACTAATGATTCCTAGCAGATATTTGTGTGGTATATATAATTTGCTTCTTAGATTAGCATATAACCAAAGCCTTTCTCTAGAAGCATTGTATGTTTATTTGTTTAGAAATAGGGCATTTTATAACCAAAGGCTGGATACAAACTCACTATATGGGCAAGGATGATCTTGAACTTCCAATCCTGACGCCACCTCCTACATGTTAGGATTATAAGTTTGTGCTAGAACAACCAGTATACACAGTTTTGGGAATCAAACCCTAGGCTTCTTGCATACAAGGATTCTACTAATCAAGATACATCTCCTGATCTAAAAACATTGTTCCTGACTGAAGGCAAGTTTGCCTTCAGTTTGCCTGAAGTAGGCATGGCAGCTGTGAAGTACTGCACCATGCACAAAGCGGTCTTAAATGCCAACAATACCTGCCCTGGGAAACCCTGATGATGATGGGTAGTGAGGTCTCATAGCACATAGCAAAAATGCTGTTGCTATCACATCAACTTTGTTAGGAAGGAATAGGAGTTCAAGAAGAAAGGCCATTGGGAAAGAATTCACCAAAATACATCTGTGGTCACTATGTAGACAGAAGAGGATTCCTCCCAGGTTCCTAGCATTGCCCTCTCATTCTGCAAATGTCATCTTTCCAGAGTGATTCCCTCATGACTGAAGTCATATTGATTTTAATGCTATTTGTCTTCACTCTTTGGGAAAAATACACACTCTATGACCAATCTCTCTAAGATCTACCTGCCATGCACTACTTGGCTCACCTTGCCTGCCCCCAATGCTGCAATGTTGATTTGCATGTATTATGGGAATGGCTAGAACATGCAAAGCTGTAAATTTAGTCTATTTTTCTCCAAAGTCACATTCAATCCATCTATATGTCTTTATCTCAGAGACATAAGGACCCAGTTAAAACCTAGCCTTTTACTCTGAGCATATATAACTTCTAATCAAGAACCCCATTTCTACAACTGAAGTTAGCATCTTAGAAGCATCTTAGAAACCAAAAGAACATGCTTGCAGATGTGCAAGCACTAGATACATGATCCTTTCATTGGTTAGGGTGACCTTAACTGAGGTAAGAGAACCCAGAGCTAATGAGGAGGGGTGCAGAGTGAAGGGGGAAATATATGAGACAAAGGACAGGCCATCATTCTGTACTGTACCTCACTAGCATCCAGGCTAAATCACCTTCTAGGACATCATCACTTTTCCTTAATTTGTGACAAGATGGCAGCCACATCTCAAACTGACACACTTGCACATAACAATCTCTTAAAAGGTAGAAAAACTCCCCTTTTCTGCTCTTCTTTTGTGAGGGAATTAAGTCTTTGCCCAGCTCCAGCTGCACTAGTTCCTCAGTTCACATTAGCCAGATAGAACCATGCATACACCATGCATCCAATCTTTAAACTCAAGGAAGGCTGGAAATACAGGTGCTCTGTATGTTAGTGCTTATGGAGGACTGCTTACAAGAAAGAAAAAATTATGGCATCAAACTGTTTCTTAACATTTGTGTTTATACTCAGACAAATGTTATTTTTATCCTTAATCAGAGAAGCTTTTCTTTGTGATAAACAGTGATGAATATAGAAACCCATGGCTGTTCAAAATGCTTAGACTAAGAGAGGGTTGAGTGCTCATCCCTAGAATGGATGTTTACCATTCACCTCAACTGCCGCGGCTCAGAGAACATGGAAGAAGATGGGGTAGAATAATGTGAGAGCCAGAAGTTAGGGAAAAGGATTGTTAAATGGTATCTATTGGGCATGACACAGACACTGCAATCACGAATACACAGCAGCTACAGTTGTCTGAACATGATTGGACCTATCAACAGCCAGTCATGAATGGAAGAGCTCACTCATGAATCTCTATACTCCACTAAACTATTGGCTACTGATGGATTTAATTAATGGAAAACAAAAGAGAGAAAGGGGGAGGGGATGGAGAGAAGGAGGAAGAGGAGCTGGGGAGATTGATTACTCAGTGGTTAAAAACACTTGCTGCTCTTTCAAAGGACCTGGGTTTGGTTGTCAGCATCTGCATGGTTATATGTGTTACATATAAGTTCACAGCAGCACACATACATACACATAAATTTAAAAATCAATCAATAAACCTTTTTTTAAAAAATAAAGAGTGTGAAAGGGTCTATAAGAAGTCACATGACAGTGTTGCCATGACCTAGTAGTCTGTTCTTCATGGTATAGAGACTGCCAGCTTCTCTCTTCATGGAACTTATAGCCTACTTCAGAGACACTCACATTAGTATGAGGATTGGTGGCCATTGCCATATAGAGCTATAGGGCAAGACACAAAGCAGGAACTGTCAGCACTATACAGTGAGGTCAAGGAACCTTCTCCTGAAGTCTTCACCCAAGTTAGAAGTCCACTGAGTTATTTTCAAAACCCCTCTTTCCACCTCATCAGATGTAGTACACACATCTTCACATCTTGTCAATAATCTTCTCGTCTCCCTCCTTCCTTATGGTTGCTGGACACTCCTTTAATTCATCTTTCACAATACCATCATGGCTCTTTCCCAAATGTCCATACTGTCATGTCTGAAACTTTCACTAGATCTATGTGTTATTATAAAAACCAAAGCTGCCCTCCTTAGGCTGGCATACAGGGTATCCCATGCTTTTTTGTCACCTGCTTTTTTAACTTCCTCTCCATCAGCTTCCCTTAACACAGATAAATTAGGTGATTTGACATTTCCAAGATGTGCCCCATAACTTCTTATCTCTATGCTTTGACACAGGCTGAGCCATATACCTAGAATACCCTCTCTCCTATGTCCGTATCCCGTCTTCACCTATTAAAATTCATCACTTTATGCCCACCTTACATGTCACCATTTCTATGAATCTTACTTTACCTCATTGGGTCAGAGTTAATCTGAGTGTTCAGAAAATTTTACCACCCTTCTACTGAGAACAATTCCACCATACCTGTTGGACCTTTCCTGTGGGCCAGGTATTTTTTTAAAGTATTTTATATGGGGGGCTGGTAAACATAGCACAGTGTTTAACAGCACTTACTGCTCTGGTGGAGAACTGAAGTTCAATTTGAAGCACCCACATTGGGCAGCTCACAACTGCCTGTAACTCCAGTGACGGGGGACTCAACATCCATTTCTAGCCTCTGTGAGCACCTGCACATGCACACACACATATAATGATGATGATGATGATGATGACGATGATAATCTTTTAATTGCTTTATAGGAATAAACCCATTTAAGACTCAAAGCATCGCTCTAAGAAATATCCTCATTTGACAGAGAGGGAAACTGAGGCCAATTAGTCTTTTTTTCACAGTCTAATCAATTTATTAGCATGAAATAAAAATTAAAGTGAAAAAATTTAAACCAAGTTTTATAGGATGGAAGAAAATTTCTTTCCAGTGTATCTTCTCATTGAAAAGTTTGTTCTATGTGTATATATCTATTGTTTATCTATTCTCCCATAATGTATCATCATTTTTAATTTATTTTCTTTTATTGTATAACACATCTAGACAGCCCTCTTTTCCTCCCTCCACTCCTCTCAGTATCCCCATTTCCCCTTTATTCCAAATTTATCCTTCCCCACCCCTACCTACTCATTCCCACCCCTGCCTCTCCCCAGGAAAAAAAAGCAGTCCTCCCTTACTGCTCAAACAGGAGGCCTAGAAATCTGAAGGAACTCTTCTGAGTTCACGTAAGTGTGAAGAACTACTTTACCTATGCAAGCCCAATCAGTCCAATTCCTGAGGGGAGCTGAACCCCAGCCCTGTACACTATAACTGTCTAGGATCTGGAACTGGTCTTGAGGCCAGTGAGACTAAGGAATTGAACTGTCTTTTCTATTATTGTTGTTTTTGTTTGTGTGGGAGTTAACATTTATTTGATTGGTTTTTGTGACAAGGACTTACACTATTAGCTCATGCTGCCCTTAAACTCCATACAGTCCCACTGCCTCACTCCTTGCCAGTGCTAGGATTATGGTCATGGGCCTCCATATCCAGATACAAATTGGATTTTAAATCTCTTAATTAATTGCTTTTTAATCTAACCAACTAATTTGTTTTTAATCTAGTCAACCATATGCAGCTAGTGATCATCATGTTTGATAATGTATTTCCATGAAATATACTTCCCTGTGGGTGGGCAGGGACTTCCTTGCAAACCAGTTATCTCCAGGACCCAGCCTCAATGTTGGTTCATCTAAAATAATCAGTTTTCTTTCCCTCCCTATAACTTTAACAGCAGGACAAGTTTTTTTTTGATTCACCACTTTGTAGCACATGTTGAACCATCCTTATTATTAGAAATTTGGTTTAACCACTATACTTGAAAATGCTTCTCAGTTTTTTTTACTTATTATGGAGGTAGAGGAAGGACTGAGAAGATTTGAGGGAAAGGAAAGAATATGATCTAAATATACTGTACAAAATTCTTAAAGAATAAACACAAACATTACTTTTAAAAAATTCTTCTTTCTGTTACAATGACAATTTACCACCACATTCTGAAATACAATGTAGAGGAATATTTAATCACTTAATCCAGCAACATGACTTCTCTAGAAAGAATAACATTGAAAGGCCTGTGTGATAACTAGAATGTTAATCAAATCCAAAGGTCTATATGAAGAGATCACATCCAGGGGTCTATATGAAGGGATAACATTCAGAGGCCTGTGTGGTCTGGCTCAAGTGTAGAAAGAATATTAGTACACACCTTTACTACATTAAGAAGGCAGTGGTAGCATATACCTTTAATCCACAGCACAGAAGCAAAGTAGAAGCAAGCCAAGTTCAGAAGGAGTCAGTGTCAAACAGAACTGTAGTCTGAGATGAGTCAGAGTAAAGGGCAGGCAAAGTGATAAATCAGAGGAGTTGGCAGAGTGTGTCAGAGTGAAGACATATTCAACTCTAGTGATAGATAAGTAGGCTCTCAGCTCAGAGAGTCAGAAGGATAAGACACAGGGACACAGAGGATAAGACACAGAGGCAGAGACATAGGGGCAGTCTGAAGCAGTCTGAGGAGTCTGAGACAGAGGTAGCTCATCAGAAGTCAGTTCAGACATCAGATAGGAAGAGTGAGTCTATTTGAAGCCAAGCAGAACAGTTCAGTCAGAGATGTTGTGGGAGTCAGCTAGAGTCTGCCAGAATCAGAAGATTTCAGTCAGTCAGCCGGCTCAGAAGGTCAGTTTGAACCATTCAACTTGGAGAAGAGTTTGAACCAGTACAGCAAATGAGTTGAGTTAAACCAGCAAAGTCAGTTGAGTTCAGTTCTAGATTCAGGCTTGAAGACTAGATTGTAAGGAGGCTGAAGCTTTCTGGCTCTAGGCTTAAAATGAGATTGTATGAAGGTTAAAACCTTCTAAGGACCAGGGATTGAATAAGTAAAAAATAATCCACCTTTTACCTTGAATCTACATTTACCTCTGGTGCCTAATATGCTAGGTTTAGGTTTACAAAATAGATTGTATGGCTACAATACAATTTCATTTATTGATGATTCTTATTTATATTCACAGTGTCAATGTCCAACAACCTTTCTAAGGTCAGCATATGAAGCCAAGGAATAGGAAATAAAAGTCAACCCCAGTCAAGGAAAGCACATCCACAAAGTACTTTGCTTCATTTTATGTTACTAGAAGGGATTTTTTTTTCTTTTAACTCTAAAAAGTATGCCTCTTATGGAGATTTATCCCTAGAAACTTTGGCAGATATCTGTATCAAAAAATTAAATTAATTTACATTTCTGAACAGGATTCCAAACTCAGTGCAAAAATGTCTAAGTGACAAAGACAGCATATGTTGTGTCTACAGCATGTGATTTAATGTATACATGAAAAAAATAAATTTCTTTTTATCCATTCTGTACAGTACACAGAGAATAGCAATAGCCATAGAAATAATTTTCCCCATATGTTTAGCCACAGCTGCTAAGTTTAAAGGGCTTTTTATTTGTTTTCTTTCTCAGGGGGCAAAATGAGCCCTGAAACAAAGCAGCATTTTAAAAAAAACAATGAAGAATTATCAAATAACTCAAGGGTTTTCAGCCTTAAAGTTAAATAATACAAGCCTGCAATAAGATGCTCAAAGATCTTAGTGACCCTTGAATGTATTTCTTCTTCCTAAACAGTATTTTTAAAGATACAAGTGCAAGGCTTGGGTGGAATTCAGTGGTAAAGTGCATGTCTGGCATTCAAAAACCCCTGGGTCCAATCCTCAGTACTGGAAAAAATAAAACTAATAAAACAAAATGTATGTTTCAATAGTTTCCAACAAGACTCTCTCATGCTCAGAATTTCCATAGTGATTATGTCTCTTCACATTTTGTAGGGAGGAGGTGCAATTGCATGTATACTTGCGTGTGGAATCCAGAGGTCAATCTTGGGTGTCATTCCTCTGATGTCATTCACTATTTTTGAAGTAGGGTCTCTCCCTGGGGCCTGGGGCCTGGGGCCTGGGGCTTGCCAAGTAGCCTATGCTGGCTAGATAATCAACCCCAAGGATTCTCTGAACACAAGTCCCTAGTGCTTGGATTACAACTATGAATCACCATGCCTATCATTTTTATATGTGTCGTGGGGATAAACATCGAGTCTTCATGAAGTCAGTAAAGCAAAGCCTTTCAGCTCTTCCTTCATATCTTATAGCTGTTTTTATTACTTTTAGTTTGTCAGTCTAGAGCCTGGTTGGCATTTGAGTTTTCAGCCCTTGTTTAGGAAGTATTTTATTAGACTCAGAGCACTCCAATGCTTCTCCATTCCTTGTAAGCAATCATTCAAATGACATCATTATTGAAGGACACTGTGCAAATAGTAATCAGATGGATGTGGCACCACACCATGTGTTTTCCAGAAAGTCTGCACAAGAAGGACAAATTTATTTGCCCCATCTATCATGCTTCCATTCATCTGGAATGAATTTACCCACGAGATATTTGTGGATTACAGGCTTATAAGCTTTAGACCATGTACACTCTTCATGTCACAGATTTCTCACTGAATGACAACTCACGGACACATTGGCAACTCTCACTGCCTAGCTTTGTCAAACGGACTGCTATAATCATCACATTTAAAAAAATGAATATTCTCTTTCCTTTCAGTTTTCTTCAACTTTCTGGGTATGCCATTGAAACAGGAATCTCGATAAAGGATAGAATCCATCCCTCAACACGCCTGCCTTCTACCCATTATGCCCTTCCCTCATTTGACCTCACAGTTTCAAGAAAATTCATCGTTTGTCTTGTTTTCTTTTTGTGATGGAAGACATGGAACCCTAAAGCCTCATACCTGCTTAGCACATGCTGCTCCTCTACTGAGCTACGCACAGCCTAGCTTCAGAGAAATTCTGGGTCACTCTAAGCGCTAAACCAAACTCAGATTCTGTAGACATGATTTTAGACATGATACTTCATTGTTATTTGACAAAGAGATAATGATATTTCAAAGTTTAATTCTAGAGGGAAACTGAAAAAAAAGTTTCTGATATCAACTAGCTTTCTTATAAGACCAAATATCTAAAATAGATCTGAAGGTCTCTTCAGAGGAAATGACCACTCTATCACTCCGTGATCACACTGAGACCAGAACCAGTGAGGTGAGAAACTCACAATGCCCACTGGCTGTCAGACCAACTGTGTTAGAGGAGACCAGACTGCAGATTTAAATATGGTGCTAAGACTATGCTACACAAAATCTGGGGGCAAGAGGTCAAACACTGGTAATGGGCGACCTTGTAGGTGATATATTGAAAGCCAGCATGGGGACCTCTAGCTCCAAACAAGCATTCTTGTGCAGGGCTGGACATCACACCAAGAAGATATGTCTGGAACACTGGGAATTGATCAATCTGAGCTCACCTAAAAGCAGATACACTAAGCTTTTAAAGATTTAGGCCAAGATATGACTCAGTAGTCTCAGAAATCTGTGAATATGGCATAGCCATGAACTTATTGGCACAGAAAGAGACTTTCTGAATAGAACACTGTTAGCACATGCACTAAGGACAACAATTAATAGATGGGACCTCAAGAAACTGAAAAGCTTCTTTATTTCAAAGTACACCATCATTTGGACAAAGTGGTAGGCTCTATAATGGAAAAAAAATTTTTTTTCAACCACACATCTGCTACGGGACTAATCTCTAAGATATATAAATAACTCAAAAAGCTGGACACCAAGAAAACAAATAACCAAATTAAAAATGGAGTACAGAGCTGAACAGAGTTCTCAAAATATGAAATGCAAATGGCTGATAATGAAATGTTCAACACTTAAGGATGGGCTCCATGCCCAGCAGTAGACAAATAACACAGAATGAATTGAAAGGCATTTTTCTACACTTTTTGTCTCATATTATTTGCTTGGGAAAATTTTCAACTTACTGGTCATTTGCTTGTATACTATGGTTTATGACTTTGTGTTTCTATGGATGTGTGTGGGTATGTCTCCATTTTGCCTGTTTTGTTTTGTTTTCCCAAAGAGAAAGAAAGAACATTGTATAGGTAGGTGTTGAATAGGTAGGGAGGAGCTGAAAAAAGTTGGAGAGGGGAAACTGTGATCAGAATATACCATATGAAAAGACTGTCAATTAAAAATGATAATTTTAAACTTTTGTATTATTGTGTGAGTACATGAGTATGCATGTAAGAGAACAGTTTTATGGGTTGGTTCTCTCCATCCACTTTTATAAGGGTTCAGTTGATTGAACTCCGATCCTCAAACTTGGGCAACAAACTTCTTTACTCACTTATCCTTTTTGCCACCACTTTCATTTAAATATTTATTTTAATTTTATTATATATGTGAATACAGCAACCCCCACCCACCCCCACACACAAACATACACAAATACAGCTGAATCTAGAAGAGGATATCAGACCCCATGGAGCTAGAGATACAGGTGAGCCACCTGATGTGGGTGTTGGGAACCAAAGTCAGGTCTTCTGCAGTTGTAATGTGTACTCTCAACCTTTAAGCCATTTCTGCAGCCTTTCTCATCCTTCCTCTGTTTACAAATGTGCATGTGCATGCACACACACACACACCCACATGCACACACACACACATTTTTTTGACACAAGGTCTCATGTAGCCAAGGCTGACATCAAACTACTATGTGGGATAACCCTGAAACTGGGACCTTCAGTACTCCTATCACATACATTGGCTGCTGCCGCCAAGGTTATTGGAGTTCATAACCATACTTAGTTTAGCTCTACTTTCTTAGTGTCTATACCAGGAAGTCAGGACTGCTCTCAAAATTAAAAGAAATAAAACAAAGTTATAAAACTGCAACCCTCAATTCTGTACCCTGATGAAGAATTGTCAATCTATACATTCTAGTCCACATTTTTTTATTGCCTGGAAAAAAGCTACCATCCTACCCCCCCTCAATAATATCATCTAGTCTTCTATAAATATCAAGAAAGCAGCCATTAGTTCTCATGTCCTACAATTGTGGTCAGACAGTAAAGTGCTTCTGCATATTTTTAAAAATTGGAAGTATTGATGAGGCTTTTAAAAGTTGTCTCTTTTGACATAAAGGTCATCCAAAGACAAAGCTCCAAATCTTGTTTCATCATCATGTGCATATAGGATATTTTATTCTCCACAGGCTGAGAGAAGTTCAGTAGCTTTTGAGGCCAGAAGACTCATCTGTCAATGGCATTTTGTCCTGGAAGAGATTTGAGCCTTTATGTTTCTTTTATGTTTATTATCCCAACAAACCATTTGCTAGCTAACTTATGAAAGCAGTAGCCTGCTAAAACTGTCTGTTCATTGTGTCGATCATTTAGATGGAGGCCAGGGAGGAAACTATATTTCCAGAAAATGATCTCTATTTTGATCACTAAGGAGGATAAAAGCATGAGTCGCTGTTTCCAAGGGTCACATCCCAAAGCTGAGCTACATATAAAGCTGGAAGACCAACCTAACATCACTAAAAATTTCAAAGTAAGAGGCAAAAGATACATAAAAGTATTTTAAATTTTTGGTTATTTTTATGTGTGTGGATGCTTTGCCTGCCTGAATGTCTGTACACCACGTGTGTGCCTTGTACCCACAGAGGCCTAAAAAGGGTGTCAGATCCCCCTCAACAACCGAGCCATCTTCTTAGCCCCAGAAACATTGTTTTTAAAGTCAGAGTCCAAGACCATATCAGAACTACCATCTGTTCTTATAAAGTTTTATTGGAACAGAGCTGTATTTATTGGGTCATATGTTGTCTGTGGTTGCTTTTGCAATATGATAGCAAAGTCAGCTAGTTGGAATACAGACTGCACAGTCTACCTTAGTGGTTATTGATCCCTATACAGAAAATGCTTGCTGTCCTCTGAACTATCCTAGCAACAATAAGCCCAAAATAAGTTGTCACGACTCTTAAGCAGTACAGACAGTCCCTCTATGGGAAAATCTGGCAACAAAGCAATACAACCAATTATATACAAAGATTCTCAGAAAACTGAAGAGCATGACGTCTAATTCATTTGATTAAACTAGCATTATTCAGATATCAAAACAAAGATATGATCAGAAAATAAAACTAGGATCCAGTATCACTTTTGGACACATACAGGTCAATCCTTGATAAAACATCACCAAATAAAATAGGGCTATGATGGCACATGCCTATAATCCCAGCACTGGGATGGCATAGGAAGAAATATCGCTACAAGTTTAGACTGCCTGGTTTACTCAGTGAGGTCAAGGCCAGCCAGGACTATATAGGAAGACTCTGTCAATAAAGAAATAAATCAGTAAATAAATGAAACAATAGTGCTGGATATGGTCATATATGCCTGCAAATTATACTACTTAGGAGGTAAAAGTGGGAAAATCAGGAGTTCCAGGGCAGCATGAAATATATAATGAGTTCCATCCTAGATTGTATTACTTGAGATCTTGCCTCAAAAAAGAAATAAAATAAAGTTAATTAATTAAGCACAACAATCAATAAAAGGACTGTGTGTCATAACCAAGTACAATTATTCTATCAATGAACTATGTAATAGAAAAAAAGAATTGTAAACAAAAGATTTTCAATAATATCAGAGTAAAGCACTCAGGAAATCTCATCACCAAACAATTAGAAAACTAAGTACAATTGTCAATAATTGCCATTTCAAGGCTTTCAAAACCAAAGATAGATTACTAGAGATGAATTCATAAAGAACTAGAAAATCTCTGTAAAATAGTGACATCTCTGGCCTAATTGCCACACAATCAATCCTCCCATCTCCCCCCCTCACACACACACACATACACACACACACGCACAAACACACACAATTCTTATTTAGTTAACACAGTGAAATAAGCTTATTATAACTAGAAAACAAAGTCAGGGGTCTTTTTGCTTTTCTTAGGTAAGAGGAAATTCTGCTTCATAGCTCTATAACTCCAAGGCATACCCCAAACACCAAACTCATCCGTAAGCTTTTGATTATAGAGATCAAGAAAGAGTCAATTTTGGTGTGGTCAAGGAAGTTCAAACCTAACAATGGGCACTGAAACTAATTTGTTATTTCTTCATCATACATCTGGTTTTCATAGGTGAAACTCACGGACCTAGCAATTAAGCTTTCTTTGTTCTAGCTTTCCTAATTCTGACCAAACAAGTCCCTAGCAAAAATATGTTTTTTTCTTAAGGTACTGATGCTAAAACAGCTGGAAAACATCCTAATTTAACCCTGTAACTATATGTGAAAAACACCTACTGTTTTTAACTATACGTGTTTTTTAGTTATTCTTTCTGGAGTTTCGATAGAGTCACCAATTCAAATGAGTGGCACTGCCTTGCCCAAGTGACATTTCTTGAGGGAAAATCATGTTATGTGTGCCAGCAACACTGCCCAATGAGGGGTTAGAGACCTCCATAGAACTTTCATACCACAAGAGAGATAGGGAGACCATAGTAGCAACAAACACAATAAGGGCCAGCTGTAGCAAAGGGCATTCAGGAACAATCCCCCAGGAGGCAAAAATAAAACCTACTATTGCCCTGCTAAACAGTAGGCTGACTCCTGAAGCTCCAATGCTGGCTGCTGTTCCCCTGCACCACTCCCAGCAAATAAATATTTGTCAAAGGAAAACAAAATTGTCACACATTGCACACTGACTTAAAGTATCAGTTTAGAACATTGATTTAGACCAGTGGTTTTCAACCCGTGGGTCATGACCCCTTTGGAGGTCAAATGAACCTTCATGGGGGTAGCCTAAGACCATCTACATATATATATATTCACATTACTATTCATAATAGTAGCAAAATTATAGTTATGAAGTAGCAATGAAAATAATTTTATGGTTGGTGGTCATCACCACATGAGGAACTGTATGAAAGTGTCACAGCATTAGAAAGGCTGAGAAGCACTGATTTAGACTCATCCCCTGGGATGCATACATTACTGCTTACATAAAATTTAGTGTGTGTGTGTGTGTGTGTGTGTGTGTGTGTGTATATATATATATATGATAAGTATAAACTCAAGGTAGAAATTCAACACTTTCAAGTTCCAACATTAAAGTGAGAACAGCTATCCAAAGATCAGTAATGCTTCTTTCCTTGGATGGCCACCATTGATCCTAAAAGGTAGCTGATGAGTACTGGCCTCCCATGGGACTCTGAGGCCCAGGCTGATGCACAGCCAATTCCAGCTTGCTTCCTGAAAAGGGTGAAAGGTATGAAACTCTATATTTGTTGGATTTAATTGTATAAACCCATTTGACTCCATGGAGGCAGGACAAAATGGAATGAGAACTTAAAATCCACATCAAGCTCCTGTCTGCTTACAGCCAAGACCCTAATAATATTTCTTGCCCTTCAACCAACATGAATCAAGATAAAATGGGCAGATGCAGTGAAAGAGATACTGACCTTCCTCATCTTTAAACTCACTAACAGTTGCTCACCCAGTAAGGTAACATTTTATGAAATCTACCTTCACCAAGGAGGGCTCTATCTTATTGCTCTTGACATAGACATTGGGACCTCAATTCCCATTCTCCAGTTTCCATATAAAGCTGAGTGCAGTGGCACACACCTATAACCCCAACAACGGGGGAGATGGAGACAAGTAGATCCCTGGAGCTCCCTAGGCAGCCAGTCTACGTAAATTTCTGGAATCTGGGTGAGGTGAGATACCTTGTCTCAAAAAAAAAAAAAGATAGAGAGTAATAGAGGAAGATGCCTGGGATCACCATATGGCCTCAGAATCTTCACACTTCCTAGAAACCCACAGACAGTTCAGAGATCCCAGTCTTCAGTATCAGTCTTTTAGCCCTCACTCTCACTGCTTGTCTTCTGAGTCTTCTAACTTATGGTGAATTAGAAGACAATAAGAAGCTCTTGCTATTTCTATTCTAATTTCATCCTAAGAGAGTATCTCCTGTGCCTAGTGCCTATAGCCACAGAGAAGACTTTTTAATGAGAATTATGTAACAAATACCACTGAAAAGTGATTGTTAGAGGCTGGATAACAATCCCCCCAAGTTCATATGTTAAAGTACTAATAAGTCGTGAGGCTGGGTTCCTATAATGGGGTTAGCCACGTGAGGCCACAGTGAGGAGGTGGCTGTCTGAAATCCAGGACAAAGGTTCTTACTGTGAACCAAATATGTTGTCATACTGACCCATGGATTTGCAGATTCTAGAACTATGAGAAATAAATGTCATTTAAGCCATATTGGCTATGATCTTTTATTATACCAGCCACGCTGAATAAAATAGCAACTTAATGCCTGTCAAATTATCATATCTTTCATATAGAATTAGTTATAATTGAATGAAAACACAAAAGAGGAACAAAGAACTCACTTCGGAATGGACCCAAAAGAAAATACAGAAAATTGTTTAGAAGCCTGGACCTATGAATCACTAATACAGTACTTTTTTTTCAAAGACCACACATTTGGATAATTTGTTAATACCCAATACCTTTGTATTGTTGTGGGGCTGTGATAATAGCAGAAAATGACTGAAAGAAGGATAATGGGATACTGATAGTGAATAATCAAATTATTGAAAAAAAGGAATAAGGCTTACATGGAATTCTTCTCTCTGCTGTTGGCACAAAATAACCCAGTAGCACACCACAAAATCTCTTACACATCAATAGCTAAAGTAACTGAACATGTACTTCTATTCAGAACTTTTATAAATATGAATGTATTCTTGGGTAACTCAGTGCCCACAACACTATCACACTCCATTATCCATCATTTAAATCATAACCCGTATCTCTCATGAGATGGGGGAAAAGAAACTAATGAAATGACAGTGAAATGCAAAAGCAAATAAATAGGATTCGAAGTTTGTGGTGCAAAGTGTCAGCTATGAAGGAAGTCAACAACACTCCCAAGTCATAGCAAGAGAAAATTAGATTAGGATGGATGCCAGGTTTTAGGTTACAATAAGCTCTTCCACCATTTTATGCTGTGATAAACAAATTAATCTGCAACACCCTTTTGTTACAACTGCCAGGCATGGCCAGAAAAGAAGCAAACACATTCTCAATCACCCAGGTGCATCTTAGGCATGAAAAATTAGGATGCCATGGAGAAGAATGGAGAGCATATTGCCACTACCTGCCAACATCGCACAAAATGCCCTGCAAATTTACAGTTCCGACTTCCTATATTCCTCAATATGTTTTCAAATTTGCTATGATAGGAAAACCATTTTGTGGTTTTGAGAAAGCTATAGCATAGACATAATGCCCATCTTTAAGGAAACTGATGTTATAATCACTGCAGAGTGGAGGGTTTATGAACCAAGCCTTAAATCCTCACCTGGATACCCTTACCAGTCTTCCCATGACAAAGGCAACTTCCCTTTTCCATTTTCTATGCCTCAAGGCTTGGAAACATCATTTACTTTCTGTCACTTCCATAACCTACATTCAATTAAATAGAAATCCTTCTAATTACACTTTCAAAATACAGTCACCTTCCTAACTCCATAGCTTCCACATATTTTTTTTCTCACAGTCCCACATTTTATTTTTAGTTAATATCATTTTAGTTGACAAATCATAATTATGTATATTCAAGGGATAAAATGTGATGTGTGTGTATATATATAATGTTACACACACATACAATGTGAGATGACGAAATCAAGAGAACAAGCAGTTAGGTGAGTATGGTGGTGCATACCTTTAATTCCAGTGCTCAGGAGGTAAAGGCAGGTGGGTCTCTGGGGAAATTAGAGGCCAGCCTGGTCCACATAGTGAATTCCAGGCCAGTTAGGGCTAGATACTGGCACATTGTCTCAAAAAATAGATAGATAGATGATAGATAGATAGATGATAGATAGATGATAGATAGATAGATAGATAGATAGATAGATAGATAGATAGATAGATAGATAGATAGATGATAGATAGAGCTAGGTATTGAGCACATCCATCACCTACCTGACCTGTCGTTTCTGTCATTTCTTAAAAGTCTAGCTTGGATTATAGATGGAGAAGACCTGAGTTTCCCCAAAGTTGATGATGATGATGTCTTTTTTAAAGTTACTATTGCTGTAATGAAACATCATAACCAAAGCAACTTTGGGAAGAGTTTATTTTGCTTATGTATCCCATGTCACAGTCTATTGAGGGAAGCCAAGGCAAGGACTCAAACTGGGCAGGAACCTGGCGGCAGGTACTGATGCAGAGGCCATAGAGGATTGCTGCTTACTAGTTTGTTTACAGTTTCAGAGGGTTAGTCCATGAAAATCATGGAGAGGAACATGGCAACAGTCAAGCAGGCATAACATTGGAGCAGCAGCTGGAAGCTTATATGTGATCTACAAGTTGCAGGCAAGAAGTAAGCAAGACTGGGTCTGGTGTGGGATTTTGTAACCTCAAAGCAAACCCCCAGAAATACCTCCTCCAACAAGGCCATGCCTCCTTATCCTTTGTAAACAGTGTATCAACTTGAAAGCAAACATTTAAATATATGATCCTATGGGAACAATTCTGATTCAAGCACCACCTGGTCTGAGAAATGTACTTGGGTGGCAGGGCTTTAGACTGTATTTCAAAGTAAAGATATTTTGGGAGGAGGTGATCTAGAAATGAGGAGGGTATTGTTGACTGCAAAAATAGATTATGGAGTGATGCATATGCAGCACATGAGTGGGAAATGCAAGGGACAGATGAAATGACACAGTAACCAGTCTACATGATCCCTTTTCCTCTAGCAGCACCCTCTAGTGGTTTTCAACTGCATGCTTAGGCCAAACATTCAAACTACAGTCTCAATAATCACTAATACTGTTTTGTTTCAGGAGTATTCACATCCATTTTCCCTCCTGGGAGATCATTTTGAAGTGAGTTACAGGATTCAAATCATTTACTTGTAAATATATCCATATTAAATCTAATCAATAAGGATCATTGTCACTCATAACAAATTCAGACAACCCCATAATCACCACAAACCCCAACCCATGTCAACCACTGATCTGACTTCTGATACTCTAGTTCCAGCCAATCTTAGCATCCCACAAAATAGGGCTGGGGATACGACTCAGTCCATAATATGGACTTGGAATAACAATAACTTGAGTTCAATTCCCAAAACCCACAAAGCAAATCAAATTAAATCAAAACAAAATAAAAAACAGTAGGCATGGTGATGCATGTTTTTAAACCCACTGCTATAGGAGCAGAGACACGCTGGTCTCCAGAGCTTGCTAGCCAGCCATTCTAGCCTACTTACCAAATTCCAGGTACGTGAAAGACTTTGTCTCAAAAAACAAGGTGGATGGCTCCTAAGGAATGATGTCTCAGATTGACATAGACATGCAGAAATGCATGCATGCATGCCCTCCAGAATGAGCGTGCATGCACACACACACACACACAAGGAAAAAGGAATTCACATAAATAGAATCATTCTGTGCGTGCGTGTATGTGTGTGTGTGTGTGTGTGTGTGTGTGTGTGTGTGTGTGTGTGTCTGGCTTCTTTGGCTCAGCATAATGTTTTTTTGCAATTAACCTATGTTTCTGACCAGAACTGAAAAATAGAAAACTTGAACAGTAATTATCCAGGTTTTCCAGGAAAGCAGGGTGTGCTGGTTTGAATGAGGATGGCTCCCATATGGTTCATATGCTTGAATACCTGGTTCCCAGTTGGTGGATCTGTTGGGAGGATTATGAAATGTGGGTTTCATAAGCTCAAACCATTCCCACTTAGTGCTCTCTGCCACCTACTTGAAGCACTCAGCACACCATAGTAGGGCCATACCTGCCTATCTGCTGTCATACTTCCTGCCATGATGACCAGGGACTCTGTATATATAAATAACAGAGATTCATGTTTCACAGTTTGGGAGTCTTAAGAACTCTAATATGGACCCCAATTTCTGGTTTAGGTTGTGCTCTCACCTGGTAGGGCACGGCAGGTCTCTGAGATCCTTTTCATAAAGGCAGTAAGGCCACACACACGAATAAAACATTATGACATCACCTTCTGTGAACCTCATCATCTATTACCATTGGTGAATAGGTTTTCAATATCTGAATTTTGGAGAGACATAAACATTCAGAACATGGATGCTTGGTACCTTTGTAAATACTGGACTTTTGCCTACAGGCAAAATGATAGGGAACCACAAGGAAGAAGCAACTAATGGGGTCATGTTTGAATTCCCTTCTTTAAAACACTTCACTATGCCTCTTAGATTTTAGAAAGCTAATTGGATTGCTGGAAACTACAACAGCCTGAAGAGCTTAAGGGTGTCTGTGCAATTACACAGGGGAAATCACTCAGAACTCATAGCTGGAAGCTTGAAATGGAGACACCCCATGCAATAGCATCAGTATCAGGTAGTTTCTTTAAAGAAAAGAATCCTTGAGGTCTCCTGTATTCATCAATATCCAAAAGGGTAACTTGATTAAAGGGGATTAAAAGTACAGGACAAAAGATTCAGGCATACACACACCACAAAACAATATAGTAACTGCTAAAATGACTCCTCCTTTCAAAATTTTAGTAAACTTGCACACCTCTGTCAGAGGTGTAAACACTGATCCAGCTGCTGGAAAAAAACGACTTCTGTGAGGTGGGGCTTTGCTTATTACACGGTTGGCAGGTTTCTAGTGCAAGGCACATAGGTCCTGGGTAGGCAGCTAATGGAAGGCTAAACGGCAGGGGACTCCCTGGGTCTTAACACAATGTAAAGTGAATGTGCACACTGCAAGAGTCAAGCTTTTTACCCATCTCTGTGAGGTTACCATAAGCAGCAGATCAGCCCTGTTTCATCATCTCCTACAGCAGTAAGCGTCGAAAGCTTTTGGATGATTCTAATAAGCTTGTTACATTTGGATGAACCCAAGGTCTATTCTCATTTCATTTTGTTTTCATTTTTAATTTTAAAGTGCATGTGCATTTTGCCTACATGTATGTATGTGAACCAAATGAGTGCCTTGTGCCTGAGGAGGTCAGAACAGGGTTGCTACAATGTTGGTGTAAGGAACTGAACCTAGGTCCTCTGCAAGAGTGTCCACTCCTCTTAACCGCTGAGCCAAAACTCCAGCCCCTATTGCTGTCCATCCTTTCTGCCTGCTAACCATGCGCTCATGTTCTCCAGAACAGGGACGACATCTGCTATTCGCTCCTCTGACAGTCTGCATGGACACTCTGTCTAGAACTCAGCACAACAGACCTTTGCTAGCACAAAGCTTACTCCAGAGGTTCTCAAGGAGAGGCAATTTTGCCACATCCAGGCACTGCACATGCTAAGCAAGTACTCTAGCACCGAGCTACACACAGGAGAAACAGCAGAGAGATGCAGTGATATGCAGCCCTATGGCAATGGTAACAACACTATAGATAAATAAAATAAAAATAAATCTCTGTTGCTTTTTTTTTAAATCAAGAGAAAGCAAACCCTTAACCCATGTAGCCCTTGGTTATTTTTGAGTTAGTCTTGCTCTATAGCTCATGCTCAGGCCAGCCTTCAGTCTTGCATCCCGAATGCTGGCATTATAAACAATTGACATTCCACCTGGCATCTTTGGGTTTCCTTTAACTGTGAAAAATCTCATACCACCAACTCAAAATTCAATGACTAATCAGAATTAATTTCACTTTCATTCAGCAGGTTTTTATGTATGGATCCTTACATCTTTCTGCACATCCTGTCTTCCATCTAACAAATGAGAAAACAAAAGAGTAAGTGGCTGTCAGACTCCAAGGCCTTGAATGAACTGAGAAAGGACTCCTCTAAAGAATACCTTTCCCTCTGGGTGTGGCAGCACACACCTTAAATCCTAAGCACTCAGAAGGCAGAGGCAGGAAGGTCCCTTTGAGTTTGAACCCAGCCTGGTCTACATATTGAGTTTCAAGTTAGCCGAGACTACAAAGAGAGACCCTGGGAAGTGGGAACCCGACAAGGCAAGGACACTAGAAGAACAAGCCCCATAGTGTCAACGGACCAATACTCTTAGGGTATCACAGAAACTAAGAGGCAGACATGGACCTGCAGGGTCCCCTACGGATAGCTTAAGTTTTTCTGGCTCATTGTTCTTGTAGAACTCCTATAAGCTTGAGTGTGTGTGTGTGTGTGTGTGTGTGTGTGTATGTGTGTGTGTGTGTGTGACCCTTTTACCTGCCCCTGGGACCCTTGCCTTGTACAGCTTTGAGTAGGGGTGCATCCCCCACCTTATTCCATTTTGTTATGCCCTGTTTAAGTAACCCTTGGAGAACTGACCTTTTATGAGGTTAAGAGAGGTGAGGGGTGTGGGGGGTGGATCTGAGGAAGAGTAGAGAGGGGGGGGGAACTGGGAAGAGTGAAAGGAAGAGAATATGGCGGTCAGGTGTATTATATGAGAGAAGAAAAGTAAATTAAAAAGAGAGAGACCCTGTCTCAAAAAAATAAAATTGAAATTAAACTTTTTTAAAAAAATTAAAAGAAACACTGCTTCTTCACCCAAGGAATAATATGGTATGACTGCCCTGGTGCTCAATTTGAACATAAAACAACACTGCATCAGAAACTGCATTCAGTTTTTCATCTGAAAAAGTATCTTTAGACTCTAGAGCAGATAGACTGTACTTGGGGATGAAGAGAAGGCTCAGAGGTTAAGAGTACTTGTTGCTCTTGCAAAGGATCCAGGTTCAGTTCTTAGCACCCACATGTTGGCTTACAAACATAAGTTCAGGGGGATCTAAGTCTTTCTTCTGAACTCCTCGGGTACCTGGCATACATGTTGTTTATAACTAACACTCAGGCAAAACATCAATAAACATAATGTAAAATAAATATAT
The DNA here is from genome assembly GCA_026225945.1 of Cricetomys ansorgei. NCBI lineage: Eukaryota > Metazoa > Chordata > Mammalia > Rodentia > Nesomyidae > Cricetomys > Cricetomys ansorgei. The sequence goes on from JAMJFZ010003396.1 coordinate 11,559,204, forward strand.
TTTTAATTATAAAAAAAACATTGTACCATTTCACTTGGTAAAGACCTTTGACATCTACCCACATTTCTCTTTTCTACTCTGAGTCTGGAAATGATCCATTTAAATAAACTCTGAAGCAGGACCTTGAAAAGAAAGACAAAATAAAAAGAACCTGGAACAGAAGAGAGAGGGTTGGGGGTTTATTTATTATTTATGATTGGCTAAGCAACACTGGGCAATTTTTTATTTTTGTCCTTTTCAAAGACTTATTTTTATTTACATGTGTACCTATATGAACGTATGTGCGCATGTGTTTATATATGTGCATGTGTGTGTGTGTGGGTGCCTGCCAAACCTGGAGAGGACATCTGAGTCCCTGAAACTGAAATTACAGGCACTTGGGAGTTGCCTGATGTGAGTACTGGGAGCAGAACTCCATGTCCTGTGTAAGAGCAGCAAGCACTCCTAACTACTGATTCATCTCTCCAGCCTTTGGAGCAATCTTTCTAACCCCTCATATGCACACCTTCTATTTATACTTACACATTGGTAGAAATTACCTAAGTGTTCAACACTGTACCCATCAGTTCTCTGAGGAAGCACAAGAATAACTGTATTCTAGAACTTGTACACTGATGGCCTCATTTATTCATTCACAAAATAATTGGGTCTTATTATGGCCACCAACTAGTTTTGGAGAGGACAAGACCAAGTTTTTACCCTCACAAAAGCTTTAACATCAGTAACTAACATTGATCAAACATATACTGAATGGCAGCATTGGGCTATGTAATCCCTTTGCATATATTACTCCATTTATTCCTCACAGCAGTCCTACAAGGAGATAAAATGACGTCCATTTTTCCAGATGAAAACACTAGGGCTTAGCAAGCTCAAGTCACTTACCCAAAGAAAATGATAACCACAGTTTTAATCCAGAGAGAGTAACTGCAATACCTGAGCTGGCGTTACTGCACATTCAGTGCAAGATGCCAACTGCCCGTGTCTACTGTGCTGGCTGAATGTGCTGATTGGACCAAAGCAAACATAAACACTGCTTTATTTCTTTCCAATGTAGAAGAATTCTTTCTTATTGGGCCCATTCTCCCCCACAGCTTCTGGGTCTGGGAAGTTGAATGTCCTTGCCTTGTATTTGGTCATTCTTCATTTCTTCCTCTGTCATCTCTGGACAGGAAACAGCAAGGAGGAAATTGCATTTCCAGCCCCCACACAGCTGTCAAAAGGAAACCCTGGTGGGTGCTAAGCATTCCCAAAAGAGGGGGTCTGGGAGGAGCTTCCCCTCCTCCTTCCTTCAGCTCCTGCATTTTTCAATGAACTGTATGCACATGGTACCCGTTATGAGCAGTTCAAAGTTTGGCATTGACTCCCTGTCACAGCACAAACAGGGCTCTCTGGCCCAGGTGGAGAACCGAGAGGCAGAGGGAAGATTTTTGTAAAAGGGGAAGCAGGAAAAATTTTGGACTGAATTCTCTGAGCAATGGCCTTTGGAGATACCCCAAGAGGCAGCTGCCCAACTGGCAATGCCTGTGTCAGGCAGCTGTGCACCCAGGAACAGGGAGCAGCACGCATACGGCAGAATGGGGCTGTGCCATCTGTCACACACTCGTGCCAACCTCTTCACTTCAGGCAAGTTGGGAGTGGGAGGCTTCAGGACGGAAGTGACAGCTCACCAAGACAGCCACATGCCACAGCTTCCCACTAACAGTCCCTTCCTCCAAACATATAGACTCTTTGACCAGTAGCACTTGCCAATGGTTATCATATAATACCTATAAGCAGTTTGGAATTAGAAAACTCTAGGTTTTGTGTTTCTCTGTACAAGTATAGGTGACTCAGGTAAATAACTTGACCTGTGTCTGAGCAACCGTTTCCTCTTTTGGAAAGTGGAAGACATAATGGCTCGTGCATATAATCTCAGCATTTGGGAGGCCAAAGTAGGATGACTGCCATAAATTCAAGCCGGGCTGGGCTACTTCATGATTTCTCGGTAAGTTTGGTGTATAGTATAGTATGAGATCTACTATCCAAAAACAAAAAGGAGAAGCAATGAGGGAAGGAAAAAAGGGAAGGAGGAAGGAAGGGAGGAGAAAAGAAGAGACAAAAATAAATCCAGGGAAGAGAATGTGGTTCAGTTAGAGAGTGCTTGCTCAGAATGCAAAAGGCTCTGGGTTTGATCCCTAGCACTGCATAAACTGGGAGTAGTGAAACACACCTATAACAACTATAATCCTAGAACTAGAGAGATTGAGGCAGGAGGATCAGTAGATTAATGCCATCCATGGCTATATAACAAGTACCAGATAACCTAGGCTACATCAAACTCTATCTCAAAGGACAAAAATATATAAAGAAAGAAGAAAATATATAAAGAAAAAAGAGAGTTCTTATCATGACTACTGACAGTTGTTATGAAGCTTAAATTCAATAGAATTTGTAAATTAAGAATAGGGCTTTTTAAAATGTGATAAGTAGTAAGGAAAATAATGCCTTTTACTTGCTAACTCAAGTCTCTGACTGAAGCCTGGCCTTCTTTGGTTGGCAGTAGGTTTCAGAAGTAAAATCAGCAAAGAAGTTGCCATCACACTTTAATGTGCATTCTGAGTCCCTGGGGATGTTGAGGAGGACAGATTCTGATTCAGGGGGTCTTGTAAATGAGCTCCCAGGAGTGTGGATCTTGCTGGTCTGGGAACTGTGTAGACTGATGGATTATTAAACCGTCTGTGGGATACTGAGCAAGTATTTCACATCTCTTAAGTTTCTGCTTTCTCCAAAGCAGGTTTTTCAATTCATCTAAATCATTTCACATTCTCTTCATGCTGCCATGTTGCGATAGATTATCTGACAAAGAGAATGGCTGCCAATCCTTCCACTCCAATGTCCTTGTGCAATGTGAAGCTGTAGTTCCTTCAGTGGAGAGGGGACAGCCCCTGAGCTGTCCCATCACTTGTCAGGAAGCTGTGGCAGACATCCAGCTGTATGGCTTCCAGGTCTAGTACTTAGGAAGCCTGGCAGCTTTCCTGATTTTCTTCTCTTCTTGGGATTCAGATACCCTAGCATATTTAAAGGAATAAAGAGAGTGGCTCATTCAGGCCACAGCTCTTCCAGACACTGAAGCTAAGATGCAAGACACGTAAGCATACCCATCTCAGACACTGCAACCCAGGTGACCACCTAGCTTTGTGTAGCCATACTCAAGAATTCAGTTAAGATCCCTGGAATAGATGAATCATCCTGCTGCGTCCAATCCACAGAATTATAAGAAGTAATAAATCATTGTTTTCAGTTATGGTGTTTAAGGGTAGTTTTTAGCATAGTAATTGATAGCTGGTACGCATATTGTACTCATAAAAGATAACATTTGAAGGAAATAGGATAATGGGGCAGTGGATATGATCAAATTATCTAAATGTATAAAATGTCATAATGGGACCTGTTATTACACATAATACATGCTAACAAAAAATCTGAAACACAATAGAAAATATTAAAGACAGAATACTTAGAGGACTCATTAAGAAATACATCTATGGGAGGTGAAGAGATAGGCCAGCAATTAATACCACTGACTGCTTTCCATAGGACCCTGGTTTGATTTTCAGCACCCAGTGGCAGCTCACAACAATCTGTAACTCCAGGCATCGCATCTGTGTGATATGCAGAAATACCATATATGTAGGCAAAACACCCATACACATAAAATAAAAATGAATAATTAAGAAATAAATGTACCTATTAGCTTTCCAGTTGACAGAAATGTCCATCTATAGAAATCTTTATTGAATAACTCTTTTATACTCAGTTCAATTTGATGAACATTTACTTAAGGGAAATATGAAAAAAAGATGGGGGCATAATTCTAAGAAACCTGAAGTATATTTTGAAATGTTAGTTTGATAGAAAGAAAGCAATCAGACAATACAAATCCATTCATTCATACCAGTGCACTAAACATATATTTGAGCCTCAAAATATTTTGGCATCAACAATCAAATTCTCTAGATACCTAGAAGGAAGACAGATTTGCTCATGCTATAAGAGAATATTTCAGTGAAGCAGGTACAACTTAAATATAGATTAGTGGAGTGGTAAGCTGCCTGCATTGGTTGAATAATGGTGTTCATATTTTCTATGCAAAAAAAAAATGAAACAGCCCCATTGGCAAATATTTTCTACAGATTTTTATGGTGCTTTACACAGAAACCTTTAAAATTGCTATTTACTGTGGCACATGTTAATTCCACTAAATCAATAACTGAGGGAATGGAAAGATACTGTAAAATACATGCACTAGAAAAAATGAGAATTCAGAAATAATACAGGTAATATTTGTTTAGTACCAAAGCAAAAGATGACATACTGGGACTTTAAAGATTAAAAAATATACACATTATAGAGAGATAAATGTAAAGGGTTTAATATGGGCAGTGATCATCTTTAGCCCCCTTACCTACATCTCAGCTTTAATGTCCTCCATTCGGAAAATATTCTCTACTTACTGGTTGATTGTTCTTGGTAATATGAAGTCTCAGAATTAACAATTTCAAATAGTATCTCAATAAAATGACCCAATGATTAAGAATGAGATACAAATATAAGCGAAATTAGGCATGTTTTATGACATTCTTCTGGAGCATGTTGTGAAAATGAAACTATGTACTTACAAATCATGTTTGAACTACACTTTCTCAAAGGGCATCCTGAGTAGAGAAAGTCAGAAGGAAGTAGAAGACTTTCCAGCCTCTAATTTCCTGTTGTTAAATCTTCCTTCAAACATCCCTTTATTTATTCATTTAACAATGAAGCTACAACAACCATAATTTGGAATAACAGATATTTCTGGAGGAAAGCAGACAACAGACAAATATATGCATAAGAACACTGGTGGTGTGCAAGTCTTAGAGAGCAAGAGAGTCTTCTTAGGCTCCTAAGAACTTAACCCACATGCCTGAGGATCAACAGTGACCAAAGCCATGCCAAGCCAGAGGGTTCCAGAGTCGTTGTACCCTGATGAAGAATATAAAACCCAGATAAGGAATAAGCAAAATAAATTTTATTAAGGAAAGGGTGAGGACTCTCACAGAAAAAAAGCTTCTCAAGGGGTCCTTTAAAAAGTTGACAATGGCAACTAGATAGAGATAGAGATTATCTTTATTGAGATTATTGATTCTTCAAGCATATTTCATGACAAATCAATGAGGGGCCTAAACACAGTCTCCACACTCCCTCAACAAGTATGGGAGATGATCATGATTAACTTGTCCCATTGTGGGAGTGGTCACATGTTTTAGTTACCCTTAGAGGCCCTTTCACTTAACTTGTTCTACTCATTTTGAAGGCTATTTATTTAGTCATTACTATGTTTTGCTCTCTGGCTACATGACTAGCTTATAATTTACCAAGGACCCTTGCCCTTACTTCTCAGAGAAGTAAACTCCTGTCCCAGTAGGTGATTAGGAGTCCAAAGAGATAGTGCTGCCTCAGAAGGGTAATGAATCCAGGTATTTAGCAAATGTGATTAAGAAATATTCCTCTCAGAAAGAAACACTGCAGCAGATATCGAGGGAGGGAACATTCCAGGAAAAGGTGACAGTTGACATAAAGTCCTAACTTGGGAAGCAGGGTTGGTACTAAGCTGTAATTACCAGATAAAAACAAAGTGATCCAATAAAGGAGAAAATTGAAGCATGAAATATAGCTAAATGAAAAATCACAGCTGAGGCTATAGCTCAGTTGGCAGAGTGCTTGCCTAGTACACAGGAAGCCCTGAGTTCAACACCCAAAATCACATAAGCCAGGAATGGTAGTGGCCCATCCTACCTGGAGGGTAAAGACAGAATATCAGAAATTCAAGCTCATCTATAGATTACTACATACCGAATTTGAGGCCAGCCTGGGCCCCAGGAGATTCTGTCTCCAAAACTGTAACTTAATTTACAACTGTAATACCTGGAGATGGTTATTGCGTGTATGAATGTATGTATATATTCCTTGCACTGGGGCTTTGAACTCCAAAGTAGGAAGAGAAGATGGTCTTCCACAGCAAATATATTAAAAACACAGAATTTCTAATCCATTCATTTCAGTCCCCTGGAAGAATTGTTTAGTCTCCATCTGTAATTATCTCCAACACAAGATGCCACTCTTCAGCTGGGAATGAGCTAGGACAGGGCAAAGTAGGATCACTTCCAAAGGGGTGACTTGAGATGTTATATAAATGCCTGGGTAAAGACTTTTTGCCATTTAGGTTTACTTTGTCAAAGTGCCACATTTGTCTAGACTTTGAAACAAAAGAAAAAGACTGTCTATGTGGATCACAATCTCGTCTCCAAAATTCTATTACACTTCCCAGTTATTGCTCATGGAAATCTATTGCTCTTTTAGATGATTTTGCTTTTATTTGTGTGTGTGTGCTTCACACACACACACACACACACACACACAGGAGCAGGTACCCTCAAAGACCAGAGGAAGGCATTGAATCCCTAGTGACTGGAGTTACAGGCAGTTGTGAGGCACCCATAATGTGTGCTGAGAACCAAACACTAGTACTCTACTGTTGTAACACGATCCAAGAATGGAGTTATGAAAAGGGAATTTCTGAGTGCTTATGAAAAAATGCCAAAAGAAGAAGACAAAACTCTTGTGACCTCAGTTTCTTCAAAAACATAATTGTATTGTTCTTGGAATATGTTTTCATGCCTTTCCCAGGTATAGTGGATAGAAGTGAGATTAGTTTATTCATTACAACTGGCTATTGTTATTTGTCCATATGCCTCTATATAAGAATATGTTTTATGCCACAACTTGAAATCATGAGAACATTACACATGTGATTCTAAACCCTCAAGGTATAAGTTTTGTAATGATCTCAATAAAGTTGGCTATTGTATGAAACTTTAGTCTGTCTCTTTTGGGGGCTCCGTTCTTCCAGGTTCAAACCACCATTGGAGAGGTAAATACACGTATAGCAAGTATGGTATACACGTACTATACACGTATAGTACTCTTAACAACTGAACCATCTCTTCAGTGCCTGAAATATATTTATTAAAACAAAAGAAACTTCTTCAATCACTACTATGGGGTTTGAATAAGAATCGCCTCTAAAGTCTCTCATATTTGAATGGTTAGTCATCAGGGATTAGAAGGATCAGAAGGTGTGGCCCTCTTGAAGTCAGTGTGGCCTTGTTGGAAGAAATGTGTCATTAGGGGTATGGGTTTTGAGGTTTCAAAAGCCCAAGCCAGGCCTAGGCTCTCTCTCTGCCTGGGAATCAGGATGCAGCTCTCAGCTACTTCTCTAGCACCATGCCTGTCATTTCTGCTGCTTTGCTCCCTACCATGATGATAATGGTCTAAGTCTCTGAAACCATAAACAAGCCGCAATTAAATGCTTCCTTTTATAAGAGTTACCTTGGTCATGGTGTCTTTCCACAGCAATAGAAAATGTCTAATACAACTTCCTTAAAATTCTTTGAAAAATGGGTGTTCATATAATGGAAGCAGTGATAGGTGGAGTTTGAAGTATCAATTACCATTGGTACAGCTTCTTGGTTTTCTGTGGAGAAAGCTGAGAAACTAACAAATACCGTTACTCTAGGGTATGCACAGCCCTACAGAATTAAGGTGTTATTTAACATAGACATCTCCCAAAGTTACCTTGCTTTTGAAAGGATTTTCCTATGAAATAATAACTGCTTATGAAAATATAGATAGATAGCATTAATGAGACTTAATAAGATTCTCCTTTATTTAGGTATATATTCAACTCAAACTTTGGAAATAATAGCTTTTATATACATTTAATTTAATAAGATCTATATGCACAGTTAATTTAATATGGTCTATTGAATAAATACAATCTATTAGGCAATGCTTCTAAGTCTATTTTTTATGGGATCATGGAAGAGGGATCACATGTTTTCTTGAGCAAATTAAATGATGAGCCCTTTCCACCAGAATAAGAAAAAAAAATACTTAAGCAGATATTCAGGGGGCTGGAGAGATGGCTCAGAGGTTAAGAGCACTGACTGCTCCTGCAGAGGACCCAGGGTTCCATACCTAGCACCCACATGGCAGCCCAAAACCATCTTCAAATCCAGTCCAAAGGGTTCCAATGTCCTCTTCTGGCCTCTGTGTGCATGGCATGGACATGGTGCTCAGAAATACATGCAGGGAAAACACCCACACTCATAAAATGAAAATAAAGGGGGAAATTTAAAGCATTTGCAATGAGTATTGTCTTAGTCAGTGTTCTATTGCCACAGAAACTCTAATAATAGGAAGCATTTAATTGGGTCTTTTTTTTTTTTTTTTACAGTTTCAGAGATTTAGTTCATTATCAGCATTGTGGGGAGCATGACACCATGCAGGCAGGCATAGTGCTGGAGAAATAGCTACAAGTTTTCTACATCTGGATTGACAGGCCACAGGAAGAGAGAGCCTCTGGGCTTGGAATGGGATTTTGAAACCTCAGCGCCCACCCTCAGTGTCGCACTTCCTCCCACAAGGTCATAGTTCCTAATCATTTCAAATAGTGCCAATCCCTGACGACCAAGCATTCAAATATATGGGCTAGTGAGGCCCATTCATATTTAAACAACCACAAGTATCAAGTTCATGAATTCTTTCAATCTACTGTTGAGCTTCCTGAGTTAGAGAATGCAAAGAATACAACAATAGCAATACTCACGGAATTTATACAAAAGCAGGGCAAGTTAATACAATGGCTTTTTTCTGAAAACACCTAAAATATATTGTGGTAGAGGCTAAAGATAAAAGAACACTTACTGCTCTTGCAGAGGACCAGAGTTAGGTTCACAACACCCACACAGCAGCTCACAAGTGCCTGTAACTCCATATCCAGAAGATCTGATGTCCTCTTCTAGTCTCCCAGGACACCAGGTACACATATAGTGCATATACATATATGAAAAAAATACACACAGACAAAATAAAGATAAATGAAGACATTTTAAGAGTACATTGTGGGGTCTGGAGAAATGACTCAATGGTTGAGACCAGTGGCTACACTTCCAGAGGCCCCGTGTTCAATTCTCATCACCCACATGGCAGCTCGCAGCTGTCCATAACTCCAGCTCCAGAGGATGTGACACTCTCAGACCACTGCACATAAAATAAAATTAAATAATTTTTAATAATTTAAAAAGAGCATATTGTTATCCAAAACAGAAAAAAATACCTAACACAAAATAGGTCTTAGCCATTTTTCTAGTGAGAAGTTCAGTACTGTAAGGTTTATTCACATTGTTGTGCAACTGATCTCAATAATACTTTCATCATACAAAACTGAAATGCTACACTGGCTGAGTAATTTCCCACCTTCCTTCCCACAGCTCCTGACAACCACCATTCTTTCTGTTTCTGTTAATCTGACTGCATGAAATACTTCACATACAGAAGTTGGTTTCTTTTGGTTGACTTCGTTCACTTAGCATAATGCCCACATGGTTGATCCATTGTGTGTATATAACTCATGTTTCCACATCTACCTGTTGATAGACACTTGGACCAATATCATCTTTTGGCTACTTTGAATAATGCTGCTAAGACTATTCATGTACAAGTATCTTTTGAGACTCCCAGATCCATGATCTTTCTTTCCAGTTTCAGCTACTTAGCAATTCTGAGTCATGTCCCTTGTAAAAAGGGTCTAACAAAAATGTGAAATTGGTATCTCACTGCTAAGCCATCAATACAAAAGATGCCCTTAATCCTTATTCTATACTTAACTTCTCAATTGCACAGATTTCACTTTCTCCTTTTGTCATTACAGAATTTTTTGAATTTTTACAAGTATGAATTAATTTTATAATAAAAGGCATTAAAAGTTCTTTTAATGTCTATTATAACTAAATCTCAGAGAGTATCTCAACTGTCACTCAAAACCACCAATTCAAAGGTATTTTATCATACAAATATTGATGAATGAATATTTTCAGGTGAAGAACTGATAGAGATTTATCTGAAGAATAGAATTTCTATGCAGTGTGTAGCTGAGAATAAGGAAGAAAAAACTTCCTCTTCCCCTTTCACACCAGAGTCTAGTGTAATGATAACCAATAAAACTGAATGTAATGAACAAGTCTTTAAAACAGTGGAAATGGCTATATCCTCCATTGTCTCATATAAAGAGATTAATGTTGTTACTCTCTTACTGTGCCTAATTCAATGCAAAAATATAGATCTTACCTCCAAAAAGTAAGAAATAGTTTATTTTGGAGCCAAATATAAGTGAGCATGGCTGAGATTATAGATTCCAGTTTCTCCAAATACTGTGTCTCACCATGGAAGTATTTATATGAGATTTGATTAGTTACAGAAAAATCAAAGTCATATATCAAAGTGTATGCCAAAGATATTGGTGAGGGGCCACAGGTCACGGCAAAGCAGAGACAGCTGTGCTATAGGCTTTTGATAATATTTGATGGCAGTCTTATTATCAGAAGGAAGGGAGTGGAGTGGAGTTTTGCGTCTATATTGTGTATGTGCATATACTGTATATATGTGAGTACACATATGAGGAGGCAAAGGACAACCTGTAGGAATCAGTTCTCCTTCCACCTTGTTGAGAAAGGGCCTCTTTTGTTGTTTCTATGACTTCCAGGTGATCCTCCTACATCAGCTTCCACTCTCCCTGTAAAAGTGCTATAATTATGTAAGCATGGGAGCATATTCTTTCAATCCTAGCACTCCAGAGATAGAGGCAAGTGAGGTTGAGGCCAATCCTGTCTACATACCAAGTTCTGGGTTAGCTATAGCTACATAGTGAGATTCTATCTTACACAAACAAACAAGAGCAAAAAAAAAAAAAAAGAATGATGTCATGACAACTAAATGCCACTGCAGTTAGCTTTTTTTTTTAAACATGCATTCCAGGGATTAAATTCAAATTGTCAGCCTTGCATGGCAAGTGATTTTACCTACTGGGCCATTTTGCTGACCTTGCCTGGTTGCTTGCTTGCTTGGAGTGCTGAAGATTAAACACAGGGTCTTGAGCCTGCTTTGCAAGTTCTCTACCACTGAGTTACACCTCCAATCCAAAAGGCAGAATTTTAATGATTTGTGTTTTGGGTTACCTCACAATGGTGGCAACAGTATTGATGGTTCAGTGCTCAGCTTTAAACAAGACATATGTGCTAGCCTCTTCACAGAAGGTGAGGTTGGAAAGAATGTGAGAGCGAAAACATAGGAAGAAATGCCATCTTCTGGCCGTGACAGGGCCATTGTAATTATAAACTCAGAGCAGCAAGGGTTTCCTGCAGTAGTCATGTACAAGACTGACCCTGACAAGCATCAGTCAAGGATGTGGGAGGAGTTTGTGGCGCACTATCCTTTCCAGATGAACTACTGAGTACTGGTTGATTTCTGGGAGAAGGAAGAGTCATTGTCTTCAGTTGATGAGCCCACCAGGTTCCACTGGACATTTTCAAACTCATGGTCACACAAACAGCCCAGGTTAAATTTCAATGGGTCACAAAACAGAACAAAAAGACGTGAATTTGGAAAAGGTATTTACAGGGATGAGAGAAGACTGATAGTGGTGAAAAGGAAATAAGAGAGAGTGGGGGGGGGGGGTAAGAGTAATTAGGATTTATCATATACCTGTATTAAATGGTCAAAGAATAAATGTAATGAAAAATTAATACTTCCTTGGGTAAAAATATCTATAACAACACAGCTGTTCAAAATTCTTTCATTGAAAAAAGAAAAACTTTAAAACATCATGGGTCCCTCTATATTGTTCAAAATCAAACTCAAGACTCAGGCATAAGTCACTAAAAGTTGTTGTGGGTTCACATGATCCAGAACTTGTTCAGAACATGTTCCTTTTGGAAATGTTCTTGTCCAGTGCTTTACAGCACAGCCTGTTACATGCATGCTGGAAGATGGTGTTCTCTAATAAAGCCTAGAATTTCTGATTATTTTCTTTCGGTTATTCTTAAGAACCATGGGCATTCATAAAGTACCCAGAACTGATATTTTCTTATAGATTCTGTAAATGGTTTTAGAATATGTACAGGTTTACCATGTATTTCCTACTTGCCCTAGAGTTTAGGGAATGTTCTGCGTGTCAGAGACATTTGTTAATTTTGAGATAGTCTCTGCTAGAAAGGTAAAGATAGTCATGAACAGGATGTCATTTATTTAAAGGAGGAAGGTCTAGAGAAATGTGTCAGAAGTTAAGAATGTTTATTGCTCTTGCGGAGGACCTGGGTTTGATTCCGAGCATCCACTTCAAGCACACAAACACAGGTAATTCAAATTCCAGGGGGATCTAATGCCCTCTCCGGCCTCCATGGCACCTCTATGTATGCAGAGGTGTTCATAAACTCATGTAGGCACACATAAACAGTCACACATAAACACACATATGCATGCACATGCACATGGACACACACACACACGTAAATAAATAATGAATTAATCTTTAAGAAAGAAAAAGAAGGTGGATAGATGAGTACCCTTAACATTGTGGCATAAACTTGATCCATTTCTCCTCTCACAGAAGAACCAACTCAGTTGGCAAATCATTATTTTTGGAGATGGGATAGAGATTAACCTTTTTACTCGACTTCTAAGGCTTAGATATCTATGCATGAGTCAGTGTCTCAATCCGTATTTTCAGCACAGACTGCCACTCTTCACAGCTGCCATCTACCAGGTGCTGTTAATATGGATGTTTCAAAGCCCCTTCACACTCTAAATATCCCAAAGCCAAATTTCTCACTTAGCCCTGAAAATATCAGCTCTGTAAGAGCTGGTTCTTTGTTTTGATTATGATCGGAGTCTCAGTTCAAGAGAATAATGATCTTTTCAATGAAAAATAATTAATGGATGATCAATGAAGAATAATGAATGGATGAAAAAAGCCAGGAAGTCTCCTATTCATGTCATACAAGTTCCAAGAGAGTTCTGTAGCATTTGCCAGGTATGGTGGCTTGAATAAAAATGGCCTCCATAGGCTTATATATTTGAATGCTTAGTCATCAGGGAGCACTACTTGAGAAGGAATAGTAAGTGTGGCCTTGTTGGAGGAAGTGTGTCACTGGGGGGTCAGGTTTTGAAAGTCTAAGTCAGGTTCAGTGGTTCTGTCCCTTCCTGCTGCCTGGGGATCCATATGTAGAACTCTCAGCTCTTTCTCCAGCACCATGTCTGTCTGCATGCCATCATGCTCCCTTCCTCCATGATGACAATGAACTAAACCTCTGAACTAAGCCAGCTCCAATTAAATGCTTTTCTTTATAAGAGTTCACATCGTCATGGTGTCCCTTCACAGCAGTAGAATACTAAGACACCAGGTAAGACGACAACCCATCACCTCTTTCCCCAACATACTCTTTTGATTAAATGGCTATCTCTGGCATGTCATCTCCACCCACCTCTCAATTTGCTCAGAATCAATTATCACACATAACATGCTCCTAGATACACTGTTGTCTGGAGATCTGTCTACAATTCTACTTTCCACTCTTGTAATTTGTTTTTATAAGAGAGTTTTTTTGTTTGATTTCAGATTCATTTATTTCGAGTATATGAAAGTAAATGAAATAGAGAGAGTGACAGACACAGAGCAGAGAGAGAAGAGAGCGGGCTGGTTCTTGTAGTGATTAACTGTGGAGGTCCTAGGACAACTTCTTAGGAGTCAGTTCTCTCTATTCATCTTGTTTCAGAGAACGGAGTCTCTCTTGTGGTTTCTGTCACTGTACTGAAGATGAGCTTCCAGCAGATTCTCCTGTCTCCACTTTCTACCTTGCTATGATTACATCTCACTTTTTATGTGGGTGCCAGGCCTCAAATTCAGGTCGTCTGTCCTGTGCTGCAAATGTCTTTGTTTTTACCTACTGTCTTAGTTAGGGTTTTATGGTTGTGAAGAGACACCAAGACCATGGCAACTCATATAAAGGAAAACATTTAATTGGGGCTGGCTTACAGTTCAGAGTTGTAGTCTATTATCAATATGGTGGGAAGCATGGCAGCAGGCAAGCAAACACGGAGAGGGATCCAAGAATTCTACATCTAGATCAGCAGGCAGCAGGAAGAGAGAGAGTAACACTTGGTCTGGCTTGAGTTTCTGCAACCTCAAATATCTCCCCCAGTGATGTACTTCCTCCACTAAAGCCACACTTCCTCTGACAAGGCCACATCTCCTAGCAGCCCCACTTCCTATGACCCAAGGGAGCCATTTCCATTCAAACCACCACACCTAACTGAACCATCTTGCTGAAATGTTTTTGATTATTCTGATTTTGTTTTGGTCTGTGTGTGTGTGTGTGTTAGGATCTCATGTCTCCTACACTGGTGTTAAAATTTGCTATAGAGTTGAGGCTGACACTGGATTCCTGATCCTCCTGCCCTCACTTCCCAGTTTCTGTGATCTTGAATAACCTAGAGTTCCCAACTCACATACCAGCCTTTTATTCTTTTGTGCCTTTCCCAGGAGATGAGTTGCTGAAATATCATCTGGGGAAGACTTTATGGTTTATTTTTTACTTATTCACATGCTTATCTACTTATATGGAGTAAGGCAAAGAAATGGCTCAGCAGTTAAGAGCAATTACTGTTAGGCACAGTAGTGTACCCCATTAATCCCAGCACTCAGGAGGCAGAGGCAGGTGGATCTCTATTACTTCAAGGCCAGCATGGTCTACATAGCTTATTCCAGGCCAGTGAGGCCTATACTGTGATAACCTGTCTCAAAAAAGGACATAAGTCTGTTACCAATACCTGCAAGATGACTCACATCTATATATAACTCCAGTTCCACAGTCTCCAATGCCCTCCTCTTCTGGCCTCTGCATGTACTCTATGCATATACACACATGAAGGCAAAATATTCATTCACATAAAAATAAATAAATCATTTTTTTAAAAATAGACTTATTTTATGTGTATGAGTATTTTGCCTGCATGTGCATGCCTGTTAGCTGTGGTTATCAAAAGATGGTGTCAGATCCCCTGGAATTGGAATTATAAATGGTTGTGAACTACCATGTGGGTGCTGGGAACCAATTGTGTGTGGTTCCTTTGCAAGATCAGCAAGTGCTCTTAACAGTGGAGCCATCTCTCCAGCCATTTTAGAAGATTTTTTTACTGTAGCTGCCTCCTTCTCCTCATCCTTTAACTTCCAAAATTATGTGTTACCTCCACAATGAAGACTTTCCTGGTACCCGAGACAACTATGCAGTGCGTTTCCTCTGAAATGAAAAGCTGATGAATAAATAATAAAGTGCTTAAATGATCTCATTTAGGCCAGGTTTCCCAAACATTTTAGGTCTTAGAAAACAGGAAAGAATGTCAATTTTGATAAGAGTTGCCATAACATTCTTGACAGAGTTTTGTGGTGGTTAATACTGTCAACTTGACAGAATCACCCAGAGCATCTGCATGTATCTGTGAGGAATTATGTAGATTGGATTCACTGGGATGAGAAGACTCACCCTAAGTGTGTGACACCATTTCGTGAGGTGCGATGAACTAAATAAGAGAAGGGAATTGACCGCCAGCATTCATATCTCTGTGCTTCCTGGTAATGTCACCAGTCACCTTAGGCTTCTGCTGCTGTACTTTCCCACAATGATGGAGACTTTGAGCTAAAATAAACCATTCTTTCCTTAATTTGCTTTAGTCTGGCCATTTTTGTCACAGCAGAGTGAAAAGTAACTACTATCATATTTTATATTTATTCCAGTCCATTTCCAGAAGTGAAAACATGTGGATTTTTTGTCTTGTTTTCGCTTTCCTTGTTGTTGTTTTGTTTGTTTGTTTGTTTGTTTGTTTGTTTTCTGAGACAGTATCTCATTGTGTAGGCCTGGCTGATCTGGAACTTACTATACAGACCAGGTTGACTTAGAACTTACTATATATACCAGGCTGGTCTTTGAACTCACAAAGATCTACCTGCTTCTGTATCCCTGGTGCTGGGATTAAAGGTTTGAGTGAGCCAGCACATCCAATTAGAGATCACATGAATCTTATAGAAAATGTGTATTTAATATTATAAGAAACTGCCAGATAGCCTCAAATGTGGCTTTACTATTCAGCCAGAAAATAGTACTTGCACTCTATGAGAGTTCCAATCTTTAGACATTCTTATTGGCACCCCTTGACAGTGCCTACATTTTTATTTTAGCTCTTTTAATAGGTATTGTATTGCATCTTTTTGTTTGTACTCCAGTACTTTTATACAGTGACAGAGCACCACTGAATATTTACTTAACTGAGATAAACTCATCCCATTTTTACTTCTGCCGTGTTCTGTTTTAAATTTTTATTTGTGGTGACAGTATTGAGAATTGAAATTAGGTCTTCTCACATGTTAGGCAGACACTCTAACATTGTATGCATCCCTGGCACCTACTAGTGGCTTCAAAATCTACTAGTAATAAGCTCAGTTTTTATTATTCTTTAGGTATAGTTTGCATGTAAGAAAAAATACAAAGAAACCACAAAGCACAGAAATGTTAGATACTCTTATGCTCTCATTCTAAACGAATCACTTACCTTATTAAAATAGGATTATAGCAATATAACCTCTAAGTTTCATGCAAACAAATGGAATAAACATGAAGGCTGTCAATAAAATTGCTTATGAGATATTCTTACTGTTACTGGAATTACTAAGAATCACTGTCAGTAGTCACAACATTGAGTGAGTTCAGAACAGTGTCAGTAGCTGTGCCTATAGTTGCTCACTCATCCCTCCAAATTCACTGTGCAAATGCAAGCCTGACATTTAATGATGCTGGCATACTTACACAAAGTCATACAGCCAATGCATTAAGGCAGCAGGATATACACAAAAGTCAGGGTGATACCTGGAATCTTGCTCCTAACTGTTCCATACAGCTGACTGACTGGGCAAAGGGACTAGATGCTTTCTTTAAGCAAGAGCAACACCATAAATTCTCAAACTGTTTTAATTCCTGAGAGGTACAAAGTTTCGGGAAAGCAAGCCCTATTCCTCTCATGGGTATTGGGGACAGTTTCTTCAGATGACCCAGGAGCACATAGATGGAGGAGGGTAGGGATATTTGGTCTAGAAAACCTGAACTGCCTGATGGGAAGACCAGCTAAGGATTTCAGGTCCTATTCTCAAGAAGCCAACAGCACTAGTGGGGCTCAAATGGCGTCCTTAAGACTATCCTCCCTTGGAGAATAGTTATAGCTGAAGTTATGCTACCAGTAACTTTCCATGTTGCTTCATTAAAATAGAATAGCATTTTGCATGTAAAAGACAAAACAAAGCATACCAAAGTGGTGCATACTTGTCATTTTGGCATGCGGAGGTAGAGCTAGGAAGATCAGCCACCAAGGTCACCTTTCCCAATTATATAAAGTTCAAAGCTAGCCTGGGCTACATGAGACCCCTGAGGCAAACAAACAAACAAACAAAACAAAACAAAACAAAAAAGAAAATAACTCAACCTATGAAACAACAATAACAAAAATAAAGTAAAATAAAATAAATAATATACTATCCTAGATCGTCTAATGACTGTGGAGTGACTGAACATATCCAGAGATAGCAAAGAACTGTCTTAAGAGAAAAATCTAGTTCGAATAAGACACAATGAAACATGACATTTAAAACTGTGGCCAACAAAGTGCTGAAACAGAATTCAGTGGTTTGGCCTTCATTTTTTGATTCCAAACAGTTCTTATATCTTTTGTTACCTACTTTCCTCCAAACCTATTAAAACTATGCTTCAGTGAGCTTAGAGCTCAATCTATTTTTTGAATATTATTGGCTAGGCTAGATAAGAAATATATGTTCTAAGCTCCCGTGTTTCAAGTGATCACTTTCCATAGCCCAGCTATCCAATTATTTTACCCTTCAACTGTGAAATTAGGAAGAGAAAGGGCACACTAGAAAGAAAAGTGAGCCAATGAAATTATGTCACAAGCAAACAGTCATTTAGGGAGAAAATCACCCAAATAAGTTTCAAGATGTCAGATTCGCATGTTTTAGTCTCACAGAAAGACAACATCCATTTCTAAATTTTCCTTACGCTGTACTGCATAACATAACATATTCACCTCCCCTCCTCTCAAAATGATTCTAAACAAATAGTACCAACATGTATCATTGTCATGAAAAATTACAGCAACTCTGAAGGACATTTGGCTCAAATTCACAAGTATGAAAAGTCAAGGAAAATGATTTTTATGAACCTGGAGCTTCTCTTAGGGTGGGGAAATCCCTGCATACTTGGACCTGCACATAATGTTCTTATTACAACATTTGAACACTCAATAGTCATAGAACACAATGAAGGGACTTCATTTAAACAAATTCATAAATGGCTTACAAGTTACAGTGCTGGTGATTAATGAGAAAACATTAAGTAGCAGAGTGACTGGACACCTTCCAGTCAGCATTCCCAAGTGTATGCATTACTGATGAGTCTCTCACACTTGAAAGTTAGACAACTCCAAGGGAAAAATATGTATTTATAAAAATCAAAATCTGCTAAGCAATCATCTGAACTTTCTGTATAATGCTATTATTTTTTTCCTTCAAAGGAAAAGACTTATTTAACAAGCCCACCAAACAGAAAGAAGCAATTAAATACAAACCATTTCACATATCCAGCATCTTATTGCTTATTCAAAGATCAAAACTTTTCATCCTGACAGGTACATTTGTCCTTGAGAAGACACCATTTTGAAACCAAAATAGAGAAAGCCAATTTCTCCAGTAAAAAGTGCTGTCAAAAGTTTATTGTGAATTATAACCTATTATTATACCATATATAAGAACAAGCAGCTAAATTTCTCTTTTCCAAAAAGTGCCTCTTGATATTTAGTCTTAAGAACATAAAACAGTCGAAACAGTTTGGGGGTTTGCTTTTTTGTTTTGCTTGCTATTTCCGGCCACACTTTTAAAATTTTTTCTCAACTTGAGCAGAACTCTCAAAGACCTCAGCACCTATTTATCCAAGGCATCATTCTCACATAATTCAGATATGTGGCTTTCAACACTTGTTCACATAAACTAATCCTACTGAAAACCATCTCGGAAAGCAGAGACAAGACGCCAGATATTCCCACCTGAAGACCATTACTCACTGGCAAACATGTTCTCCATTATCCTCTGCTGCCTTGCCGAAGCCCCAGGGAATGGAGCAGGTTGGCCAATTTTCTCCTTCAAGGTCCTCCTCCATGGTAGGAAGGCAAAACAGCCCACTTTTCCTGAGGATGGAAAGAAAGATTCTTCTTTATTCTTTCATAAGAAAAATGATCGTCTCATAAGAAAACAACTGCTGAGAGAGAGGGGGGGAGAGAGAGGCAATCAATACTAGCTAGCCAATCATATTTCATCACTTGGCTACTTAGAAACCAGATATGCACAAACAATCACATGTTCCAAGAGGGTTGAAGATATAAAAGAGGAACAGCTCTGTCTTCTGTAAATTATTAACAGGATTTTTTTTTCTCAGACTGTGATCAAAGATGCAGAGGCCACTCCCTTAAGAAAGAAACCATCAGGGTTGGCATGGACAAGCTCAAGAAAAGAGCTCTCCAATGGTTGTTCTGCCACTGACCTCTCTGAATCAGGACGACCCCGTGCAGTTGAAATCAAAGTGATGTAACATTCAGAGTGAAATGGCAGCTTCTGGAGGTTTGAAGAGGCCAATCTGCAATTTCAGCATTTGCCTCAGATGAAAATGAATACTAGCTCTTTCCCATGGGAGTATTCACTATGGAGTACTTGGCACTCTCCGATGGAATGAAGCCACCTGCACACATTTCTCACATCCTCCCCTGATTTCCAAGTGATGCTGCACATCTCCCCTGGCATTCTTGAGCTTCATCCAAATTTGAGATTTAACACATCCACCTTGGAGCAATTTGAAAGCTGCCAATTTTAATGCCAGATAGACCCTACTCAGTAATTTCAATTATGTGGGAAAATGCTGATCCACAAAGTATTTAGAAAGTATCAGATTCTCATAAGAGGGAATACTTGGGTTCTGCTCTATTGGAAATGGTCCCTTTTCTCTGGACCCAGACCTCTTACCCCTGGCTGTTCAGCAGCATCCGTGGCTACTCTTCAATACATGACAGCAGCATCTCCTCCCTTGTGACACCAAAAATGCTGTAGGCATTGTCAAATCATTCCCCTAGCCCCTGGGAAGCAGAATCAACTCCAAATGAAGCCACTGGCCTAGACTGTTTTTTTTTTTTTTTTTGTTCAGCTTTTCCAAGGAGGAAGAATGTCACTGTAAGAGCCTTATATCTGAGATAGGTTTGTGTCAAAGGCAGATGGTAGGCAAATAGTCAAAGCTGGGGGTGAAACACAGGACTCATCTGTCCAAGTGCAGGTGGCTAATTAGACTTGTCAAAATAGAGACACATTTAACACGAGGGGGGATAATCTATTCTCCATTGACATTTTCTAAACCTCTTGTTATCATAGTGTGCAAAACAGATCTGGAGAACACTCATCTCCCCTTTGTGCTACAGTCATTATTTCACCCTGGTTTGTAGTCATCTCACTGCAAATCTGGCTTGTTCCAGAGAACTCTTCCTAGCTGATCTTTGACAGCAAAGCAAATGAAGGCACAGATAATGAGGAAATAAATCCTCTGACTAGTTATGTAACCCTTAACCAATCCCAGTTGGGGTGTTTCCTTGAGAACTTCAGATTCCTGAACAAAAGGGTTTGGGGAAAAATCTTTTCAATTAAATACAGTATCAGCAGTCTATCTACGCCGTGAAAATGAAGTGGATGGTGTCACAAGCATAAGCACATTTCAGCGAACATGCACAGTGACGGCACCTCATTAAAAAGAACGGTATGCCTGAGGGAGAACCAGGGCAGAGGGGACATTTTCTTGAGAGTGGTCAAATTAAAAACAAGTTCCTCAGGTGGCCAGCTGTGTCAGTATAGACATCTCTGCTGTCAAGTATTGAAGAGTGCCCAGGGATGTTGCTGAACAACCAGGGTAAGAGGACTGGGTCCAGCGAAAACGGACCATTTCCTAGCACCCAACACTCACTCCTGCTCACTTCAGGTGCCACCATGGAGGATTTCTACCTCTAAATGTTTGCAGGTTTTTCTCCATGTTCCCACTGGACCACCATTTCCACTTTCTATGATGCCTTCCTCTTCCTCCAAAGAAACACATCATCAGTGCCCCTGAAGGATTTTGCATCTCAGTAAAAGCTACTCTCACACTCTGCCTCCCACCACAGCTACCTATGTTCACTATACCTGATAGAGTCCAAGCCAGGTGAAAATAACAAGTTTTGGTTGTTGGTTTTGCTTTTGTTTCATTTTTTTTTCTTTTTGTTTTGTTCTGATTTTTTTTTTTTTTGAGGAGATGGGTTGTTGCGGGTTTTAATCAGTATACAAAGTGTTAGGTTTCATTATGGGATTCTTCAAAATATTTGCTCTTATTGATTCTCCTCTCTGTCTCTTCTCCCCCATCCTCTTGCCACTCCTTGTGCCACCAGTAGCCTCCTCTCTCCTTTCATGTCACATGTGTCCTTTTGCCTGTCCCTTCACAGCCCACTCCCAATTTCACATCAACTTTTCCACGCAATGTGAACATCCACATCCTAGAGCGGATGTGGAATTTTCTCTTGTTCTGAGTCTGGGTCACTTTGCTTACTATAATACTTTCTAAGTATGTCCTATAAATGATATAATTTCCTTTTTCTTTACTGCAGAGTAAAATTCCATCTGGCATCTGTACTGCATTTCTTTATACAGTCATCTGTTCATGAACATGGAAACGGGTCCCATTTCCTTACTAGTTTTATGTTTTTCTTTTAGTTTTTGGTGTTGCTATCTTGTTTATTTTCTGGTTTTGGTGTGTGTGAATGCTCTCATGCATGCACATGTGTGCAGGTATGCACATACATGCATATGGAGGTCAGAGTTCAGTGTTGATGTCTTTCCCTACCTCTCTCCACCTTATGTTTTTTCAGACAGGGTCTTTCACTCAACCTGAGTCTCATCAATTTGGCTAGACTTGCTGGCCAGAAAATCCACAGGATTCTCTTGTATCTGCCTCCCCAGTGCTAGGGTTATAGGCATGTACCAGCATACCCAGCTGTTTCCCATACTCCTAGGGGTTCAAACTCAGATCCTCATGCCTACATGCCAAGCACTTTATCAAATGAGTAATTTCTCCAGCCCCCTCCTTGCTGTTATTGTGAATATTGGCTGTATGGCCAATGGTCATAAAACTAGAAAACATCCATTTTCAGCTTGAAGGCTGATTGTGGTATCTTATGCTCTCAGGTTAATTTACCATGCCACTTGGGTTTTAATCTCATTATTATAGGCAGTGTCTAACTCACACAAACACCAGACTTTGGAGCATCCTTATAATTTGTTCTTGTTCCTAGTACACCTGAATCCTCTGTTCTGTTTATCTTACTACTTCTGTTATTTTTCATGGGTGTATTTGTTTTCCATAGATTCTCATTCACAAAGCATCTTTTTTTCCCCCATTGAGTTGTGCTCATGTCAACTGAATTATAAAGGCCCTTTATATAATCAAGATACAATTCTTTTGTTGAGTACATGTTTTGCAAATATTAACTTCCAATTGCTTTTTCATTTGCACAAGTATCTTTTGAAGCGCCACTATGAAAATGTTGATCAAATTTGATTTTCTCTGTTTCTTCTCTTCAATAATTTCTTAGTAGCTTAAAAAAAAGTACTGCCAAAACCAAGACCACAAGATTTTCTCTTGTTTCCTTGTTTCCTGCCTCCTCCTCCTCCTCCTCCTCCTCCTCCTCCTCCTCCTCCTTCTCCTTCTTCACCACTACCACCACCACCACCACTACCACCACCACCACCACTACCACCTCTACCACCACAACCATGTTATTGTTTTATCTGTTGGGGGCAAGGGGAGTAGAGCAATAGATGGTAACTCCCTCTGCAGACCTAGCTGGCTTAAACTTGTATAGACCTCAAACCTGTAGCCATCTTCCTCTCTCTCCCTAGGTCTGGGTTTAGAGGCATATGTCACCATGCCCAGCCTGTTTTACATTTACTCTCAGAAATTTTGTAGCTATAAGATCTACATTCTGGCCTATGTTTTTTTCTGAGATTGTTTTTGTATTTGGTATATGGTATTGATAGAGATCTGTTTTCTCCAATATGACTATCCAGTTGTTTCAGCCTCATTTTCAAATTTCCCTGGCCATCTTTTTGTCAATAAATTATTAATCATATATGTGTGAGTTTATGTTGGGACTTTATTTTATTCTATTAACCCAATATGCCAACTTATTCACCAGTGTCACTGTTACTAGGGATATTGGCATCTTTTCTTTTGTTTCTTGGTATTGTTAATAAAAGAATTTAAGATTGAACTCATTTTGCCAAAATTTAGAAGAAAAAAAACCTGGCAGGCAAGCTGTCAGGAGGAGGGAAACGAAGAACAAGTGGGGGGTTGGAGAGCAAGCAGGGAGGGGTCAGACATTTTTTGCATTTGTGTTTTGTTTTTTTGAGACAGGGTTTCTCTATGTATCCCTGAGTGTCCTGGAAGTCACTATGTAGACCAGGCTGTCTTTGAACTCACAGAGGTTGACCTGCTTAACTTATTCCAGCACAGTCAGAATTGAGGTGAGATAGCAGAGAATGAGACCCAGAAGCTTTACAGAAAGACTACATATGAAAAGAAAAAACTGGCAAGGAGAAAAGCAAGAAACTCCTGCCCTCTGCCATGTAATACATAGAGAGACCACATTTCAAAACCTCTGCAACAATTGGCTTCCTCCTTCGAAATAAGGCTTTTTTTTTCTAATAAGCTGTTCCTACTTCTGCTATCATTAAGAGAACTGTCCAATTCTTTGGGAACAAAAGAACCTATGAATCTTGGTGGGTGTCCACTGTACTCCAGTATTCGCCAATATCAAGAACCCTCTTACTATGGCTGAGTTCAAGTGGCAAAAGCCTAAATTCAACTTAAGGGAAAAGCATTCTTAAATAATCCAAAGAGTTGACAAAGTGTTTTTAAAGTAAACAGTTTAAAGTGTTCAGCTTTGAGGCTTTTATAAAGCATATGCCTACATGCAGAAATACTGTTTCTGGGAATTTTAATGGTTGATATTTTGAGGAATCATCAAACTGTTCACCACTGTGGCTGCACAATTCTCCACAGCCTTATGAGCACTTTTCTGTTTTATTCAATTTAGTAATCAAACATTTACTAAAGAAGTGAATACAAATATATGTATTTGTGTATTTATCACAAGACTTGGACTGAATAACAAGATCCTGCCCTGATACAGATTGTCGCCCTTTCCATGTGGTTAACATAAGGCATTGATCCAGATAAATGTGTGAACTTTACTGTCATGCACAGAGTAAATAATCTTAAATTGAAACTACTCTTTGGGGAGCAGCCCTCTTGCAGTTTTGTAAAGACATTTTTCTCTAGCAACAATGAAATCTAGCATTAGCAGAAGTTGGGGACTGTGACCAGTGTGTTTGTGTTATCTCCATACTGTCATTTGCTTTTCAATGCCCCTTTGTTCTCACTCTAAGAGTTTAAGGAAAATATCACATAGCTTTCTGAGAATAAAAGCAATCTTTTCAACTCCGAACTTAACAGTCAGAATTAATGAACATAGGATGAGATGTTAACCCTTTTACCCTTCCAGAAGAGAGAAAAGGACATGCCATTAAGAATATAAAATTGATTAGAGTCTTCTGAAACGGAATGGGAAATGTGTCTACCAAACTCTTTCTATCTAAATGCCTCAGAATGTTTTTGTTCAAGGTTCAGCTAAGTTGGCTATTAAATAAATTAGCTTTGAACATGCAAGTGGCATTCAAATACCTGTCTAGTCCAAAAAGGTTTAATTTGTATTGTACCTTCAATGAAAAATGAAGAAAGAATTAGAAAAAAAGCATTGCTTAAAATTAATATACCATTTCATACTTTCTATGCACCTATAATTAGATGGAAGTTGTTGTTCAGAAGGCCCTGTGAATTTTCAGGGAGCATCGTTTTCCACAAAACTTTCATGGCATAATTTTGTGTCTCCATCAATCTTCCCTTCCTGTTGTTCACTTGGTGCTTACAGGAAACCAAAAATAAGTCAGGCACTGTGCTAGGCATTGGGGCTAGAGATGCCTACTCTACCTTCATGACTACTGCATCTCTCCTCCCTACATGCTACATATAGCTGTTTGTAGCTTGGGTGCACCTGACATTTGTGTGCCTGACTGTTCTCTTTGAATTGATGTGGCTGGACAGTGAGGTCAAAATTAGAATGTAATGGAAAGGACATGGTGGCTCCTTGGATAAAGTGCTTTCTGTGCAAGTAAGAGGACCTCAGTTCAAATCCTTAGAATCCAGATAATATCCAGGGATGGATTAAAAGGCCAGAGAGATGGCTAAGTGGGTAAATCTCTTGCTGTGCAAGCATGAGATTTGGGGTTCATTTTTCCATATCCCATGTAAAAACTGAGGATGGTAGCACATGTTTATAATACCAGCCTCCTACCAGGAGGTAGGAGGCAATGACAGGAAATCCCTGGATGTTTTACAGGCCAGGTAGCCTAAAATAGGCAGCATCAAAACAAGAGACTCTGTCAAAAAGGTGCAAGGTGAGGACTGACACCTGTAGTTGTGATAATTTGAATGAGGCATAGTCCCCATAGGCTTATATATTTGAATGTTTAATCCCTTGTTAGTGGAACTGTTTGGGAAGGATGAGGAGGTGTGACCTTGTGGGAATAGTGTGGCCTTGGAGGAAGTGTGTCACTGGAGGTGGGCTTTGAGATTTTAAAAGCCCATGTCAGGCTCTGTCTCTCTGCCTGCTGCCAATGTATCAAGATGTAAAGCTACCAGCTACTGCTCCGGCACTATTCCTGTCTGCTTCTTGCCATGATAATCATGGACTAACCCCCGAAAACTGTAAGCAGCTCCCCAATTAAAGACTCCTTATAAGAGTTATTTTCATCATGATGTGTCTTCACAGCAAAAGAACAGTAACTAAAACAGTTGTACTCTCACCTCTCTGTGTATTCCGTGCACTCATGTATCTGCATCCACATGCAAGAACACATACACTTACACCCACAAGCACATTGACTGCACACAGAGACAAGATAAAAAGTAGAACTAAAAAAAGAAAAAGAATTCTATAAAAATAGCTACGCATTAGGAGGCAGAAACAGCCTTCCCTTAATAGGCCTCAACAAAGCCCCGCTACATGCACCTTTCTTTGGTGTGATCTGTAGCTATCTTTTTCAGGTAGACCCTCATACCCCTCAACACTTTTCCACCCCTGCTGCCCAGATGTCATGTGTGCCAGTCTGGTCTGGGACTTGTCAAGAATATCCTTGAACTTCTCTGGTCCTCCTGTCTTTACCTCTCAAGAGCTAGGATCATAAGCATGCACGGACACACCTGGGGTCATTTCATGTCCCCAGGGCTTCCATCATGTTAGGCTCTACCAACATCCCTAGCTCGAGTGCTTTAAATTTTAAATCTCAAGTCATGCATTATTAGTATGTCTCCTGCAAATCTGGGAATAGGGCTACATTAAGTAGCTAGTTAGAAATTAGCAGCTTTGAAGATTATTGATGTACCCCTCCCTCATATTTAGCTTCAGGCCTCCACCTCCTGTGTCCCTGTTAACACATTTCTTGTAAGGAATGGGGAAATGTCACAACTACGCCTTCTTACAATTTGAAATACCAAGTAAAACGACAGAAATGATCACAATTTCTAGCCCATTAATTCTTTTTAGTCTACCCTATTATGCAATTTGTGTTTCCCTGCTTAAGAGGTAATCCAAATAGTGTCTGCAGAGATGGTTCAGTGATTGCTCTTCCAAAAGACCATGATTCAATTCCTAGGACCAACATAGTGGCTCATAACTGTCTGTAACTCCAGTTCTGGGGATATAATGCTATCTTCTGGCTTTTGTGCACACTGCATATATATGGTACACAGACACAAATGCAGACAACACAAACACACACACACACACAGAGGCATTAATACAAATGGGCCTTTTAGTAAAAAAAAAATCAGGAAAACTGTTTCATCTAAAGATTTTAAGAAAAAAACATAAATCCTATTTAGAAATATAGGTTGGTACCCATCAATGAGCACAGCAGAATGTCATTAGGAATTGTCCACGGGATATTCAGTCTCCAGTTCCTGACCAATCCTACAGGGCCAGGCAGTCCCTACAGGCAGGATAGATTATAGGTCTGAGGTTTTGTGGCTGTGATGGTGTCCCAGTCCCACCACTAGAAGCCTTGCCTGGTTACAGAAGACGGCCTATTCAGGCTTATTATTCCCTATAACAAGGAGTCCTTGCTAGGGTCCCTTTTGCAGATTCCAGGGAGTTTCCACTGCACTAGGTCTCCAGACCACCTCCTAAGTGTCCCCCAATTCCATTTGTCTCTTCCTATATTGTCTCCCTACTTCCCTATCCCCCCACCTGACCTCTCCTGTTCCCATTCCCTTCCTTCTTCAGCCTACCTACAATGTCTAGTTCCCCTTCCCGGTGAGACCCCTGTGTCTCCTCTCATGCCCTCCTTGTTGCATCGTCTCCCTAAGTCTGCGTATTGTAGTACAATTGATTTTAATAGCTAATGCCCACTTATAAGTGAATACATACCATGATTATCTTTTCTGGAATTGGGTTACCTTACTCAGGGTAATTTTTTCTAGTTCCATTCATTTGCTTGGGCTCACAGAGACTGAAGTAGCAGACACAGAGCCTGTAGGGTCCCCTACATACATCTTATTGTTATCTGACTTGATGCTCTTGCAGAACTCCTAAAAGTTGGAACAGAATATCTCTGCCCCTTTTACCTATCCTTGGGACCTTCTTCCTCCAGCTGGGCTCCCTCAACCAGCTTTGGTGTAGGGGCTCCAGACAGCCCTGTTTCATTTTGATAGGCCTTGTTACAGTGGTAACCCTGGGAGGCCTGCTCTTTTCTAAGGGGAAGTAGGGGAGTATCTGAGAGAGGGGTAATGGGGAGGAACTAGGAGGTGTGGCGGGAGGGGAGGATGGGGTCAGGATGTATTATAGGAGAGAAAAAACAAATTTTAAAAAAGTACATTGGCACAATGGTGCCTCTGGACATTGTCTTTTCTTGCTCCTTGAAAATGTTTTCTCTATAACAGTCTGTATGACCACTGCTCACTCTCAGGTCTCAAGAGTGTGTCCTATACAGTGGTCCTTCTGGCCATTGTCCATTCTCACCCCACGAAGTGTTTTCTTCTGTGGTGGTTCCAGTGTGCACTTTTATCCCCTATAGTCTAGAATAACTTCTATACTACAGCTACATATGCATATTTTTCATCTGAGATCACACAGACGGGGCTACTTGGGAAGAGCCAGAGCAAGATCCCAGTACTAGGACATACACTAAACAATGAAGTACTTAGCTAGAGTCCTTTATTGTTATTGCTAAATCTGGCAACCCTCCGAAAGACATAGAAAACATGTTCCTAATAAATGGGCCACTGGGGATTAAGGCAAATCCTACTAAATGAATCTGAAGAGAATTTGCTTGGGCCTGGTCTTCAACTGCATTTCCTGGGTGTAAGCCTGAGAAAGAGATGTGAGTGCCAATGGGTGATTTATCAGCTGACATGAGGGGAGGAAGGAAAGGGAGGCAACAGACTGCAGAAACAAACAAGTTATTGCTGTGGGTGGGTGAGAAACAGCTAGAGAAGTGTCTCCCAAAGGACAGCATGCTGTGTATCTTCTTACACTCATGTGGTGGTATTATTTAAGGGTTACACTTGGGAATTTGTACTCCTCTGCATTTCCAGCCAATGATGGCCTCAAAATAGATGCAGTAAAGCCAGAAGAAATGGTGAGTGCCAGGGGGACAGAAGTAGGCACTACTGTGACAGCATCTGCAACCATAAAATCTCTAGCACATGAGCCTTGTATAAACTGATAGCATCTGGGAGTCACATAGACATCTGAAAACATGACAAGTGAGAACTGACTAAAACTTCAAAGAAATGGAGCTAGAGAGTTGCCTCAGCAGTTAAGAGCACTGGCTTCCCTTCCTGAGGACCCGGGTTCAATTCCCAGCACCCACATTGTGTTCACAACTGTCTGTAACTTCAATTCCAGGGGATCTAACACCTTCTAGCCTCTGTGGGTACCAGGAAAGGAAGTGGTGCATAGACATATATGCCCTGAAAACACCTAAACAAACACATAAATAAAAATAAGTAAATCCTTAAAAAAAGAGAGACTTCAAAGATAAAGAGATTGAATTCCCTTATTTTATACATCAGAATCTTATGTCCCAAGAGAATTTCTGGTCCTAAAGTCCCTCCAGAGTATAGACGGCCATTGTTGGACTCCATAGCCAGAATCACATAAGTCACTCTAATAAATCCCCTTTGTAATATATTCTTATTCTGTCAATTCTGCTTCTCTAGAGAACCCTGGCTTGAACACAGGTGGTTTGCAAAGAATGTTCACATTTCATAGGCCGCTGGTCTTTCCACCATTCCACATTCCTAAGATGAAGTAGCTGTGAGTTTTATTGTGAGTGGGGCATTGGACTAACAATGTGTTACATCAGTACTATATATATCCACAGGTGCCACTTTGACTGTGGGCATAAAACCCAGTCTTCTGCTCGCATCTAGAAGGGTCAGAGTAGTGTATGTACTAGAAATCCAGCCTCCAGAATTCAGATGCTATTTTGTCACAATGCCATGTCAGCCTCATTCCTAGTTTCTCTATTTCTTACTTGTGGATCAATATGTGAGCTCTCGGCTCTTCCTGCAGCCATACCTTTGCATCATGAATTCTAACCCTCTGCATCATAAATCCAATTAAATGCATTCTTCGTTAAGTTGCCTTGGCCATGCTGTTTTGTTAAACCAATAGAAAAGTAACTAAGACCATAGGGTATCTGACTTATAACTTAGTATTATACTCACATGAAAATTTAATGTATTTTACCTCATTTCATTCAGTTTCAGAACAACCCTTACTACAAGACTTGATGGAAATAATCATAATCTATGACCTGTGATACAAAGTTGGTCAATAGTAATATGGAAGAACATGACAAGTACAGGAAAAACAGCCAATACAAATTTTATAAACCAAATGAAATTTTTGTAGATCTAATTATCTTTGAAAGGTATCAATGAGGATTTTACTTTAGCATTTCTAACAGAAAATCAAAATAAGAAAACCAATCAATATGGTATTATTGTATTATTGATTGTCACTTAATAGAGATTTTCTATCATAAACTAGTTTTTCTTTGGATATTAACTAATATTTTTCTTATCTTGCCCATAAACAACCTCCTAGCAAGTCAAAAAAATTCATTGGGATGTTAAGAACATATTAACATTATTTTTCACTCATTTGCCCAGCCCACACATAAAGCATTATAAGTTGCAAGAGAAGCCATTTATTAGAGTCTTCAGAGCTGCTTTACAATTAGCAAGGTCCCTGAGGAACATAGGCAGAAGATACAGAGCAGTATAATAAGTCAATCACTCCAAGCACTTAAATACCAAACCACAGAAATATACTCAATCTGAAATGCCCTGGGTCTTTGAGATCTATGTGGTCAAATCTTTAGGTCCATTTAATGAGAACATAATTTCTCCAAATCACATTTTCTGAAAAGTGTATATAGCTTTATGCTGGTATCATCTTGAATTTGGTTATAGACACAGTGTTTCAGACCCTAGGGTATCCAAATGAGATCTCTGGAAAGGATCTAAGGTACCATTAACTCCATTTAACTCATTTTACTAATGTTAAAATCAATGCCCAGAGAACTTGAGTAGCTTTCTCTAGCACTGTGTCTAAGGCATCTTTCCTGTAAGGGCCAGAGAGGAAACATTTTAGATTCTGTAGGCTATTTATTCTCCAGTTCACCTATTCAGCCCTGCTGTTGTGCTGGGAAAGATAATATTTAGACAAATTAGCATGATTGTGTTCCAAAAGCTTCAGTAATCTAGACGGGCAACACTGCTAAGAAAGCGGTCTGGTTTAGAAACATTAAAAAATAAGTATAAAGCCCACTTAAAACTTGGAGTTGACAAAAAGTCTTCATTGTCACTTCTTAAGGAGTCTCTTCCTTCCCAGTGGCTCCTTTCATCATTCCCACACTCATCTCTCGAGACTATCTCCCTTTACTTTGTAATAAACTCTATTTTCTTCACCACGATCTGTGTGTTTCATGTGCATTTATTCTATGACAATCACAAGAACTATGGAGCTAGGGTTAGGATCCGAAAGAATTTAAAGAGATTTGGCTAGGTGTGGTGATGCACAGCTTTAGTCCCAGCATTCAAGAGGCAGAGGCATACAGATCTCTGTAAGTTTGAGGCCAGGCTATGCAACATAGTGATACCCTGTCTCAAACAAAAGTTAAGTTTAGAATATGTGTCAAAGGCAATAGATGTCAATAAATTCTGTAAAGGAAAGATAAATAAACAAAAGAGAGCAATAGCAGCCAGGCATGGTCCATAGCAGCTCAAATCTAAGCAATTTTAAGTTGGAAGCAGGAGAATAAGGAGTTCAAGATCATGTCAGCTACATAGCAAGTTTGAGGTCAGCCTAAGCTACATAAGAACATGTGTCAAACCCATATGGTCAGATCACAGATACTACTGAGAGAGGCATTGCCTATTCTATATTATAAGGACACATTTGCCATTCATTATGTAGGAAGGTGGGTGCTTGCTATTAATTTCTCTCTAGGTGTCATCCAAATGATGGCCTCAGTGGCCTTGGTGTTTTCGGACCCTGCTCCTGCTACACAGAGAAAGGGCAATGATAGGAGAAAATCACCTACACAAGACTGACCAACTGACCAGAGAGGAAAGGCTAAATTTCTAAATGATCAACTTCCTTTGTTTCCCCTTCCCAAACATCAGCAGGCTGAAGATAATAGACAGGTGTTTAAAATGTTAATCCACTGTCTTCTCAGATTGTTGACTCTCAATATAAAACAGCTTAAGCATTCAGTTCCTGGTGTTGCCTTCCTGTCAGGCAGCATGGGCTGCTTAATACTATGGCCTTACAGATCTGACTACATCCCAGGAAGCCTTTCTACTCTCCAACTTGCTGCAAGGAACTGGCTGCTGTGACCCTGTAGTCACAAAGGGCCAGATCCATCCCTCCTTTCCCAGCCACCCAACATCCCAAGGCAACCTAACTACAGTATGAGTGACTTATTAAATACACCGCAAGTTGATAGCATAAGACTTCCCTTTTCCCCAAGCCTCCCCTTTGAGAGAAGGAATCTTGCTTTGGTTGGTCTGGGAACTGAACTCTGTTGTTTCAGAACCCTACCGTAATGTATGCATTGTACAGAGTACCATTGATAGTGAGATGGTTCAGGGGGTAAAGGCATTTGTTGTCAAACCTGAGTTTAATCACCAGAACCAACATAGTTGAAGGAGAGAACCAACTTCCAGGAGCATGAACATAAACACACACACACACACACACACACACACACACACACACAGGTCCACACACACTAAATAAATGTGAAAAAGAAAGTGTGGGGGGAAAAAAAGAATTCCCTTAGTAAAAGTTCTCCCCTGAAATACAACTCATCTTGTTATCTCTCTTTTGGACCACCCAATTTATTTAACAAAAACACAGCAAAGAAAGTGATGGAATAAATATTTGGGAGCTGTAGACAGACAGAAGGGGCCCATAAAAAAGCAGTAGTCAGGCAAGGACTCTCATAGGGAGTGTATTTTAAGGAAAGTCATGAAAGCCTTAAAAAGATCCTAGGAGTAAGAATCCCTGAGGTGGACAAGCACAATGGCACACACCTTGATTCCAGCACTCCAGAGCTGAGGCAGAGGCAGAGGCAGAGGCAGACTGATCTCTATTAGTTAGAGTCCAGCCCAGTCTATGTAGTGAGTTCCAGGCCAGCCAAAGCTGTAGTATGATCCTGTCTCAAAAACAAACAAACAAACAAACAAACAACAACAAGAAGAAAACCACAGATATAAACGCTGGAAGCTGAAACTTGTTTGGTGTATTGAGCAAGTAATGAGGGACAAGAGTGGTGTGACATGTGTAGACAGGAGTGGCCTTGGCTCTCCAGAGCAATGCTACTAGAGATTGAGAGAAAAGCAACAAAGAAAGAAAACTAAATCTCAGCAGCTCAGAATAGGGAGATGGGTAGGAGAAAGAAAGAAAGCCACGCCTTTCGCAATGGTGGTTGGCAAAGTGAGCAGAAGGTAAGTGGGGTAGAGCATCTCTAAAGCAGGGGATATGTTCTAGAGATCCTAACCAAGATGACCCACTGAGAGGAAAGGTCAAAAATATTGATGCTTTTAAAAATGCATTTTGTCTAACAAAACAATGAAAGAAAGAACAAAGAAATTCAGCTTTCCTGGTGAGGTCTTCAAAAGAGTGCCACTGGCATGCTCCATCAGTTAGGATATCTGAAGGTCATGAAACAGGCGTATTTTGGGAATTATGAGGAGGGAGTAGTACAATATATTGGTTCTGTCATAGTTGATGTGTCTTGGTGAATGAGTTTCCAGATTGCATTTTCTAGGTATAACTAAGTGAACTCATGTACAACTGTCATATGGCTTACAAAGCTCTGTGAAGGTTGTGGGTTGTGGAGAGGGCTCAGTCAGTGTGAGCTTCACAAGCACGAGGACCTGAGTTTGGGCCTCTAGAACCCACAGAAAACCAGAGATACACCAAAAGACACATAGGAAAGAGACAGGCTTCACATCTACCTCTGGCATCCATTTTTCATATAACACAAACACATGTCAGCATGTGTAAGCACACACACACAAACACACATACACAATCAACTCTGAACAAAGAAATCAAGGATTGAAAGTAATGCTAACTAATTCCAAGCACAAAGAAAAACAAGACTATAGCACATTTCTATTTCCCCTCCTAGCATCAACAACTACAAGTCCCGAGTAAAGGGCCAACAATTCTACTTTACAAATGCAAAAGGGTTTTTTGGTGGTGATTATGATAGTGGTGGTTTTGTTTTGAGACAGGATCTTGCTATATAGCTTTGACTGGCCTGGCACTCACTAAGTAGACCAGGATAGCCTCAAACTTACAAAGATCTTCTTGCCTCTGCCTCTTGAGTGCTACCATTCCAGGTGTATGCCACCACACCTAGCTCTTTCCAGTGTTCTTTACGTTTCACAATATAATTTTAATATAATTTAATTTTAATATAATTTAATATAATTTTAAATGGAAATATATATGGAAATAAAGGCCTGTAACTGAAATAAGAGCTTCTCAAAACAATAATCATTAGGAATATATTATAACATTTTATCTTTCACTTTATTTTTAAAATATTAATTATTAATGCTATAATCCACCAAGAGATCACTGAGGTTTGCAGTTTGAAAAATGTGAAGGAGGATGCCCCCCATACACACACACAAGTAAGAAGGTAAAATGGCTTAATATCCATTACTGCCAACCACTAATTTAACCACAAAAATGTATTTTTCCCTTAGAACTTGGCTAATGATAGCATGAAGTCACGACAAATTTGAAATATATTTTGAAAACTAAACATCCAGACCATGGAAATGAAGCATTACAATACTTCTCAGTAATTTTTAAAATAAATAAGAAAACATTCATTTCTTTATTTTACACAATTTTACAAAGCTTGAAACTTGATGGCTTATTTCAAACCCTTTTTCCCAACCCCTGTCCCTCCAAAAAACAAGCCTCTTTTCAGATCTTTTAATAATTAAGTCAGTAGTAGATATAATTATAACAATATGTAGATCAATATTTGCAGACACACAAAGGCATCTTGTTTGTAACATATATTTTTTTTTCTTTGTTTGTTCATTGACAATGCTAGCAATAGAAGAACAATAGAAGAAGCTAATGCTTTGTGCATGCTCATTAAACACTCTACAATTGACCTATACCCACAACTCATTATGCCACTTTTCTTACTGAGCTTATCTGTAAACAAATATCTGGGAGGTCACTACTACTGCTCACAAAACTTACCTATCCTGAGTCTCTAGTGGTTCTAGGACTCTTCAGGAATTCTGCTTCTTCTCCTAGTTTCTCATACAGCCATTTAAATGTACTGATCTCAGTGTTTTCTCACCTGAAGTCTATTAAATAAAGTACATGAGAGTCGATTGATTTGGACTGAGCTACCACAAGAGGCCTCAAGAGACCACCTTCAAATGAGTCACACACAGTAAAGTTCCACATCACTAACCTAAAACCTAAGCATTACTGGGAAGATCTGACATTCCAAGAAGTGAGGAGAGAGGTAACAGCCAAATCACATTATGGTAGCAAGAGGTTAATTAGCTTTTAAACAACTAATTGATGCTGGAGATGTGGTTCAGTTGGTGCTTGTCTAGCATGCAGGAAACCCTGGGTTCTATAATAAAACCATACAAAACGGTATGGTGATACACACTTGTAATTCCAGTGCTTGAGAGATGGAGGCAGGAGAAGGTTCAAGGTTGAATGTGGGGAGATGACTCAATGGGTGAAAGCACTTTGAATATGAGACTGATGACCTGAATTCAAAGCCAGATATGATGGCTCACATCTGTAACCCCAGTTCTTGTATGGGAAAATACAAGACAGAGATAAAAGAATCAGGTAGAAGTTTGTGGACAGGCTAGCCAAGTGTTAGGTCCAGAGGAAACCCCATTTCTCCAAAATTACAAAAAGCAGAAGGGGCGAATGGCTCTCTGTTGTGCCTATCGACATAGTAAAGCACATGCCAACATCCAAGCTCCTTCACTATCACAAGTACCTCTTGCAGGTTCCAAAGTCCATGCTAGTATCCTAGCTCTCTCCTCATTTTCTCTCCTACCCTAAACTTCCCTAGTTCATAGACTTCCCTACCCCCAGCTATTCATTCTCCTTATAAAAAGTGCTATTTTGGTTATGTCCTCTCAGTCTTCTCCCTCTTCTCTCTCTTTGACTCCCTCTTCCCCTCCTTCTGGTTTCCTGTGTTCTCCCTCTATGTTCCTCTATCTCTCTGCTGTGCTCGTGCTTCTCTCCTAGCCAGATTCAGTCTGATGGCCTGATGTTCAGTCTTACTTTCTTTCTCTGATCTGGACTCTTCCAGGTGCCTCTGCCTAGGCTCTCTCTCATATCTACAATAAAATATCTTCCCCACAACCATAACATGGAGCAGACATGTCATCAATTTATACACTTGGAACGTGCTGAGCAGCAGAAGAATCAAAGGAGACTCTCCCGGCAACAAGGCGCGAAGCAATGAGAGCTAAAGTTAGGCTTTAGGTTTTAATTACTATGCTTAAGAGATCTATAAAGACAAGAATGCCTCTACTGTGTAAGCTCAACTTACCAAAGGGCCACATGTCTTCACTTTCTGAAAACAACCTTGGCTGCCCCAATTGCACAGGAAGTGCTTGATCACGTGTAGGTGGGAGGTACATAGGCAGGAAGTACATCAGGATGTGTGCTTGCCCCTGATTGGAGGAAGCTGGGGAAGTACATAGTAGCCCCTAATTGGAGAAAGCTGGGAAGTACATAGTAGCCTAATGGGTTTTGTCTTTATAATACTCTGTCTAATGTAATTTACCTCCATTCTCTGAGGATCCCGGGTATGGACCTAACCAGTGCCCATTGTCCTAGTCAGTATTTAATAAAGCTTACTTCAAATTTGACTCAAATATTGTGGTAGTGGTCTTTTACTTGCCCAATGGGATTAAGAAAACAACTCCAGAAAGTTGTTCTTGGACTGTGGCATGGGAGCCAATGTTATTGTACCCTAAGAGTCTTTAAGGCTGTGGATCTCCCTAACATTTCCCTGGTAATGCTAGAAAGGTACACATCAGCTTTGCACAGCCTTAGAATTTAAATTACCATAAGAAAAAGTGGAGGTGCTTTGTTGGGGCCTATTGAGGCAAATCTACTTCCTCCAGTTAAAAAGAATAGAATCTTAGCTCTACTTCTAGTCTTGCATGGAAACCTGATGTTCCAAACTACCCAAAACATTACATATTTTTGACTCTTCCTTTTGAGTTAATCCAGCTAGATACCTGCCTCATACCCGTTCTGCATGCTCACACACTTTTCCCCAGGAAAACTGATTTACCCAAAACATGTTAAAGAGAGGGAAGATCAATCGATCCCCCTATTCTGAGCTACTGAGACTTACAGCTTGCATCCTTTGTTGATTTTCTCTCAAATTCTAATAAAATTGTCCTTGGAATTCATTTGGAATCCACTTCTAAATTCTTTTATTAATGACACTAAGAACCAGCAAAAGGGAACCCTTATTTCCTCAGAAACACCAGCAACCTTCTTCCAAGATACACATACATGATAAATAAATAACTTAATCTTTTGAGACAGGTTTTCATGTATCCCAGGCCTGCTTTGAATTATGTAGCTGGGGATGACCTCGAACTCCTGATTCTCCTGCCTACACCTTTTAGATGGATTACAGGCTCATTCCATCATGCCCTACTTCCCATTTAGCATTTCTTCTAATTTTTAAGAATTATTACTGTGATCAGTGATGGGCATGCACCACTACAGTTTTTGTAGTGTTGGGAATGGCTTTATGCATGCTAGGCAAATACTGAACCCACTTAGCTACAGCTCCAATACCCAATTAATAATCTTTGAAAAAAAATTAAAGTCAAAATCCTCCTCTAGCAAGTTTGAGGCCAGCCTGGAATACCTGAGATCATTTCTCAAAAAGAGACTGATAATTTTCTGCTGAAAGACTGCATTTCCAGCTTCTATAGAAGTTATTTCTACCCTTACAAGGGGCCCACAGTGCATCTTCTTCTGTAGGCATTTTGGCCATCTGTACATATGGGTAAGAAAGGTGCCCCTCTCAGTGAATAAACATGTTCCCGTATAAGACCTGCTTAAGACCATACCAAGTCTTTCTTTCTTTCTGCTTTCTGTCTCTCTATGGCTGCCCTTAAATAATCTAACACAATGGGACCAAAACACTGGAAGGCATTTGGAGCCCCTACGAATAGTAGGCAGCTTCAAGCCATTATACTAGGGCAGCCCATTTCTCTCAGGTAGCCTATTCTTTCCACTCTCTGTCTCTACCCTTTCTCTCTTACCTACCATACTGTCTCCTCCTGACATGGTCTGACCCAAGTGGGAGGCAACACAGCATTTGACCAGAACACACATGCCCTCCACTGAAGGCACT
Organism: Cricetomys ansorgei; assembly: GCA_026225945.1. Taxonomy (NCBI): domain Eukaryota; kingdom Metazoa; phylum Chordata; class Mammalia; order Rodentia; family Nesomyidae; genus Cricetomys; species Cricetomys ansorgei. The sequence goes on from JAMJFZ010003396.1 coordinate 11,597,389, forward strand.
GGACACCTTTGACTGGCTGTGAAAACTACTCAATCAGCCAAAACCCTTGAGAACCTTCCATTGGCCCTGTGGTAGCTTAATCCTGGAATTGTAACAGTTGGGGATGTTCCATTACTTTCCAGGCACATGTGGTCATTTCAAGAGGACATTCTAAGCAGATGGATATTGCCCTTTTTTTGTCTTTGTCCATCATCCACTTCAAATTTATGTAGAGACTTGCTCTGTCAAAAATTCCAAGAGTTTTCCATTGGCTAAGATTGGCCGAGAATTCCTGAAATTATCCACTGGCCCATAGCCCAAAACTCTGAGAGCTTTCCACTGGCCCTGTGATCTTAGGTCTGGGATTCACTGGAGCTCCACAACTGAAATAGCCACTGCTGGCTCAAATTCAGAATTTTTGATTCTTAATACCTTAACTGATTTAAATAACTCAATAAGACAGAATCTCAGCATGGTCCAAAGCCTCTTTCCCAATAAAACTCTCAGCTAAGTTAAATCTTCCTCAAAGCTCTGGCTTACAGCTATGCCCAGAGCCAGAATGTCTACCTGTTTTGGCTGGACCTCCAAACTTGTATCTATTCCTAATTGAGATAACACAGAACTCTTTTTGCCTTATATTTTTGCCCTACCTGTGCTTCTGCCTCTCCAGGCCTGAAAAATCATGCTCTGTCTTTAATAGATACTTAGCTAACACATTTCAGGTTGTCTGCTCCCATCTGCAGACAAAGAACAAATGGGTTATAGGTATGAAGATCACTAGGTTCAGTCTTATAGAGATTCAAATGTCTTTTGGGTATGGACAGATTGAAATATTGTTTCATGCTGTTCTACTCTATTGGGAAGGCTGGCTCTGGAGTTAGAATTTGGCCATCTGCTTCAGACCCAAGCACACTTGTTTAAAAGTTTCCTACAAAGTCTCTGTCCTGGGTCAGGCTAGCCACCTGATTCTATGACAGGGAGGAGAGAAAAACAAAATAACCCAAGAAAAAATAGTTTGAGATCAAGAACAACTAAAAAGTAAACTATTTCCCATAAAGGTTACAAATAGCAAAGTATTTAACTCTCCAAGTTCTCCCCCTGCCCCATTTCCTTTGTTTTGTTTGCCATCTTTAAGGCTTTCTTCAACTTTAACAGTCTGTATTTTAGGATTTGTAAGTTCACTGAGTGTGATTTGATAAATCTGTAAAATCTATAGCAAGAAGTTAGCTTAAAACTTGCAACAGAAAGGATTGATAGTAAAAAAACAATACATAGGTAATCTTAATTTGCTATAGCATGCTTGCATGTAACTTGAATTCAACTCTTGTTTAGGAAAAGGGTGTATGCCTGATAGGCACCTTGGAGTAACATGTGGCTTACCACCATCTTGGCTGGTGACCTCATCAGGATAGAAGCATGCCATATGACTTTACCATGATCTTGGTTAATGTGATCAGAAGGTATCCCTCTACTTGTCATTGTATTCCCTTCTTGAGACTTGAGGAGGCAACACTAGGCTTCTAAGATAGTTTGTTTTAAAACTGGGTCATACAAAGAGCTGTGATATTTTGCTATTTTTGTTCAGCTTTAGCTGTTTGGAGAAACTGAGTCATACAAAAATAGCATTTTGTAAAAGTACACTAAAAATGGCTATTCTCTCTATGGACTGTGTTTGTGGTTTAAATTTTATTTTATAAAATGTCTTTAATTCAAGAATTATATTTTTTGTTTGTTTTTCGAGACAGGGTTTCTCTGTTGTAACTCTGGCTGTCCTGGAACTCATTCTGTAGACCAGGCTGGCCTCGAATTCACAGAGATACACCCACCTCTGATGGAATTAAAGGCATGCACCACCACCACCTGGCAAGAAGGCCTTCTTAATGATAGTAGTTTAGTGGAGATTTTATATTAGAACAGATGGAAAATGGAGGATTCTGATTAACATCCTTCAGGACTAGCTTGACTCTTTGACTGCGGTAGTACTCCAGAATTAAAAAGGACTAGATGTGACTGACACTAAGGATAGCATCTGTGCCCTCCTTCTTGCATAATGCTGCTTCCATGCCAATAAATCCTAAGTGGTTTGAAATGAGGCCTAAAGAAACAGGGACCAGACAAAAATTCCTTCTGGTTCTCTCCCATTCTGGCTCCTCCCCTGGATCATTCTTTCCTCATCATTATTCTCATATTTATGTTTGCATCCTGTCTTTTAAGTGTTTGCTTACTTAACTTCATACTACACCCAAAATATGTTCCACACAAGCTCTCCCAATAGCTTTCACTCTACAGAAGCTCCATTTGTACCCAATACATCTTCAAAAAGACCTTTTAGATGCAGTGGAGAAAATGGCTAAAAGAGACTTTCATCCCCGTCACCCTGGGCCAGATACAATTCTTTATGTTTGTCCTCTGTTTTCTCCTATTCCCTTCGTTTGATGCTTTGTAGCACCCTGCTACTTCTGCTAGCTCATTTTGGTGAAACAGTTTTGGCAACTGCACTAGTCACTGTCACCCTGAATCAACTCTATACCCACTTCCTCTTACCGGGACACTCTGTTTCTCCTGCCTCTGTTCTTCCCTATCCCTCAACCTTCCCAGAAAAATCTCTGAATTTTACTCCATAATGATATCATCTGCTTATAGCACTTATAGGATGCTTTTAGCACTCTAATAATTATTTTCCAGGTCTCTTCAGAAATACAGCATGGTAATCACCTGATCTATCACAGCTGATCAAGTTAAGACATTCTACCTGCTACATATCCAGAGGACCCCTGCTTCAATGGGCCCAAAACTACTCCTTCTGACAAAAACTCTTCTCTGCAGAAAATATAGCTCCCTTTCCTGTATTTTTTTTTATATCCAGTCAGAGTTAGGAATGAGAGTTTCCTGCTGAAAGACCATAGTTCCCTGCTTCCCTTGTGCACCATGGAAGTCATTTCCACCCTTATAAGGCACTATATTCCCTCTTCTTCTGTAGGCATTTTGGGCATGCATACACATGGGACACAAAGATGCCCCTCACCATGAATAAACATGCTCCCATCTAAGGTCAGGTAAAGCCTCTCTTTCTTTCTGCCTTCCAATGATCTACAGCTGGCCTTAAATAATCTAACAGAAACAAAGCAACCAATGTACTTTCTTGTTTCTGCTTTCTTCAGCCTTTCCTGCCATCAAAAACTACATTCTGATCAGCTCACAGAGTTCCTGGCTATTTTGCACAATGGATGGTGTTCAGTTCATACATTGTTAATTTAAATAAAATAGATCTTTAAAGCTCAATGTCTTAACATATACTTATTTTTTTTTAAGATTTATGTTTGTGGGCTGGAGAGTTGGCTCAGCAGTTAAGAGTACTTAACTGCTCTAGTAGAAGAACCAGCTTCAGTTCTTAGCACCCATTTTGTGACTCCCAACTGCCTGTAACTCCAGTTCCATGGCATCCAATGCCTTCTTCTGAACTCTGAGGGCTCCTGCATATATATGATCCATACATTCAGGCACATACACATGAAATAAAATAAAATAAAATAAAATAAAATAAAATAAAATAAATACATTTTAAAAAGATTTATTTTTCTTGTTTTTACTAGTGTGTGTTTGTGTGTGTGTTCATGTGTGGTTTTGTGTGTGTGTGTGTGTTGTGTATGTGCATGTGTGTGCTACATGTGGCAGTCAAATGAGAAGGATCATTAGAATCTGGGGTTACAGGTGGCTGAAACCCAATAGATGTGGGTGCCAGTAACTGAATTCTGGTTCTCTGGAGTAGTATGTGCTCCTATCTGTTGAGTCATCTCTCTAAGTCCCTATTTATGTTTTGAAACAGGGGCTCAGGTAGTCCAGGTTGTCTTTAACTCATTATATAGCTGAGGATGTCCTTGAGCTTCTGATGTACCACCACATTTGGTTTATGTAATTCCTGGCATCAAATCAAAGGCTTTGTGTATGGTAGGCAAACACTACACACCAATCTAGACACCTAGCCCCTAATGCTTTAACACATCAATTCACACATGTGTTCAGGAATAAGAAAACAATATAAATTTACTTACATTGGTGAGACAACTCCCAATATTGCTTTAGTCAAAGTGGCACTGCTGCCTTGGCCATTGTGTGTTTCATGTCAATAGGTCAACTTGCAAGATGAATGAAAACATTCACCTGTTTTTTCAAAGATGCTGATGAAATAGAAGGTCCGGGTTTCTGATTTTGTACTTGATTTCTCTCTGTAACTTACAGCCAGGTCATTAAGTTACTGCTTTTTTTCCTCTTCATTTCTTTTCCATATGCCTATAAAAAAATAATACTTAGTTTTCATGTTCTCTGTACAAAATATTTTACACATTTGTAAGTAACTCAATTATTTATTTACTCATTGCAAGACTTAATCCATAAGAACATACCAAATGGATGTTCTTCTGATTTCTCTATCTCTACTATTCTCCATTTAAATAATGACTACCTTTATGAAACTCCCAACAAAGAGTAGTTATATGGGCTTTCCCCCCCCCCACACCATTTCCTAGAGAAAAGCCTATTTTTGCTACAGAGGAAAACACATCTTATCATTATCAAAAGTCAAGAATTGCCAACAAATCAAAGAGTTAAAAGGTCAGTAAAAAGTGTCCATTACACTTTGATTTTGAAATGCATCTTTGTTGTTAGTGGAAGTCATACTAGAAGAACAGAACTCCAGTTCTCTAAAACAGAGCACTTGGTAAACTCATTTCGCATGTAAGGACCTGACTACCTTTTAATTTGCTAAGTGTTCACTCCCTCAGTAGGGAGGGAACAATTTCCCATCCCCTTCTACTCAGCTTTCTCTCCTGGGCTCTGGTGCCCTTCTATTGCCTTCCTCTGACTTTGCCCTTTCCCAAGCCTAACCACATTCTTTTAACATTGACAACACAATATCTTTGAGTGCCATCAGTCCACAACCAGGCTCTAATATGCTTGTATCTTCATTCCTTCTCTCCTGCTAACATTCCAAATAATCTCCTTCTTTTTTGCAGTTATTTACATAGATGTTTCACAGACCTATGCAATGTATGTTTATTGGAATTCATCATCCCCTTCCTCTGCCTGGCAGCCTATTGTCTCCTGTTCACAGTTGCAGCAAAGTCATAGCTTAAGGCTGTGACAGGACCCTAATATCTAAGGCAACCAATTGCAAGGTCCTACATACAGGTTATCCTCAACAGGAGTCTCAAAAGCTTAGTAAAAGGCTAATTAAGGTATATGTTTCAACAAACATCTTTATTCATAGTGAATTGAGTCAAAGACAGGGCTGGCTGTGAAGAGTTGTCTCACAAATGAAGATGAGTTCTTTCATAATTAGTTCACATAAAAAGGAGTATTGTAAGCTAAATTGTAAGGCCTTGCCATAATTCCTGATAAAATATAGTCAAAGTGTACTGAGAGGATAAAAAAATAGAGACAAGAATCTCCTTTAAAAATTCACCTCAAGGTATAAATACTTGAAGCAGCAGAGAGGCTAGAGATGGGGCTGGGGAGCTTTTGAGTTAGGGACAATAATGGAAGTTTGATATAGGTCAAGGGGACTTCAGAAAAAAAACATTGAGGAAACATCCTATGCTTAGGATTTTGGTTGCTATCCAAAGAAAAGACAGAAAGAGGGAAAGGAAAAGTTATGCTATTGAGATAGATCTAAATTCTGAGGAGCAAGCTGCTGCTTTTGTTTTGGGCAGGCTCTTTCTTATATACACCTGGCTGGCTTAGTACTTGGTATGTAGCCCAGGTCGATCTTGAACTCAACAGCAAGCCTCTTGTCTCAACCTCCTGAGTACTTATAAACACCATTTTACAAGCTGACATCTAGAATCTAAGATAACAGTTCTGAGCTAAGGATGCTCTGCTAGGTTGGTAGAGTACGTGCTTAGCAATCACACAGCCCTGGGTTTGATTTTCTGGCATTACATAAACTGGATAATCTGAATATGTAGGTGACAGGTTCAGAAATTCAAGGTTATCCTTGGCTGCACTGAGAATTCAAAGACCCCATGGTCTACAGAAGACCCAGTGTTAAGAAAAAGGACTCTAGCTGTGGTATTTTGAATGAAAATGCCCCCCATAGGCTCATAGGGAATGGCACTACTAGGACCTGTGACCTCATTGGAGTAGATGTGGCCTTATTGGAGGAAGGATCCCACTGGAAATGGGCTTTGGTGTTTTAGAAGATCAAGCCAGGCCCAGTAGCTCACTCTCTCTTTTATCCAAAGTAGAACTGTTGACTCCTTCACCAAAAACAGTTGGTAGCTAACTATGCAGGTGCCCTAGCTTCTAAATGCACTCTACCTTCATCGTGAACAAAGGTTCCAATAAAGAAGCCTCAGCCTGTTGACATAAAGTCTGTTTGCTTCTCTGCCTTATACTTCCTATGACCAATACCCAGAGTAACTTAGGTAGGGGTTGCTGTAACCCCACAAACATCTACCAGCACTACTCACCCCTACAGCTCTTCTCTGGCATTCGTGTGATTCAAATGAAAGCAGTATGCCTTGCTTTCCCATAGACCCATGCCTCCACCTTGTATGCAGTGCCTTACAATTGGTTACCCTGGATAACCAGGGTTATGTCACAGCATTTCCCTACTCTGTGCCTCCAGCCTCATCGCTATGTGTAAGAATTAGAGATGATTACCAACTTAACAAGATCTTGAATCTCCTGAGAAACAAACCTCTGAGCACGTCTGTAAGGGAGTTTCTAGATTGGGTTAACTGAGGTAGGAAGATCTGCTCTAAATGTGGGTGATACCATTCCATGGGCTGAGGTCCTGGACTGGACTTTAAAAAGACAAAGCAAGCTGAGCACCAATACTCATTTCAATCCACTTCCTGACTGCAAAAGCAATGTGACCAGCTTCAGACTCTTATCAACACTCTTGCTGCCATAATCAACTGTACCTTCAAACTGTACAGCATAATAAATCCTTTCTCTCCCTCTTAAGTTGCTGCTTCTCAGATATTTATTCATACTGGAGAAAAGGAAGAAATGCACTAATTTAAACTGCTTGCTGAGTCCTGGTCCAGTGAAGCACAAACATTATGAGGAGAGTAAATGTACATTTATTGTTTGTTTGGTTTGGTTTGGTTTGAGACAGTGTTTCTCTGTTGTAACTCTGGCTATCCTGGAACTCACTCTGTAGACCAGGCTGGCCTGGGACTCAGAGATCTGCCTGCCTCTGCTTCCTGAGTGCTGGGATTAAAGGCTTGCAACGCTACCACCTGGCTACATGGATTTTTTTTATAGGACTATCGGTGTAAAATGAAATAAGGATGAAATAGGCAAGGCTTAGTAAGCTGAAAGCACCCTTAGGCGACAACATCCTAGATTGGCTTACTGTTTAAGGGATGTACTGAAAAGCTCTAAGAAAGTTCCTGAATCAAGGTAATCCAGTAGGAGGGTCTGTCTCCCGGTAAGCTACACCTTGGTATCACCACTATGCTGAGTCATTGGTGGCTGAGGTTTGGGATGTGGGAGCCTGATTCACAAGATTTCAGAAAGTAGCAGCTAGTGCTCTGGGACAACTGTTGTTTACCTCACAAAGTCTGTTTGGAGCATTTCTGGAGCTAATTTACTATTGGTAGGTCATGAAGCAGGAGTTATCAGTACAGTGTTTTGTGGGCTTGGCATGTCAGATCAATCTTAAAATGCAAATAGGAAGTTTGTGTGTGTGTGTGTGTGTGTGTGTGTGTGTGTGTGTGTGTGTGTGTGTGTGTTTGCCTGCATGTATATATATGCACAATGTACATGAATCTCTCCAGGAGGCCAGAAGAGGGTGTTAGATCCCCTAGAACTGAAGTTAAAATATGGTTATAAGCTGCCATATGGGTTCTTTGAACAAAACCTTGATCCTCTGTAAGAATAGCAAGTGATCTTAACAACTGAGCCATTGCTCCAGTCTGAGGTATAAACTCTACTTTGCTTCACTCTAATAACTTCTGCTTATTGAGTCTATGCATCTTGTCAAAACGCTCTCTGTGATCACAAGAATCAAGCGACTCCCATTACAGTAATAAGCTTATCTCCATAGCAACCTCAGGCCTGGAGCACACTATTTACTAGGGACTAAAAGTAAACTTTACATTTTGTTTGCTTATATTTGTACTAATTTTTTCATGTGACAAACAAGAACTATCAAATCCAAAGTAATATTGAACTTAACATCCAAAAAAAAAAAAGAAAAACAGACCAGGAAAGAGACATCACCACTGTTGCAGTCATAGAGAATGTCACACAATATAATTAGCTGACACAGCAAACTGACCCAATAAATGACTATTTCTAGAGGGATTTAAACATGAATGGCTAATAATAACTTTTTGGCTCTCCATTTTATTTTTCTCAGCTATCACTTATCTCGAATCTCAGGGTGACCTTCTTAAGAAAGCATCTGACTCTTGGTCACCCCTGACAGTATTAGAAATGAAGAAATACACATACAAAATGTCTTTAAGTTATTTGAGTCCCATTACAGAGAGTAACTGTTTCTTTTTATATAGTATTTATTTTGATATTCTGTGCATGGGTGAGGGGCGGGTATAGTGCTAGAGTAACAGGCAGTTATGAACTGCCTAACATGAGTGCTGGGGATTAAACTTGGGTCCTCTGCAAGAGTGAATCATGCTCTTAACCACTGAGCCATCTCTCCAGTTTATTTATTTATTTATTTATTGTTTTATTCAAGACAGTGTTTCTCTATGTAGCCTTGGCTGTCCTGGAACTCAGGCTAGCCTTTTGCCTCCTGCGTGCTGGGATGAAAGGTATGTACCACTACTGCGAGGCTAAGCTCATTTATTTAAATAAATGCATAGCAAACAAATTTCAACTAAATTCAAGAAGCTCTACTAAAAAGCAAATTGCAAAATCAATTCCATTCTTAGGTGAATAGAAAAATCATGGCAACTTTTCAATAAACGAACAGGCAGTGGTAAATGAAGAGTAACCAAGCTTTATAACCCACCATAAGACAGAATTTGTATCTTACAGAAAGCCCTTAAAACACACCTTACATAAATTTCAGCAATGAAGCAACTATCTAGTCTTACCTTCATGTAAGAAAAATCCAAACTAGCTTCTAAAACTTTTGTCTCTTTCCTAAGTTCATTTATAATCAGGTTTCAAGAACTTTATAAATTGCTTCCAAGGCAGAAACATTTTTCCTCAAGACAATTCATTGCCTTCAAATATCATTAAAGTGTGATTGGCAGAGGGCCCTCAAAGAGCTGACACCCAGAGGGAGAAGCACACAACAGTAATAGGGAAACAGGTGCCAACTGGCTCTATGTTGGCAACTCCATTGCCTAGAGAAACAGTCTATCTAGGAAAAGGGAACTTTGATGAGAACCAATAGAAATGTTTCAGCAGCACCATTCTTCTTGGCAAGGGATAAATCAGGATTGCAAATGTCACCTTAGTCATCACATAGCACAGAGGCACCCTGGAAGCTGCTGAACTTAAGGCCAACATCTCACAGAAATTCTTCCAGCAAGCTGCTACTAAGCTTAAACATCACTCACAAAGGTGATGACTCTCTCCCAGGGATTATAACTATATGTAACTAATGTATTTGGACCAGGACAGCCAGAAAGCACAGTAACACATTTGGAGAAAACAATCTCTGGAGAGATTATTCTTTACTGAATGTATACTTAATATCATCTAGTTCAACCACGCTAGCAAATATATTGAGAATTGGGGATACTGTCCTATGGAATACCCTTGTTACATTTCGTGGGTATTTGTCTTAGAATTTCTATTGCTGTGATAAATGACATGACCAAAAGCAACTTGTGGAAGAAAGTGCTTATTTGGCTTATAGTTCCACATCAAGGTATATCATAGAAAGAAGTCATGGCAGGAACGCAAGGCAAGAACCTGAAGGCAATAATTTTAACAGAAGCCATGGAGGAACATCAATCACTGGCTTGCTCCTCATGGCTTGCTCAGCCTGCTTTCTTCTACAATTCAGGACCACTTTCCCAGAGATGACACCACCTGCAGTGAACTGGGTCCTCCCACATCAGTCAGTAATTAAGAAAATGCCCTACAGGCTTGTCTACAGGCAATCTGGTGAAGGCATTTTCATGTTTTCAGATTCCTCTTCCAAAAGTTAGCTTATGTCAAGTTGACAAAACAAAACAAAACAAAAACAACTAGCACAATACTTCAACTCATTTATATCAGCAACCATTCTTGGGAATTGCAGCACAAAGGGAAAAGTTAAAAGTGAAATCATAAAGCGCTAAGGGCAGAACAGGTACATCCAGCAGTAGGATTGTCAGGTCCAAAGGAAACTCCAATTCCCCCAACCTCCAAAGGCAGTCCACATATACAAAAATGAGCTTGATCTAGACTATAGGAGGATTTCTGGCAATCAGATAAAGACTAGCATTCCTCGGGAACTTGTGAAGCCAGTTCTCCTCTACCAAAAGGAGTCATTTCCCTTACCTCTGGCAGAAGAAACATAAGGCTACCTGTGGGGTCAGATTCCTTCAGCATAACAAGTACCTGTTACACATTTCAAGGTCCATCCATGCATCCCAGCCCTTCTCGCCTCCTCCCGTACCCTAAACTCCTTCCAGTTCACAGGTTTCCCTTTCCACAGTTACTCATTCTCCTTATAACCCTGCTATTCTCCATACCTTCTCTTTCTATGTTCTGCTCCTGCTTCCCTACGTTTTCTCTACTCTCCATCTTTTGCTATTCTCCACTCTCTTACAGATAGCCCTGGCCATGTCCAGTCTGCTGGCCATGATTAGTTTACTTTGTTCTCTCTCTGCTCTGGACTCTTCCAGATGTCTCTGGCTATTCCCTGTCTCCTATCTACAATAAAAACCTTCCCTTCAACTATACCACAGAGCTGTCATGTCATCAGTTTATGCAAGACAACTTCAAAGATACAGAATGACCCAATTGGGGAAGAGAAACAACATGCCTATGAAGTGGCAGTAGCAGGCAATATAGAGTGGGGGCAAGTAAAGAGGAGCTATGAGAGGTCCTGCAGGTCAACACTATGGGAAATGAATTAGTGTACCTGGAGAAACAGAACCAGGATCTTAGAACTATCCCAAACAGCGAAATGCTTACAATGTGTGGGGAAAAAAACACTACAGTAATTCCTGCCTTGAACTTCAATGATTTTGTTTTTAAATAGGGATTCTGTATATTGTTCTGGCTGTAGTAGAATTCACTAGGTAGACCAGGCTGGTCTTGAACTTACAATGATAACACTGCCTTAGATTCTTGAGTGCTGAGATTTAAGTTGTGCACCACCTCACTAGGCCTGATTTTTGTTTTTAAGTTATTAGAAACTGCTGGGCCAGTTAGATGTCTCAGTGGCTAAAGACACTTGCCACCAAACCTATCGACTTGAGTTTGAGCTACACAAAAACAAACTCCACAAGTTGTCCTCTTATGTCTACATGTGTGCTATAAGGCATGTGTCCCATACCACCCCCTCAAAAAAGTGTGTTTTGTTTTTCAAACAGAAAAGAGAAAACAATTGTCAAACAATGCAATCACACTTATCTGCTTTCTATAACATGACAGGCAAGAACAGCACAGTTTGGGAAAAGGTTATCTTTACTTTTTGTAATAATGGAGGGGTTCTACTGCTAGGGACCATGACACAAATAAAACCAGATTCTTGACTTCAAATCAGAAAAAAAAAAACAACCTTCAGTACTAGAAAGTACCAAGCAGAGTTGGAGTTTATTAAAGCTAAGTTTGAGGGTTGAGAGAAAGAAAGGCACTCTGGAAATAAGATCTATTTGAGAACATAGGTGTGGGCTTCCTGACAGGATTACAGTTGATACAGTAAACATAAGATCACAGAGATGTGGGAATGTAGGGTTTCTTCACTGGAAACAAAATTAGTAATCTTGTTTGTAACATTCAGAGGGTGTCCTGGGAAAGATGATGCATATACATTCTGGCCCTATAAAATATCTACATGTGAAGGGAGTATTAGTTCAGTGTCTTCAGTGTTCACAGCAAATGTTAATTGCACTGGAATTCTTACTTCTCAACTTCTTCCCCTTCTCCATGAATTTCCCTGTCTTCTACCCCGTGTCATTATTAGTGATAGGCGAATGAAAGGGATGAGTTGGGGTCCTGTGGTGGTTTATCTTGATTGTCAATTTAAAAGGATTGAGAATCAACTATGGAAACAAATCACCAGGCATGTCTTTAAAGAAGTTTCTAGATTAGATTAATTGAGGTGGGAAGATTCACCCTGAATATGTGCAGCATCATCCCAAAGGGCTAAGATCCAAGACTTAATAAAAACGAGAAAGGGAGCTAGGTAGCAGTGTTCACCACTCTGTGCTTCCTGACTATGACTGCAATGTGATCAGATGCCTCCTGCTTTTACCTTTGGGCCCTATCCACCATGATGGACTGTGTGTTCCAACTGTGAGCCAAAATCAACCCTTCCCTCTTTAAGTGGATTTTGTCACTTATTTTATTGCAGCAATGAGACAAGTTAACTAATAGAGGCACCTTCATATTCTGTTTTAGGACAACACATTTATACCTCATATTGAAAGGAATCTGCACGTACATAGAAATAAACCAGCACATATGCAATGCTTATGGTTTGTTTGTTCAGAGTTCATCTTTATACTACATGTAATCCAAATGGTGACTTGTAAAAAATGCAAGCCTCAACATTCTTGGCATGTTTGTCCATGCCTCATACACATAGAAAGATGGTGAGGGAATGGCCACCTAACCAGAGAGGCAAGACTATACTTTGCAATAACTTCTTATTTTATCTGTCAGTTAAAAATGAGATGTAAGACAGAAGATTAGGATATTATCTTCTGAGATTGCTGGCTCTCTGAATAAATTGAAATTTTAGGATCAATTCCTAAGTATTGAGTTCATAGCGACAGGCAGCATGCTCTAGTTTTCCAGTTATACTATGTATTGGTAATAAACAATCTGAAAATTACAATTTAAAAAGTCTACTTCAAAAAATTACAATTAAAAAAGTCTACTTCCTATATCACTTAAAATAATAAATTGTTCAAGAATAAATTTAACATAAAAGTCCAATATTTTATACATTGAAAATTGTAAAAATATTGCTGAGAAAATTGGAGGGGTAGGGCCAGAAATCTACCTGGTAAGGAATATTCAATAATAATAATCTGAAAGATTAAGAATTATTAAATTGGCATTTCTCTCCCAAACTAAGCTATATATTCAGGATAATCTCTATAAAGATCCAAGAAAACTATTTTGTACAAACTGATAAACTGATTCTAAAATTTGTATAGAAATGCAAAAGACTTGGGAGAAGTTTTAAAAAATACTTTCCAGCAAATATTGTAAGGTTTACAATACTCACTGTAAAGCCACAAGAATTAGACAATGTGAGATCAATGAGCAGTCAGGAATAAATCCTTTCATTTATGATCAATTTACTTTCAACAAAAGTACTAAGACAATTCAATGAGAAAATGAACAGCCTTTTCACTGTGTGGTTATGGGACAATTAGAAATTCATTTGCAAGAGGAAAAATGAATTTAAATTCTTACTTGATGTTGTATACAAAAATATATAATTTATAATGTATCCTACACTGTAACAGAAGAGTTAAAACTATACAGCTTCTAGAACAAAATAGGAAAAACTTCTTTTACCTCAGTTTTAGAAATCAAAATTTATTAAAAATTAATTTTTACTTCAACAGAAATTATTAAGAAAATTAAAAGAGAAATCACAGACTAGGATAAAATACTACAAATCATATATGTAAAGATAGAAACAACTGTAAAAATTCAGTGAAAGAAAAGACTACCACATTTTTTAAATGATACGATGGCTATTCTTTGTTGTTAACTTGACTACATCTGGAATTAACTAAAATCCAAAATTGGAGAGCATTCCTGTGAGGGATTTTTGCTTAATTTCAAATAGGTGGACCCATTTCTTTTCCTTTCTTCTTTTTTTTTTTTTGTTGATACTGGGTTCCTCTGTTGTAACTCTGGATCCTGGAACTCATTTCTGTAGATAAGGCTGGGCTTGAACTCACAGAGATCCTCCTGCCTCTGCCTCCCGAGTGCTGGGATTAAAGGTGTGTGCCACCATTGCCTGGTAGTAGACCCAATTTCTCTGAGGTAGAAAGTATCTCCTTACTGTGCTCCTTTCTTCACTTTTGAATGGTAATGTATATTCTGTGCCATTTTATATTGGAAGCATGTTATCTTCTTTTTTATTTTGACTTTACATGCAATTGCAGTTATAAAAAATGTCATGAATCTCAAAAGAGAATTTGAACTTTGTATTTTAAACAATGTTGAGACTATGGTAGACAATGGATGGGGACTTTTGAAATTGGACTAAATGCATTTTTTGTTTTTTGCATTATGATATGTCTATGGGGCCAGAGAGAGGAACGTGGTGGTTTGAATAGGAATGGTCCCCATTGGCCCGTATATTTGAATGCTTGGTCTTTAGGGAGTGGTGCTAGTTGACAGGGATTAGGAGGTATGGACTTGTTGGAGGAAGTGTGTCACTGGGAGGTGGGCTTTGGAGTCTCAAATGCTCAAGCCAGGCCTAGTGTCACTCTATTCCTGATGACTGTAGATCAGTAATGAAAAACTCACAACTTCTCTTACCACCATGATGTCTGCCTATGTGCCATCATGCTTTCTGCCATGATGACAATGGACTAAGTTTCTGAAACTGTAGGCAAGACACAGTTAAATGTGTTAACCTCTGGAGCCATAATCAAGCCCTACTTAAATGATTTTCTTTATAAGAATTGCCATGACCGTGTGGTCATGGTGTCTCTTCATAGCAATAGTACACTGACTAAGACACTCTTTTGTTTTGGTATATGTGGTAGGTGAGTCTATGTGTGTGTGCATATGTGTGTATAGAGCATGTGTGTAGTGTGTGTGCACAGTACATCTGCATGTGTGTAGAGGTCTACTTTCCAGTATCTTCCTCAATTACTTTCCTTTAATCCTAGTTTGCTTTTTATTACTTTGATAAATGTCATGACCAAAGAAACTTGGGAGGCTGGAGAGATAGTTCAGTTGTTAAGAACACTGAATGTTCATCAAAGGACCGGGATTCAATTCCCAACACCCACATGGTAGTTCACAACTGTTTGTAACTGCAATTTCCAGGGATCTAACACCCTCTTCTAGCCTCCTGGGGAGCTGGAGAGATGGCTTGGTGGTTAAGGTTAAGAATACTGGTTGCTCTTCTAGAGGACCCAGGTTCAACTCCCACCATCCACATGGAAGCTCACAATCATGTGTACCTCTAGTTTCAGGGGGTCAGATGGGTACCAAGCACAAAAAGTTATGGACAGATATGCATGCAAGCAAAACACTGATATACAAAAGGTAATTTTTTTTTTTAAAAAAGCATCATTGGGAGGAAAAGGTATATTCATTTTACAAACTTACAATCTATCATGGAGGAAAGCCAAAGCCAGAACTGAAGGCAGGAACTGAAGCAGAACCATGGAAGTATGCTGCTTACTGGCTTGCTTATCATTGCTCACTCAGCTTGCATTTTATCCAACCCAGGACCTTCTACCTGGGAGGGCAATACCCACAGTGTGCTGGCCTTCCCACATCAATCAAATTAAAGAAAAATTTCCACACACTTGTCTACAGGTCCATCTCATGGAGGCATTTTCTCAAATGAGGTTCCCAGACCACTCTAGCTTATATTGAGATAGCAAAAACACTAACCAGCATACTTCCTTAGTTTTTGAGACAGTTTGTGGGACAGACTGAACCTGAAGTTAACATACTTGGATGGGCTGGCCGGCCAGTGAGCTCCAGAAATCTGCCTATTTCCACCTCCCCAATATCAAGACTACAGAAACACACAGATATTCCTGATTTTTATGAGGGTATTGGGAATCTGAATTCAGGTCTTCATGCTTGCACAGGAAGCATTTTACCCACTGATCCATCTCCTCAGCCACCTACATAAATGTTACACAGCAGCATTATCAGTAGTCAAATATGAAAATACCCTCAATGTATTTCAAATGGTAACCCAATAGACAGAATTAAAAAGGAACAATGTATTAGTGAGTTATGATGGTTAACTTTCATTTTTAACTTGACACAACCTAGAATCACCTGGTAAGAACATCTCAATGAGGGATTGTTTACATTCAGTTGGCCTGTGGGCATGTCTTAAGTTATTGATGAAGGAAGACCCAGCCCGCTGTGAGCATCACCATTTCCTGGATTTGGGACCTATATCATATAAGAATGGAGACTGTGAGTTACATAGTAATCATGCATGTATGTATTTCTTTCTACTCTTGACTGCCTTGAATTCTCCACAATGATAGACAATAACCTTGAATTGTAAGCCAAACAAACACCTTCTTCCCTAAATTGTTTTTCTTCTGGGTAATTATCAAAGCCATATAAATGAAACTAGAACATAATTAGTATGTTATGAATGAATTTCAAAAGGATTTTGTTACCTAAAAGCCAGGCCAAATGACTGTGTGTTGTATCATTCCATGTGTATGACATTCTTTAAATTCTTTTTAGATTTCTTTATTTGATATGTATGTATGTTTTGTCTGCATGTATGCATGTTCTCTATGTGCATGCCTGGTACTCCTGGAGGCCAGAAGAAGATGTCAGATCCCCTGGAACTGGAGTTACAGATTGTTGTGAACCACAATGTGGGAGTTGAGAATTGATCCTTTGCAAGAGCAACAAATGCTCTTAAACATCTCTCCAGCCCCTTATGGATCTGACATTTCTGAATAGCAAATTTATACCTATAGAAAAAAGACCAGGCCTGGTGTGGTGGCACACATCTTTAATTCCAGCACTTGGGAGGAAGAGGCAGGTGGATCTCTTAGTTCTAGGCTAGCCTGATCTACGGAGTGAGTTTTAGGACAGCCAGGGCCACACAGAGAAACACTGTCTTGATAAATAAAACCAACCAAACAAACAACCAAAGAACAACAACAAATAAGAGAACTCCCCAACTCCCTTCTTCAGCACAAAACATATCTAGATATCCTCAAAATACCTCTATCCATGTCTCATATTTCAGCTCTCACATTTCCTTCTAACTTTTTATGTGTGTGTTGGGGAGGGAGGCTATGTTTTCTATGGGATGAAGAGGACCATACAGGTCAAGAATATGTACTAGAGTCCTTTAAAATTATTATATTTATTTATTTTTATTGAACGTGTGTGCACATGCATGCATTCATGCATGCCTTAAATATGTATGCATGGAGGTCAAAGGACAACTTCCAAGAGCCAGTTCTCTGCTTTTACTGGTGGTTTCTGGAGATCAAACTCAGGCCATCAGACTTGGTGGTAAGCACTTTACCTGCTGAGCCAACTTGCCAGCACTGTGCTACATTTGTGATGACTTCATTTCAACAGAACTTCTTAGACGTAATTTCACAGAAATAAGGTTGTCAAGACTGAGCCATTTTCTCCTCTCCAGCTTGATGGCTTTTGAACTCATTAATTACTCAGCTTTGGCTGTTGCAAAATTGCCTATTTCTGTAGTACTTGAGCACAAATCTATTTTTTTTTGCACTATTCTTTTACTATATCCTTCAGGAAAATACGATTTTCAGATTACAGGGAGCAGAAATATAAGATATCAGATTTTAAAAACATGGATCTAAGAATATTCCGAAATCATATTATCAAAAATCCAATGGCATAATTATTTGTATCTCCCAACTCAACAAATTGACCAGTAGTGCTTTTCAAAAAAGTGAGAAGGAAATGTGAACAGGAGAGATGGCTCAATGGGTAATGTGCATGCAGTATACACCTAATGACCTGAACTCCACCCTGGAGCCCACATAAAGGTAGAGGGAGCAAAGAACAAACTCCACCAAGTTGTCCTCTGACCTCCATGTTTAAGCTATGGTTCACAATGTACCCCTCCTTACACATCATACACACTACTACTACTACTACTACTACTACTACTACTACTACTACTAATAATAATAATAATATATAAAGGAAACATACAGAACTCTTCTTAACTTTAAATATAAACTAAAATATAAGTTATAGTTAGAAATGCAAATGAATTCTTCATGAGGATGACCATGGTTAATAAGTTTAATCTCTTCACAGAAAGGCCATAAAAAAAACCATTACTTTAGGGATTAATTTTAGATAATGTTGAGCTCATATCTTTTTTATTGGTTAATTCCTGGTATTAGGAAGTGGGGAGACAGTAGAAAAATGTACAAGTAATTCACATTGAGGAACAGAATGGTGGAGATAGTTGAAAAGGCTATATTGATTTTTGCTTTTTACTTTTGTATTGTTTTGAACTACAAACACATATTTCATTTACATTTCAGAGTCTAATAAGAATTATTTGAGGCAAAATAGAAATTTTGGATTTTCTCATGTGCAATTTCTTTGAAAGGAAAGTATAGAAATAATGGATGATAGGAAGAAAAAGCATAAAGTACAGCATAATGCTTAAAGTGCAAAAACTCACAGCTTTGAAGGGATACATTTGCCTTACGATTTCATCAGCACGTAGCAATTAAATTTGTTTGTTTCCTCCCTATCTATCTCTGTTGCTTAACCCCTATGTTTCATTTACAATTTTCTCTCATGTCTAGTACCACCCACACATTCAGTGGCTAGCAATTATACCCAGGGTCATTGCTTATGACAACAATTACCTGGAGGAAAGCACACTAAGGGGAGTCTAGAGGAACCAAAGAACGGTTTCTCACATCCTCCCTCTTAAGCCATGCATGAGTAGTATTTCTTCCACTGTCTCTTACTTGAGATTTAGAATCCAGAGTTTCTATGGAATTTTGCCAAGCAGGCACAATGAGCAAGCACAGCACTTCATAGTTTAGATTCCTGAAAGGAAATGGAAGTATAACCAAACCACCTACCAAATATTTAGAGGGTATTTCAGAAGCAATCCTGGGCCCCAGCAAATCTATATCTTGAAAAGGGCACTTTGAAGATATTAGCCCTGGGTCTGCTCTGTGTAACATTTTTTCCCCATCCATCAATTGGAAAACAGCAGAAGTTACAGGAGAAAGGATTCATAAGAATTGGAAGAGGAGAAAATGGCTGAGAGGAAATGTAGAGAAGGGAGACAAAGAAGACCCAAGTGAAGTACACAGACAGAAGAGAAAGCAATTCTTTAACCGGTCACCAGTCTTAGCTTCTCACAAGGCCACCTACCCTATAACACCTTTAATGCCACCCGCCCTGTGATACTCTTCCTTGACAATTTGGCTGTATATAAATACCTAGGAGACATGCGTCTGGGAGGGTTTATGTGTGGAGGCAGGGATAGAGGTGGCCTATTCCAGAGAGGTTTAACTTAGAAGGGAAAAACTACCGTGAAAGTAGGAGCCAGCATCACATGAACTGGGGTCCTCATATGAATGACTAGAGAAGGGAAGTGGAAGAGGAGGAGGGCAGAGGATGGGAGAAGTATTCATCTTTCTATGCCTCATGAATGCAGATACAATGGGACCAGTAGTGATGGACTACATCCCCAACCTGTAAGATGAGATAAATAAACCCTTCCTTTCTTAAGTTGTTTTTCTCAGGTATTTTGTTACAGATGAGAAAAGTAACTAATACAGTCCCTGATACCTCACACTCATATGCAGCCATGCTTGATGCCTAGTTTTTCAGTCCCTCAGGTCCTGACTCTGCCTTTGTACCATCACCTCCACGTGGATGCAAGGATTAATTTGTTAACTTCTACATAGGTGGGATGTGACTAGGACATTTCCATTTCCAAGTCCTTATGTTCCCTCTGGGATCTCAGCTCTCTTCTCTCCACCCATTTGGACCTATGGCCCTGATGTCTTGGTGATGTCTGGCTGCTTTGATAAATTTAAAAAAAAAAGTGTAACAAGAGGGATGGAGAGTACTAGGTGGATAAGATTAAATGGTGTCCAAAGCAGATGGCATAACAGGCTTAGACAGCCCCTCAAAAATTTGAAAGAAATACATAGTTTTTCTGGCTTTAGAAGACAACAGACAATCGGGGAATCTCCTGGCAGAAGGACCCCCTCTGAGCATACCTTTAAACTGCAATGGCCTCCTTAACTTCTAGGGAGGTGACTGGCTAGTTCTCTCATTTATCTATCTGAGCAACATTTACTATTATTTTTTAGCTGAAAGGTGTGTGTTCTTCTAACCCTCCCCCTTTGACTTCCCAGGTTCGTGGAAAGATATGGAAGATAAGGTAGCTGTATCCTGCCCTGTGCTTTTGTAATTGAGAAACATGACAGATCCTTTTCTCCTTCTCACACATTCTATATTTTAAAAAACTGCTGTCAGACTAAGACTTTGCCAAGATTTAACCCCAAGTGAAATCGTACCACGAAAACTAAAAGTTGTATAAAAGCAGATGGATTATACATCTAATCTTATAACCTATGTGTGGCTTGTGACTTATAAAATAAGATCATTCCTCTTAGGTTAAATGAACAATATTAGCCATAACTATTGCATAATGAAATCTGAATTCTTTCATTACTATATCTTCTTACCGTCAATCTATATACGCTAGGTCCAAAGGCAATTTTGGGGAAAAATGATAGTTTTCTACCTTCCATCACCTGAAAGTCTATCCCATGGAAGAAGAGAAATATATTTTCACAACTCTAGAAAATGGAAATGGACCAAATAAATACTAGATAATTTTCATCATGCTAATTAAATTCACTTAAGAGAAAAAATTTATTAGTCAGACCCTTCTGAAACGAAAATGAGCTTCCTTATATGGAGTTGTGTTAACTTTCCTTGAGTATGTAAAACAAACCTCTCCTCATTGCAGATAGGGCACGAAACACAGACCAAAGTAAAAATTCCATCAAATATAGCTTGGCAAACCAATGAGTTTATTGTGCTCACTTAAAGAAGCTCGAGTGAGGGATTACTTACAGGAAGTGGGAGGTTCCACAATAGCTGAGTGACTAAAAAACCCCATCGCATCCCCATCATGGATAAAAGCCTCTTGAAAGCTGTGTAACACAGTTTCATTTTTAGTTAACTTTTACTTCCTATATACGATAGCATTTACGAAGATCACTTGCAAATGGGGGAGGGAGACAGGAGGGAATAATGGCTATAATCTTAGGGAAGTGTCTTAAGGCCCACCTTTTTTCTTCTACTAGAGATGGTTAATAGCCCATTGACATTACATAGACCTACTACCTCCATGCAATTTTGTGTATTTCAGTACCCTGGTGATGAGACCAAGGTAATCTCCACTCCAAGGTGGCAATAGGATGATAACATCATACCCAGAGGAGAAAGCCATACATACTGTTGAGATCAGGCTATGTCATATTCTATGTTACCCCATATTGTATAAATCAGTGTTTTCAGGCTGTTCTTAAATGAGGAACCAAAGCCAATCACACAGGAAAACAGGAAACAGAAGCCAGGTATGTTGACACACTCTGAGATGGAGTCAGGAAAATCAGGAGTTCAAGACTAACCTTAGAGTCCAGACCAATCTGAAGTACATGAGAATGATACCCAGCATTGTGATCAGATTATATCCTACACTATATCACTCCATATTGTATAAAGGAATGATTTGGGGGGGTCTGTGAATTGCCCTAGGAGACTTTATTTTATAAGCAGATTTTGACCCCATTTTGAGGGAAGATGACTGCAGCCCCTGGGTAGACAAACAATCCACACCATCTGCCAGGAACCACCATCCAGCACAAACTGATACATGACTTATCCCTGGAAATGGAAAAGGAGCCACTCTACATTAACCAAGGTGCGTTGAAATGGTGGGGGTACAATAAGTATATTAAAATTATATCAGGGTAAACCAGGGTCAAAGAATTCATTGGAATTGTCATACCAAAATAAGAGTTTGACTCCCTCACCTGGACACCAAAAAAGTGATGGACACTTAACACTGTGATCGCATGGCCCTACACCAACACATCATCTGATCTGTTGTGTGCTTTAAGGACTCATGAGCAGAGGACTACCTGACTGTCCCTGGAGCTTTGACTTAGCTTATCTCAACACCATGTTGTGGGCATGGACTACTTGACTGCCTGCCTGCCCTGACATCTCTCCATTATACTATACACTGTCATCCTGGAATTCAACTTCACACAGGCAGTGGCCTCTTATTGTTAGATCATAAACTGGCTCCTCACTTTAAGAGGCCAGATCTCACAGCCTGAAGAAAGCAGGTCACGCCCCTTGCCGTCAAGAATTTATGTTCTCTCTCTCTCTCTCTCTCTCTCTCTTTCTCTCTCTCTCTCTCTCCTCTCTCTCTGGAACAGAGTGTTAAGATGCCATGTGTTCACAATAGCCCCTAATTTATGGCTCTATCCAGTACCTGCCTCTTTGTCATGTATACTATGTATGCTATGTTGAATTAAATCATGTGGTGTCGGTAAAATTTCCTACCAGGCACAGAACTTTTTATAAAAGTCAGATCTTTTTCTTTTTGTGGGAGAGGAAGGGGGTTCCCTGAATGTTCTCTTTTCTGGGACCCACCACATAATGCTGTCATCACAGAAGTTGCCAGGTTTACTCTTAATGAGGCTCTTCCCCAGGTTTTAAAGAGACATCTCTCCTCTCTTTTAAGGCTCTGTCATGCTGCCTTTACAATGATTTATTGTCTCTTATAATGAATGCTCTCCTATCTCAAGGCCTAGCCATGGCCCCATATGGTCACAAGATTCTCTCTCTTAATAATAAATAATGAAGCTCATTCCTAAAGGGTAACTTTGTTATCTCCCCTCCTGAACCTACCCATCTCCTTTTTACCAACACTCATACATATAAAATAATTAATACAAAATTTTAAAAGCATATAAAAAGGAGGCAGGTTGAGGGAACAGGGCATACCGGGGTGAAACAGAAAAAAGAAGAAGCACATAGAACCTTGAGAGTCATAGATCTATACTGAGGTTTCACTGTTTGTGTTTCTATTGGCCAGAACTCAGTCACAATGATACGCAACTAGACAGGCTGGCATAAGCAGACTTGGAGGCCATTGAGGATAGACCCCTTCACGATCAGCTTTAGACCCCATCTCAGGCTTCCATGGCAACACCAATTTCAATAAAGAGAAGTATCACAAGCACCCCTCCTCAGAACTTTAAATGCTGTCTGAAGGTCTGGGGAGATATCTCAGTGTTTAAGAGCACTGGCTGCTCTTCCACAGGATTCAGATTCAGATTCCAGTACTCACATGTTGGCTCACATCCATCCATAACGTCAGTTCCCACGGGTTTCTCCACTTCCTTCTGCCCTACTCAGGCACCAGGCGTGCATGTTGGTACACAGACATACATGTAGGCAAAATATCCATCCATACAAAATATTTTTTTAGTTTAAAATTATATAAAAGAGGAATTTTGTTAAGGTCCCAAAGGGAAAACCATTTCCTCTTGGTAAAGGACAGTTTTTAAAGACTTAATATTGTCCCTCTTTTATTTTGTTTTTTTAATACAATTTATTTTTATTTTATGTGTATGAGTGCTTTGCGTTTATGTATGTTTGTTCTACTCAGGCATGAGAAGAGGGTGTCAGATTCCCCAGAATCGGAGGTACAGACAATTGTAAACAGCCCTGTGGGTGCATGGAACCGAACTCAAATCTTCTACAAAAGCAGCAATTGGCTTTCACTCTAGCCCTCTATTGTCTGCTCTCTTAAAAAATGATCCAACTGGGATTTGGTGGCTCTTCTTGGTTGTCAAATTGACTACATCTGGTATTAACTAAAACCCAAGTGGTTGGGTACACCTGTGAGGGATTTTTCTTAATTAAATCTTGAAGTAGAAAGACTCACCTTTAATATGGATCTTTTGAGGTGGGAAGATCCACATTCAATCTGGGCCACACCTTCTGCTGGCAGCCTATATAAAGGACATGGTAGCAAGAAACTTGCTCTTCGTCTGTTTGCCTTCACTCTTGCTGCAACTTCCATCCCTTCACTGGTATCAGAGCCTACTTCTTCAGTATTCTGGCCTATACTGAAGACCAGTTGAGAAATCCTGCCTCACAAACTGAACAACTACAGGATTCTTAGACTTTCTGTCACTAGACAGCCACTGTTGGACTAGATGGACCATATCCTGTAAGTGACTCTCATAAATCTCCTTTCTGTATATAGAGATCCATTCTATCAGTTCTGTTCCTCTAGAGAACCCTGACTCATACAGACCATAATGCAGACTAATACACCTAGCCAGGAGACCAACCTCAGGAAAACTGATAAGCCAGAAGACATGTTAAAGAAATAGGAGAGAAAACTAGCCCCTCAATGTAATGAGATAAGTACTTATATACCCCAGAGGCCCCTCCATGGTCTGAGCTGCTTATAAATCTTTGCTACAAAGCCTTACCATCTTTTCTGAGTTCTAACTCAAAAACTGGAACTTTTGGTTTTCCTCATTACTTGTTTCAGATATTGCCCCAAATTCCATGCTTGCTTGCTCTAACACACTGAGCACTCATTCTTCCTCTCTCTGGAGAATCCTCACCCCACATAGCTGCATTCCAGACCTCCATCAATGAGCCTACCTATTTTCTGGAATACTAACTCAAAAGGCAAGACTCTCTCTTCTTCTTTCCTATGTCCCTCCTCCTAGCAGCTACCAAGATATTTGGTTTGCCTACCTCATTGTTTTCCTGTCAAAATATAATAAAATGAACTTCAAGCTTCTTTTTGAGTCCATTTTTAAATTATTTTATCTACAAGATGAAGAACCACAAAAGGCAATCCTGATTTCCAGTAACAACATGCCCCAGCCTACCTATAAGGGAGGCTGGTACTGTACTGGGGGAAATTAGAATTCTATGTAATACCAGGAAAGTGTGCTGCCCAGGTCAGACAGAATTCTGATTCCAGGTAGAGGAGCTTGTATTTACTCTTTATTTCAACTTAATTCCCTATAATGCTCTCTTTTCCTCAGCCATTGAATGTGCACTGAATTGCTGATATGTTGAATTATCATAGTTTGGTCATTCAAAAAGAATCTAGGAATGGCCAATATCCAAAGAGCAAAAACAACAAAATAAGTGATAGCAAGGATATAAAGAAACTTTCATTCATTGCTGAAGGAAATGGAAGATGGTACAGGTATTTTGAAAGACAGCTTGGCAGCTTCTTACAATATTAAACATCTTTCTATAATATGATCCAGCAATAATGCTCTTTGATATTTACTCAAAAGCACTTACAACTTTTGCCTGGACTGAGGATGAAGCACAGTTGGTAGAACACTTGCCTAACATGTACAAAACTCTGGGTTCAGACCCCTAAGTATCCTGAAAGTACCCTCGTTAGTTACTTTTCTATTGCTGCAATAAAACACCATGACCAAAAAAAGCAACTTATGGAGGAAAGTGGGGTTGTTGTTTTGTTTGTTTTTTTTTTTTTTTTGTTTTTTTTTTTTTTTTTGCTTATGGTTCCAGAGGGATAAGAATCCCTCATAGTAGGGAGCCATGGCAGCAAGCAAGCAGCAGGCATGGTGGGTGGGGTCAAAAGCTGAGAGTTCTCATTCTCAAACAAAAGCACAAAGCAGGAAGGGAAAACTGTAAGTGGGGCAAGACTATAACTTCTCAAGAGACTTCCCCTAGCAAGGGCACATTCTTTCCTCAAAGAGTGCTACCAACTGGGGACCAAGTATTCAAAACTGGAGCCTATAGGGGACATTTCTCATTCAAACCATCACAGAAAGAATGATTGTACATTCCTATAATCTCAACACTGTGGTGGTGGTGGAGGCAAGAGTCATCCTTAGCTACACAGTGAGTTCACAGACAGACTGGGGTACATTAGACCCAATCACAGAAATTTAAAAAAAGGAAACTAAACTACTTATGTCCACAAAGAAACCTGCACGCAAATATTTACAGAATGTTTAATTTATAGGTTTCCAAAACTTGGGCGCAACTAAGATGTCCCTAGGTGAATGGAGAAAGTCACTGTCATTGTAGTTCATCCAGACAAGAAATATCTAGCACTAAAAAAAAAAAAAAAAAATAGTGAGCTATCTTGATATGGAAAATATTCATGAGGGTTATACAATCAAAGAATCCTACTTGCAAAGGCTGCATACTATATGATTCTGACTACTAGACATTCTGACAAAAGGCAAAAACATGGAGACCGTAAAAGTACTAGTGGTTGCTAGGCAATAACAGGGAGGAAGGAATGAACAGGCAGAGTACGTAGGATTTTTAAGACAGTGAAAGTATTTGGTAACAAAACTATTCTACAATAGTGGATACATGTCATTATACATTTGTCAAATCCATGGAGTGTACAACAGCAAGAGTGAAACCCTACTGTAAATTATGGACTCTGGGTGATAATGATGTGTCAAAGTAGGTTCACTGATTGTGATGAAGGGACCACTCAAGTGTAGAGTGTTGACTGTAGAGGGAGCTATGCCTGAGTGAGGGGTCAGGAGTACATTGCAATTCTGTACTTTCCACTCAATAATGCTAAGAACCTAAAACAACAAAAGTAAAGTCTCCAAAAGTAAACTTTCTTAATACCAGCAATAATAAAAATAATCTGGGAATGTTCTTTTTCAACAATGTGGCAGAAAAGACATATTTCTTTGGTGGGAAGCAAAGCAGATGACCATATCACTCTGATGTTTACGATTTTTATGCTCTGCTGGGTATCAGACAACCACTGGCTCTTAAGACAGGAAGGGGTCTTAAGGGTCAACCAATGGATGGATTATTTCCTCTGGAGTACAACCACTGAAAGGTTATCTGCACTTCAAAAATAAAATAAACTCACTGTCATTAACTACTGAGCCTGCTTAAATAACTTTTCCTGAAATGTGTGCCCTCATTGTACCATCTGGGTCTCTATAGTTCCTTTCCATTGGCTAGATCCATAGTAATCAGAAAGACAAAGGCATCTGCAGGTAAATCTGTTATCTGTTCAACAGAGAATGCTACCAATAAATGTGAAGGCTGGGGAGACTGGAAGAAATGAGGCAGTTATTAATAACAACCTGACAGATCCACAGAAGTCTGCAAACAGTGCCAGTAGTGGCCTTGGGGTCCTGGAGGGAGGTTAACAGCAGGGCCTCAGTTTAAGGCTAAACAAGACCCTTTAGCGAGTATGGGTAAAGAGAATATTCATTTGTTTGAATCAAGGTCATCATCATGTTCATGGATGTTGACTTATGTCAACTTAGCTTCCTTACACACCTTCACCAAGCTGTTCTAAACTGTTAGCAGTCAAAAAAGTTCGATCTTCTTAGGAGTACAGAACCTTGACTAGAAGCTCTTAGCACTGTAAGTCACTATTTCTCATTGCTAATATCCTTTGCTGTGATACTGACTCCTTTCTTAATAGCCTCTCCTATTCTAAACCATGTCCAACAATAGATTCCCTATCCTCAGTTCTAATCTTGATGATATTGCTCTAAAGCCCAAACCCAGCGGTAGAGGGATGGATCAAGTTAAGAGAATTAGCTGTTCTTGCAGGGACATGGTTTCAGTTCCCAACACCCATACAACTATCCTTAACTCCA
Organism: Cricetomys ansorgei; assembly: GCA_026225945.1. Classification (NCBI taxonomy): domain Eukaryota; kingdom Metazoa; phylum Chordata; class Mammalia; order Rodentia; family Nesomyidae; genus Cricetomys; species Cricetomys ansorgei. The sequence continues at coordinate 11,624,925 of JAMJFZ010003396.1, forward strand.
GGTTCAGGGTATCCAACATCCTCTTCTGGCCTCTGTGGTACACATATATACATACAGGTAAACACTCATATGAATAAAATAAAAGTAAATATTTTTAAAAGAGGAGGTCTCTCTTGTGGGCTAGAGTGATGTGTCAGCAATTAAGAGCACTTAGTGCTCTTGCAAAAGACCCAGCTTCAATCCTAGCACCCACATGATAGCTCACAACCACCTCTAACCTCATCTTCTGACCTCTCTTGGCACCAGGTACGTACACACACATACATGCTGGCACACACACATTCTCATAAAAAGTAAAATAAATAAAATTTTAAAGCCGCAACCCGGCCTTGTTACTTTACATGAAACACCTTTGTTTTGAAATCTGTCCACTCCCACAACTGTGGCTATTAGCAATGGGATTCCTGAATTCCTGAATTCCAACTGTGTTCTATGAGCCTCTTTTCTCCATCTCCAGACCCTTTCTACTTGAACAGGCCACAGAGACCAAGACTAGGTGTACTTGCAATAGTTTTCACTGTGGATCAGTCACTTGTGCATAGAAACTGCAACACTGTATCACTCTCCAAAACTATGCATCAAAAAAGCATCCTGTATATGTCTATTGGAACACCCATAATTGAGACAAGAAATTTCATTATGTAAAACCGCAAGCTATTCTAAATCTGCCTCTTCCTTCCACACGGACTACCCATGATATGGTTCTTCACCTCTCATTTGTAGGGTTTTCATATTATGCACTAACTTTATCTTAGAGAGCAGGGTCACTTGTAGCCCAGGCTGCTCTCAGACTCTCTATATAGCTTCCAGAATATTTCTGAACGGCATGCCTTATGTCGGTTTCTTGGTTTATCACAATCAAATGTTTTTTTTTACTTAATTTTAAGTTACTATAAATATAGATTTAACCCACTTCCTTTATCCCCAAACTTCTAATAACTTCTTTCTCCGAAATTCTGCGCTTACTCAAATATGCAAAACTTTCCCTCAAAATTACCTCATCAAAAATAAATTCCCCATTAAGACTCGTATTAAAGACAGCTTCTTAATTACTTAAATTTGAACAACAAATTACTGTTTGGAAAAGACATATTAACCTGAAATGACCTCAATCAAAGCTAGATTTGGATGTTTATGGAGATCACTTGGCATGATGGAGGAAGGTAAGAAAAAATCAACTTTAACACAGATTAAGTCATTATTTCTGGAAAAATGACGCCAAACTGCAGTTCTTGGTAACACCGAATCCAAGCCTTTAAAAAAAATCCCTTTATAAAATTCATTAAACACTTAAACGCTGAGCTTGACAGGTGGCTCAGCAGGTAAAGGTGCCTGTCTCCAAGCCTGAAGACCTGGGTTCAATCCTTGGGACCTGCATGATAGAAGAAGAGAGAACCAACTCCAGGAAGTTGTCCTTTGACTTCCACATGTATACCATAGCACACTCCTCCTTCCCAAATAAATATGATAAGAGTATAGGTGCTTATGTTGTGGTGTTCCTCGCTGTGAGTTAGGAAGATGTGAATCAGGATGGAACTTCTAATGTCGTCATTGTACTCAGACCCAAAAGGCACTGCAATCAAGGAAGAGAATATGGTGCTGTGCTCTAAATCGGCTCTAAAAATGAATGCCAAAATGTATGTCTGGCATTTGAAACAAATTGCACCACAAAATATGAGAGCAAAGCTAAGCAGTTTGTGTAACAGTGCGGTTTACAACCCATGTGTTTTAAAATACACATGCATAACTAACGTTGAAGTTAAACTATTATAGGTAGACATTTGGACATTGCAACTCCTGTCCTAAATGACATCTTCTCAAGTTGAAAAAAGAAAAGATATTTTCAACTTTCAAATTTAGCAAAATTAGCATTTGACTTTTATTCCAGGACTACTTATACTCAGGCATATATTCTGCTCATGTCTCCACACCAAGATGTTAGTCAATCTACGCTTCCATTAATAGTATTCCTCAGCATCCTAAGGACACTTCTGCTGATATACTTTGTGTTCCTCCTGGTACAGACACTATCTCTTGCCCTCCATTTTGTTAGAGGAAGGAGTAATTAATTCATTTCCCTCCATCTGTCTGTCCCAGTCCACATTAGCCCAATCTGTAACTGTTGCGGTATCAATATGAAGTATCTGCTACAGGCTTATATATGTGAAAGGCTTGGCTGCAAAATGGAAGCACTGCTGTTTGGGGAATCTGCAGACTCTTTAAGATACTGGGTACAGTTTAGGTGACATGGTTGTGCTCTTCGGGGCATATTTTGTTCCAGCTTTTCATTGTCTTGCTTTTTCTGCTTCTTGGCCACTCATTCCTTCCACCATGGTGCTTTGCTTCAGAACAGACCCATAGAACAAACTGACAACTCTTTAAAACTGTGACCCAAAAATAAATATTTCTTCTGTTAAAAATGATTTTATTTTTCATTTGGGTACACACACGTACATGCATGTGCACGCATGCGTGCACACACACGGTACACACACAGCTGGCCTTGAAATCACAGAGATCCACCTTCCTTTGTTTTCTGAGTACTGGTATTATACCTATGTACCACTAAGCCAACCCCATATTATCTTTTGATCTAAGGGTTTATGGAGGAGAAGCTAGAGACAATGTGGGCATGTGGTTTTTCACATTCCCTCTTTAGTCTGTGCCTGATAAAAGAGAGGAAAACGGACAAATCGGAGAGAATACCAAGGCTGTGGGACTCAGAGATGAAGCTACCTCATGCTACAGCTTCTGTCCTCTCCTAAGAGAGAAAAGCAGAATGAAACTGGGTGTTTTTATGTTAGTGTAAATAATATTCCTTGCCAAATTTTAAAAATTGGAAAATGTGAACTGTAAAACTGCAAAATGGCAATCACATGTTTCAACCTACATTAAAAATAAACCAAACTAAACTTACAACATGGGCTGGTGACATGACTCAGTGGATAAAGGCACTAAACCTAATGACCAGAGTTTGTAATTCTGTCTTTTTTTCTTGGAGCTGAGGTAGGCAATCTATTCTACCAATAAATTAAATCCTCAATCTCTAATGACCTGAGTTTGATCTCTAGGATTCACATAGTAGAAGGAGAGAATTGAGCTCTGAAATTTGATCTCAACACATGCACTCCTCACACATACAAATAAACAAATAGGTAAATGTATAATAAAAATAAATTTTAAGCACACACACATCTCAACAATAAAAAGGCATTCAAGTCTCTCCAAAGTTTATATGCAGGTGGCCAATGAACAGTAAAAACCCCAAGGAGATACCACTTTACATCCATTAGAGTAACTAAAATCAAAAGGGTAAAGAAGAGCTGGAGACATAGTTCAGTGGAATTCTATGAGCCCAGCACGTTCGTAGACCTAAGCCTGATTCCCAGCCTCACAAACAAATAGTCTAACAATAATAACATGACTGGTAAGGCTCTGCAGAAGTTGGACCCTTCAGGCCCTGCTGACAGAAATGAAAAGTGTTGTATTGAGTTTGAAAAGCATTGTGCCAGTTCCTCAAACATCTAAACAGAGTTCTCATAGAATCTGGCAATTCTGTGCTTAAGTATATGTGTCATAGAAATAAAACATGTTTACAAAAAACCTTGTGAGTAGATGTGCACAGAAGTGTTATTGGCAAATCTTAAAAACGACCTGTGTCCCTTAGGGGATGAAAGAATGAACAGACTGTGATCTATTCACATAAAAAAGTATTATTCAGCCACCAAAATGATGGGATGCTGATATATTTTGTATCAATTAAACTTTAAAACATTTTTCAAGACAGAGTCCCATGTAATCCAAGTTGGCCTCCATCCTGTAGCCCAGGATGACCTTGATCTTCTGATCCTCCTCTGTCTCCACCACCTGAGTGTTGAGCATATATGTATGTGCCACCACACTGGTACAGTTTCTAGCATATTAGGTAAGCTACATCACCAACCAAACAGTTGTGGTGGTGGTGGTGTTTGCTTTTTTTGAGACAGGGTCTCTCCATGTGGTCTTGGCTGTCCTAGAACTCACTATGCAGAGTAGAATGGTGTTAAACTCACATAGATCCTCTTGCTTCTGCCTCCCAAGTGTTGGTATTAAAAGTGTGCATCACACACGGTTCAACAGCTCTTGAAATGAAATAAAATAAAATAAGGCAAAAACAAATAGTCCCATATTATATAATATGTATTATATAATTCATTTTATAATTAGTTTTTAAAAATTAGATGTTTTTCTTCATATGTACAATATGATGTGATAATAATGTTATGACTACTCTATATGCAATGAAGACCCAGTCTTCCCTTTCTCTGGAATTTTTGTGGCTTGTAACAGTGGGATAACAACTGTATAGGCAAAGCCTTCTTTCCTTTTATTTTTTTAAAGATTTATTGTTTCTTATTTTTAAGTGTGTGTGTGTGTGATGTTTTTATGTGAGCATGTTCACATGAGGGGAAGTACCTATGAGGTTGAAGGACAGGGACCCTGGATCTATCTGGAGGTGATACTATAGTCAGTTGTGAGATGTCTGCTCTGGGTGCTGAGAGACAAATTGAGATCCTCTGGAAGAACAATATATGCTCTTAACCACTAAGCTATCTTTCCAGCTTTCCTGCCCACTTTCAAAGGGTACATACTTGTCATTGTTCTGGATATATTTGAATTTCTGGTGCCTGGTAAATAAATCAATTCATATCCACCAATATAGTGTGCTTCTATGTTGTCTCATGTAGTGTTCTGTTTAACAGCAAATATTCAAGACTTAAGTATTATCTTTGACAAACAGTAGTTCCCTTTTCTCACATATAAAAAAAAGCTGGAAGGAGGCAGGTGCTAGAGTTTCATCAAATGCTCAATGACATTCCAATGTTGCAGAAGCTATTAGGTGTCTATCAAATATCTTTCTTCTCTTTTTTGTGCAACTTAAACATGAGATTCTAAGTCCCAAATAAAATGTTCTGTCTCTTTTATGACTGGTAGTACTTGAAGGGGGCCAGAAATGGGTGAAAACATCCAGATGTGTGTGCGTGTGTGTGTGTGAGATATATATATATATATATATAAAGAGAGAGAGAGAGAGAGAGAGAGAGAGAGAGAGAGAGAATATTATAATACATTTGCATCTAGCCTAGTAAGTTTCAGGCAAGCCAGGAAGGCTACCAAGTACAGTAAGACCTTGTCTCAAATCACACACACACACACACACACACACACACACACACCAAACAAGTATGCACACCACAGAATGAGAATTCCAGGAAATCAATTTTAGGGAAGGTTAGTACAGTGAAAATGTTTCTTTCCCTTTGTTCTTTCTCTTCATTTCTGGTGCAAAAATATGATGGACAGGGCTGATGATATAGCTCTGTTAGAACAGTGCTTGCCTAGCATGCATCAAGTCTGGGACTCCATTCTCAGCATCATATAAACCAGTACATTACTTAGGTTTTTCATTGCTGTGACAAAATGCCAGACAAAAGCATCTTAAGGGTTTATTTTGGCTCACAGTTTGAAGGTACAGTCTATCATGTTGGGGAGAATGGAAGGCATGATGGCAAGAGCTTGATTGAGGCAGCTGGTCACTTTGTATTCACAATCAGGAAGTAGAGGGGGATGAATGTCTTTGGCTTGCTTTTTTCTTTTTATTCAGTACAGGATCCCTGCATGTGAAATGGATCCACCCACTTTTATGGGGAATCTTTCCACCTCAATTAACCTAATCTAGAAACCTCTTCACAGACATTCCCAGATGTTTGTCTCTTAGGTGATTTGAGATCCTGTCAAACTGATAGCCAATATAAACCATCATACTGGCCATAGGGTGAGCCTCTGTAATCCCAGCATTTAGGAGGTTAGAGGCAGGAGTATCAGAAGTTCAAGGTAATCCCCATCTCTAAAGTGAGTTCAAGATGAGCCTGCACTACATGAGACCGTCTTTCAAAAAGAAAGGAAGGAAGGAAGGAAGGAAGGAAGGAAGGAAGGAAGGAAGGAAGGGAGGAAGGGAGGGAGGGAGGAAGGAGAGAGAGGAAAAAAACCATGATGGTCAGAACTCTAATTAGCACCTTGAGAACAGACAAAATTGGGTCAAACTCAAATGGTGACAAAGAGGAGTAAAACTACAAGGAGCAGAGGACCCTATTTCGTATCATATAATCACACTGACAGTTCTGAACTACCCACTGTGGACTAAAGAAAGCTATACTGCAAGACTGGGTTTTTGTTACCTACAGGTGAATACAAATTCTAACTGATTAATGGCCAGTGAATCTGTAGCTGTTCTGGCCTACTAAGGTTTAAAACTTGCTGCTGCATAGAATAAAGGAAAGCATTTGTCACAAGCCATGGGTTTCTGATTTCCTAAAAGGTACAGTAAACACAAGGATACCATTCTAGCAACAGATGTTTATCCCATCCAGTTGTGGATAGAAGGTAACATAAATTCTTCATTAAAGATGTACTAAGTAGATCAGTAGGTGAGTGTTTGTCTAGCATGCAGAAAGCCCTGGCTGGGTTCAATACACAGCACCAAATGAATTAGGAACAGTGGAGAAAACCTGGAATCCCCAACACTTGGGAGGTAGGGGAGAGAAGTTCAAGGTCATTCTCAGTTACTCAGCAAGTTAGAGGCCAATCTGGGTTATATCAGAACCTGTCTAAGAATAACAGTAATAATAATCATCATCATCATTTAAGTTTAACATCAAATACTCATTGGACCTGATACAGATGCACTAAAATCATGTGGCAATAAATATCCAACAATTTATAAGCTCATTCAGAAGATTGAGGGAAAAGATGTATGTATCCATACATACACACAAACACACACACACACACACACACACATCTAATTTCCATATAAATAAAAATGCATGATTCTTCTGTTGCACAGGTTGACTTAAAACTCAATTTGTAGCCCAAGCTCTCCTCCAACTTACAAGACTCTACTCCTGTTTCAGCCTCAAAAGTGTTGGGGTGACAAGCCACCACATCTATAGAAAGCATATGAATTTAAAATTTTTGTGGCAAGCTCAAAACCTCCCTAAAATATATCCTTCTGAAAAAGCTGCACTGTCCTAAATAATTAATGGCACCCCTACTCACCCTTACACGTTTTTCTGACCTATGTGTGTGCCTCTCTCCATGCACTTGGCTTTTCATAATCTAATTCTGTTTTCTGTCCCTTTCTGCTTTGTCTGGTAGACTTTTGAGCTCAGCAACTGCTCTTCTCTAGTTCCTTACAGATCAATCTAATTACTTAACACTGGATGAACGCACTACAAATACTAGTTGATTTGAATAAAGCTCCAGAATAAAGCACATCACACTTTGAAGGAGACTCATCGGTAAGACATATCTGAAATACCCTGTACTTACAAATTGCACAATACACGAAAAGGGAAAAATCCATTAAAAGTACTCAAGTCCTTAAGAACTCGACTTTGACGACCTGTGAGAAAAACCAAGGAGAACATTGAGTTCTCCTTGACAGGTATTCATTATTTATCCTTCCTGTAAGAAATCATAGATTTTTGTTTATCCTTCCTGTTTAATCAGCACCAAGAGGTATAATGGACGAGAAAGTCACCAACGTCTCCACACCCCCTCTACCCTTCCACTTTAGGGCAGAGCCGATGAGCTCATTTGCAAGAGGTTTGCCAGGCTCCGCATATGTTTTGTAATATAAATAGACCACATCTTAGGCATATCAGCAAGATAGAGGCAGCTTGTCCTACCCAAAGTCTGCTGAAGTAGAAATTCTCACCTTAAAAAACATAGATAAACCACTTCCGATTTCTACTTCTCCAGGAATTTAAGGATGTGTTGTGTGAAAATCACAATCTTCAGCAAACTTAGTTGAATTCTGTACTACCTTAATGTTTTTTTTTAATTAAAGCCCACGACAAGGAGTAAATGGTAGTCCTATTTAGTTTTAGACTTTCAACTATCACTGGACTTCATGACTACATTTTTAACGTTTTTAATGTTTTTTATGTATTTGCTTGTATGGATGTACATATACCAGGTGCATATCTGGTGCCCACATAGGTCAGAAAACGGTGCAAAATATCCTGGAACTGAAATCACAAATTATTGTGAACTACCATATGGGTGCTAAGAACCAAATCATGGTCCTCTGCAAGAGCAACGAATGCTCTTAACCACTGATCCATATCTCAAGGCCTTTATGACTGTATTTTTATTAAGAGCGACTCTGCCTCATGATCTGGATGATAACCTATTACATTAGTTTAAGCATGCATGGATAAGATTCTCTATGTTACTTATAAATCAAACCTGATACTGTGGTTTATTTATGATATAATTGTCCACTCACAATAAAATGAAGGCAAAGTTGACTATAAAACCAAATGATTCTGGATGGTATAAACATCATTGTACATTTTATTTAAAAGAGTTCTTTCCAATGCTGAGGATCTGGCTCAGTTGGTGAAGTGCTCCTTTAGCATGCAGGAAGTATTGGATTTGATCCTCAGTGGCTCATGATCATGGCTTGGTAGCACATTCACTCAGGATGTGGGGGCAGGAGGATGAGGGGGAGGAGAGGGAGAGGGAGGGAGGGAGAGAGAGACAGAGAGGGAGAGAGAAGGAGAGAGAGGGAGAGAGAATCTGCAACATCTTCTCGTTTTTTAAAAGATTTATTTTTATCGTATGGATGTGAGTATTTTTTCATGCCAAATAAGGCTAGAAGAGGGTGTTGGATCCCCTGGAACTGAAGTTATAGACAGTTGTGAGCCAAATGCTGGGAATAGAACCTAGGTTTTCGTTGAGATCATCAAGTACTCTTAACCGATGAACCACCATCTCTCCAGCCCCTCACTATGTTTTGTTTTGTTTTTTCTTAAGTATAAGTAAACATGAAGTAAAGCCAGTTCTATTTGTTCTAATCAAGAAATAAATGACAAGATTAAGAAAACCCAACAAACAAAACAATAAGTGGCAAAGCCTCAGCTCTGCTGTTCTTCAAAACTGTCACTCCATTTCTGCTCTTGTTTTTTTTTTTTTTTTTTCGTTTTTGTTTTTTGATTTTTTTCTGCTAAGCCCAGACGGTAACAGTTTTATCCTCTGAGGATTGTTTCTAAAAATAAAATCAGAAAGAAACACATCAAGGTCTCTATCTTTGGTTTCCAAATGTTATTTTTAACCTCTTTATTTTTAAACATCACTCCCTACTAGGAAACACTCTGTCCACTGCACCACTTGCAGGTCCCATGCCGTTAGAAAGGATTTGATCTTTGAGCTTCACTTCATGTTCCCTGTCTCCTCAGTCACCACTGGAGACCCCAAAAAGGAAACAGGAACGCTCAGTGGGGCACAGCCCAGCGTGATGAGACATCGCTTCTTGCCTTTTCTCTGTGTTTACCTTTTAGCAAATATCAAACCAAGTCTGGCCTAAGCATTCAACACTCACCTATCAGTCTTTCTCTGACTTTGGCCACACCTCATCCCTCTCTCCCTGCACTCTTCTTTCTAACTCCCAAAGTTAGAATCACTGAAGACTAGTGATTCTAACTCTCCCTAGTCTTTCTCCTAAAACAGTGATTTTTTTCAACAGAGGGTGATTTCATGGCAGGGGACACCAGACAATGGTGGGAGACCTTTTGGGTGGTGACAATTAGAGGAAAGTACTACTGGTTTCTACTGGGTAGAGACCAAGGCCACTGCTAAATACCCAAGATTGCAGTCCCCACAATAAAGAACTATCCCTCCCCAGTGGCAATAATGTTAAAATTAGGAAATCTTGGCCTGAAAGATTTTATTCAATTCATGATATACTAAGATTCAGAGTATGCTCTCATGACTCCTAAAATGGATTCTGTAGTTTAGTCTCCTCTCCCAACTTTACATTCCTCTATCTAAGACACTATAGTAATTCTCAACCTTTCTAATGCTGCAATCCTTTAATACAGTTTCTCGTATTGTGGTAACCACAACCATAAAATTATTTTCATTGCTATTTCATGACTGTAATTTTGTTACTGTTGTGAACCATAATGTAAATATGGTATGCAGATGGTCTGTGAAAGGGCCACTGTACCCCTAAAGGGGTCTCGACTTACAGGTTGAGAACCACTGTATTAAATGCTTCAAACTTCACATGTTCATAACTCAACTCTTGACATTGCTCATAAAAAAATTCTTCAATCTCAATCCTATGTGTGATGATAGCATCCAATTATATATCTGTGTATCCATGTTTGTGTGTTTGTGTGCATATGTACATGTGTATGTTGAGGCTATATGTCTTTCCCAATCACTCTCCATCTTATTGTTTATTTATTTTTGAGACAAATTCCTTCACTGAACCTGGAGAGCCTCAGTGATCTACCTATGTGCTAGCTAGTTTATGTCAACTTAAAACAAGCTAGAGTTATCTGAAAGGAGTGAACCTCAGCTGAGGAAACACTGCCATAGGATCCAGTTGTAAGGTATTTTCTTAATTAGTGATCGATGAAGGAGGGCATAGTCTACCGTGGGCTGTGCCATCCCTGGGCTGGTGGTACTGGGTTCTATAAGAAAGAAGGCTGAGCAAGCCATGGGAAGCAAGCCAATAAGCAGCACCCCTCCGTGGCCTGTGCATCAGCTCCTGCCTCCAGATTTCTGCCCTGGTTGAGTTCCCACCCTCATTGTTTTTGATGATGAACTTAAAAGTTCATTGTCAGAAACTTTGAATGAAATAAGCCATTTCTGCCCCAAGTTGCTTTTGGTCAAGGTGTTTCATCACAACAATTGTAGTCCTATGACAACCTGTCTCTGCCTCCCCAGCACTGAATTTCAAGGTGGTGGTGATGAGGACTCAGGTCCTCATGCTTATATGGCAAGCACTGCATAGAGTGAACCACCTGTCTAGCCCCCAATGAACCATCTTAGATTCACATTTCAAGTTTTTGGTAACCACTTTATGCAAACGTTCTAATGATTAGAACTAAACAATAGTGGAACTGTTAGAAACTTCATTTGGGAATTGAGGAAAATATCAGGACCAATAAGTTCTTAGGATGAGACTAAATCTACACATTTACTGTGACCTGTGATAGTAGCCCCAGCATGAGAACTCTGCTCTTATGCTGATTCCCTGCCAGCGACTTTCTCACAGCTGACATGGCTCCGTTGGATGAAACCGATATCAGAATTGCCTTCAGCTCATTATTTTCCTAAGTTGTTGGAAAGGCAGTTTTGGACAGTGCTGGGATCAGCAAACTATAGCCTCTGGGTCAAACATTGGACTGCCATTTGTTTTCATACGCCTTATTAACAGAATGATTTTACAATTTCTAAATAATTAGTGGAAAGCAAATAATTCGTGACACATGGAAATTATAATCAATTTGGATTTCAGTATCTGTAAATTAAGCTTCATTGGCATATGCCACATTCATTCATGGATGTGAATTCGTGGATGTCTTTGCCTACCTTAGACTATAGAAGCTCCCTTCAGTAGTTGTTACATACACTATAAGGCTGGCCAAGCCACACTAGAAAGAAAGAAAAAAGAAAGGAAGAAAGGAAGAAAGGAAGAAAGGAAGAAAGGAAGAAAGGAAGAAAGAAAGAAAGAAAGAAAGAAAGAAAGAAAGAAAGAAAGAAAGAAAGAAAGAAAGGGAGGGAGGGGGAGGGAAGGAGGGAGGGAGAAGAAAGAAAGAAGAAAGAAAAAAAGAAAGAAAGAAAGAAAGAAAGAAAGAAAGAAAGAAAGAAAGAAAGAAAGAAAGAAAGAAAGAAAGAAAGAAATAGAAAGAAAGAAAGAAGGACTTGGGGGCTGGGTAGATGACTCAGTGATTAAGAACACTTGCTGCTCTTACAGAGACTCTAGGTCCTGCTACTAGTAACCACATGGTAGCTCACAGTTGTCTATAACGCCAGTTTCAGGGGATCCAATCCCTTTTCTGGCCTTTGTGGGTACCAGGCATGCATTAGGTGCACATACATACACACAGGCAAAACATTTATATGCAGAAAGTAAAAATACATATTGAAAGAAAGAAAAGGACTCAGGAGAAGTATGATATGTCTGTAACTTAGCATTTGGAAGACAGAGGCAGGAGGATTGTGAATTTCAAGTCATCCAGGGCTACATAGCAATATTCTTTCTCAAAAAGAGACAAAATGGTCTAGTGATTTGCTCAGCTGGTAGAACGTTTATCTAGCATGCAGGAAACCCTAGGTTCAGTCCCTAGAACCACATAAAATGAGTGTGGTATCACACTCCTATATCACAGAGTCAGGAGGACAGCAAGTTTGAGGACACCCTTGAATGCATAGTTAGGTCAAAGATAGACTTAGATATATGAGACCTTGTATTAAAAAGAAAAAGGAAATGAAAAAGTAAAAGAAAAAGGAAAGAAGGGAGACTTTAAATATCTCTCAGAGGCAGAGCATATACTTAATATGTTCAAGGCCCCAGAGTCAAACTCCAGCATCAATATCATCCTCATCCTCATCAAAAGAAAAGCAATACAGAATGACAGATGTCAATTTTGTCTCAGTTAGCAGTGTGGTCTTTGAGTGGGATCCAACATCTGTAACCTTTTAATTAAATGGAAGTGATAGCATTTTCCTGGATGTATTGTTAGATGGACCAGAAGAAAGCCAATAAAGGTCTGTACTATAGCAGGATTTCAGTATAATTTAGCAGCAATAACTGCAATATAAGATAATATAATAAATATTGATTTATTAGAGCAAGCTTTGTTATACTTCAAGTGTGTGTATGTGTAGTGCCCCTTTCTGTAACTCCAAATTTAAGATGACTATCTTAGTCCATTTTGACCATCAGCTCAATCACGATTGAACACATTTACCTCACAGTATGGGCTGATAGCAAATAGGAGAGAGGTTAGAATCATTGTAATTCTCATGTCATTCCACCTAATCATGAATTCCTCTGGTAAGTAATTGCCTGCAAAACTCTCCTCTGCATGATACAGGTGACAATATCTGAAATAAGAAACAGTCGTGATCTACCTGACCTTTTGCTCCATTGTCTGGTATCAAGAATGTCAGAAAATAAGTTTTGTTAACAGAAAGTGGGAGGGGAGTGAACATGGTGTTGGCATAAAACAGCAGCCATAAGCTATCAGACTCCCCGCCTTTCAGAATCCCTAGAGGGTACTGACAATCCCCAAAGAGGCAGAGACCAGTGTTTTTTGGTGCTTGATTGGCCTCCCCCAAAAAATTTACAAGGTTAAGAAATAGGGATATGCCTCGCACTTACCTTGCCTGTGCCCTTCTTTGGGACCCTGACCTCAGCCCTGGCCACCAACTCCAATTCTTCAGGACATTCTGCCATCCCTAGTGAATCCTCAGCTTCGGGCTTGCCTTCTGATTTACAGCTCATTCCCAGAGTTGAAAAGAGGTCAACTTTACCTCTTTTTCTTGATATGACCCCATCCTTTCCCACGCTTATGCACAACCATTTTCTCTTGATCTTTAAAGCAATTTTTGCTGGGCAAACAGTCACTCCCAGCCACTTTGGGTTTCCTCTTCCCACCGAACTCCCGTTTCTGAGGCACTTTCTAGGATGATCCACATCCATCACGAGTGACAGGGCACAAGGCGTCATCCTGCTAATTAACATATGGCCTAATTACCAGCTGTGTTACAGTTTAGAAGACAGAATTAAAGTCTGAAGTGACCTAAGTAATTAGGAAGAGACAGACAGAACGAAATGGAAGCAGCAGCAATAAGCTTATGATGGCCAGTTGCCTAGACAATGACAGACGAAAGGACCAAAAGGAGATGAAAAGCAACTGAGACTTGGATGCTTAAATAAATTGGGGTTGGATGCAGGCTCCCACAGCTTTTGTTTTTGTTTTTAAGCATCAAATGTAGAAAAGATGTTTTGTTGTTGTTGTTAATGTTTGATTTTTGATATGAGGTGGTCCTTAGTGTGAGAGAATAAGGGACTCAGAGAAATCTCACTGACAAAGTTGAATTTTCACACAGGGCCTCAGAAAAGAGAGACAAGGGCCAGGTCTGACAGTAGAGTTGACATGCTGGCCCATGTAGTGAGTGGTAGGGCCAAGACTAGGGCAGACAATGACATGATACTGGCTGAATTTCAATAAAAGTTGATCTTGGGTCAAGAATGTGAGCACAGATCATTTTTCTGTGAAAAGACCTTCAAACACTGATAAGAAGTGAGAGCAAGAGAGAAGGGACAGAAGGCAGAGGAAGGTTTGTCACAGAGCAAGTTGTCAGTAAGGGTTAATGCAGCTTAGTCAATCAGGGGACCTGCTGAGGTAAACCACATCTTGACAACATTTGTCCTCAGAAAGCTGCTCTGTAAATACCTTAATCTGTGTGGGCCAGCTAGTCTCTGTCATCTGACTCATTTCTGTCACCATTGAGAAAGATCAGCCAGTGTGGTAACACAGAAATGAACATAGCTATGCTCCAATCAAGCGTTTGTAAAACTAGACAGCCTGGATAAGGCGTATGGGTCATCAACCATTTTCTGTAGAATAGTTTCTCAATCTGCTGCAGAGAAGATCCAATCTGTTTGTCTGTCTATCTGTCTATTTATTTATTGTTTGAGGCTTGCCTCAAACCTACTATGTAACTGAAAAGATTCTTGAACTTCTGATCCTCCTGAGCCAACTGGAGGCCAATCATTCAAATATGTGAGTTTATGGGGACACATTCATTCAAACCACCACACTGCCTCTACCTCATAAGTGTTGGGATTAGAGGTGTGCACCACTATACATAGTTTTATGTGGTGCAAGGAATGGGACTCAAGGCTTAAGTGCATTCTTGACAAGCATTCTACCAACTGAGCTATATCCCAAACCATTAAAAAAAAAAGTCACTGGAACTTGAGAGCTGAGATTCTGGGTGGCTTGTTTGTCTAATGTCCCATCCCCAAATAGGCTCAGCCATCTGCAGTTTGATGACATGCTCCCTTGGCAGGAAGAAGTGGAGGGCTCAAGGGTGAAGGCTGGACCACAATACAGAGAAATGGGAGAAACTGTTGAACACCCCTCCCAAAAGTCAGAGGGCATGGCCATGGTCACTGAGCACTATAGGACCTGACATATCTATGGGTGCCATGCTGCTGCCCTGAGCCAGGCACCCTGAGTGGAGGCTCCAGAGCTGTGGGTGCAGATGCTGCGGAGGGGCAGCTTTGAGATGACACTGTTAAGCCCCAGTGGCAGCAGTGCTGAACTCTGGAATGGTGTTAAGAAAGACTCACCACAACGCTCAAATTTCCTAAGCCACCAGAAGTGGTGAACTGAAGAAGTACCTTTCATAAAGAGGTTTGGCCAGGAGTCCCAATGCTGAACTTTTGGTCCCTAGAGATTTTGGATCATTTATGGTGGTACATGGTCAAACAAGCCATGTACTTGTAGCCATAGTTTCCTCCTCACCAGAAATGATGGTTCAGTTGTGAGCCAACCTCCAGTAAGGCATTTTAAAAGTGTTTGAACTGTTTTAATAAAAGTTGAAAGAAAAAAAAAACAGGAAAGATAAATTACTTAGGGCTGGAGAGATGGTTCAGTGTGTAAGAGAGCTTGCTACTCTTCCAGGGGATCCAAGTTCAGTTCCCAACACCTACTTCAGATAGCTCACAATCACTTATAACTCCAACTCCAGGGAATCTTCTAACCTCCAGGGTACCTACACACACATGACATCCATTCACACAGACATATACACATATACGTAAATTAAAAATATTTTAAAAAACTGAATTCAATTAAAATATAATAAAATACTGACTAGAAGAAAATTGACCATTAAAAAGTGCTCATATCATGCTAGAGATTTGGCTCAGGGTTTAAGAGTACTGGCTACTTTTCCAGAGGACTTGGATTCAATACCCAGCACCCATATGGCTGCTCACAATCATCTTTTAACTCCAATTCCAGGGAACAGCAACTGATGCTCTATTCTAGCCTCTGTGGGCACTGGCATACATGCAGGCAAAATACTGATAAAATTAATGCATAAAAATGGTCATACAAGTGGAAAAATAAAATCCTTGCACATTGCAGTGGCAATGTAACTGCCATTATGGAGAACAATATGGAAATATCTGAGGACAAAACAAAAATCTAAGAATGAAGCTACTAAGCTGAATATGGAGGCTCGCACATATACTCCTAGCACTTGAAAGGCTGAAGCAGAAGCATTACTTCAAGTTGAGGCTGGCATGGGCTACATAATGAGTTGTAGGTGACTGGTCTGGGATACAGATTGAGAGTCTACCTCATGAGAGAAGGGAGGTGGTAAGGGAAAGAGAGAGCAAGAGAGGGAGTGGTGGGGGGAAGGAAGGAATGAAGGAAGGAAGGAAGGAAGGAAGGAAGACAGTCATTACTAGTCATATAAAATGAAATCTGTATGTGAAGACACACTTGTACTCCTGTGTTTATTTCACCACTGTTCACACTAGGCAAGAAATGGAAGCAACCTAAGTGTCTGCCAACTGATGAATGGATCAAGGGGAGTCACATTCAAGCACAAAAATGGCAAAATGCTGCCATTTACAATAGCATATGTGGAACTGGGGCTCTTCATGTTAAGGGAAATAAGTCAGACACACAACTATAAACACTACGTGATCTTACTCATATAGAGAATGTAATGCTGTCGATGGCAAAGAAGTTGAGTGTAGAATGGTCCTTACTAGAGACTGGGGAGAATAAGGAAGGAAGGGTTGAGGAGTGGTTGGTTAACAGGTACTAAGCTGAAATTAGATGGGAGCAAGAAGCTCTGGTGTTTTGGTTTTTCCATTATTGGTTTATTTATTATGTTAGGAAACATATGGGACCTCATGCATAGTAGGCAAGTAGTTAAGCAAAGCTACATTCCCAGCCCAATTCTAGTATAATCTATTCCAAAGCAACATGAATATATAATGATAAGAGACTGGATGTTTCTTTTTTATTTAATTATTTTTGTTATATACTTCAAAGAGAGGAAAAGATGTTGAATATTTACATTACAAAGGATCATAGATGCTTTAAGAGATGGATATGCTTACCATGAATTGATCATTACACAGTGCACACGTGTATCAAAATACCACATGATACCATGTAAATGCATATATTTTTGTGCTCCTGTTGGCAGAAGGACATATAAAATAGAAATCTTCTTAAAACTGTTAGATCAAAAGACGCTAAATCATTCCATTCAATTACTAGAAGTTTTTTAAATACCACTTCTGTACTTCTCCACATAACATATCCCAGATGGATAGAGACTTTGACTCCATTCATCCATCATCACTGTTCAGTGCTCTAGGGTCCCCTTAGCAGGTGAGGAGGCTAAGGCATTTAGCCACTGACACTCCCTCATCATTGTCAAGGGTATTTCTAGGGATATTGATTCCTGGTCCTCTGACCTGTCTGAAACTTGGACCAAAAAAACATCTGCAGTTTGAGAGGAGCAGGTAATCATGGGAGGAGGCCATGGGCTCTTACAGAAGGATGGGCTAGGCATGAATAGGAAAGTGAGAACAGAGACACTGTGTGTAATGCGTTGGCTATTTTACTCCAGGGTCATAGGGTGGGAGGTTGCACACTTTGGAGGCAAGGAAATTGGGATAGAAGCCTTGGCTCCACAATTTAATTTCTCTGTCTCTCCATTTTAAAAATATATTGTTTTTATTTCTCCATTTCTTTATTTCAAAAATAAGCATGATACAAGCCCCCACCACTAGCTGCGCGCCATTGACAATTGATGGCTGTTGAGGAAGGGAGAGCCAGTTTTCTTTTTTAAAAAAATATGGACTGCTTTGTGGATTTGCATGTCATCCTTGCTCAGGGGCCAAGTCATGCTGATCTTCTCCAGATTGCTCCAGTTTTAGTATATGTGCTGAGGAAGCGAGCACGAGTCAATTGTCTTTAAGGATGCAGTCACTAATAGGTTGACCACGCTCCAGTGGATGCCCTACACCCATCCACATATGGGCAACACTAATTGGACTCAGTTGGTTATTTTTTTAAAAAGGAAAAGAAAATGAGGACATGAAGTTAGAACAGAGATGTGTTCAGGAGGATTCAGGAGGAGTTGGAGGGGGTGACTAGGGACAGAATATGGTAGAAATACATTGATTGCATACATGTATGAAATTCTCAAAGGATAGATAATACATCATATTAAAATGAGTATAATGTCACTGTATCCAGCACTTAAGCACCTGTTATGTCCTAGGCCTAATAATGTATATATGTAAGAACAACAAATGTTCTTACTTTTAAAGAGCTTATGGCTTAATGAGTATAGGATAACACAGAAATGAGATGTACAGTGACATTCATTGTTTTTTTCTCTCTACTAACTATAGAGATCTTGCTAGATTCTTACTCTAAATTAACTGTCATCCAGTTGACAACCCTGCGAGGGAGTTACAGTCGACTTCATCTTCAGGAATGAAAGTGGCCCTCAGGAAAGGTAAGTGATAAATTCAAGACCACATGGCTAGTGAGAAACAGCTGGAACTCATTCTAGTATGTTACATTCACCAAGCTGCTGAGAAAAAGCTTGAAAGACAAATCATTGTTGTGATGCAATCTGGGTTGGGATGAGAATGAGCAAAACTCATAACAGAGGATATAACAGGTGGACTACTTCCCAGGGGATGCCCTACACCCAAAGTAGAGTCGATGGTTATCACAAAGTTGGGGTGGGTAGGGAGTTGGTGGTGGATCTGGGAGGAGATAAGGAGAGGAGTTAGGGGATGAATGCAATCAAAATAAGTCGTATGAAATTCTCAAAGAATTAAAATATTTATTTAAAAACAGAATATAGTCCGTAAGGAAGGCAGCAAAATATGTACCCTTAAACTATAGTAAGGGTTACCAAAAAGTGGAGGAAATAGGGAAAATAGGATCACATGATTGAGGGATTTCATATGCTAAGCTTACTGTTTTCCAAGTGTTTGTCATGACACTGGCCACTAGGTACGCTTAATGGAATTTTTCTGGGAGCTGGAAGAAATATTTTAACATGCAGATGGGAAGAATAATTTTTTTTAAAATTAGCAATTAGAGTGAAGACTAGACCTCAGAGGGATATATATATATATATATATATATATATATATATATATATATTTATTTATATATATATATCTGAAATTCAAAAAATACTTACTGGCTCAAGAACGGGCAAAAAAATCAATTAATGGAAGAGAATTGGTGGCTGAGAAAATGAGCTTGTTTTGGTACAAAACTGAATATTTAATAAGGAAAGTATTATAAAACAACAGAAAAGAGGGGGAAAGGTCATTTAGCATATGTTGTTGAGAAACAAACTAGGTTTTAAAAATGTGCATTCTCATCTTATGTCGTATATCAGGTCAAATTCTGAGAGGATTGAACATTCTTCTGTAAGATGAATATAGAAAAAAAATGGAAGAAACTCAAAGCACAAATTTCATTTCTGGTAGTTTGTCTCTGGAAATAATCAAGCTTATATAAAAAAGAAAAGGCAGAAAGATATACACACACTTAAAAGTTGTGATTAAGGCAAAGCCAGGACTTCTATCCCACAGATCAATAAGATCATATGTGGCCAAATAATTAGAAAAACAACAGGAACATAAAAAAGGTGGGCTATAACTGTGAAAAATAATGTTAGTTCTTTATTGCCTATGTAACAAATTTATCACAAACTTAACTTCTTAAATAACACAAATGTATTATCTTACAATTCTGGAAGTAATAAGCTCAACACAGCTTTCTCAAATGGGCTCAAATCAAGGCACACTTCCTTCCGGAGGAACTAGGGGAAAATGAGTTACCTTGCTCTTTTCAGTCTCTAGGGAGAGCCCACATTCCTTGGTTGTTGGCCCTTTCCTCCAGCAACTTCTGGTGGGCTCCTAAATCTGGCCTCCTTCCATTGCCACCTTTTCCTTCTGAGTTTTTTTCCTCCCTATTCTGCTTTTAAGGACCCTTCTGTTTTACATTGGGTTCACCTAGTAAAATGGATAACGTGACAGAATCCAAAATTACCAAGTAGAAAAATCTCTGGGCATGTTTGTGAAAGATTTTCTAAATTGGGTTAGTTTTTGTGGGTAGACACACCCTGAAAGTATCACCGTCCCATGGGCTGGGGTCACAAATTGAACAAAAAGAAGAAAGTGAGCTGAGTACCAGCTTTCATCTCTCTCTGTTTCCTGACTGTGGATATCGTGTGAGCAGCTGCCTCAAGCTCCTGCCACCGTGTCTTCCCCCCACAATGGACTGTGCCCTCAAATTGTGAATGAAAACAAATCCTTAAGTTTCTTTTGCTAAGTACTGTGTCATAAGCATTAAGGTAATACACCCTGAGATGTATTGCCATTGCCATCTTTGAGGGGCAAGGATGGAAAAAAAATATAAAACCCAAACCATAGATATATGTGGGGGCACATCCCTATAATTCTAGTACTCAGGACACTGGGACATGAAGGTCACATGTCCATGGCTAGGGTGGGCTACACATACACAGATCATATCACCACCAACACCAACAAAATAAAACAAGCAAAACAACAACAACAAAACCCAGTTATATATACAGTAGTCTGTTGGCAAGCAAATGTTACATTCTATTTTCCAACTCTTTCATAATGCCATTGTGTTTCCATCATCTTTGCATATGAAAGACTAGTGGCTGATTGGGGCAAACATTAGAAAGCTTTTCTAAATTTCATCCTCCCTGAGTTCTGGACTAGCCTGTTATATTCTATTGCATCTCTGTACTTTTTTTCTCTTTCCAGAACATTTTTAGATCTTCCTTAGCCTAAGATAACCCCCACCCCCAGGTGCCATACTGACCCAGTTATTGGCATGCAATCCTCAACCGTATCTGACACAGGCACATTGCAATCACTCTTTGTCTTGGCCATTTAGATACATATGAGGACCCTCCCTGCAACACTGCTGAGCAAAGGCAAGGACATTTTCCTACAGGACCCTGAGAACAAGAAATCAGAAATAACACAGTGAGAAATTGACTGATTGCATTGTTATATAAGCAGACCCATTCTAGAACGCAGTGATGCAGGTAGCTGGACAGATGTTAATGCACCAGGAGTTGGGAAGGTGACATCGTGTGCAAGCACATTTTTGCTGTGTAAGCATGAGAGTCTGAGATCAAATGCCAAGCATCCACATTTTAAAAATTAGGCTAGGGGGATAGCTCAGTGAGTAAGAATGTTTACTGAGAAAGCAAGAGAACATAAGTTCAAATCCCCAGCACCCGTTTAATAAAATGTGCCTGTCACCCCAGTGTTGCAAGTAGAGGCAGGCAGATCCCAGGTGCTCAGTGACCAACAAGCCAGACCAGCCAAAATGGTGAGCTTTGGGTTCAGTGACAGATCTTGTCTCAAAATATAAAGTAGAAAACAATAGAAGACTCTAAATTTTCCCCTCTGACCTCTTTGTCCATTCCCTCCCCCCTCTCTCTCTCATACACATACAGAGAGGGAGGTTAAAAGGCATTCATCTTCTTTACACTTTTGGAAACACTATTTTAGGTTCTGGGAATGTTGCTTAGATGATAAAGTGCTTGCCAGGCATGCACAATGCCCTGGGTTTAATCCATGAAAGCCAGATATAGTGATGCATACCTGTAATAGCAGCATTTGGGGAATAGAGACAGGAGGATCAGAAGTTCAGGCTAGCAGAATGGCTCAGCAGGTAAAATGAACTTACCATCAAGACCAGTGATTTGAATTAGATCTCCAAAACATATACGATGGAAGAAAAGAACAGATGGCCACAAATGTGTCCTCTGAGAGCCACAGGGCATGGCATGGCATGCCTACTGTCTACCACCTATCCCTACATAGCATCTAGAAGGGGGGCTTGGGCAGGATAGAATCTCACTAGGTCCCATGAGCAGAGAGTAAACACAGAACAGGGAAGACACATGAGCCCCCATTCTCTTCCTGAGAGATGCCTATGGCTGGAGCTAGAGTCTCTTTTTTCAGAATCTCTTTTCCATAGCATCTTTCTTTACTGCCATGATGAAAGTAATCAAGATGCCATAGCTTAGTATGCTTCACATTGACAAATATGAGAGCAGTTTCAAGGTCACTGATTAGCCTCACTCTTCTTTCTCTAGTATTCATGTGATTCTTGTGCAGAGTGTGGCTTTGTGTGTATGTGTATGCATGGGGAGGCCAGAGATGAGCCTTGGGTGTCATTTCTCAGGTGACATCCACCTTGTTTTATGAGACAGAGTAAGTATATCACTGACCTGGAACATACCAAGTAGGCTAGAATGGCTGGCCATCAAGTCCCAGGAATCCTCCTGTCTCGGTCACTCCAGCACTGGGATTGCAAAGTGTGTGTTATCACTTTTATCTTTCTACATGGATTCCAGGGACTGAACTCAGGTATACGCATGCTTCTATGGCATGTCACATAGTGAGCTTTTCCCCCTATTCCTTACTAAGATTCTTAAAGCAGGAAGGGGAGGGAGGTAATACATGTCTTTACCTACACACTTCTGCAGAGTTTAGGGTGTGCTCATAGGATCCTGTTACATGTGCACTGTTGTTAATCAGTCATGGGTACTCAAACTCAGGAAATGCTGGGAGTCACTGGTCCAAACTGGTTCTCAAGCAGCTTCTCTGGCTTTGATGTCGGCAAATCACCCTAGGATCTTGTTGAAAGGGAAGCTTTCACTTCAGTAGATCTGAGGCAGGGCCAGTGACTCTGCATTTCAAAGAGGCTTCCAGGAATGCTGCTGCTGCTCTTTCATGGATGACATTTGAGTATCAAAGTGACATTATATACCCAGTTTAGAGTCTACCTGCTCCCAGATACTCTGGTACATAAGAACCAGCATTTCTAGTTTGCCTGGGGTTGGAGGGGTATGTCTCAGTTTCCTAGGATTGTTCAGACAAACTAGAATGAGCTGATCATCCCATGTAGGTAGCTGGCTATATCAGGATGAGGATTTATGAGTGAAAACAACAGAAAGCATAGGTAACTGTACTCTACTCCAAACTAAGCTCTTTTTAATCATAACCTTTTTCTAACTAAGCCTAGATTTGGCCTCAGCCTCCTTCTTAATATTCAGTTCCAGAAACCACTACCAATCAATTACCATTGGCAAAGGAAATGAAACTTATTTCCAACCAAGATAGGAGCCAAAAAAACATTCTGCATCACTTACTGGTCTCTCTTTGGAAATAATAATCATAATAATGACAATGACAAATAATTTAGCCAAACTTGGTGTGTGTTGAGGGATAAAATTTTATACTTGGCAATAATAGTTGTAAGTGGGAATAAATAACCCATATATAGCACAATAATGAATCATAAAGTAGAAGAATTGTGTCTGAGAAAATGTAACTTAGGAGACAAACAAGTGACTTCACTGCATGAGCCTGCTTCCTCCTCCATGAAATGGGAAACTTGTACTGACTTCCACTTATGACTGATGTGTGATCAAGTACTCAGCATAGATTAACACATAGCAAACCTGTATCAAATTTCCTTTTGTCCAGTCTTCCTTTCCCAGAAGTCTCATTTCCTTAGTTACAGACTTATCCAAATGAGCATTCATTCACACTAAGAGGAATGAAGCCAGATTGTTGTTGACAAACCATTTTTCTATAATCATTAGGCAGCTAAAATTCCCTCCTAGAAACTTCTCTATCCCATAGGAGATCAAGGCACAAAGATCCCTGTAATAAATCTCTGTATGGATGAGCCATGCTGGGAATCAGTTGATAGCCTCAGTTACATTGAGGTCTGAGTCTCAAAGGAAGCATCACCTATAATTCCTTTATGTTTCTTTAGCTGCTATTTATAGTCATTGTCTTTTGCTGCCTATATGTATTAGTTACATATGAGACTGAGATCAAAGGCAACTGTCATCTGGAGGCTTATGAGGAATGATCCATTTCCAAGTTCCGGCAGTGATAGTTAGCAAGATCCACTCCTCAAAGGTTGGGTGACTGAGGTATTGGCTGGCAGCTGCCAAGAAACCAAACTCAGTTCCTTACCATGCTGGCCTCTCTAGTTTGCTTCTTTGAGATAGCTATAAGATAACCCAGAAAAGAAAAGAAGGGGATACATTATAAATAATAAATTTTTATAAATTATTTTTTTTTATTTTTTGTGTATGGATGTTTGGCCTGCGTGGATGTCTGTGTACCACATGAATGCTGCGGAGACCAGAACAGGGTGCTGGGTTCTTTGGATCTGGAGTTGCAGACAGTTGTGAGCTACTATGTGGGTGCCAAGAACAGAACCCCTGTCATCTGCAAGAATAGCAAGTGCTCTTAACAGCTGAGATACCTCTCCAGCTCCATAAATAATACTTTTATAATCTAACCATAGTGAGCACCTTTGCCATATTCTACTGGTGTAATGACAAGGCCACCTTACCCCAAGCACCTTGTGGTATCAACGCACCTTGAACTAGATATTTGTGGGAAAAGAAAAACATCCACAGCATCATTTCCATTACTGCTTCTGGAAATGCAAACACAGCTAATTTCTCCTCCATCATATTGTTTAGGGAATAAATTTTTAGCAAAGGTTTATTTCTTACAGGGGAGAGAGAAAGAAAGAGATGGAGAGAGAGGAGGGGGACAGGACAGTGGATTGAGAGACACAGAAGGACACAGAGCTAGGGAATACAATTTTAAAATGATGTTATATGGTGCAGCATCAAGACAATAGGGTCATTAGACAGGCAGCTATGGAAATATCATTGTCCATGTCAAGTTTCAGAAAAATGTAGTAAGCTATCTGTGTTCATATATAATCCATAAAACTAGCTGTCAGGAGATTTACCCTTCTAAGTAGCTCTATTGTCCTTCCTGACCTCCTAACTTTATAAGAAACTCAAGTGTTCCAACTTTAACCCTCCCATTCGAATGCTTCTTTTCATTAAAGGACTTCAAAGAACTCAAAAATAATCATCTATCTCTGTGAAGTATCAATTGTGCCATTTAAGAATTATTTCTCCCCGTGACTATAAAATGTGTTAATAGCATGGTTTTTGTCAACTCAAATCACAAGTACTCAAACAAGAATGGAGTCAGCAAGGAGCTTAGTCAATGATCTGTTTACTAGTGTTCACTCTTGACTGCATATTGAGAGTCAGCAAGAGGGTGCTTTTCAAAATCCTGATGTCCTGAGAGCATCCCAAGACAATTTTATTAGAGTGGAGCTGGGGATAGAAAAAGGATTCAAGATTCAGGATTTTTAAGGCTCCTTAGTACCTTAGCCAAGGTATCAAATCATTGCTGTAGTCTATAAAATATGTCCAGAGAGATGAAATCACTTTAGTGTATGACAAAGCTAAACTGCAGAATTACCAGCACCATGCTTTTCTTGTAGCAGGTACTGAAGTGGTTTCTTTATTGGTGGCATCCAAAGCAGTGGCCCTTAGCCTGTCCCAGACAATGAGCTAAATAATGCAGGTACATGCAGGCCTTGTAAAGTGATTCCTTCTTCTACTGCAACAGATGTCTATTGTGTGTTTTGTTTTGTAAAGCTGCCCAGGCAATTCTAAATGTGTAGCAAGTGTTAAGCACTACATGATGTGAGGCTAGAGAGATGGCTCAGTGATTTAAGAGCACTAGCTGTCCTTCCAGAGGGTCTGAGTTTGATTCCCAGTATTTGCAACCATTTCTAACCCCAATTCCAGGGCATCTAACACCTTACTCATATATATATATATATATATATATATATATATATATATATATATATATATATATATATATATTACATGTGTATGGGTTTGTGTGTGTATGTTGGTGCACATGTGCACATATGTGTGTGTGGAGGCTTAAAGTTGATATCAGGATTCACCCTTGGTTATTCTTCAACTTATATATTGAGGAAGAGTCTCTCAATCAAAACCAGAGTTTGCAGATATGCCTAGTCTTGCTAACCAGCTTGCCCTGGGGAATCCCTAATTGCCACCTTCTGGGGCTGAAATCACAGGTGTGATTCCACATATACCACATCCATGAAGCATTTGCATGAGTTTCTAGGGATCCCAAACTCCATTCCTCAAGATTGTGAACCAAGTGTGTTAAGCACCTAGTCATGCTCTCAGCCCCTTACTGATTTAAATTTTAGGGTTAGCATAGAACGCATCAGATCATATTTCTTAACTAAAGGTCACAGAGTAGAAAGCTGAGTCTCCTTCTGTAAGAACTTTCAGAAGGACAATGTAGAACAGGCATAATATGTTAAAATTAGCCCTAAAAGGATAAAAATTCCTTTCTAGAAAGATTTTCAACAATATGCTTCATTGTGTAAAGTTTTAATATCAAAAGGAAATATAGAGTTGATAGTAAAATTAATGCAGAACCTAAGAGAATTTGAACTGTTCAAAGTGTTTGATTTAGGGGGGAATCAAGGAAATGAGGTAGGTTCAAAAGATAAGCACTGGGTCAAATTGTCCTTCAGGAAAAAGCTCTGTTAATCCATCTGACAGGCAGCACAGCATGATGGATATGAAGAATGTGGCTTAAGTTCTGCCAGAAAAAGGGAAGTATCTACTCTTAACCATTTCTGCAGGAAGGGTTGGGGGAATCTTGCTTCATTAGAATGATCAATATTTTATACTCACAATGGGGAATTTGTGACTTAGACTGCCTGAAAGGGCTCACAGAGACATCGGCTAGGTGAATGGGCTCACAAAGACACAGAATAGGTGAATGGGGTTTCAGTCAAGGTGCTGGCATAGGGGCTGGCTTTGTTCTCTATGCTGTTTACAGCCGTATTCTGGTATCCTGGAAGGCCTGGGGATTTTTTTTTTAACACAAAGGTGATGAAAAAAATCCAGACACATTCTAAGGACACATTCTCAGTTAGTTGGCTTGAGAACGTGGAGACATCCAGAATAGGATCCAGCCAAGAAAGATATACTAGATACCCATTAACACAAATGTCTCTGGAGGCTGGCCATGGAGGTGCACAACTTTAATCCCAGCTCTTGGGAAGCAGATCTCTGAGTTTGAAGCTAGACTGATCTACATAGAAAGATACAGGTCAGAACTATGTAGAGAGAGAGCCTATCTTAAAAAGCAAACAAACAACAAAGCAAAGCAAACAAACAAAAACAAATATCTTTGAAAGTTAGCAGCTTAAGACATTATTTTATCGGTTTAGTGGGCTAGAAATTGGAAGCTGCTTGGCTGAGTGAGTCTAGTCCAGAGTCTCAGGAGATTTTTCTGGGCAATAGACATTAACTGCCTGTGGCCAGAAGATATGCTTCCAAGATAGATCATGTAGCCAACAATATGATGCTGTCTATTGATATCAGGCCTGGATTCATTGGCCTGTAGACCTTTTCACCAAGTGCCCATAAAACATAGCTGCTGGCTGACACCTGAGAGTGAGCCAGGAGGCAGCCACAAGCCCTTTCTGACATAGTCTCAGAAGCAGCACATACTGGTTCTTCGGAATTTATTTATTGAAAGCAAGTCATTCAGTATGGCCTACACTCAAAAGGAGAGAAACATGAGTGGTGCTTTTTTGAACAGTGTCAGAACTTGTGGACAGATTTTAAAGCCATCATGTAAGGCCAAACAGAGAGAAGAGGCAAAGACAAGCATGGCCCCCTGAGAGAACTGTTAGCAAGCTACACAAGCCTTCCCCTCTTTGACAGCTGCCAAGGGATCTAGGAAGAGGCATTTAGAGCTGGCTGCAACAGTCTTGGAAAAAACAAATGATAGGATTTGAGTTTAGGAATACCTGTCCCCACATTTCTATCTGCCTGTTTCTCTTGAAGATTGTCATGATCTTAACACTGAAGGCACAAGCACATTTCCTCTAAAAGGAGGTAAGAAAGCAAAGTTCCCTTTTGACACTCCTGGCCCACAAACCATAGGTATTTATAGAACTGCTGCTTTCGGGGTCTCCAACATAAGTCTGCCTGATCAGTTTCTAGCTTCTGTTTCTCCTTGGCTGCACAAGCATGGAAACATGAGTTTGAACCTCGGAACCCAAAAATGGTGGAGAGAGAGAACTGATACCTGCAAGCTGTTCTCTGACCTTCACACTTGCACCATGGTACACTTGGCCTACATATGCACCTTGATGCAAATAGTAATAGTAATAATAATAATAATAATAATTAATAATAATAATAATAAGGAGTAGTGAAGAGAAGACTACTCATCAGAAATGAACAACAACAACAAAAAACTTAGAATGCATAAACGCATAACCAGGTCTCCATTGAAGAATTACTTTTCTTTTTTTTTTCAATGAAAATGGATTTTTTTCATATAATATATTTTGATCACATTTTCTCCTTCCCCTACTCATCCCAGATCCTCTCCACCCATCACCACCCATACTTTTTCTTTCTCTCTCATTAGAAAACAAACAGGCATCTAAAAACAAAACAAAACAAACAAAAACCAAAGCCAGAATAGGACAAAACAAACAGAAAAAAAGAGTCAAAGAAAAAACACAAGAAACACATACAAAGGCAGAGACATACACATTTGTACACAGAGATATTCTATAAAACAGAAAATCATGAATCATCATATATAAACAAAAAATTGTAAAATTTTAAAAAAGAAAGTTCAGACAAAACATTATGAGAAAAAAAAAACTCCCCAAATACCATTGAGTTTTGAGTTGGCCACTCTAATGCGACACATGTGGTTAATTTTCTCTGAGAGAGTCTATTGGTGAAAATTAATTTTTTTCTTTGTAAGCAGCTGTCAATTGGAGATAACTTCTAGGTCAGGGATGGAGGCATGTGTCCACTTCCTCTCTTAGCTCTGAGACCCCCCCTCCCCCACCATTTAGCCTAGACCTGTTACAGGTCCTGCGCATGCTGTTTCAGTCTCTGTGAGTTCACATGAGCTTTGCTCATGTTGATTCAGAGGATCTTGTTTTCTTGGTGTCCTCCGTCCCCTCTGACTCATACATTCTTTCTGTCTCCTCTTCTGCAGGGTTTTCTGAGCTATGAGGGGAGGGATTTGATGGAGACATCCTATTTAGGACTGAGTGTTTTAATTTATTAATACCCTTCCCTCCAAACATACAAAAAATTACCCCCCCCTTTCATTTTGGAAATATGATCTTGGTATCTAGTCCTGATTGGTCTTATACTCACGATGTATACTAAGTTAACCTAGAATCTGCATCAATTCTCCTGACTTTGTTTCCTGGGTACAGGGATTACAGGTGAGAGATTTCTTCTTCTTTTTAAATTCCTTTTTGATTCTTTGAGACAGTCCCTCTATGTAGCTCTAGCTGGACCGGAATTTGCTTTATAGTTCAGTCTGACTTTCAGCTCACAATGATCTGCTTACCCTTGCCTCTCAGGTGCTGGGATCAAAAATGTATGTCATCACATGAGGCACAGCTATATTTCTTGATATTATAGCACGACACCTGTGCTACTGTATAAAACTGGGCATGGTGGTACTTGATTTGTATGTGTGTGTGTGTTGCTTGGGTGAATTTTTT
This sequence comes from Cricetomys ansorgei, assembly GCA_026225945.1. Lineage (NCBI taxonomy): Eukaryota > Metazoa > Chordata > Mammalia > Rodentia > Nesomyidae > Cricetomys > Cricetomys ansorgei. Next base: position 11,654,348 of record JAMJFZ010003396.1, read on the forward strand.
GCATTTTCTTATTCTAAATTTTAATATTTTTAAATTAGAATATCCAATATTAAGTTTCGCTGTGACATTTTCAAACAAAATTTGGTTTTTGTTGATTCTCTTCCTCAGCCTTCTTCCTCGTCTCCTGTCCTGTTGTATCCTTCCATTCACTCCCAATAACCTACTATCTCTACTAGAAAGTAGACGACTAGAGGGGAAAAAGAGGTGCTGTGGAGGGCAGGGAGGGTAACAGGACACATGAACATGCAGTCTCTTAACGTTTGAAGCAAACTGAACTTTAGATTAGAAGAATAATTGAACTGGCTTTCCCAATTGATGTAGTTATTGTCCTACCTATCAGTTCTGTTGTGTGGAGAACCTAATCATCATTAGGCGGGTAGCACAGTAAGATTTGATATTACATGCCACTGAGTCATTTCTGTCTCCTTTACCATCAGTTTCCCATTTTTAAAGACCTGAAGTTACTTTTTTCTATTTAAAAAGTAAAAAAAAAAAAATCATAAAAATTTACGACTCTGAAATTAGTTCTTTAGAAGCTTCTAAATTCAAATCACCAATCATATTGTATTTATAATTCCACCAAATTTTTATAATCATTCTTGAGGGGGTCTTTAATTAATATTTGTTTCCATTGCTTGTGTAGTTGATTAGACTCTCTGGCATACTAAACACCATTTAAAAGTTTAATAAATTCCATTTTTTACAGGTTTCAATTATGTAATAAATCTTCCCTAAGTATTTAAGTATTTGCAAAATTAAGGTATTGAATTAGTAAATTGTTGTTAAACATAAGATTCACTGAATTTTTTATATTGCTGATCAAGTTCATAATACTTCAAGTTAAAATGAAAAGTTTTAATGAACAAATCAAATACAGCTTGGGGGCTAGAAATGTAAACCCAGCATAATGTACAGGAAGTTCTATATCCCCAACATTGTAGAAAACTGGGCATGGTGGTACACACGTGTAATCTCAGCACTCTGGTAAATAAAGGCAGGAAGATTATTAGTTCAAGGCCATCCTAATCTACACAGCAAGTTCAAGGCCAGCCTTAAGTACATGAAACCATGTAGTTTAATCTACAAACACACACACACACACACACACACACACACACACACACACACACACACACACACACTGAACTGATCAATTATTGTAATGGGACAAATTCTCTTACATGTGGTATACTACAACTGGAATTGCAAGTATGTGTATAGCAATGTTTTGTGCATGCCAATGTTAATTATTTTGTTTTATTTTATTTCATTTATGTGTATAAGTTTTTTACCTGCATGTATTTCTGTGTGCTTCTATGTGCCTGGTGCCCATGAAGGTCAGAAGAGGACATCAGAATCCCTGGGCCTGGAGTTATAGATGGTTGTGAGCTGCCATGTGGGTGTTGAGAATGAAATCCAGGTCCTCTGGAATAGCAGTCAATACTCTTCACCATTGAGTCATCTTTCTAACCTCTAATTCTATAGTTCTGATTCTCTCTTGATTTTAGATTAAAAGTTAGGGTTAGGGTTAGAGTTAGGGTTAGGGTTAATCTAAAATCAATAAAGAAACCTGACTGCTTCCTTTAACACTGATTATTTCGGATATTTTCATTCAAGTAGTTGCAACATTCCCCAGAATGTCAACATACATACACCCACTTCTTGGTGGACATTTAAACTTCTAGTCCCTTAGCTCCTACAAGATTTTTGTACACAATCCTGAAGGGGCACATGAGCTATCTTTTTAACTGACGCACTAATGATTTCTGAATACGGTGGTCTCACACCTCAGCTCCATGAAATGTGATTCTCAAGCCTGCTAATGTAAGTCTGCACCCTTCTCCAAATGTCAAAGATAAACTAAGTTGTTTGACTTGTAAAAAGTGACCGCTTTCTGCTCTCATCCTAGAAACTCAAATAGGTGCTGGAGTCTTTTTATAGCCTTGCTATCTAGGAAATTTACAGTCCTGTCACATTAAAATAACACACAACTGGAAAATGGATTGTGGGAGTGCTATGACTTGAATGTGTACCCATAAGCTTGTGCTGGAAACTTAATATTTGGTGTGACAATGTGGGAGGTAGAACCTAATGCAAAGTGTTTACATCATGAGGGCTTTACCTTTGTGAATACATTAATATGAATCATAAAGTAGCTTGAGACTTCAATTGTTCAGTGGTTCTCACGGTCTTTTTGCCATTTCACCAGAGATCAATTCATCAAGAAAGGTCCTTGTTAGGTGCTAGCTTCTCAGTCTCGGACTTCTAAGTTTCCAGAATCATGATCTGATTAATTCTTTGATTATAAATGACTCTGTTTGGGGCACGTTATTTGTCTTAGTTAGGTTTGCCTTACTATTAAGAGATACCATAACCACAGCAACTCTTATAAAAGAAAACAATTAACTGGGGCTAGCTTACAGGTTTAAAGGTTTAGGCCGTTATCATCATGGCAAGAAGCAAGGGGGCACACAGATAGACGTGGTGCTTGGGAGGTACCTATGAGTTCTACATCCAGATCAGCAGGCAGCAGGAAGAAAGAGTGAGCCACTGGACCTGGCTTGAGCTTCTGAAACCTCAAAGCCCACACTCAATGACATATGTATCCAGACATAACAATCCAACAAGGCCACTTGTCCTACCTCTTTCAAATAATGTTACTTCCTATAAGTTTGCGGTGGCCATTTTCATTCAAATCACCACACTGTTACAGCAAAGTACAAGAGTCCAATGAAGCAAACAGAATCATGAGAACTAGCCAGGATAGTATTTTAATAGTCCAGATGACATATACTAGTAGGTAGGACCAGGGTGATGTTAATTGGAGATGAAATGGGGACAAATTAGGGTATGTTGCAAAAGAAATAGTCAGGACTTGATGGAGGATTGTGTATATTGGGAAGTGTAATGGTTTGAATGAGATGTCCCTATAGTCTCAGGCATTGGAATACATGGTCCTCAGATAGTGGTGCTCTTTGGAAGGCTTAAGAGTGTGGTCTTGTTGAAAGAAGTATATAACATTGGGATAGGTTTTGAGAATTTAAGGACTTACTATATTTCTAGTTTATTCTCTCTACTTGTGCTTGCAGTTTGAAGATGTGAGCCTTCAGCTTCCTGATCCAGCCTCCATCTCTCCACTCTGCCATCATGAACACATATCCCCCTGGAACTGTAAGCCCAAATTCACCCTTCCTTTTTTAAGTTGCCTTGGCCATGATGTTTTATCACAGCAAACAGAAAAGTAACACAGGAGGGATATTAGCTTTTTTTCTCACTGCTGTCACAAAATACTTCATAAAAGCATCTTAAGTATAGGAAAGCCTATGTTGTCTTAAAGTTTGGAGGTACAGTCCATCATCTTAGAAGTTTAATTGTGGCAGAAACTTGAGGTAGCTAGTTTCATCACATCTGCAGTCAGGAAGCAGAATGAGATGAATGCCAGTACTCTGTTTTCTGCTTTTTATTCAGTCTAGTACACCAGGTCATGAGATGGCGCTGCCCACATTTTTTGTTTTGTTTTGTTTTGTTTCGAGACCAGAGGTTTGTCTCATGATTCTAGATCTGGTAAAGTTGACATTCATTATTAACCAGCACAAGAGGGGAATATGGAATTAGGGATAATGTCTGGATATTTACCTCAGCAACCAGGTGGCTGAAGACACTGTTTTCCTGACTAAGGAAAACTTCAGTAGAAATAAGTTAAAAAAAAAAAACAAACCAAAAAACAACTCTGGAATTTTCTTTTAGGTATGTGGAGTTTGAGAATCCCTTCAAACAATCAAATAGTAATATATTACAAATTTGAGCCTGCCAGGCTGGTGAAAAGCCTTACGGGAATTGTAAATTTCCAAGATTTGCAAGATTATAGACAGGAGATGAAACTTTGGGTGTGAGCAATGTCTCTAGAGAGTAAGCACAGATAAAGGCATTCAGGATGGATCCTCATGTCTCCAGCCATACCTTGGAGGAGGGGGTTATTTTTAGGGATTCTTTTTCAAGACAAGATTTCTCTATGATAGCTCTGGCTGTCCTGGAACTCACTCTGTAGACCAGGCTGGCCCACGAACTCACAGAGATCCACCTGCCTCTACCTCCTGAGTGCTGGAATTAAAGGCATGAGCTACCACCACCTGGTGAGAAATTTATTTTTTAAGAGGATGTGTTGGTGGTCCCACAAAATATGAAGAAACTTGAGCTCTGGGGCTGGGAAAAGTTGCAGGGGAGAAGGAGCCTGAACACAGGGTCATCTTCATCTAGTTTGTCTTTTCATCTAGTAATCTAACCTTTAATTCTAGTTCCAGAAAAATAAACAAGTCTTGGAAATTATCTAGCACTATGAAAATGTCCACACACAAAAAATTGGATTCATGTATGTTAAATTCTGATAAGAAGGAGGTGGGAATTCTTGTAGGAAGGGTCTTCCTTCTTACTTGCCTGATAACACAAATTATCACAAGAGTTTCTGCCAACCCCCAACACGGCAGTTAAGGATACCTTACCACAATGATGTAGCCACTGGCAATATTCCAAGGCTCAAGTAAATGATCCCCACCCACACTCATGCAAGCAATCCTAATGAAGTAGAGTGGGGCCACAAAAGCCAAATCATGACAGCAGGAAGAGAACTTTTGGAAAGAAGTTGGGGCTTCACCAGGGAGGAATAAGAGAATAATGAGAGGAGATTTATGAATCAAAGTATAATATAGCATATGTATGCATGGAATTGTGAAGAGAATCAATTTTAAAAGATACCTTGATAACCTGTATATTCTATGAAGACCCTCTCTCTTAGCTACAACCTGTACCCATGATCACTGCCTGAGATAAGCACCTAGAACTAAAAGAAACTTCTGTTTCATATCAACTTAAATGCACTTCTCCACACTGAATTTGAAAGTTTTTCCTTCAAGACCACTACAGAAAACCACAGCCAAACAAAATGCAGAGTTGTGGAGCCCAGTACCAATGGATACATGTCTAAAACAACTCTTGTACCCAAGGCTCAGGGAACACTATGGAAAGGGAGCAGAAAGAATGAAAGAGCCAAAGAATGAGGGAGTTTGATTTGGACAATGTCCAGTAATGTCAGAAGCAAATCCATAGAATGTCACTCACTGCCTAAACACAAGCTGAACAAAGGCAACAATAACCACGCAAAAGTGTACAGGGGAAATACCATAAGTCCTCAACCATACACAAAGCTAAGGAATGATGAAAGCAGGAGAAATGTTCTTCCCCAGGAAATTGGTTAGCCAATACCAAATCACCAGCTCAGAAAACATACATACAGGTAGCGTTATACAGACTGAGCATGCTGCATTTAGGAATATATATGTTTATATATGTCCATATGTGTATGTAACAACAATTAATGAAAAAAAGGCCATAAATTTGAAAGCAAGAAGGGGCATATTGATGGGTTTACAAGGAGGAAAGGGAAGGGGGGAAGGTTTTATTTATAACTTTAGAAATAAAAGAAAAAATTAAATAAAATTTCCCCTTCGGGGAGATCACCAAGAAGAGTTCAACAGTAGCATGGGCTACATAGGTTGTTACCAGTTTTCTGGGTCAGATCCTAGTTCATTGTCTCATGATTGCAAAGGATGATGATAGTAGACATCAGAATAAGGGATACACAGTGCATTGAGAGGTAAAGAAGTATCCCTATAGCCAGAAGTGGTCTTGAAAATGATTTGTCTATGGGGCCAATAAAATGACTAAAGGCACCTGCTGTTTAGCCTGATGACCTGAGTTCAATGCTTGAGATCCACATGATAGAAAGGAAGAAGTCATTCCCACAAGTTGTTCTTTGACTGCCATGGTGCATATGTGCCTACAAACACAAACACACATACAAATTCATGCAAAGATGCAATAAAAATATTAAGAAACAAGAAAATAAGTTGTTGAGTAACAGTCTGGATTGGAAGTTCTTTAATATCCTGCCCATATGTCAATTAGACATCTATTTGGGATGAACCATGTTGCTTAATTTCAACACATATGGAGAATTCTTATTGGATGATGAGTGGGGTGAAAGTGCAGACTTCAGGAAATCTTCCAGTATGAAAAAAATAAGCTTACCAAAAAAGTTTTGAGTGAAAGGAAGAATCAGAGAATAAAAAGAACAAAGGCTGGCAGTTAGCCCACATCTGGATGAGTTATGTTATCCCACTGATTAGATGGAGTTTATTGTGACACTGTGTTGTTATCAGAGCTGATTATCAGTTCCACCAGGACATTAGACATTTTGGATTACAATGCTCTGCTTATTCCCAAGTAGACTCATGCTCTAGGGTTCTTTCTCTGTATATTACTTACGTTGATAGTGATGAGAACAAGGGACAGAAAAGAAAATGCTCTGGTAGAACAGGAACCCCAAATCAGCAGTTTTAAGTATGTCCTTGCTAGAGCAAGGAATCCAGAAGGGAATTCAAGTTCCTGTTTCCTTGCTATGCCTTCTAAACAAGATAGCTCTGCTCATACCTCATCCCAGTTCCTGCCATAAGTCCTTTAAAAATCCCTCAGACTAGCAGCTTAATGGTACCCTATTTCCTGGGACTGCCTCCTGCTATATAGAAGTTCTACAGGCACTCACTCCCTCTGCTCATAAGCACCTACCCATGACTCTATAGTACACATCTCTCTAAAACTCACTCTCTGTGATCTGTGGATTTTATTCTACTTTGAGAGACAAGAACTGGAAAGGCAGTGAATTGGGGCAGCTTAGAAGTTGTTAAGCTTTTGGGACTGTAGCCCCAAAACTGAGCATACCAAGAACTGAAAATGTCTGTTTTGCTCCCAGAAACTGTCAGTAGTCTCATATCTAGAGTTTTCCCCCCATCAGGACAAAGAAAAAGTATTCAAGTCCCTTATTTCCATTTTTTACAGATATACATCAACAACTTTGTGCCTGTGATAGATATTGTTCACTTTCAAGTAGCACTAATACTTGCATTATACAAAGAAACTTGATTGCTTTGAAAAAAAACCTGAATTTTAAAGAGTGCAATTAGTAAAGTACATTCTGTGCTACTATGAGGACCTGAGTTCCAATCCTCAGCCCCCACCTAGAAAAGGTGGGCACTGAAACAGTGCTGGGAAGCCAGAAACAGGAGCCAGTCCTGCCAATCAGTGAACTCCAGGTTCAGTGAGAGACCCTGTTGCCCCCAAATAAGGAGGAGAACAATGGAGGAAGTCATTAAAGGTCAACCTTTGAATGCTACAGATATGTATACACATGTGTACACACACAAACACATGAACACATACATTCACATACACACACACCACTACCACCACCACCATCACCAAAAATGGTGCCCCTACTAGCACCACAAACAAAGATCCTGTCATTTATTATAAAAGATACTGGCTTGAAATGACAGAGTAATCTAAGTTACCCTACGTGCTATGAGATGGTTAAAATTTGGAAAATTCTACAGTATGGTTAACCAATGGGCCAGCAATCATGTAGAGACTGATATTTTGTAGATGTGAGTTTCATCTACCTCTTGTTATCTTTAAGTAAAGATCATTCCCAGATCAGAACATGACTAGATTGCCTGGTGTTGACAGATTTTTCCCAAAGTGGCAGAAGCAAAGCTTGAGGGTAAAAGAAATATTCTGTGTCCAAGTTGAGGCATTAAGCTAGTATATATGTTTGTCTAAACTGACAAACAAACCTTTGAAATGTGTTTTTATGTAAATTATATTTCAATAAAGCCAATTAGTACACACATACACACACATATGCACACACATACACAAGACTTTCCATCCAATCAATCAATGACCATAAGAACAAGAAGCGAATTTTTCCAGAAATAAAGTATTGAAAAGTAGTTAACAAGATTTTATGTGGTACAGACAAGCCTCCATCTCCTTATGTAGTTAAGGATGGGCTAGAACTTCTACCCTAGGAGTACTGGGATACAGGCACAAGGCACCATGCCAGGCTTGATAAACAAATTTTGCTCAAGACTTTAACATAAAAATCCTGCCTGAGCTTCTAGCTTGCCAGCTTATAGTATACATTTCAAACACAGAGAGACCAAGACTAACTGTAAGGCCACAGCAAGTGGTGCTTATCAGCTCTCTGCCCTGGAGAGAGGCTACAAGGAGGCTGGAGAGAAGTGGCATCTAGAGGGTCTATAACCTAACACACACAATCATGTGAGCCAAATCTGTGAAATAAATCTGTCTGCACAGAAATATATCTGTAGATATCTTATCCATTTATATATTTAATATAGATAAAAATCAATATGATATATATATACATATATATATGTATATATATAAATGATCAAGACAGCTAGTTGGTAAAGGGAGTGTGTCTAGCTCACAAGAAGATCTAGGTTTAATCCTCAATACCATGTAATTTAGGTGGATAGTGCACACCTGTAACCCCAGAACTTGGGAGGTGATAGCAGAAGGATCAGAAGTTCATCCTCAGCTATATATTGAGTTCAAGACCAATCTAGGCTACATGAGACTATGACTGATATGATAAACAATATAAACATTTAAAAGGATGTATCCATGGCATACTACGTGTGCTACCGTGTGCACATCAGAAGTGCTTCATAAACCTTTGATGCGGACAGACATTTCTATGTGAAAACAGCTTGCCTATAGCTCCTGTGTGGCTCTAAAGAGTAATCTGTAGCAGCTGCCCTTGCTGCCACTGAAGACCCCTGCTCAGCACCTCTTGCAGGGTTTGCCATGTGCCACTCAGAAAAGAAAAGGGCTGATGAGCTGTTCTGCATAGTAGCTGAGGAAAGAGATTTCACAAACCAGAACTATTTCTAGAGACAATACACCATTGATAAGAAATAATCCCAAATTACGAGATGCATCTGTGAGGAAGAGATGCATGTGGAAGCTGCACATTCTTTTGTTAGCAAAACCGCATTCTGCTAGATAATCGTTGCCACATTATTACAAAGAGAGCTAATACATTCACTAGCAAGCTCTCCCAACAGAATGAAAGGCAGCCTGTTTTCTAAATTACTCGCTCGCTAATACATGGCTGCGATTTAATGGGCCACTATGAACAACTCATTTTTAGGATATGTGTTTTGCATGTCATTGCTTTCACAAAGAGCTGTTTTATTTTACAAATTGTTTTTCCTGTCCTTGACAAATTTATATATAAGGATTGAAGAACCTCCCTCATAGGAACACAGACCTAACTACAAAACCCAAAACTGTAAAATTCACTGAGGAATATCAGAGAAAAATATCTTGAATAAAAGTAACAATCTTAGATATGCTTCCTCGGGCACCTGCCACCTTTTTGTTGTTGTTGGATTTTGTAGGGGGTGTTGTTTTTGTTTTCTTGGTGTTTGGTTTTTGTTTTTGAGACAGGGTTACTCTGTGGCCTCAAATCTTGCTGAGCAGTAGACTGGTTTGTCAGCAAGCTCCAGGAAATTGCCTGGCTCCGCCTTCCCAGCCCTGGCACCACAGACAAATGTATAACACTCCTGCAACAATCTTCAACCACAAGGCTCTGGGGAAGAAACTCATTTCCTCATTCCTCCAAGGCAAGAACTTCACAACTGAACTATTTCCCCAGCCACAACTATAACTATTTACCTTCTGCTGAAGAGGTAGAATATAATAATGGGAAGCTGAGATTTCACACTGTTTCTGTTGGCTGTCATAGCATGAAGAATACTCAGGTGTAAGATGGCATGAAGAAAGGCAAAGATTATCCTTGACAGAAGGAAAGCAAACAGCATCTTGACAGCCCTGTGTTTCAGAAACTCACACTCACTGTAATTTCATAGGCTCTACACCTCATGGCTTCCCCTTCTATGTTCTATTCTGAAAGCTGGCTTACTGTGGGACTTTGTAGATGGTCCTCTTCTAAAAGTATTGCTAGCTCTGTGGCTCCTTTTCAGCCATTCCTAATAAGCCTTCCTGGAGCATTCACATCTTCAGGTCCTTCTCTAGAGTGATGGTATAAGTTCATAAACTGGGATAGGACGGTTTGAGAACATTCAAACTGTCGTTATTGTTATTATTATTGACAGGGTTTCACTGTGTAACCCTGGTTGGTCCAGAACTTGCTATGAGCCAAGTTGGCCTTAAACTCACATTTTTCAGTCTGCCTCTGCCTCCCAAATGCTGGGTTTACAGGTATGTACCACCATACTTGGCTTCAAGAAGTCATTGTTAAAATAGTTCCTCCAGTTTGCCTTGTCTCAAATTTCCAGTCTTACACTTATTTCAACCTTGCTTTATGTACTTCTAAGATATTGAGCCTGATGTTTTAAAGGAAAAACCCATTGTTTGAACTAAGCTTTGGCTTGAACATCAATGGACCATGTAATTCCCAGCATTCCTTTTCCACATCACAGCTTCCATCCCCCAGTACAGGTACTGAGAGGTTACCCAAAGAGATAAGACCTGCTCATCTTTCTCCATTCACTCTCATGCTCTCTGTAGTTCTGAGAATAAAACTCAGGGCCTCAGCCGCGTGCTGGTGGCACATGCCTTTAATCCCAGCACTCGGGAGGCAGAGGCAGGTGGATCTCTGTGAGTCTGAGGCCAGCCTGGTCTACAGAGTAAATTCCAGGACAGCCAGAGTTACAACATAGAGACCCTGTCTCGAAAAACTCAAAACAGAAAGAAAAAAGAAAAGGCAAAAAAAAAAGAAAAGAAAAAACTCAGGGCCTCATACATGCCAGGCAAGGCAGACAGCAAGCCTTCCATCGCTGAGCTACATCCCAGCTGGCCTAAGCTTCTCTCTAACACCCATCATTCATTGACTAAGGGTATGACTGCTCCCTGTAGGGATTGAAAGATGATTCTCAGTAGAATAACAGTGATAAGAATGGTAAATATTTAAAGAACTCAGAGATTAACAGGTCCACATTTCCTCAAATTTATAAAACAGTTCTTATAAACTGTTTTTATAAACATAGTTGGAAAATTCTTACCTAACAACTTTGGGTAGACAGGTCACAATGGAATTTTGATGCATTAAAATACTATTTCCTCATCTTGGTATTTTGAAGTATAAACATGAATGGAAAATTTCTGTGAAAATGCTATAATTGCACACAAACACACATGCTGAGACTTATGGGATACTAACAGATTTTCATAAATGAAAATATAAATCAGGAAAATGACAAGGTTTTCAATTACCTGAGGGGAAAAATGTTTTCTTTGAGATTTATATTTTTGACCCTGAGCTAACATATTTTCTGAAAATACAGAAGCCTTGAGGGCTAGGAATGTAGCTCAGAGTGCTTGCTAGCATGCACAAAGTGCTAACTTTGATCCCAGCTCTGCAAAAAAAATCTGGCCATAGTGTACACATCTGTAATTCTAGAGCTCAAGAGGTAGGGGAGGGAAGTAAGAAGATCAGGAGTTCAAGGTCATCCTCAGCTACTTAGGAAACTTAAGGCCAGCTTTCACTACATGAGACCTGGCTCAAGAGTGGAAATGAATGGAAATGAAATAAAACTATATAAAGTGGTCATAGTTCAGTCTCCTATTCATCTGACTATAAAAACCAATTTCAGTGTGTAGCCATGTAACAAGTAACACAGCTTCATAGAGTAGTCTTTCTTCCTCTGTCTCTCTGTCTCTGCCTGTCTGTCTGTATCTGTCCCTCTGTATCTGTCTGTCTGTCTCTGTCTCTCTCTCTCAAAAGGCAACCCACTTGCAACTTCTCTAGCAAAGAAAAACTTAGACCATTCAACTCTTTTGTCCCAAACTGAAACGCATCAGACTAAAGTCCAGTTTAGAAGACTGAACTCTAATCTATTATTTTTCACCCTATCCCCTTGCTGTTAGAATGGACGATGTGGCTAATCAATTACTGCAGCTGAGGTGGAATAGTGCGTAGCTTGTAGTCTCTGAAGCTTAAAAGAAAATCCCTTTACAAAAATTCAGAGATACATCAAAATGACAAGGGGAATAAAAGTTCCTTCATTTTCAATTAACACCAGCCAGAGTCTTAGAAAGCTGTAACATCCTTATTCCTTCTTTCCTGGCCTCTTCTGGCATCTTCCAATTTGACAACACACATGCCTTGGAAACAAAATTGATGGGATGTTTGCAGAATAGATGTTTTCAAGTAATGCTAATAATATATTTAGAGCCAAGATCTACCTTTCCAAAGGGACATAAATTACAAGTGACAGAATACAAGATACACATTAAAATCAAAGCCATAGAACAGACAAGATACACAGGAGAAGTGTCGACTCAGTGCTTATTGAACACCTAGTATATGGTATATATGATAGAAAGTTTCCAAATTTCTTGTGGAGTATTAGTATTCCCTTACTCAGTCAAATGATGCATTTTCTGTTTAAAGAATGATAAGAAAGAAAGGCGTAATAGATCATACTGACCAGACTGCTGAAGAAGCAACCTTGTTCTTATGAATGAGTAAATGCAAGAAAAATATATTATAAATGTCCATGCATATATATAATTATATTTCATATACTATATACATTTATAATATATTTTATATAATATATAATAATATATATGATACAATTATAAATTTTATATATATATATATATACATATATATATATATATATATATCCATACTCCCACATCACACCCACATACATTTTCCACATTAAAACTAGAGGTGGCATTACAGGCACATGCCACCATACCCAGCTATTATATTCTCTGTGTGTGTGTGTGAACGCATGCACATGTGTGAGTGCATGTGTGCACGCTTGTTCAATTGTGGGTACAGGCACATGCTTGCCACCATGCGCATTTGGAGTTCAAAGGACAATATTTGGTGTTGGTTCTGACCCTTCCAACCTAGTTTGAGACAGGATCTCTTTGTTCCTGCTTGTTCCAGACTAGCTGGAGATTCTTCTGTCCCAGCTTCCCATTTCTCTGTAGGGGAGCACTGGGAGTACAGATGTTCATGCTTCTATATCAGACTTTTGTGTGGGCTCTGCAGATTTGGACTCAGGTCCTTAGACTTGTACAGCAAACTCTCTTCCCATTGAGCCACCTCCCCAACCCCAATTATTATACTTTTTTGTTGTTTTGTACTATTACTTTTTTTTTTTTGTAAACATTTCTCAACAGAGAATGTCTCTATTGATTGCTGGTGACTATACTACCATGACTGTGCAAGTAGCTGCTTGAAAAGGTTTCCACTGCTGGAACACCAGGAGGTCATTGCCTTTTCTCCACTCCTTTCTGCTGTATAGCTGCTGATAGTCGAATCAGTCATAGTGTCTGTTTTGCTTATTGGTAAAACTGGAAATGATCTTTAATTCAGCTCTTACTAACTGGGAAAGGGACACATTGTAGAAAACAAAGGATGTGGTGATTCTAGCACTAAAAGTAAATAATAGTATTACTGAAACTCAAGTCCAGGAAGTCCTAAGGAAATGTGAGAATTGTTCCATGTCTAATACCTGATAAATACACAGAGAATGAGGGAATTGTATGACAAAATTATTCCTGGCACAGAAGGCACTGATTCCCCAGTAAAGACAGGGGCAGAGAAGCCTGGGTAGTCAAGGAAAAGAGGAATAGATGCTGTTAATGAAATATATGATTGGAGTTAGGATAGAGATAGGGAAGAAGTAGAAGATCTAGAGACAGCTTAAAATCCATAAATATAAAAGTTTCTTTCTGGCATCCTTTTGCCCTTCCGTCTTCTGATATATGTTGAAACCACCAGTGGACCATTGTGTTGTAGGTTTTCTGAGAACACGTTGATAAATAAGCTGTTACAATGAAAATTGTTCTTAATCAGTGTACCAAGTGTGGAAAACCAGAAAACATGAAACCACATGATTTTCCTACGTAACTTTGAATGTGCTTGATCTTTATCAATTGTTAGAATTGTCTGTTTGATTTTGTAACCTCATGATGCCAATCGGAGGCTTGACCCCCAGCTGCATGGTCAGCATCTGGGAATGTAGAGTAAAGCATTGATAGCTTGCTTAATGTAATGGTGTTTGAGAAAAACTTCTATGAAATGTATCTCTTTTGCTATACCTGAAAGATCTTGAGGAAGTTCTTTACATAATAAAAGACTGGAGTGATATCCACCCAGTGAAAGAACACCAGCGAGCTCCCCGGCTGAATCATTCCCTAGCTTTTACTTTAATCAAGTGCCTTTCACCTCTTTCTTTCTTTCACCAATCCATCGGTCCCTTCTTCGGGTCCTCTCCTGATCTTCATCCTGCTGCTGAGGCTGTATCCTGGCAACTGATAATTCAGAAGACAAACTTTTTTGGTGAACATTATCAAAGTAGATACATTTTTGTATCATTTTTTAAATAAGTTGATGTGTTTTTCTTTTATTGAAAATAGATTTTTTTCTCACATAATATATTCTGATTACAATTTCTCCTCCCTCTACTCCTCCCATCTCCTCTACACCTTTCCTCCCATCCAGATCCACTCCCTTGCTGTCTCTCATTAGCAAACAAATGGGTTCCTAAGGGGTAATAATAAAACAAGGCAGAACAAAAGCTAAGGCATCAAAATTGAACAATACAAATGAACAGAAAGAAAAGAGTCCAAAAGAAGGCATAAGAAACAGACCTGGTCATTTGCATACCTAAGAATCCCATAAAAACACTTAACTGGTACCCATAATACATATGCAAAGAACCTGGTCCAGACCCATGAAGGCCATGTGCTTGCTGTGAATTCATATGAGCTTTGATCATGTTGATTTAGAAAGCTCAGTTCTCTTGGTATCCTCCATCCCCTCTGGCTGTTACACACTTTCTGCCTCCTCTTCCTCAGGTTCCCTGAGCACTGACTTCTAATGATATTCTGCTGTGCTCATGGAGAGATGACTCAGCAGTTAAGAGCTCTGACTGCTCTATCAGATGACCCAGTTCAATTCCCAGTATCCACATGACAGCTCTGTAGATTGAATCTGTAGATTACTTTTGGTAGGATGGTCATTTTTATGTTAATCTTACTGATCCATGAACATGGGAGATCTTTCCACATTCTGATATCTTCTTCAATGTCTTTCTTCAAAGATTTAAGTTTTTATCATACCTGTCTTTCAGGTTGCTTGCTTGCAGTTACCCCAAGATATTTTATATTATTTGAGGCTATTGTGAAAGATTTTGCCTCCCTGATTTCTTTATCAGGCTATTTGTCATTTGTACATAAGAGGGATACTGATTTTATTGATTCAATCTTGTATCCTGTCACTTTGCTGAAGAGTTTATCAGCTGTAGGAGTTACCTGGTGGATTTTTTAATGTCACTCCTGTATACTCTCATATCATCTGCAAAAAGAAACACTTTGACTTCTTCTTCTCCAATTTGGATCCATTTGCTCTCCTTCAGTTGATTTATTGCTTTAGCTGAAACTTTAAGTACTATACTGAATATGAATGAGATATGAAATATGAGATATGAAATATGAGATATGAAATATGAGATATGAAAAGAGAAAAGCCAAATTAACAAAGTTAGAAATGAAAAAGGGGACATAACAACAGACACCAAGGAAATCTAGAGAATCATAAGGACATACTTTAAAAACTTAAACTCATAACAAATTGGGAAATATAAATAAATGGATAATTTTCTCAAAATACACCAATTACCAATGTTAAATCAAGATCAAATAAGTAATTTGACTGACAAACCCTAGTGAAACAGAAGCATCACTAAAAGTCCAAACAAACTTGTTAGGAGACTTGTTTCTGATTTTAGCGGAATTACTTTGAGTTTCTCTCCATTTAATTTGATGTTGGCTATAGGCTTGTAGTAAATTGCCTTTATTATTATTAGGTGTTCCCTTTGTATCTATAATCTCTCCAAGACTTTTACCATGAAAGGGTGTTGGATTTTATGAAAGCCCTATCACACCTATTACACCTGGGGGTTCCAGGTAAAATGTTTCTAGGTATTGGGAGCTGATACTTAGAAATGGGGATGGGTTAGGAGTGGTGTTACTGAGGGAATCCCAGGATCTGCTTAGTTCCCTGGGAATAAAAACTGCTTTAGTACTCCTTTCATGGAAATCCGAGGATGGAGGGTGCCCATGATTTTTGTCTATTGCCAACCCTGGGTATAAAGTCTATTACTTCCTTATAGAGTTGTCTCCTTTCTCCATACTACACAACACAGACTTGTTTTTAATTTTAAAGAATGACCCATAGTCAGCTGAAGAATCTACTCGCATGAGAGATGAGGCCATTATATATGCTGGTATTGATCATTCCTGGATAGAGCTACTGGAGGCAAGGGCTATTTTCTTTTTCCTACTTTTCTGAATTTCCTAATGTTCTATGACACTTAGGACAAAGGAAGAGGAAGTTGTCTCAGTTTCTTTTTCTGATTACGTGATATAATTCTTGGCCAAAAGCAGGTTAATTTCCTTCAATATGATCACACCCCTTAATTCTTGCCAAACAGTTTCACCAAGTGAGAAGCAAACATTTGAATATATGAGCCTACAGGGACCATTTTCATTCAAACTACCACGTAGTCCATCATGGTATGGAAGTCAAGGCAGCAGAAGCTTGAAGCAGCTAGTCACATCTCTTCCACTATCAGGAAATGGAAATGAATGCATGTTGCTGCTTGGCTTCCCTTTTCTACTTCACAGTCTATGGTTGTTTGAATGAAAAGTGCACCTCTAGGTTCATAGGGAGTGGCACTAATAGGAGGTGTGTCCTTGCTGAAGTGGGTGTGGCCTTCTTGGAGGAAGTGTGTCACTTGGGGTAGGTTTTGAGGTTTCAGAAGCTCAAGCCAGGTCCAGTATCACTCTCTTCCTGCTGCCTGCTGATCCAGCTATAGAACTTTCAGATACCTCTTCAGCACCAGGTCTGAAGCATTAAGTGCTTTTCTTTATAAGAATTGCTGTGGTCATGGTGTCTCTTCACAGCAATAGAAACCCTAACTAAGGCACAGTCTAAAATCCCCTGCCCACAATTATAGTGGGTCTTTCTATGTCAATTAATGCATCTAAGATAGTCCCTCCAGAAAGGCCTAGAGGCTCATCTCCCAGGTGATTCTAGATCTCATCAAGTTGATAACTGAGATTAACCACAGGTTAATAATAAATAATAAAATGAACTTGAAACTACTAAACTCGTAGTCCCTCAAAAAAAAAAAACATCAACTTGCAAATTTGGTAAAAATATCAACCACTGTTTCCTTTAGCATTAGAATTATGAGACACTGATTTTAAAAGAAATCTAATCTCTAGCACCAATTTATCATCCTAAAAGTTGTTATCTCCTCAGTTTAGAAGACAACAGACTCCAATGCAAAAGATTATTCCTTAGAAACTGTCTTGTTATACCCTTACAAGGTTCCTATCCCTTCAGGACTTCCAGGAAAGCTCTTCTTGGGAGAAATGATAAATCAAGTTAAATAAAATATGGCCTGCAAAGGGATTTACACTTCCATTTGTGAGAATGGATAGCAGCAGTAGATGAATCAAAGTCCTGTTATTTAATTCATGTTCCTAACAAGCATGGCTATCTGACTTCCCAATCTATGGGGAATAAAAGACATGAAATTGGGGAGGGAAGAAGACAGAAGGCTCAGAATAGGCTGCAAGGCTGGTGGCAGTAAGTAGACAAAAATAAGTGTCTGCCTGCCTAAGAAGGGGGAAAATGAGGTCCTAAGAGCATCTTGACAAGTAGATATTAAAAAATGATCAAAGGATTGTGAGTTATTATTAGACCAGACAAAGAAGTAGAGTTTTGTCATCTTGTTTTATAAACAGTACATGAAATGCAGTTAACACTTTACAAGTATTTGTTGAATGGTTATTGAATGAACAGAGAACACATAATCCTGGCAAGGAGTAAAGTCAAATGGCCACAAAGACATCACTGGTAGCAACAGAAAAGTAGTTTATCTTTAGAATGTAATTTAGTAAAATGTTTCAGGCTGTTAAAAAAAATGAGATGGCTCAGTGGATAAAGGTACCTTTCATCAAGTGTCACTACCTGAACTGGATCCCAGGGATCTACATGGTGGAAGGAGGGAACTGCCTGCTGCCAGTTGGAAGTCCTCTGACTTCCAAACATGTTCTGCAGCATCTAATGTAGGAACACACACACACATGCATACTTACAATAAATGAACACAATGCCAAGAGAAATTTAAAGCCCCAAACTAGCTGGGAATAGTGAGTCATGCTTGCAATCTCAGCCTTCCAGAGGATGAGGCAAGAGCATTGCTATAAATTCAAGGCCAACCTGACCTGCAGCCCAAAATTTGGACTTAGAGTTTTCTAACAACTTGGTTGAAATAAATAATTTGAAAGTTTAAGACATTCAAATTATGCTAAATATATTTTCAGTCAGTTCACTGTTAGTAAAACTGAAAACAAGTCAAATTTCTAACAAAGCAGAATAGATTATTAACCTCTGTGGTGTACTATACAACCAAGAATATTCATTGTTCAGGACAACCCATAAAGTATAAAAAAATGCATTAAATTCCTTAGACTTATGTAATTATCCATATGTCTATACTCATAAACTTATATACACATAAGCAAATGTGCACGTGTTTGTATGTACACAAAGCACGTACACAGTATGAACATAAATCTACATAAAATAAGTACTATTTCCCATATGAAGAAGCAATTCTATGCTATCTACTATATATTTAGCATGTAGATTATAATATACACATAAACTATATTATAGTCACATAGCTGTTGGGGCTGTGACTATAGCCTAATTGGTAGAGTATGTGCTCAGTATGCACAAAGCTTTGGGTTTAGTTCCAGCATCACTAAACCAACTTGCAGGTGCAGCCCTAAAATCCCAACACTTGGGGGATGTGGAGACCTGAGCATCAGAAGTTCAAGGTCATCCTCGGCTTCATAGTAATTTGGAGGCCAGTTTGGGAATGAAAATTTGTCTTCGTAGATGTAGCCCTAGCAAATAGATGATCAAAGGCACACACTAGAATAATATTGGAATGGTATTTTCAGTAGGTAATAAATCACCCTAGAACAAAAAAAGGGCCAATGACATAGTTTGTGTGAGTGAGAAATTTAGCAGGGGTTGAGCTCAAGATCTTTCTAGAAACACAGTGAAGAAAGCAGCTGGAGCTGCGAACATAAGAAATCTTGACATATCTCATGATATAGATGTTGGCTTGACCCAAAGGGATCCAAGAGAGAGGAGGGAAGAGGCCTTTTATGACCTGACTTCATAGGTGACATAGTTCTTTCATAATCATTTTTCTTTTCTTGTTTCTTTCTTTGTTCTTTTTGGGGTTTTTTGTTTGTTTTTGTTTTTGTTTTTGTTGTTTCTTGAGACAGGGTGTCTCTGTGTATCTCTGTATGTCTTGGAATACACATGGGTCATTCAAGATCTATTGGCCATGCACAGCTGATGCAAGGCAAGAAGACTACATGAACCAATGAACAGGGAATCAAGGAGCTCTGGGGGGGCCACCTTTTTATGACAGATATCAATTTTCATCCATCAGCCAATGAATGCATTTGTGCCATAATCATAAGTGGTTGTTGACATCACAAGAGAAACAACTGGGTATGAAATGCCATTGTCATAAATAGCAATAGCAGCTCCGAAAATTCTTGAGGAGGAGCCTTGATTAGATCTGGTTAAATCTCTTTTGTTCTCTATATTAATGCACAGGCATTAAAGAGGGCGAAAGAATGAGACAGAATTCCATGTAAATGCAATTATAGTGCAAATGTCATACCATGTAGATGCTAAACAAGATGGCAAACAATTTTACAAGAGAAAGAATTTCTTTAAGATCTCAACTGTAGGGGGATTTTAAAGAAAGTTAGGAGTGTAAAACTTATCATCCAAAAGAGACTAAAGGACATATTGACATTATCTCAATCCCAATCTGAAAAAGTCAATTGTGAAAAAGGTTATTATGCAGATATACGCCTGGAATCAATGCCTGTAATTGTATACCTACAATGTGGCTCATCAAGGAAGACACAGAGGCATTTTCATAGGTGCAAACTCTGCCAGACCTTGGCAAAGGGAACCACCATCATGGCAAGTACCATACTGGACAGTAGAACTCTGAGCATCTCATTTCAGGGGCTTTATTGATACCTAAGCTCTTCAGGTGTTCTATTGATGCAAGTTGTGAGCAATCAAACATCTTTTACGTAAAGCCAACACCTGCAGACAATACAAAATGCCAAGGCCCAGGCAGCCCTTCCCACAACAATATATAAAACAACCATTTTAAACATAATTGGAAGTAAAATTCTACAACAAATGCTGTTCCCTTTTATGGCCAAATGCTATCCTGTTGCATAGATAGACCATATCTGTTCACCCATTCCTCACACGATAGCCATTCACATCATTTGCACTATTTAGCTATTGTCACAAATGCTTCTATGAGCATTTATGCACAGATTTGGGGGTAGATATGTTTTCAGCTTTCTTGGACATATACCCAGAAAAGGAATTTCTGAGTTATAAGGTGACTCTAGGTTGAAATCTTTCAGGAACCATGCTTAGGCCATTACACTTATCTATTTATAAAATGAATACAGATGTTCCTCAATACTCAGGGTTATGTACTGAAAGAGTTAATGTAAGTAGAAAATGTATTTAAGAATTGTGTTCACGGCCATCTGCTCTCTTATACCAGTGCTGCCTCTCATTCCTGCCAAAGGAGAGAAGGGGGTGGGGAGAATAAAAAGGGTGTCTATACCATAGCTACGCAAAGCTGACTCTGAAAATTTTACAGGTGGTAAAGCACTCAGGAAACAATTGGATGAACTTCTGAGCAGCAAACTCCCCAGCATATGGTGCCTGGTGTGACAGGACTTCAAAACAGATCTTTACTTCCAGAATGCTCTATTGGTACAGGAGGCAAGTGAGGTCTATCTGGTGAGTCTGAGGGAAGATACCAATCTGTGTGGTGTCCACAGCAAACATGTAATGATTATGCCCAATGATATCCAACTAGCAGGCTGCACACATAGCAAACAGGCTTAAGAATCAAGTATGAGGGCAAACATTTCATTTTCAGAAAAAGAATTCCTTTTTCTTCCTGTTAACAGTAGTTCTGAATGTTAGGTATTTTCCCCCCACAGGGTCAAAAAGTACATAAGTATATGATCACTATCAGAAAAATGGGACAGAAACAAGGTATTGTCAGGTTTTATATTTTCTTTCTTTTGGTGTTTTGTTTTCTTGTTTTTTGTTGTTGTGTTGTTTTTGGAGACGGGGCTCCACTATGTATATCCCTGGTTGTCCTGGAACTTGCTATGTCATCTAGGCTACCCTAGAACTCACAGAGTTTCACTTGCCCCTGTCTCTCAAATGCTGGGATTAAAGGCATATGTCATCACACCCTACAGGTTTTCGATTTTCACTTTTGTATGATTCTTTAATATAAATTCTGGATACAAAGTGTTAATATAAGTCAAATGTTTCAGTGGACATGGTTCAACAGTTCAACTTTATTGTAATTATAAATAAACATGTCAAAGTTTTCTGGAAAATGCCAGCATTTGACCTTTAAAAAAATAAGTATATTTCTCATTGACAACAATTGAATAGTGTTTGCAACATTTGTATCATATAGTAGATTCTGTCCATTCACCATAATTTCCTGTGTTCTCCTACATGCAAGTATGTGTTTTCAACGTTGTCTGCCTTCTCTACTGTTACTGTAACTTGCTATTAAAATGCATTAAACTACAAAAAAAAGAAAAGGAAAGGAAACTTAAATGGTACATACCCCAGTTTAGCAATCCAATCTACCATAGAGTCAGCAGTTTGCCTCATGATTGTGTGGTCTGAGTAGGAGCTGTGTTGTCTGGTAACATGAAGAAGGACTACCAGGCACTGCCCCAAGAAAAATACAAATCTTAAGGACAGCTTCCTGTGAATGGGTATCTCTTTGGCATTTTGGTGAAGTTAAACTATTGTAACACAAAGACAATCTGTATTTACCAGACACAATATTTTGCTTTAAGTGGCTCTCCATTTATATCTCATTCATAATTTTGTCTACTTTACGTCACAAGATCGGCATTTGACCTCATGCCATTTTCTTATATCATGTTGACATTATAGGTGCTATTACCTAATACTTTAGCTATGAATCTTTTTGTATAAGTTTTTGAGAAGACTTACATTTGTAAAGAGAGTTTTACATAAGAAGTTGTCTTAGTGTTTGTACTGCTGCAATGAAACACCATGACCAAAAAGCAAGTTGAGGAGGAAAGGGTTTTTTCAGTTTATACTTACCACATTAACTGCAAAGGAAATCAGGACAGGAACTCAAGCTGGACAAGTACCTGGAGGCAGAAGATGAAGTACAGGCCATGGCGGGGTGCTGTTTACTGGCTTGCTTCCCCTGGCTTGCTCAGCCTGCTTTCTTATAGAACTCAGGACCACCAGCCTAGGGATGGCACCACAATGGGCTAGCCCGTCCCCTATCAATCACTAATTAAGAAAATGACTTACAGCTGGATTTTATGAAGGCATTTTCTCAATTGAGCTTCCTTCTTCTCTGATGACTAACCCTAACCCTAACTTAATATTACCTATACTACCTGATAAAGGTAGGGGAGCAGGGCATAAGTAACATGTTATGTGACAGAGATTGTGCTTTTCTGAGTAGGGGATTGAGGATTGGTTAATATGTGACAGAGAGATGAAACAGTACCTTCCACTCTAGGCTGCAGGGCATCTAGGGATGTTCTTATAATGCTTGCAAACTTTTCTGTGTAGGGTCTGGTTACCCAGACGGCTTGGGTTCTCTTGTGCATATTACAGAGTCATATAACACTGCTGGAGTTAAATCACTTAATAATGCAACTTGGAGCAGACTCCATCTTGACAAATTGGCTACAGAACAGGCACCTATGAAAAATGGTGCTGCAGTCACAGGGACCTGGCATGGATTATTTGTCAACCTGGCCATCATAAAGTCCATCAGGAGCAACAAAGAGGCTTTGAAAGCATGTTCCTAAATTGACTGGGAGCCAAGCTATCCTGCTAGCAAGCCCCCAGGAAAGTGATGCGACTGTCACTAATTATTGCATATCACCTGTGGACCACTGTCTTAAATCATGTCATAGCCCAAGGTGATAAAAAAAAAGTATACGCTCAGGGGCTCTTTGCTTAATCTGAGTGAAATACACAACACAGTATTCAACACTGAAAATGCAGTTTGAATACATCATTCTTGGTGCATGGCCTGTGAGCAAAGTCAATTTTGTGCTACATCACAGTGAAAGATGTTAAAGTTAGCCCTCCGTCTAATACAGAAAAGATGAGAAACAGAAAACTATCCTTAGGGAAAAAGGTGTCCTTCTTAAGACTATCATTTACAATAAGATATTCATGATAAAAAAGCAATCCAAAAGGTCTACTGGAAGGATGAATTTTCAAAAATATTTACTGTGAAGTGATCAAGGTTAGGATATACATGATTTAACGAAGGCAGGTAGGTTGAAAAGTGAATGGCATGTTTTAAGCTATTCACTTTCTAACTGCCAAGACCTAAATCTTTCAGAGCAGGCAATTTACACAGTAATCTAGCAAATCGAAATGAAATAACTGTCATTTTAAGTCTTCAACAAACTCATTATTGGCACTTTGAAATCACTCTGTGTGTTTTAGAAACCATCGGAAAAGCAGTGTTCAGTCTCATGCTCCATCCTTGTGGCTGTCTTCTAAAACTTGGCTTGCCAGTGTCAGCCAGCATGATTAATGTTGTTATTTGCCTTTCAGCAAAACAGAAAGTTTTAAGAGATGGTGGAGCATGTAGAACTGTAGTTCAATTGGTAGAGAGCTTGCCTAACACACACAAAGTCATCAGTTTAGTCTTCAGTACAACATAAACTGGATATGGTGGTACATGCCTGGAATCCCAGCACTCAGGAAGTGGAGGCCAGGTGGATCAGGAGAGTTCATGGTCATACTCTGCTACATAACAGAATGCAAGTCTATCTTGGATCCTGTTTGCTCTCCCCTTCAAAACTCCCAAGTCAGATGTGATAGTGAGCACTGTAATCCTAGCACTTGATAGGTAGAGACAGGAGGATCGGGATTTGAAGTTCATCTTTGGCTATCTTTCAAGGTTTGAATCAGCTGGTTTACATAAGACTCTGTCACATTGAACAACCGAAACCAAAATAAGTTTTTGAAAATCTACAATGAGATGATGAAAACTAGAATAGGATAAGAATCCAAGGAGATGGTTCTGGAAAGGAGCTTACAAACTAAAGCAAGGGACCAGGGAGGTGTTAGGCAGTTGAAATGATGACTTCACAAGCAAAATTACTGCACTTTTGTTTTCCAGAACCTAGGTCAGGGGTAGTAAAGGACGGGTGGCCGTGGTGCCTGTTTCTCTGGTAAGGTAGAGAGAAAGAACAAGTTGGCTTAGGAAGATGCCTTAGTTACTTTTCTATTGCTGTAAAGAGACACCATGACCAAGGAAACTAATAAAAGAAACTATGGAGGGGGGGCTCTTTACAATCTCAGAGGATTAGTCCATGACCATCAAGTCAGGGAGCATGGCTGAAGATAAGACAGAGCTGGAGCAGTAGCTAAGCGTTTACATTCTGATCCACAAGGTGGAGGCCATGCTGGTGGTGGTGGGAGTTGGGGCTAGCCATGGGATCTTTAAACCTCAAAGCCCACCCCCAGTGATACATCTCCTCCAAAGGGCCACACATACTAATCCTTCCCAAACAATTCTACCAACTAGGGTCCAAGTATTCAAATATATGAGCCTATGGAGGCCATTCTCATTCAAACCACCACAGAAGACTAGCAGCTATACTGGCAGACTCTGGGCTTATATGAGACCTAGCCTCAAATCAATACGGTGGAAGAGTGATCAAGGAAGATTTCAGACACTCATTCCCACACACATATATGAGCATCCACCCACACGTTTCCATACATGTATGTCAATATACATGCTAACACACATACACACACAGCACACACAAACACATGAAAAAAATTTAAAAGTAATCCAACACATGATAACTTCATACTATAAAATTGTTGATGAACACTTGTTCATCAACAATTTTATAGTGTAGCAAGTAGCTGTATAACAAGCAAGCTGCATAGCAAGTAGCTGTGGATGTTTCTTCAAAAAAGCATGAAAAGGAAATGGTGCCTTCTAGAGAACCAACATCTGCACTGGATTTTGGAAGGCTGATCCCAGACAGGATGAAGAAATAAAAACACCTTTAAGTAGCATGTTCCATTTTCACAAAATGAAAATACTAAAGAATCATCTATTACAAAAGATCTACGGAGAGGGCAACAGTTGTTAGAAATGAGTCTATTTCTTTTTCTTTTCGTTTAGAGCCAGTTCCTGGAGAGATTTTGACATCAGGCCTGGGAGCTGAGAGAACTTTATGAGGCAGCAGAAGGAGGAGCCTAGGTAATCATTGCTATTGAATGAAACAAAAATTTCCTGTTTTCTGTTCATAGTTGTTTGTGAGAGGCTCCAAATGCCCTGTGCTATTTTAATTCAACATGAGTTTTGTAGACTAGGACCCACAAGGGCAGGGAACCAAGTCCTTTTACACATATGAAGCAAACACTTTGTAAAAGCTGTGCTTCTGGGAGACCGGGGCCAGAGGCCTGAAGGTCCTCCTTCTGTAGGCTCGAGGTGACAGGCTGACCCAGGGTGCAGGCTGAAAATACAATGATACCACCAAAGGCAGCATTTTCACATAGTTCCAACACACTGTTAGTATCTGTCATTTAATACCTAAGAAGAGTGAAGCAGAAAGATGAAAGAGAATTTCTCTTCTGGTGTTTCATTTGCAAGGAAAAAAAAATGATCTCATGCAGTGCTAAGGTTTCAGAGATGAAATACGAGATATTAAGAGTTCAAAAAAGGTTCAGAGGTCAAAAAAATCAATAACTACCAAAAAGTGGTTAAGAAGGGTTTGAAATTGTGTCTTTCCCTTTGATTCATTATTCAGAACTCAAGAAAGCAAATATTTGGAGTCAGGGGAACATAAAGCTAGTAAATTCATTTTGCAAATAGCAACCATCCCACTGTCTGCCTTTGCTTCCCAAATAGGATTTTATATTATTAACTATCCCTTCTCATAGGACATAGGACATTCAGTGATTTTATAGGCTCTAACAGGAGAGGGTAGACAAACAAAAAGGCAGATAGAATGCTGGCTGCCTCATGCTATTAGTGTGGCATAATGATGACACAACAATAACAAACACAAGTTCATTATATGTTCATTATCATCTTAACCTTGCTTTTGGATAGCTTATGGGGGTATTATTAGAATCTGAAATCTCTATCCTACATAATGAATCCTCAATCCACTTTGGATGCAAAATTGCACTATTTTTCTAGACCAGATGTCGGGGGTGGGGTGGAAACATAGGATAAACCTCGCCGGACACCTGCTGTTGTAAATAAATTTTATTTATTTATTTTTGAGACAGCATCTCACATAGCTCAGGCTGTCTTTGAACCTGTTCTGCGACTAAGTATGATCTTGAACTTTTGATCCTCTTGCCTCCACTCCCCAGGTGTTGGGATAACCATGCTTAGTTTATTCAGTCCTCAGGATGGAACCCAGAGCTTGGAGCATGCTGAGTAAAGACTGTGCCATCTGATCTCCAGCTCCAGTGAAGCTTCATTACTGTAGCCATTTGATTACTTGCTGTCCACCTCTGCTCTCACATAATGCCAGAGACTGACTAGTTGGGACAAGGACAGCATGGCTCACATGGCCCCAAAGAATCTTACTACCAGAAGACAGTTGCTGACATAGTGGACATTTTATTATTTATCTTTTACTGTGGCACAAATTGTAAGATTTCACTGTCTATTGTTTTGCTTTTGTGTGTGAAATTACATTTTTAGTAGATTCCAAGAAACCCACTCTCAATATCTATTTATTTTACCATCCCTTGAAACTAGGGTGGCCTTATGCCTTGCTTTGGCATGAGAAGGTGTTAGAAGAGGCCTGGAAACTTCTCCTTCTTCTCTTAGAGCCCCAAATCATCCTGTGGAAAGGTGTTATCTCCTGCTAGAGAAAAGCCTCACCAGGCCTGAAGTGTCCTGGTCTGGTGTCAGTTTTTGATGAAGTCATCTTGGAAGTCCCAGCTGCACTCAAGCTCCCAGATAGGATGCAGCCACAGAAGCATTCAGGGCCAACACCATATGTGGTAACAGTCCTTGGCTTAGTCTGTGCAATTGACAGTGTGAGGAGAATCACCAAGTTTGTCATTGCGTAGCTGTAAAGAAACTCATCTTAAGGTTTTTTTTGTTGTTGTTATTCCATTTATACTGCTCATCTGTAAAAAAAAAAAAAAACTATTTAAAAGTTGTTCTAGGACAAGATAACTCCATCATCTTTATAACATAAATGCAAGAAACATCACCATGTTCAGATGGCAGTGTGAGCCACTGGATGAACGCTGCCTCTCCAGAAGCAGACATAAAATGTGGGGAACCACCTCAGAGAGGGCCAAATCATTTGGCAACAACAATAAGATGCACAATGTAAAGTAAATGCTGGGGACAGTTCTTCTTAACTCATTGTCTCAATGGTCAGGGTTTTCAACATTTATTCTTTGAAGAAAGCATCTTTCCTGTCCAATTGACTTATCTTTTTACACAGTAAATGAACCAGGAAATTACTCTGTGGAAACCAAAAAGAGCTGGCCTACTGTTGGATACCAAATCAGAAGGATTTTAAAAGATACTTGAACACCAAGTGTTTATTGCAGCATGCCTCATAATAATAATAGCCAAGAAGTAGAAGCAACATAAATACCAAACAGCAAGTGAATGTTCACAAAATAGTCATACATGAAATATTACTCAACCCTTTAAAAGGAAGGACATTCTGACACATGCTACAGCATATATGACTTTTAAGGACGTTGTGCTAAGAGAAATAATCTTGACACAAAATGACAAACATTGTATGATTCCATGTATGTGGGATCCATAGCCAGACTGATAGAGACAAAAGGCAACAGTGGCTGACAAATGCTGGGAAGAGTAGAAAATGAAAAGTTTTTGTTTGTATGGATAAAAATGTTCCAATGATTTGCTGCACACATTTAACTAGACACTTAGAAATGCTAAATGTTGAGGCCAGTTAGATGGGTTAGTGGGTAAAGATACTTGCAGAGATGCAAGCCTGACAACCTCAGTTTGATTCCTGGCACTTACACAGGGTGGAAGAAGAGACAGACTGCCCTTGCAAAGTTGTCTTATGATCTTCAAACATGCTTTGTGGGGTGTACCCCTCCCAGTCCCCACATATACACAGTAATAATTTAAAAAAACAATATTTAATGGGAAGCCAGGTATGACGATATCAGCCCATAATTCACCTAGGAGGGAGAGTCAAGAGGATCAGAGAAGTCCAAGGTCATTTTCCAATACATATTAAGTTCAAGGTCAGTGTAGGATACTTGAGACTCTATCTCATAAAATAAAAGAGTTAGGGGGATGGAGAGGTGCCTCAGCTGGTTAAGAGCACTTCTTGCTCTGTAGTGGACCTGGGTTTGATTTTCAGCACCCATATGGAGGCTCATAACCATGAATTGCTCTAGTTCCTAGGGAATCCAACCAGCATGCAAGCAAAACATTCATACTTGTAAAGTAAAATAAATAAATCTCACATTAAAAAAATAGAAAAAGGTACACTGGTAAAATTTATGCAGTATATATGCTTTTACAGTAACTGAAAAAAATTAAATTGCTTTTTAAATAGGAGATTATAAAGAAAAGTGTCAGCTTCTGGTGACTAGCGATAGCAATAGGACCAGATTCTGGTGAATAGTTATACCAATGGGATAATGGATGGTTTTAATGCTCTTTTTATTTGTGCTTTGATATATCTGCATTTTAGTTTGCCTTTATTTTTATTTTTATTTTGAATTGAAATGCTAGTTCTCTATGATTTTAAAAGAAAGTGAGACTGGTTAGTTAAAAGAATAATAATTATCCCTGCATTTTAAGAAAAATGTCTTAAGTCTCAGTAGGATGAAGGGAATAATTAAGGCATAAAAATAAACGTTAGAAAACAGAAAAGTGTAGCATTATTTTAAATTGAAAAGCAAATTTCTTGGGAGGAAAGAAAAAGACATAACAAGAGGCTGGGGGAGGGCGGGATGGCACAAGACCCAAACCTGTACACCCAGCAGTTGAGAAATAAAGGATTTGAGAAATCCCATAACCTCCGAGGGAACTGGAAAAAAACCCTATAAAACTTCAAAAGGACCGAGGGTCTGGATTTAAAGTCGATCTGCTTCAAACTTTTAGATTCAGAAGTTTGGAAATAAAAACACGAAAAGTTCAACCTCTCTATTTAGAAAGCTTAAAAACAAAATAGAATTTCTAGGGGTGATGTCTTCTGGGTGGTTCTGGCACACACAACTCATTGTCGAGCTTGCATTTAAAAAGAGGCGTTCCGAGTTAATTGTAAAGACAACGGGGAGTTAATAGCACGAGTTTATAAAAGAGGGCGGGATGAAGACGTGTGCAGAGAGCAATTCGGCTTCTAAATCGGTTTTTTGTTAAAACTGTAGAAGAGGGCATGCGGGCTGGCTGCAGGACCAGGATTTGAGGAGAGAGACACGAGTCCAAGGTTCACATTGGAGGAGGAGGAATTAGTTGTTGCTTCCTGGCGTGTTAGAAGTCTTAGAGACTTAGAGATCCCTGGCCTGAAAGCAGAGCGAATCAGGGTGAGTCCCTTCCTCATGCCCCGCCTTCATTCTCTACCGCCGCCTACTGGTGAATCGTAACCGAGGCAGGCAGCGGGCAAAGAGAAAACAGACTTTGAAGAGTGCTGGGCTGGAGAGGTGGCTCGGCGGTTAAATGGTAGGCTAAAAACCAAAAAGACCACAGTGCTGGTCTTAGAAAAGCCAGAGCATTGCAGAAAGCTGTAGATTGTGAGCGCTTTGAACATCGCTGGAAGAATGACAACATCTTGAAACCACTTTATAAAATTCCCTTCAAGAGGGCCGTCTAGATGGCTCTGCAGGGCAAAAAATACCTTCTGCCAAGCCAGGGAGAGGAGAGAACCTAGACCAGGAAATTGTCCTTTGACCTCCTCGCACCTGCAGTGGTGTGTGCATATGTGTGTTGCACACACACAATAAATGAATGTTTTTAATTAAAAGCTATTATTAATTTAAAAATATTAGAAATAAAAAAATTAAAAAAGAAATACTCCTCAAGCGCACAAAATATGTTAGCTGTTTAAAAATCTAGAGCCTCGATCCCCAAAATCAAGAGCTAAGAAACTACCATTAGACGTTCCTTTCAGAGTTATTTCTGGAAGCAAAGAAGATTCTACTTCATTAATACCACTTTATTTATTTATTTATTTATTTATTTATTTATTTTGTTGTTGTTGTTAGGGTTTTGTGAGATAAGATCTTACTCTCTCTGGCCTGCAGTTCCTTATATAGGCCAGGATGGCCTTGAACTTATAGAAATCTACTTGTCCCTGCCTCCCTAGTGGTGGGATGAAAGGCATGCATCTTCAATTTTAATTTATGCTCCTTGTTTTTGTTTGTTTGTTTGTTTGTTGTTTTTAAAACACACACACACACACACACATACACACAATTTTATTTCTTTTTTAAATTTGTGAGCATACTCGCTACCCCTCCCCACCTTCTTCCCTTACCACCCTCTCTGCCTTCACATCCCTTCCAATCTAACTTTGAAATTACTTCTTTTTTAAAAAAAATATATTTCCCTATGGAGTCCAGTGTTAGTTGCTTGGTCTTGTTATGATTTTGTCTCTGGTCTGGCTAGGGAGTTTTAAGGACAATGTGTAGTTATTCAATAGCTTAATTTCTCTCTCCTTTCTGTAATAATACATGTTGGAGTATTCTGCAAACCAGCAGAGACAGTTATAAGAATTTAAAACTAAGAGGATCTGTAATGTAACCTGACATAAATGAAAAAGCCGAGGGCAGCTCTCAGATTCCGTTACAAATTGAAAGCAAGGGGGTGATGTTGACATCATCCTGCTTTAGTCCGTCCTTCTATGCTGAAACTGCAGGGCAGAGGGTACATGCAATTTGTTGAAAAGAGAGTTTATTATGAGGGCAGGCTTCTTGAGTGCTAATTCATTTCTGACAAGGGTTGTATAAAATCTATGAGCATTTAGCTATTTGTTCAAGCTACAAGAGTAATTTGCTCATTTATAAGAAGGAAATTTGTGGGTGTATTTTTTTTGTTGTTTTTTTAATCCAAATATGCCACGGTATATTTCCATACAATATCTTGACATGGTAAAATACAGACTTCTTGCAATTATTACTGTCGATTATTTTTAAGATTATTTATTTTACTTTATGTGTATGAGTGTTCTTCCTGATGTATGTATCTGGCACCTGCAGAAGACAGAAGATGGCTTCAGAGCCCTTGGTACTGGAGTTACAGATGTTTGTGAACCACCATGTAGGTGCTAGGAACTAAACCCGGGTCCTCTGCAAGAATAGCAAGTACTCTTAACTATAGAGCCACCTCCCCAGCCCTAAACTACAGGTTTCAAAATTTGACCTTTCTACTCAAGAATCCAAAGAATCCAAATAACTGTTTTTCCTCACTGAATAGCAAATCTGAGACCCTTCAGAAATAATCCAACGTGGTATTTATCCCACACAGCGCAATACTGGCAGTATGCCTTGGATGACCACTCAACTTCTTTTTTCATAAAGCCATAAATAATTGCCCTGGAAACTGGATAGTGAAAAAGTTAGCAGACCACTGGTCCTAGTTTAACTTTTACCACTGTTACTACTGTTACTATTGTTACTACTGTTCTGCTTTTTGTAGTTGTTGTCTAATTTCCATGTGACCACCAAATAGGCACACTGAATTGTTCATAAAACACTGGGACTAAGATGGGAAAGATGGAGAAACTTGGGGAATGTCTCAAAGAAATGTCAAGTTTTCATCTAATTATTTTTCTTTTAGCTCCCTGTCTTATAGATATGCATCACAAGAAAATCAGCCTTAAGTGAAATACCCAGGAATTCTTAAAGCCAGGCCTTTGATGAAGAAACTCTAGAAAATGCAAAAGGTATTTGTCTAACTATCCCAATTTCTGAGTATGTGACCTGGAAAACGACTGACATTTGAATACAAAGGACTCTGTAATATGCTATTAAGTACAGCTCAATTAGTAAAAGAGAAGGGTAAAGGAATTAGCACAGGCTATTGTATTCATATGATAGGCTATCATGTAACAGCCATCAGGACTGACATAATTAAATGCATATATGTAAAATCATATATTTGTGTATATATTATTCATGTATGTATACATCCAGATTAATGTCTATAGAAATACACATCTACAATATATGTCAAAAGTATGATGATGATTTAGACTAACATGTTCCATGTGTACTTTGAGTTCACAATACCACATACTCAGGCTAAAATTGACTCTTGAAGAGGGGTGAAATAAGGATGAAAGAGAATGTTACCTCAGTACAAAAACTTCTCTTTCTATTTCAAACAGTGAGTGGAACCAGATATTACTGAATAGTAACAGTCCATCTGATGGTGCAAACATGTTTTCTGTTTTCTTCCTTCGATATTACAGTCTGAATAGAAAAGGTCCCACTAATGCTCTTGTGTTTACTGCTTGGCCTGTAGATTGAGAGGTAGCAGGGCTTAGCAGGGGGAAGCAGGTCTCTGGGGGCTTTCTGGTCTCCTCTCTCCACTATGGGTCTACAGTGAAATAAACAGCCTCTGCTACTGGCTCCTGATACCGGGTTGTGATAGGCTCTACTCTGACACACCCTCTGTGCCATGAATGGTCTGAACCCTATAAAATCTTGAACTAAAATAAATCTTTCCTTTTTTTGAGTTCTTTACATCAAGAATTCTGTCATAGTGATGAGAAAGCTTATAGTTTTCTGGAAATTAATTAATTAAAAATTCTCTTAATGCCCCTCCCCACAAGACCTCCTACTAACTACAGAATCCCAAGGAATAAGTCTGCCTGCATCCATTTTCAACTGTACTATCTGAGCAATAGCAATAGCTAGCACATGTTCCTAGAATATCTAATGGATTCTGAATATGCCAAATTTTTAGTCATTTTGGCCAAATCTGAGCTGTACCATAGACAAAGTATAAAACATAAGCAGCACAAAGGCACAATGTGAAGCTAGCTATTGATGCTTAAGTAATCACCCCAAAAAACCTATTGCTTAGAACAATATGAATTTCATATTGACCTACAGTTTTGCCTGCACGTATGTCTGTGTGAGGGTGTCAGATCCCCTGGAGCTGGAGTCACAGAGAGTTATGAGCTACCATGTGGGTGCTGGAAATTGAACCCAGATCTGCTGGAAGAGTAATGAGTGCTCTTAACCATTACTCTTACTTAGCCATTAACCACTGAGCCATCTTTCCAGCTCCTATTTTATTTATTATATTTCATAGAGATAGTCTTATTTGTCCCAGGCTGGCTTCAAACTCACTATATAGCCAAAGATGACCTTGAACTCATAATCCTCCTGTCTGGGATTATAGGTGTGCATTGACATGCCTGGCTTCAGACTTTGTTTAACGTGTGGCCCAACCACATTTAAACAGCCTTTGTTCCCCGAGAAACTGTATTTTTCGTACAGCTCACAAATTATCTTACTCCAAATTATTTTCTGGATACTAATGGACAACTAATAGAGGCTAGTGACCCTGAAATTCCCTCGGAAGTCCCCTTGGGAACAGTGAAGACTGAGCTGTAAATACAGTCTGCAGACTGGTGTAATTCCCTGCACCAAAGCATATCTCCACAACGACTTATTAAATAATCCCATGGAA
Source organism: Cricetomys ansorgei (assembly GCA_026225945.1). NCBI lineage: Eukaryota > Metazoa > Chordata > Mammalia > Rodentia > Nesomyidae > Cricetomys > Cricetomys ansorgei. The sequence goes on from JAMJFZ010003396.1 coordinate 11,688,154, forward strand.
AGTTGTAAATCTAAGTGAGGGAAGTACAAATCAATAGGAAAACATGGCAGAGCACTCTTCTACCTGAGATATTTGCAACCTTCTGGAAGGGTAAAGATTGATGCTGCAAAGAAATCCCTAACATGAAGGCTTGTAAAGATTAATGGGCTTGTATTATTCTTAACAATTCATTTTATTTTGGATGTCACTAACTTCTATCTGCATTAAATTTTCTTTTTTGCTTATATCACAGTATCAGCTTACATCCTGTCTGCTCAGCAAAAGACTGGGGAAGTCAAAGACATGTGAAGATATGGCTAACATACATTTGTTTGGGGAAGGAATGTAGAAAGACACGGTGCTCACATTTCTGACCTTCAGACGTCATGTGAACTCTGAAATGTAGAGAACAGAATCCGGGTCTTCCTTAGAGAGTGACAAGTATGGAGGAAATAAACCACCCTGTTGGATAAATGGGTTTTCAGGGTGCATGTTCCATAAATTTGGTGCAGAGCAAACATGTCAGTCTTACCTCGTAAAAAGATGTAATACACCTACCAAAACATTTACTGGCTAGGGAGATGGCTCAGTGGGTAAAATATTTGGCACATAAGCATGAGGACCTGAGTTCAAATCTCCTGAACCCACAGAAAAGCTGTATGCAGTAGCATTTCTGTAACCCCAATGATCCTGTGAAGAGGTAGGAGGTAAAGACAAAACAAGTCCTGGAAGTTCACTGGCCAGCTAGCCTCATGTGTGCAGCCACACATCAAAGAAGAGACCTCATCACAAACAAAGTAAAAGGCAAGGACTGTGATATCATGGGGTGCCCTCTGATCTTCACATTTGCACCATGGAAAAGGCATGCCTGTCCCACTCTACAAAACAATAAACAACAACAAATCAAACAAACAAAAAACATGACTCTGTCGAATACTCACAAGAGCAACAAAACAGCACCACTCGATTCCAGAGATTTTTCATCATTCTAAAGAATCTATAGACCTCCTACTGTCAATTTCCTCCCATCCCACCCAGTACCAACCACTAACTCACTTCTGGATGTTTCATGTAACTGGAATTGCACAATATAATGTGTGGCCTCTTGTTGAATTTTGGATGAGTGAAAGAAGCAACAGTCCTACGTCATAAGTTCTTTTTCTTTCTTCATCCATCTAGGTACCAGTTTCAACCTAGTAACCAACTGCCGCAGAAGCTCAGCACACATCAGTCAAGAGTGCTGAGCTGAGGGCAGATGCAGGCAGAAGTGGAATTGTGTCTCCTGATGCAGTTGATCCAGCACAAATGCCCAGTGCCCTTTCCAGTCATTTCTTTTCCTGCAGCAGTCCCCATTGCGTCCTTTGCCTCCTCAGAAATCTCTGCCATCCCACTGAGCCATAGCTCCCAAGATCCTCCTCTCTGGGGCTAGTCTAGAACTAAGAGGGGATTAAAGCTGCTTTAAACCTGGAGATTCTCACCCAGAGAGCAGAAGGCCTTTGGCTGCTCCCCCTTTTCTTACCCTAACAGCTAGCAAAGCGTCCTCAGGTGCTCACATGCCTTAGGTCACTAGTCACTGATAAGATCCTGCCTCTCCAAGGTATGTGGCCTGGTTAATGTTTATCTGACCACTATGGCTGGAGGGCTTCGGGCTGGACTTCTTTCCCTATATGACCTTATAAGGTCTTCTTCCTCTAGCTCCTGTGAGACCTCTGCGTATGCAAAGGAGGCTTTCTTAGGACTTTGGCCCCAGACAAAGACAATATGACCACCCAGGTCAGGTAGTGAGCACTCCATATACAAATGGAGCTACCCTAATTCCACTGCCTTAACCAATGGCCTTTTCCTCTCTTCCCTATAAATATAATTCCCCTTACTTCAATAAACTGAGCTGTATACACTGACATTGCCTCACTGTAAGTCTGTTTCCCATTGCTCTCAGCCTCTGGTCAAGACCTTCAAACCCAGGACAGGACCATGGCTGAGTTCTCCTCCTTGAAGCTGAGCCAGTGATCAACAGCTTATCTCAAGAGGGGAGCAAGGACCAACACTCTTCCAAGTTCTATCCTTTCCAGACATCACTAAACGTAAGGACACATCCGCAGGGTTATAGAGATGGCTCAGCAGTTAACACCACTTGTTTCTCTTGCAGAGGACCTGGATTTGATTCCCAGCACTCAAATGGCAACTCACAGCCAAATGTAACTCCAGTTTCAGGGGATCTGACACCTTCTTCTGACCTCTGGTGCCACCGCAAATGTGGTACACATATATTTTACATACAAGCAAAAACAAACACATCAAGTAAAATGAATAAGTCTAATTTTTAAAATAAGAAACAGAAGGAAGTGCCGACCTTGGGATGTCTCCGTGAATAAAGCACGTGTCTTGAAGCCTGGGGGCCTGAGTTGAGATCCTCAGAAGCCATATAAAGAATATATGATAGCCTGTGCCTGTATTTCCAGCACTGGGAGACTAGAAGCAGGGATAGAGAACTTACTGGAAGCTGCAGGGTTACATAGCTTAGCATATGGAGCAGCAAATAAGAGCATTTGTCTCAGGGGGCAAAGCATAGAACAAGACTAGAGATTTTCCTCTGACCTCCACATGCACCATGGGATGCCTGCACCTTTACATATGAATACACACACACACACACACACACACGAATGCACACACACACACACACATGCATGCATGCACACACACACACACACATGCACACGTGTGCACACACACACACACACACACACACAAGAACACACATTTAAAAAACAAAACAAAACAGAACATCAGTCTTCTGGGGGGCCACATGCCACCCCACAGCTCTCCTCAAAGTCCTTCTCAGTGCTCTCCAAAAAGAGACTCATACTGCATATATTGCTAGCTCAGGAAATGATCAAACTTTGAAGTACAGTTTCAACTGAATGCATATGGATTTCCCAGAATGAATAAGAAATTATAAGCTAAACTATGCTAAACTGGGAACTGAGCATATAGCTATCTTATGGAAGATACATCTCTGTATTTCTTTTTTTCCCCTGACATACAGTAAATTTTCCCCATTTTCATACTTTTTGTGATCAGATCTGTCTCCTGGTTTCTGGAAACGAAGTAGAAAATAATTTCAGGAAAATCGCACAGCATCCAACTCAGAAGTGATATAGAAGCTCAGCTCTGGAGAGTTTTTGTGGAGGATTATGGAACCTGCCTGTCATGCAGGCTCCTGTCATCTTTGCTCTATAGCATGGAATAAAGCATTTCTAACATTGTCCTACACTAGAAGGCTGCTATGATTGGCAGGTTTTGAAGCTAATGATTTGGAAGGTGACCAATGGCCCAGAATACTCTTGAAGACTGTGGTCAAGCCTAAAGTGCTGAGATAGCTGCTTCCGCTTGACGCACAGCTTGGGAATGAATTCCAAGTCCAAAGTCGCTGACATCATCATTATTATTTTTGGTGCTGAGGAATGAAGCCAAGTCAAGGTTGGTAGGCAAGTGCCCTACCTCAGAGATAAAGCCACAGCCCCACCTCATCAATTCATAATCAAAGAAATCAAACCTCTATACTGCCGAACAGCCAACTGAGACTCAGGAGATACTGAGCCACAATCAGGGTTGTTGAAGGATAATGTGGACTCTAAACAAAATACTTTTATGGGGAGGAAGAGAGGGAGAATGTGGTGACGTTTGAACAAAAATCTGAAAGTAGTAAGGGAGTGTGACATGTAGATGTCTGGTGCAAGAATACTCAGGCTGAGAGGATGGCCAAGACTGTGTCCCTGGAGGAAAAGCATGGTGGCTGGAGCACAGGAAACTTAGAGACAATGAGTCAGCCAACAAGTCTCAAATTATGAATGGATGGTACTGCTCTATATAACTATAACCACTTTTAAATATTAATTCTGGCTTCAGGAACAGTGTCTATTAGCTGATAATACATAAAATTGGCATTCAGAATAGTTTGTTCGTTAACTGTTAAGTTCAGCAAAACTAATAAAAAGGATAAAAAACTAATAAAAATGTAAGATTCTACTATTGTGTCAATTCAGACAGATCATGTTGATGGAAGGAGATCAGGAGCCATGGGGCTGGGGCTGTGACTTGGTTGGTAAGGTGCTTGTCTATTAAGCACAGTGTTCTGGGTTTGACCCCAGCACCAGAGATATCAAGTATGGTTGGTACATGACTATAGTTCAAGCTCTCAGGAGGTGGAGGCAGGAGGATCAGAAGTTAAAGGTCTCCAGTACATAGTAAGTTTGAGGCCACTGTGAGTGACAAGAGACCCTGACCAAAAAAAAGAAAAGAACAGCCCCCCCCAAAAAAACAGAACAACAAAGATATCAGCTGTTTTAAAGTACTTCCTAATAGTGACTTGAGTTCCACTTACTGAACTGGAGTCACCTATTTCCCAACATTCAGAAATGTACCTATAACAACCTTGTTCAATTAGCATTTATCTTATGTCAGAATTCTTACTAAGACCCATGTAACAAAAGATTTGGACACCAAAACGGAGGTATTCCAGTACTTTCTAGAAAGGCAAACATCAATAAAACTCTTGAATATGTGGGCTGGTGAGATAGCTCAGGGGATAAAGGCTATTGATAATGGTCCTGATGACCGATATTCAATGCCTGGAAATTGTATGCAGAAAGTATGTGCACAAGGCCATCTACACCTGAATCTCATTCCTAGTCTGTCTTTGATAGCCTCCATCCTATCCCCTCCCACAGCATTTGATAACTGCCCTATTCAAGGGCAGTTGAATTCAAGGGCTGAGGACCAGCTGTGTCAGCAGCCCTGCCACTCCTTAGTAGTACAGACTCTAGGGCCCCACCCCTTACCTGCTGAGTCTGAACTCACATTCCAACACAACCACAAAGTGTGAGCAGCATTGTTCTAAGAAAAGGTTTCTGAGATGGACTGCTTTCTTTTATTCTCCCCTCCCTCCCTCATTTCTTTCTCTCCTTTCTTTTCTAGTGTGCACACATTTGTGAATGTGTGTATGAAAGACAGATGTTGGTGTCAGGTGCCTTCATGGATTGCTCTCCATCTTACGATTTGAGTCACTGAGCCTCTTGCTTACCAATTGGTCAGGGAGTCTCTTGCACTCTGGTTCTAGATACCTGCCACTACACTATACTCAGCTTTTATAGGCGTCTCAGGGGATCTGAACTGATATCATCATGTTTGTGCAGCAGAAATGTCTGTGACTGAGCCATCTCTCCATTCCCTCCTCCCCTTATATCCCCTCCCCTCCCTTCTCTTTCTTTTGTTCATCGTTTTCCTGGCCTTGTGATGAAAGATGCAATAAGTGGGTTTTCCACATGTGATGCATGTTGGTCACATGTGCAATCTGGATAAAATTATCTGGAACACCCTCCCAGTTGATACCCTGTCACTCACTGTTCAGAGGGAGTGAGGGCAGGTAGGCACTGTATCCCAGACCTCTCGGAGAAGCTGCACACACATGCATGCTAGGTAAGCATTCCACCACTGAGCTAGCCCCCTAGCTCTCCTTTAAAAAATTGTTACATGCTCTTGTTATCTTGCACAGACTACTTACCCACATTGCCTCCCCCCAAACCAAGTTTCAAGTATCCCAGGCTGATCTCGAATTCACTCTGTAGCTAAAGAAAACCTTCTACTCCTTTAACCTCCTGGGTGCTTAGATTGTGTGACTAAACCTTTTTTTAAAAAGTGGTTTTGTGATTTGACAATTGCATACATGAGTATAATATATTTTAATGGCCCTCTTCCACACACATTCTCTTATCCCCCTCCCATCCCTGCTACACACCACACACACACACAGACACACACACAGACACACACACACACACAGAGAGAGAGAGAGAGAGAGAGAGAGAGAGAGAGAGAGAGAGAGAGAGAGAGAGAGAGCAATTTCTTTTCGAGATTCATGACCTTTGGGTTTGTTTTGTAGACCATTTAATCAGGGCCATACGTGTGACAACTGGACTGGGATTATCCAATGATGCAGTCATCAGTGCTTACACAACTGAAGTCTGATTTTCCCTCCTTGGATCTACCAATAGCAAATAGTTCAGCAGTGATAGCAGTGAGCATACTACAGGTGCACAAGCACCACATGAGCCAAATGAAGAGGAACTCTATTGTAATCCCCTCTCCATTACTATAACAAAGTAACTGACAAAAGCAGCTTAAGGAAGGAAGAGTTTATTTTGGTTTACAGTCTATCATGGTGGTGGAAGTCATGGCAACAAGACCCACAGTCAGGAATCAGAGATAAATTTTGGTGTTCCAGTCACTTTCTCCTTTTTCTTCAGTCTGAGACCCCCAACTCATAGAATGATGCCACCCACATTTTGGGCGGATCTTCCCTCTTCAGTTAAACTTCTTTGGAAGTACCTTCATAGAGACATATCCAAAGCTGTGTTTCCCCCGGGTGATTCTGAATCCAGCCAAGTTGACGATCAAAATTAACAATCACTAGTCTATCCCTGGCCAACCTGACACCCAAACACATCACTACATCAAAGCATTTTACCTCTGGCCTCTAAATTCTCATTTTCATCTTATAATTCAAAATGTATTTAGTCCCTCTGTAAAACTCTCCATAGTCTTTAACAGTCCCAGGCAGTGTTAAACAGTCCAAAGTCTTATCTGAGACTCAAGGCAATCTCTTACTTGTGAACTATAAACTTAAAAACAACTTACAAAGTTTCAATATACAATGGCAAAGAATAAACATTCCCATTCCAAAAGGGAAGAATGGGGAGTAGAAAAAGGAAAATCAAGACCAAAGAAAGACCAACACCCAACAGGGCAGACACCAAATCCTGCAGCTCTGTGTCCAGCATCTGGAATTCATGATGAAATCCCACAGACTTCAAAGGGCTTGGGTATTTCTGGCTCTCCAGCTCTGCTATTTGCAGCACACATAGCTTCTCTCTTGGCCTGGCTCCACTCCATGCTTGCAGCTTTTCTCAGGCGATGACCCACAGTTCTGTCACCTCCAACATCCTGGGGTCTACATTGCAGCTTACACTTCCATATCTTCACATAATGGCTTCTCAGGACTCCCTTTCAGAATCCAACCCTGCTTATACATATCGCCTGGTTTTGGTACTTTCTGGAATTCTCGTGCAAAGTCTCGTCTCCATAGCTCACTCTTGTATCTTTTATACTTGTATGCCAGTACCATACTGATGACATTACAAAGCTCTGCTGTGACCAGGTCTCCTTAGTCTACAAGTGTATTGGCCTCTGTGTACCGTAGGGAAGGGCTTTCCTAGGTAACTGCTTTCAAGAAGCAGAAAACCCCTTCAGCAATATTCTTAGTTTAGGATTTTTCCTTTCAAATGAATTCATTTTTTACAAAATGGAATGTTTATTGGGAGGGGTCTTACCCTCAGCATACCTTTCCTAATGTCTAATACAGAGCACAAGTTTTCTCCTTAATGATGTTAATCTCTTTTAGCAATTACAGTTTTCTCTGCATCTGCCTCGCCTGCACCTTTAAACTCACTCCGTTCCCCACCAAGCTGAACATCTGTATTCTTTTGCCCCATTTGTGCTTCTCTCACTGGAGACCTGGATGACAGCAGTAGTCAGTAAATGTGACACAGCCCAAATGCTAACCTCCCTTCAGATTTCTTCCACTAAGCAAATGAGTCCATTACTTTAGAATCTAGCCTCATTCAGGTTCCCAGGATATGGCACTGATGACATGGATTGATGCCAGATTATCATACAAATGGTCTGTAGTCTCACTAGAATCTCTTTCCTCTCTGAAAACCCATGAGCCAGATCTCCACTGTCCACATTTGTCTTGGCATCCTAGTTCTCCAAAACACCACCAGCACAGCCCGTTAAACTCTGTTTACAGCACTCTAAGACTTCTCTAGCTCAAAGTTCCAAACTCTTAGCTTTAAGCCAGTTCCAAATGCCTATGAACCACATGGTCAGGCTTAGCACAACAGCCCACTTCTCAGTACCAGTGTTCTGTAGCAGCTACTGTTGTAGTTGCTGTGACAAAATATGAGAAAAGGGTTTATTTTGGCTCACAGTTTGACAGTCCAGTCCACGATGGCAGAGAGAGCATGGCAGCAGGAACAGGAAGCTACTGGTAATACATATGTGTTACATATGCAGCCAGGAGCAGAAAGAGATGAATGCTGGGATCCCACTTTCTCCTTTTCCCTGGGTCTGAGGTCCCAGTCCATGGAATGGTGCTAGTCATATTCAAGATGGGTCTTTCCTCTTCAATTAAAACTTTCTAAAGCAGTACCATAGACACATCCAGAAGTGTGTTTCCACAGTGATTCAAAATCTATCACATTGATTATTAATGAATATTAATTAAAATTAACAATCTTATCTACTAAGAACATGAAGGCTGTTCCAATCAATCCCCACAAACCTGAATCTGTGTTAGCAACTAAATGCACAAAGAAAGATGTCTACTCAGACGATCTGGAGGTAGTGAATCTTAGGAGTCAGCGATGCACAAGGCACTTTAATGGAACCATTTGCAGTTAAAAGTCCTTGAGGGTCCTGTTGTTCATGACCAGCAGCCTTTGGAAATTAAAGTCAAGTGAGCTGAGCCATAAAAGAAGACAAGTGCTATGTTAAATGCTTTCATGGCATTGGTATCCTTTCTAGCCATTTAGAGCTCTCTAAACCACAGAGGGGGAAGGCATGCAAGAATAGAATGAGAATTAAAAGGATGATTGCAGAGCACATCGGCTAGTAAACTTGGAGAAAGATAAACCTGTGTCAGTCCATCAGGGCTCACAGAACAGCCACAAGTTGGCATAGAGTCACAGTGACTTCTCATAACCACCAACAGTAATGATGCAAAGGGAGGCCAAATCAAAGGGAAGAACAAAAAGGTACAAAGGGAAAACAAATGGAAACAAAAGTTGTGAGTGAAGAGGTTCCTGCACTGTTGCCCTGCAATAAAAAGAACAGGGAAGGCCAGAGCAAAGTTTCTCTTGCTTCTTTCAAACAAAACTGGCAAAGCTTTATTTAGATCACCCAAAATAACATTTTATAGAAAAGGAACTATAACATTACACAGCAGAGTATGGCTGTAAAATCTCAAACAAGACAGGCGATGCTTTATTTAGATCAACAAAAATAAGGTTTCTGAGAAAGGGAACTGTTACAAGCAACGCATAGCTGCAAGCTCTCTTTTGCCATCAATATCAATTCCCTCTAAAATACTTTGAGAGTACTTTGTGGCTTCCAAGCACAAACTAAAATCTGTTGAACAGAAAACAGTTTTCAAAACCATTTGTTTAACATTAACAATTAATCAATGTGGTTCTTGCTAAGAACCAATTGTAATGTCTCCCTGAACAATGTTTAACCTAAGTATACATTGATGAACGTTTCCCTATGAACACAGCTATGGCTGTTTTTATCCTGCTAGCACACACAGCTTGTGCAGCAGTGTTACTTTGGAATACGTTCAGGCACCCAGGAAGTAATCATTACATTTTTTAAAAAATCATTAATTAATTAATCAAATTGACCCCCGTATAGGCATTGACCACCACACTTAGTTCAGAAAGTAATTCTTAACAGAAATAATAGTATATGAGCAACTCAAATAACAGAGCCTGTCTCTGTCAGAGTACCCAAGGGTAGGTTCACCATTTCATTAACACTTCACCTGGAACCTAAAATATAAAGCCACATAGTGAGCTGTTTTTCCAAAACCATCGAAATTTTAATAAATTGCCCTGGGGTTCTTGGTGCTGTAGTGTGCCTCACAGGCAGCGACATAAGCTGACTCCGGGAAGAAGTCATCATGGTATTCTGCTAAAAACCTACAGAATGAAAAAATGGCACTAATGAGCATCATACTAAGAACTGTACACCCTATAGCTAAATATTAGCTTTCAATTAGATTTCACATTTCAAAATTTTTTGTACTAGGAAGAAAACATGATTCTAGTCTGGATTCTATTTGATTACTTCCACAGCACTCCTTTAACTAGTTTCTGTCAATAACTATTCATCAGAATCTCTTCATCATCTGTGTTACAGAAATGAAAAGCTCAGGACCTGAGCTTGATTAGGTGCCAGTATGATTACATACACGCATCTGTGAAAAATAACATTACTGTTTTTCGAAATATAAAAATAATAAACAAACCCAATAAATACCACTTTAGAAATTTCTATGGTTTATACAAAGTTACACCCAAACTGAATAAAACACCAATACCAGCACTTTGCATACTAATTTGCCATACCAATAGGTCAGTTACAAGTCTGGATGACAGTACCACAACATGGCAAAAGACTAGTACGTCTGAAGATTGCTGTTAAAACGTGGCAAGTCATTCAAGAATATGCAATATATTGATTATGGGACTTCAAGTGGCTCATGCCTATACAGAAAGCTGAGGTGGGAAGACCACTACCTAAAGTTCATGGCTACTGGAAATTATGTTGTGATATCCATCTCAAAAAACAAAGCAAAATAAAACAACAAAACAAAGCAAACAAACCCGGAAGTTAGCAAACAAATTCCAAGTGAATTTGGATAAGTGGAAGTGAGCTGTGAAATCTACCATGAAGCACTTACCCTGCTACCTCCCACTTGTCTGAATGCCTAAAAATGTCACATCTCCCTAAATAAGAAACCATGTCAAAAATAACTTGACAGCTAAGTGCATTCCTTTATGTCTGCCCCGTCTTGAAGGTTGTTTTTGTTTATTCTAATTGCTGCCATGGTCTATTTTTAAAAAGAATATTTTTATTTAGTCTTTGATAATTTCACACAACAGATCTTGATTGTAGTGGAATATTTGAAGTTATTCTCAAGTTATTATTATAAAGCTACATGTACTATCTGGGTAGTAAATGAACTTTAAAACACCTGCTATATCTGGCAGCAGGAACTACCTTCCTTAGCTCTTAGAACCAGCTATCTGGGTGTGGGTGGGCTGCAGCTTTCTTGAATGCAGAAAGAATGCTAGTTTGAGGAACCAATAATTGTCTGCTCAATACTCTTAAAAGCAATTGATGTTCAAATTTACCTTATCCTCTGCGATCTCAGTATTAAAGGCATTTGATTGTTTTATTGCTAATGGAGAAATTTTTTATGGTCTTCTCCCTCAGACTAAGCACAGTCTAGGAACACAGGGCCTTGACTATTCACCCAAACTGGCATCAAGTTGTTGTACTGTGGAGGTTCTGTTCATTATGCAAACAAGGCCTTTGTGTCAGTAGGGCAGAGCTTTCAGTCCATCATGGAAGCTGGTCCCTCTGCTAAGGTGGTTCAGGCTTTTCACCACAAAATCTGTCTTTTGTTCTCACTGAACCCATTTGAGATATAATTACATCTATACTTGATCATACTCAACCTCAGTCTCCTTATCTCACTACTTGGATACATTTTTAAAGTCTTTTACCAGGTTTATTTATAAAACCTTCTATGTTATTTCCTAAAGTCCAAACTTCTGCTTTGAGGAATACTTCAAAATCCCTAGGCTTCCCTACATTAACTTGCAGTCTCTTCACATGCCCTTAGCACTATTTGGTTTCGGGACACAAAGTTTTATATTAAACAGAATTGGGTTTCGTCTGAGAGGGGATCTGTGAGGGAAGAGAGTATTTTTAAAACCTGTTTTCAGCAAAATGCTGGAAAGTCTATTTATGTTCAAGGAAATCTTACTCAAAATTCCTACAGAAAAATATTTCAAATTTTAAGACTGATTTCTCTGGATAGAGTACTCTCTACTCTCGCAAATCCTAGATTAGTCAGTGGAAAGAAAATGGCTCCCTTTAAGGTATAGTAGCTGGGCTGAGTTGGGTGAGGCAAGGTGAAGAGCAGCCTTGAAGAACAAGGAAAGGATGTAGTTAACAGATATCTGGGTGGAAGACGGGGACTAACTGGACAATGGCATGAAGATGACAGTCAGATTTACAGGTCAAATATTCTATTAGATAAGAGAATGACAGGTCATATCAAGTGAAGAAATAAACAATTTTTTTTCCAAATTCATAAATGTCAGCACATACTCAGAGTCATTACTATAGTTCTAGGCTAAAAATATTTAAGTTAGTTTACGTACACACAAAAAAGGCAAATGCTTATGGTACTCCTGAATAAAAAATGTAAAATTAATGTCAATCTTAAGTACTTCTACACCAGAAAATTAATTTTCTGCTTACAAGATGGATTCTTCTAGTGACATAAAAACATACTTTAGTTGTATCAGGAAGCTTAGAAGAAGCTTTGTTATTTTTGTTTCTTTAAAAATGTTAAAATGGTGTTTGGACTATGTTTCTGTTCTCATCCCAGGTGTGTTGGATGATAATGAGTTTGATTTGTTCATTCTCAGTGGCTGTAATTTGGTTACATGCAGCTGTTTTGCCAATGTAGCTTGTTCTTGTGATTGCATGCCACTTGGACTTCTGGGAACTTTTCTTAGAGTATATAAGGGTAGAAGCCTAGAGAGGTAGGTTGGTTGGTTGTTTGTTCGTTGGTTGGTCATTGGTAGGTTTGTTGGTAATTGCTTAAAAGAACATTGGCTAGAGAAATTGGGTTCAAGGATATTAAGCTGAGATGCTAATCTAGCTTACTATCAGCTGCTGCTCTCCAAGCTTCGGACAGCCAAAAAGGGCTGTATTTCTCTTTCTCTCTATCAAGATTTCTTTCTTTCTATCCTTCCTTTTCTTTCCTGAAATTGAGGGTAAAAGCATGGTAGCAAATGGCTACACTCGGTACACTTGAGTAAGTAACTGGAGAAATGAAGGATAAAAGAAACAAAACCAATAAGCAAACAAACTAAAAAAAATCACTTCTTATCTTACCCTATCAGTCAGAACGCACCACACACCCCTAATAGGAAAAATACCACAGAGTGACCTTCCATTCTTGCTGAAGTTAAGCATGTATTGTGGCAGAGGTAGGTGTGACAAGGTATGACAAGGTAATAAAAATACCTCAGAAAGAGATCAAAGTGCTTCAGTAAAGCCTTCAGATTCTTCTCAGAGAAGGACATCTTTCCAAGGATTTCTGGAAGTTTTACTAGATTAAAAGCAAAAGCATTTGCAATCAGTAGAATGTTACAATGGACAGGACTCATTGTGGATCATCTGGTTTACTCTTTCCCCCTTGGGGACTGAAATTAACACCTATAATATCAAACAATAAGTTACAGAACAAAGATAGAGTGGTAAATCAAATATTATAAGCACAACTTTTATGAAATTGATAGCCAATGCCTTATATTTGAAGAGGAAACCACCAGATATCCCCATTAGTTAGAAGCTCACAAGATGTTCATAAACTAGCAAACCCATTTTTTTAAAAAGCCAAGCAATATGAGGCTGCTAGGACTGAGGGCATCATGAGGCCCCACTTCCTTTTGATGATCTATAGGACGTGAATAGCTGCTAGGACGAAGAGATATTTTCTTCAGTGGTGAAGCCACTGGTAAACTGCTGCCTTCCTCACCAATACACTTATAAGCAATTCTAATGGAACTCATTGGGGTACACACCCACACCCACGTACACACACACAGGACATGGAAATAGAAGATGAGTATCTGGGACAAGAGGAAATGGGGTGTGTGCCTATGATTACCATGCATTCTGTACACATATGAAAATACTATAGTGAAAGCCACTATTATATGTATTACATGTAATTAATGGATGCAATAAAAAATGAAAACTGGGAAGAAGGCATAAAGAACAGGGATTCTTACCAAATAATCGCAGCAAATGCTGTGCACCATAAATGTATGAAGGGGGAGGAGGCTGGTCTCCTGGTGGATAGTTGTCAGGCACAAGTTTCCAGGACAGGACCTGGAAAAAAAACACCAGTTGAATGCTTCCTTTATTCCAAATGGAGACACTTCTAGATACCTAAATTAAGTCATATGGAGAGGATAAAACAGTATTGATGCCTAATGAACACAAGCCTATAAAAATAAATGTGAGGACCAGAACGACTAAAAATTATGTGAAGATATTGGATTTTAAACTTTTCAACAGCTATTATTTCCTGGGATACATTCCATCATGGAGGGAAAGGCATGTTGGCATGTTTGGGAGACTGGCTGGTCAAATAGCAAATAGCAAGTCAGGAAGCTGAGAGAGGGCAGGAGATCTGGCCATTATAAAAACTAACGGCTCAGCCTGAGTGACCCACTTCCTCCAGTAAGACTCCACTCCTAAAGGTTCCATGACCCTCCCAAACAGTTCCAACAGTTGCGGACCCAGTATTCAAACACATGAGCCTCTAGGGGACATTTCACATGTACACTACCACAGTCACTTAGCCTTTTCCCCTCAAATAGGAAATACCAAGAGTATCAAGAGTCTCTAATTTCTTCCTTTCTGAGTCATTACAGAAACTAATTCAAATCATCTCAGAGTTGTAACCTGGTAATTGCTTTATTTGCCTTTAATCTGATTTTCAGAACTGTAGAGGCACTTGGGGCTCTAGTCAAAGTGAGAGCTGTCTTTCAGAACTCTGATGAATTCCCCTAGAAATACCCTAATCAATCAGCAAACCAGAACCTAGTTAACTTTACTTACCAGGATGAGTCAAATCTATTAACACAGAAGAACCAATGTTGCAGGAAATCCTCTGAGAAAAAGCAGAAGGGTGCCCACCCACAAAACATCAGAAATGCTGGCACAGTCAACCTCAATAAAATGAACTAGAAGTTCCTAAGTGTTGGGAGACTCCAGGATGAAGGCCCCAGCTTCATTCAGCTCCTGGAGCCTTCAGGTAGATTCCCCATCTCATCCTTGGCAACCAGTTCTGGTATCTTCACACCAACCCGGCATCTAACCCAGTGCCCACAGGGGATGCTTGGAACTGCTTTGGCAATGAGTGTTGCTCAGAGGGACTAGATTCTCAATGAGAACCACCTATGCATCTTAACCAGCATGTGGTCATCCAGGCCCTTCCCTAATACAATCAGCAGCTGGTACTGCTAGGAGAAAGGGACTTGAGGGATCTGGATAAATAGCCCTAGTTAAAACTTACTGTGGAAGACGGTCTTAATGGTTCTTAAAGTTATTATGGATTCTTGAGAGTCTGCTGAACTCCAGTTTACTACAAAGCATCCTGCTCTAGCAACCACTAGATGGCAGCACTAACCTGAGTGGAAATCTTTGCCTGCCTGACTGTTCAGATATCCTTTTTTTAAGAAATACCATTTCCCTTAAATACAAAGCCTGTAGTGGCAGGGCTGTTCTCAGACATTCAAGTTAATGGAAGTAAAGTCTATCCCAATGCTGGCATTCAACGTGATCTCAAAGGAATTAGAGTTCTTGTTCATGGAGGGGAATCAGATCTCAAAACAGTTAACAACTACAGACTTCTGCTCACCTCTCATCTAATTGTTTGATGCTTATTTTTATATTGTCCCCAAACTATGTTTGTACTTTTTGTTGAGGGCTGGACTGCTGAACTGGGAACTTTTACCTGAAGCCCTGATATATTAAGAAGGAACACAGTTCCCACAATAGGGATTATGGCTATCAGTCTCAAGAACACTGTGGGCTTGGTCTGTAATGTTCTTGAGAGATAACCTGTGTCCCCTTTGTGCAACATTGTTTGATTAGCTTCCCACTGACTTAGTCCATTGTATGATAGTTTCTGCTGACTTTCTCTCCCATTGTACTTCTTAATAAGCTTGCTTAGCCTGTGAATAATCTTTGCATCCTAAACTTTCTTATTTTCTGTATATTCTATCCTCTTTATCTTCTGATCTCTAGGTCCTCTCTCTCAAGACCCTGTCACTGAAGAACAAACTGCTGGTTCAGGTCACTTTTAAATGATTAAAAGCTAAAAGAATATTTTTTTAACTCGTGTATAACATATACTGCTCACATTCCAGTATCCACTATAATAGTTTATTGAAAAACAGCATATCTATCTCATTTTCATACTGTTTGTAGCTACTTTGCAGTTGACTAGTCTTAACAGGCATCATATGGCCCACAAACATAAAATATGTACTCTCTCTGGTTCTTGAGAATGAAAGTATTGCCAGGTGGTGGTGGGGCACCATTAGTCCCAGCACTTAGGAGGCAGTGGCAGATGGATCTCTGTGAGTTCGAGGCCAGCCTGGTCTACAGAGTGAATTCCAGGATAGCCAGAGTTACAAAAGAGAAAACCTGTCTCGAAAAAACAACAACAAAAAGCATAAAAGTATTGATGTGTGATGTGTTATATAAAACCTAAAACAAGTATTTCAATAACTGAATGATCTTTAGGGTAAAAGGTCATTATAATTGTAAATCTGGAGTCCTGGCAGTTTTCTCAGATTTGAAATCAGGAACACACTATTAAGCAGAATCTTCTCCATTCTTTTGCCGCCATTTCTAGTAAAGCAACATAATACTTCAAGAACTTAGGATTTTAAGCTACAAGAAAAGGTAAAGGAACCCTTGGAGTTGAGCATCACATACTCTACCTCATTTATTTCATTGGTTCTTCTCCCTTCAAAGCCAGCAAATACAGCAGTCCCTTCCTTACTTGGGGTCAGAGGAATGGGGGAAGATGACCTGCTATGCACAGGTGTCTCTGCCAAAAAGAAAGTAGCAATTATTTACCCATAAAGTTACACCGTGACTGAACTAGAGACACTCATCAGGACCCTGATAAACCCCAGAATACAATTCTCAAAAACTACAAACCTCTAACAATATGACCTTCATCTTATAAAAGATAGCTTCTTTTTAGCATGGCATTATACATGTTACAACATAAGTCAACCATGAAAAGCATATGCTAAGCTGAAAGGGGCCTATCACATAGCCACATATTGTGATTCTGTTCATATGTAATATGCAGAATAGGCAAGTCCAGAGACAGAAAGGAGATTCATGGCTCTAAAGGGGTGGGTGTGGGGTGACTGCTAATAGGTATGGGGTTTCTTGCAGGGTACAGGGAAAATGATCATGTTTGGAACTGATTGTGGGATGGTTGCATAACTCTGTTAGCACATTTGAAAACCATTAGATTAGAGACTTTAAATGGAAAAACTGTATGATGTATGCATTACAGCTCAACATGGCAGCTTACAACTCTCTGTAACTCCAGTTCTAGGGGATCTAATAACCCTTTTTGGCCTCTGATAGCACCAGGCACCCCCAAGGTGCATAGACATATATGCAGGCAAAACACCCACACATATAAAATAAAATAATTTTTAAAAAATGGTTAGCTTTATATGTGATTTTGCCTAAATAAATAATGGCAAGGAAACAAATGGGTGAAGAGTGGGAGTCAGGGAGATATCACTTCTTATTTTAGGACTTCTTTTTAAAAAATGTCTTATTTCCTAATTAAACCTTCCCAGTTTTCATTCCATCAACTTAGTAATCATACACATACATGTTGTATTATTCCATGTTATATTATATGTTATTATAACATATATTATATGTTATTCCATGTTATATTATTCCATTTACATAAAATGTCCCAAATAGGCAAATCTATAGTGACAAGTAGATTGGTAGTTTTCAGGGGAGGTGGGAAAGGGCAAGTGAATGATCGTTGATGCATATAGGATTTCTTTTGTTCTGTGATAAAAATACACGAACTGATTTTAGAGATGGCTGCACAATTCTAACTATACTAAAAATCACTTTGAATAGTAAATTTTACAGCATATAAAATATATCTCCAAAATTCTGTTAAATCCAGCATCTGAGCTGGGCTGTGGTGATGCATGCCATTAGTCCCGGCACTCGGGAGGCAGAGGCAGGTGGATCTCTGAGTTTGAGGGCCAGCCTGGTCTACAGAGACAGTTCTAGGTCAGACAGGACTACAAAAAACAAAACAAAACAAAAGAAAAAACAAAAACAAAACCAGCATCTGATTTGAATACTTTATTCAAATAGATGTTTTAAAGGTAAGTAAAGGTAAAGGTTTTGGAAACCATAACAGAAATGTAACAATCTGCTAGCACCATTCATCTTGACTATGTATAGAAAACATGGGATTCCAATAACTCCACCAGCTCACAAGATGTAGCAGAGAGAGAGGGTGACAAAGCAACCTTAAACACAGAGCCCAGTCCTGCCTCCCAGTCCTCACTGAGCTACCCAAGCTAGTTGCTTCTTCATCTTCCTATGGATTCTTTCTTCTTCCTCACAAGAAGTAGCCTTACAGCACTCAGGTGAGTTCCTGAGAATAACACACACTTTCTACACACTTTGGAAGGCTAAGAACAAAGGAAAATGTAGCTTTTCCTGGCCTGGGGCTCTTAGAGAGAACTCACTCTTTTCCAAGTGCAGAAACAGCTTCGGCATGCTGGCAGATGTGTCCTGCTGCCGGCGCTTTGGCTGAGGTGAGGAGCTATTCTCAGACAGCCTGTCGCAGTTGGTGCTGTGGCGTGTGGACCGCCTCAGAGACTGCAGTGCTTCGGGCTCGGCTTTGCGCCTCTTAGGGGTGGCTGGTTCACCAGTAGGTGGCTGACTCTCTGTGGATTGCGGTGTGGATGGATTCAACAAAGGAGGGCTAGGAGACAGCTCCTCCTGGCTCCTGGGCAACAAGGAGAGTGTTACTGGCCTCTAAAGATCTGATGACTTCTGAAAGGCCTCCCTAAGGCAGGTTCCCAATCCAGACTAGGTAGGGGGGCATGACACATATGTATCCCCAAGTATACTCAAACACACATATTCTTAAACAGTCCCTAAATAGATGAGGTCACCATAACTCTACAAGTCATACTGTTATTACCGATGTTTTATATGTTTCAGAACAAAAGTTCTGACGGGGGTGGGGGGGAGGTTGGCCCTAGTCCAAAACAGTTGTCTGTGTCTAGTGATAGTATGGGGTTTTCACAACTGAAGGCAGATATACTGTTGTTTAGTGGGTAGAGACCAAAGATGCTGCCAAGTGTCTTATGTCACACAGGATGAGCCCCAGGACAGAGAAACTCTGGTCTAGGGAACAAGACTACCACACAATGTCTTCAAAATATAAAAAGTGCCAGGACTTGAGAATGACCCAAGCATGTCTTAATCAATCCCAGACTCTGGGAATCATTCACGTGTGAAGTAGGCCATCCATGGGGACTTCAACACAGGTCTCCAGTGAATTTTGGCCTGGAGTGAAAGTGACATGGAGGGGAAAAGCAGAGACAAAAGCCACCAAAAAGAAATGGTGGAGAGGCAGTAAGTCAGGAACCTAAGGAAAAGAGGGAGAAGAAAGGCAGGGAACAGGGACTGGCAAGTAGAAATTATTAGAAACAATGGAGGCAGAGTCTAGCAAGATAGTAGATAAGAGCAGGTGCTGAGTAGTTAATATAGAGGGATGCTACTCTTAGTGCTAGAAAACTCAGTCCTCTGGGCATGATATGACCATGGCCATCTTGGAATCGAAACAGCTGTGATGATCCACATGAGATCCTCATAACCACTAACATTCCTTTATGAAATGTAGTAGGGCTCATAAGGCATAGGAGAGTTATCCCCTTCATGAGGACACTTAAACAGCTAATACCTTCCAGGGAGAGGGAAACTTTTCTTCAGTAGTGTAGTTACCTGTATGTAGCCCATATTCCTGTAACTAGCCCCAGTTAAACTCATTCACTCACCAAGCTAGACTTGAGAAGAACTCGTTTTTAGCCTCTTGTACAACATTCAAGAAGAGAAGAGAGAGAACATGGCAGAGTGCCTTAGAAAAATTAAGGGTAAAGGCTCTAGGTGAGGATGGATCCATCCTCACACCTCATGCCAGAACAGAGAATAAAGCACACTTAGGCACAGAAGGAAGAAAAGTAATAATGAAAAACAAAGTAGGAAACTAATAAACCTTTACTGAGGATCAAAGTTTGCTGACCTCTTGTGAACAATATCATGAATTACTACCCGCCAGGGAACAGGCATTCATTTCATGCTACAGATGTAAAGGCAAGAGGCTCAGAAGAAGCTGACCCAAATCCTGTAACAGCAAGTGAAGGATGCTAGTTGCACCTCCACTTTCTACCCTTCTGGCCCATGTTGCCTTTACCCTCCTCACTGTCATCTGAAAGATGGGACAGCTGCCCAGAATCCACTGACAAAGTTCAATCTACTCAGGAATCTTTCGTCAGTTTGGGTCTTACTATGTAGTCTTGGCTAGCCTGGAACTCTCTCTAGAGACCATCTGTCCTCAAATTCATAGCAGTCCTCCTGCCTCAGCCTCCTGGATGCTAGAGTGACAGGCACGTGCAATCATGCCTAGCTACCCTGGAATTTTTACTTACAAAAAATCTTTCATAACCACAAGAATGTGAGTGATGACTTAGCTTACCCAGGAAAAAAAAAGAAAGCATCCGTAAGGATACCCTACAACCTTTCCCTTCCTCAAAACATTCAGGCCGCCATATCAGAAAATAAAATACTTTGAAAAAGAAGTTAGTCATGGCAGTGCTGACACCTGAGGGGGAAAGCACACTTCCATGTTGTCTAACTCACCTGTTAGTTGTGGTGGTACTTTCCTTAATAGGAAGAAAAAACTTAGACGATGTCACCTTTTTATATTGAGTTTGTTCATATGGGTAGAGCAAAACCAATGGGAGAGTATAATCAAAGGTTATTCGTAATCCATCCACCATCTCCTTACAAAGGTCAACACTAGAAGGAGAAAGAAAAAATTGGAGATCAGAGACCCAGTAAAGTCACATGTATTTTCCAAATTTCACAATGAATGGTAGACATTTTTAAGAGGGCAGTATCTATCTATCTATCTATCTATCTATCTATCTATCTATCTATTTTGAGACAGCATCTCACTATGTACCCCTGGCTGGCATGAAACTCACTATGTAGACCAGGCTGGCCTCAAACTCACAGATATCTGTGAGTAGTCTGTGTCTACCTCTGGAGTGCTGGGATCAAAGGAATGTGCCACTCAGCTGAGGGCAGACTTTCAAAACATTGTATATTCATTTACATACAAAAAGAATAAACACCTATCTATAGATGTTAATAGTAAAAAAAATAAGGAAATAATATAAAATGCAGGTGGGATGACGTATTCACACAGCACAAATGAACAGGTTCAACATAACATGAGGTAACCCAGCAGCCAGTGCTCCTGGCTCCTGTTTCAAATGTAATACTCTACCTGCCAAGTCATGAGAGCATAGCAGGATTTGAGGAGCTCTACTCCAACTAGAATAAAGAATTATTTGGGGCCAGGGAAGTGGCTCAGTGGTTAAAAGTGCTCGCTGTACAAGCCTGACAACCTGAGTTTGGATCCCTCAAATTCACTTAAAAGCTAGATGCAGTAGTGCACAAATCTTTAATCCCAGAGGTCCTATGGGAAGACAAGCTGCTAAGACAGGCCAATCTCTGGAAATTCAATGGCTAGCCAGGGTGATGTACCCAGCAGTAAATAACAAGGCTGTCTCAAATAAGGTGGAAAGTGAAGACTCACACCAGAGGTTGTCTCCTGACCTTCAAATGTATGCCATGGCACACATGCACTCACACATATATATAATTAGTTAATGGGAAAAAAGACCAGTCATAAGCAACCTTTTGAGTTCTCATTGCCCATTCTGCTTTCTTGAGTAGGCAGTTCCTGTCCAAAGTGGTATCCCTGAAAATATTGGTCTTGGCAACAAGGTAATGCACAATCAAGATTCATGCTGAATTATCAAACACTACACAAAAGTCACAAGTTCCATATTATACTGATAACTGAATGAATAATTAGCAAATCAGCTATGAAATAAGAGATGAATTCAACAGAAGTGAAGAGAGAAAATGATCCCTTGTTCTAAACTGTAATATACAAGAAAAGGCTAAGGATATAGCTGAATGGAAGAGCATGAGAACTAAGTTCAATCCCCTGGAACAAACAAACAAACACCTAACAATAATAACAAAACCAAAATCCAAAGACAGAATTCAAAGATAAACACCCCGATTACTCACTTCTTTTCTGCTGGGACATAGTGCACATTCATGTGCGCATGCATCATGGCATGATGGTGACGAGGCCTCTCATTGGCTGAAAAGGCTGCATTAATAGCAAAATGCTTCACATAGGATTCCAAAATTGTTATGATATTGGTCTGGCATGGAAGTTTCACTAACTGTTAAGAAAAATATAAACATTGATATTCACACTCCATCCTAATCAGACATATATTCCAAGCAGGAATAGCTATGGCTCTATCCGTTTAACTCTGTCAATTCTGTTCAGGAACTTCTTAAATAAATGTCTTAAAGCTCTTTGATAATTCTTCCTTCTACTGATTATACTCTCATATTACTACAATCTTACTGTTTTGAATGCATAGAAGCAGAGAGCCTCAGTCCCAGTGTTCTCCTAAAAATCAGGAAAGCCTCTCAAAGTATACTCAAGAGAGGTGCCTCCACTCTGCCAATTAAACCCTAATCTATCCTTTTACCTCTCTTTTTGAAACAGGATGTATTATGTAGCTGTGGCTGTCCTGGAGTGCGATGTAGAGCAGGCTAGCCTTGAATTCACAGAGATCTGCCTGCAACTGCCTCCTGAGTGCTAAGACTAAACCATGAGCCTTCATTCCCAGCTTAAATCCTAATCATAGTTGAAGCCCAGGTATCAAGACTCTGGAAAGTTCTCTGGAGGCCTCAAATGGACAGCATAAGGTATACAAGTCTTTTAAGTTAAGCAAGAACTCAGCACCACTGTTAGTCAACTTTAGAATCGGATCAGTACAGAACTGGAAATGGAACTACCATCCCTCCACACTGCCTGGTGTTTAACAGTATGACCAACAAATGCAGCTAAGGAGAAGCATCGTGAATAATCCATTCCTCCCACATACCCGTTTCCTCCTGTTGATATAGTAACAGTCATCCTCAAGCTGCTTCTTGAGAACTTCAGGGATATCTATGGTTATTGTTCTTTCGTCCATGTCCTTTCTTGAGCGCAGTGATAATACTTTCTTTTTCTGCAATATCACAATCCCATTTTGAATTATTGAGAACAGTGGAAGACGCTACTACATAAGAGTCTGCTATGCAACTGAGCTACTTTATTCACAACAGTCACATCATGCCACATGTCCTCTAATTATAGGACAAAGACATAAAGATACTAGGCCATGCATCCAAGTATTTTTCACAACATTAACTACATTGCAAATTCACTTTTGTTTCTTCCTCATTTATGATTACCACTGAGGTTTGTCCCATTTGGAAGCACGCAGAAGCCAATCTCCGTTATGTGCCATTAAAAATCTATCATTATAAAATATAGTTCCCAATCTTACTTTTACAAAAACGCGAAGTATAATTTATGGAATGCTTTGTGGGTATAAAGAGTCAATGATGCTCACACAATGACTATAAACAACGCCTCCTGTCAATGTAACAGGAGAATGTATAGTATTGACTATAAAAGGTATATCTTTCAAATGAATTCCTAACATGAGAATTTTGCCACTACCATGTATACCAGAGACAAAGTTTCTAAGATAAAAACTTTTTTGTACCACCTTGGTCTTTACTTTAATACGGCGTTGACGTTGTTCTTTTATTTCTTCATTCCTTTCTCCACAGCTGTCATGACAGGTACTGTTTATTGCTAGGTAAAACAAAAAAAAAAAAAAAATCAAGAAAGTTCATAATATATACTTTGACAATCTTTATATTTACAAATTTTTAGGTGGCGCATGCACTTGACTAAGAAGAATGGTCTGTGGCTCTGCATACATTTTAAATCCTAAACACAAATACTGTACCTTTCGGAACAGAAACTTATTTTGATAAATATAACTCCAATTTCAATGGATACAAAAATCACACGAGCTAATGATCTGAAAGTGTTTCACCAGCTAGGATCCTATGGTTCACTGTTGGATTCATAAGTGGTGACAAGGCCCTGGAGGTATCAAGAAGAAAATGGACTGTGAGAAAGGATCTGTGCGGGCTCACTGGCTGAGATGAAGGTGGTCACCGGTAAGACTCTGACAGAGTCTTATACCGACATGCTGACTGATCATATTGACTGATACTTTTAAACTGTCTATAACAAACTGAGTGCATATTACAAAGACACTCCTTCGCTTATGAATGGAGTTACACCTAAACTGATGAAAATACATCAAGCCTACTGAATATCATATCTGACTACTTTAAAGGTATTCAGAACATTTACAATAGCTGAAGCGGACAAACTCATCGAAACAAAGCTTACCTTATGGTAGTATTAAATATCTCATGTATTTTATTGCATACTGTACTGAAAGTGGAACAAGAAAATAGTATATTTTCATACCATCATAAAGTCAACAAAATCTTAAACTGGAGGACACATCTATACATTATGAGTTTGTGCTATTTCTCTGTCTATAGTTCCAATAACTTTTCCTCTCAATCGTGAGGTATAAAATGACTATATGAAAATAGTTTTTGTTGAGGAAAAGAAAGTCAAGACACTCACAGTTTTCGTCATTTTGAGCTTTTTCTTTAACTGGCACACTTTTCAAGACAGAGTCGACACCAGGCAGCCTACAGCGTCTCTTCTTTCTTCCTGGCCCTCTCCTGAAAATGATAAGTACAATCAAAATAAAGTTTCAGACTGGTATGGGAGTTGAGGTCCACAGAGGACATAATGAACAATAATTCTTAAATATATTCAAGATTAAACTGTAAAACATAAAGGTAATCCTCACTACCAAATGGACAACAATCATTCTGAAAACATCTGGGATTCCTGAGAATACTATAAAAACTCTTCATTTACTTTAAATATGTAAGATTAATGAATTCTGTCACTTTATCATTTTTATATTATAAAAATCCACAAGAGTAAAAACAAAACAAAACAAAACAAAACAAAACAAAAACATACTGAATAACACTTCCATCAAAGTTTTTGTGTCCTTACAGGCGAGCTATTGCTTTTTTGGCCAATTTACGCTGTAATCTTCGATTTTCATCTGTATCATGAAGCACATGATCTTCCGCTGCCCATCTATCCCAACTAGTTGAAAAAAGAGAGAGGATATAAAACTCAGTATTTTGAAACAAATGAAAAGAATGCTAAAAAGTATGGTGAAGAAGTACCCCAGAGTTGTTGATATCTTAGAAAGCTAAATAAAGACTTCAAAATCAACAATAAAGCAAAAAGGGAACCCTGTTACAGCAAACAGGGTTTCCAGTGACTACTCATGTAATCCAAACATAACAGACTTTAAGTAACCATGCCTCACAATAGGCAACTTATGCATCACAATAGGCAACTTTACACACGAAGCAGAAACAGGAAATGAAACTTTTTTATAAGTGTTTTTAAAACTTAGAGTTAAAATATTATGCTACAAAGGCGATTAATATTTAGTCTGATTGTAAGTTCACTCACCTGCTGTTCCAACCATTAAAATGGATCAGATATTCTGGAATCTTTCTGCCCTTTTCGTCTTTCCCGACAATAACATCAACGATCTGAAACCAGGAAATATTGCCCACGAGTGGCAAAACAAACTGAAAATTATAAGTTAGGTCAAAAAAACTAGATCACAAATTCCTTTTTAAGGGAAAAAAAAGCATTCGTTTCCTTTTTTAGATGGAGAGCTGGGTTGAAACATTCTTCAACACATTTTTTTTTCTTTTACCCCAGTGGTTGCCTCAAAATAGGAAACATCCGTCCAACCAACCCACGATTGGTCTCTTGAGTTTGAGACCTGGTGAAGTTCTGAAGCCATTGGTCGGTGGATTTGTCATTAGCGAGGGCCCAGACTAGAAAGAGCAGCCCTGAGACCTCTGGGAGTTGTAGTCACCCGGGCCTTGCCTTGCCCAGAGTCCTGCCGAGCTGGCCTGAGACTTCCATAACCCTCCCCCTCTCCTTAATAACCCTGCATCCCCAGAGGGGACGTATGGTACAAATGACACGGTGTGCAGTCTCCCTCCCTCCCATAGCGATGCAGCAAGCTGGAGGGAAAGCAAAGGGACTTAAACAGAGCTAAGGGTTGCAGGGGGACATAGGTACATAACCCAGTCCAGACCATGGGGTGTCCCATCCGACAGCACCGCCAAAAATCGCTAAAGACGCACCTGGGGCTGTTCCAAGTCGTCTCCGCCACCAAGGACTTCGCCTTGGTGGCTGGAAACACTGATGCTCGCCCCGACCCCCAGCGCGCTGACTTTCTTCACCTTCTGGGGCTCCGGAGCACTTAGGTGCCCACTCCTGACCTCCACCACTTAAAAACTGACAACTCTAAGTTATACTGGGCTGACTGAGCTGGATTCAGGCAAGGTGTGATGCTTTCCTAGCTGTCAGACGCCTACAAATCCTTTAAAAATTCCAAATGTCATAGCGGCAGATCAACCTTGAGTTCCTCCCTAGCCCCCAGGTGCGAGTTAAATGCCTATGATCTTAAACTCGACTAGGGGCCAGGGACTATAACGTAGCCAAATGACAGCTGGCAATAACTTAAGGCCAAGGTTGAGGGGTTGAGGCTGTGGGTGAGTGAGTTGGTCAGGGTGTCCGCTAGGGATCCCAAGCAGCGCGGAACCGCATGAGACAAGGACAGACTTATCGCAAAAGCAGAGGCCCCAAGGCGATAGTCCTCCTACACCGTGAGCCGCGATTGGCGCTCAGAGCTCAAACCGCAATCCCGGCCTAGCAACCGCACATAAGCAACGCGAGAGGGCCAGAAGCGGAAGCGGAAGCGGAAGCGGAAGCGGAAGCGGAAGTATCCCGAGTTCTAGCTAGAGTAGTCGCGCGCAGCGCGTCTCGCCAGCGTCCCCTGCCGTTTCCCGGGCCACTCCGCATAGGCAGAGGCGCGCCCTGGTGGCTGTCCAGGGCTCTGAGCCACTTGTCCTCAGTTGGCCCCTTTGCCTCCCATCCCCGGGGCCCAGACCCTCGCCTCCTCCCTGTTCCCCCGCGGCGGCACCTTGGCATCATACAGCACTCGCGCTTTGGTAGGGTCAGGCTCGAAGCACAGCACTTTCTCCCCAGAGTGGAATTGAGATTTCATGCCCTCGCTTGCGCTCATTTGCTCATCGTGGCGGAGGGCGAGGCTCCAGGCCGGGCGGAGCGCGCGCGGTGGGGGAGGACAGTCGGGGAGGCGGCGCTCCGCCACCGGGGGGGCCCGGGAATGGCGGAGGCTACGACCGCCCCGCCCTCGGCCCCTCCTCTGGCCACCCCGCGCCACTGCGGGGACCTCGGCGGTAGCGATGGAAGCGCGCGCCCCCGCCAGGGCGCGTCCCCGCCTGTCCCCTCTGGGGCTCCGGGAGGGGTGCGGGCGGGGAGCAAGACCCCCCGACCGAGGTCTTCCTGCAGAACGTCCCCTCCTGTCCCCATGGGCTAGGGTCCTCGAGGCTTCCAGGCTGCGCCCACGTGTGCGCGGGGCCGTCACCCCGGGCGCGCGCTCTCCGGCAGGAGCTTGGGGGTCTCTGAGGGAGACAGCTGCTCTGGGGTAGTCATCAGGCGCCGGGGCGACAGGTTGGCGTCTGCCCCCGGGAGCCGCCTGGCCGCGCGCGCGCGCCAGCCCCCTCAGTGGAGCTGCGCGCTGATGAGTGTGGCCACGCGAGAAGGACTCGTTGTTGGAGCTGTCCGGAGTCGGGCAGTGGCCTTGGGCTAGAGGAGCCATTCTGGACAGTGAATAGAACACTCAGTTACCCTCCCGAGAAGACCAGCAGGTAGCAGGCCCGGAGGCCCCAAGTGAGCAGTGGGCAGCAGGCAGATGGGTCTTTAAAGGGTCCTTAACATCTTAGGTGTCAGCTTCCAGCAGTCCTATTGCTCCCTCAGGGTCTATCTTCTGTGGCTCCAAACCTCCTGAAGAGTGGAAAGCACCAATGAGGCCGCTGTTCACAGGGTACCTGCACAGAGGGGTTGTTCAGTAAATACTTCCTGAATGAATGACCAGGGGATGGGAGACTTGAAGGGCAGGCCTTCCGCGAGAGGGAGGGCGGTGCTGGCCGTTTTTTGCTGGAAGGCAAAGCCACTGGGCGTTGTAGTTACTGGATTAAAACCTGGCTGGAGAGCAGAGTGGAGCTGCAGTGAGATTAATCCCTGCAGTTTTAGAGCGCTGTGGGTTTCCCACACTACTCTGTTCTTGCTTCTAGAAATTTGCACTTGCTCTCCCCCTCCTCCCCTCACCTAGTACTAAGGTACATGTCTTTCACATCTCCTCTTGGGCATGTCCAAGAGAAAAATCCCGCAAGCTTCCCTAGAGGAATCAATTACTACTCCAGGGTTCCCTCCCAGCACTCTACTTACCCCTTTCTTGCATTTACTGTGCTGCTGTAGAATGGGTTGTTCATTTGCAAGATGTCCCCATTAAGATGGTAAGCTGCTTGAAGCTGGGGGTTGGGGGTGTCTCATCCAGTTCATCATTGTATACTCCTGGCACACAATAAATATTTAATGAATGAATGAACAGATTGCAGATTTATGAAATGGAATCCATAAAACTCAGTGGCCAATTGGATATGAAGGAGGGGAGGGAAAGAGGAATCTTGGGAGACCGCCAGGTTTTCTAGCATGAGGAGCTGGGTGAGTGATGGCTCCACTGGCCAAATAGGGGCTAGGAAGAGGATGGGTGGGTTTGAGTAAATGGCCAAACGATGACTTGTATCTAAGATAATATAGTCCACAAGCCAGAACTGGAACCCTGATTCCACAGGGATGTGGGCAGTAGACGGTAGTGTTCCCTGCAAATGGCAGGGGCAGCTCTGAAACTTGTCACGTGAGAACCATAGCTGAAGTATTTTGGTTTTTCTTGTTTATGAACAGAAAGTTTGATTCCATGCTCTAACCTTTGTGGGGAAGTGGATTACTTAGTTTCTATTCATTTCCATCATTGTGTCATGGGTCAATGTCTCTCTGCTCTCCTGTATAAAATCCAAGAATGATATCTATAATATCACATACATATTACATGTATATATGTCTGGTCTCTCCGTGTGTGTGTGATTCAGATAATGGCAGTAGTTCTTGTAGCCCTCTTTTGAATTAGGATCCACTGGAGAAGTCTCCATCTCTTACACAAATGACTCATTCTTTGCCCTTGGGTAAAAAAGATGAAGAACTCAGTGAACTCTAATCTATTCTCTGTGGGGCCCAGTCCCATGATGGTTACTCCCTGATGTGTGACCTTGGACAAGTAATTAGTCTCTGTGAGATGGTTTTGCTATACTTAAGCAAAAGATAAGAGTGGCTCTTATTTTATAAGGAATAAATAAAGCATCCAGTGTGCATGGCTTTGTTTAGCACCTTGCATATAAATGCTGGGTGAATGCTTACTATTAGGCATTTCCTATTAATTCTCCCTGATCCATCATTCATTCGTGCAATAAATACTGTTGAGCCTCCTGAGTGCTGGAGGCAAGATACACCAAGCAGAGTATAAACACTACTCCTGGCTTCTACCATGGCACATTTCAGGATGGCAGAGCACTAAGCAAGCAAGTTGGAGCCTTCTGCATACCATGATAAAGCAAGTGTAGAATAGAGGTGGCACATGTCCTTGTTTTTCCCTAGGAGAAAGCACTGTCACAAAAATCTTGGGAACTGAAATGTGACAAAGTGCTTAACCAGCCCTATTCCTACCAGCCAGATTATTTGTTTTGTTTTGCATTAGTTTTCTTTTGTGATGGAGTCTTGCTGTGTTGCCTGGACCAAACTGGAACTCTTGAACTCAAGACATATTTTTGCCTCAGTTTCCCCAGTAGCTGTGGCTGCTGGCCCTGTTCTGCCAGCCCAGTGTCAAAGCCTGGGTTTTGTTCCTATGTTTGCTCTTCCTCTGGCAAAAATGGACCTCCCACTAGGGTGCGGGCTGCGGTGAAACTTAATTAGGCTGATTCATTTCAGGGATCCATTTGGAACAGCTGGGGAATATTGGAGACACACTGTTGCCAGGCATTGTAATTTTCTTTCCAAGGCTTCTAGATGTCATCAAGAGGTAGGCAGGGCTGAGAAATATAAATCCAAACCAATTCTGCAATCCCCTCCTTTTCCTCTGGCAGCAGGTGGGTTAGGCATGAGCATGTGATCCGCTTTTGGTCAATAAGAAGTTTTTGTAGAGCCAGAGCTAGTTGAGGAGGCTATTTCTGGAAAAGAACCCCCTATATCCCAGATGAAAGAATTCGACGCTATTTGAAGTCACCCCTTCCTCTCTAGGCACTATTCAGTCTGCGTGGGAACGTGGATAAATGCCAAAGCCATCTTGGTACAAGGGAATTTATCACCATCGCTAATGCTCTGAGTAGGAGATAACCCATAGTCTTGCTTAAGTAATTAATTAATTAATTAATTAATTAATTAATGTGTTATCAAGTTTCGACTCCTCGAATTAACCAGCATGGTCCTTTACTCCAGGCTTCTTGCTGTGTGGCATAATAAACCTCAGAACAGCTTAAAACACCCTGACATCATCTGCAGTTTTAGTTACAGTCTTTACATCTAGTGTATCTGCGCTGCCAATTACGGTAGCGTGAGATGGGCCTTCAATAAGCATGTGCTTTTCCGTGGCTGTGCAGACAAAATTGGTGGAGTGGAATGAAGAGGAAAGCTAATGACCCATTTATGTTGTGCTTTCTGTCGGAATTTGTCTTTTATTCTGGAAACAAGTTTCTAGGGGCTGAGGATTTAACTCAGATGGTAAAATGCTTATGTAGCCAGCAGGAAACCCTGGGTTTTTACCTCAGCATGGTATAAAGGGGGCATGGTGGCTCACACATATAAGCCCAGCATTAGGAATGTGGAAACAGGAAGATCAGGAGTTCAACATCATCCTTGGCTACATAGCAAGTTAGAGGTCAGCCTGGACTACATGACATGAGGGTGGGGGAACCACCCAGAAAGAATTCCTGGTTCAATTCATTTATAGAACTAAGAACAATGGAAGAACTTTTCAATTAGATATTTTGGGCAGGGACAGTATTAGGCAGAAGTGTACTCTTAAAATATGTTTTGTTCTTAATGAATATTCAGGTAAAGTTTTAGTGATATTTTACAAAAGTTTTAGTGTTTCTTGGATTTTGGAGATGCTTCTTGAGTCAAGGAGGTATGCTGGTTATTTTTGTCAACTTTGCACAAACTAGACTTATACAAGTAGAAGGAATCTCAATTGAGACTGAGACTTCAGTGAGACACCACCACCACCACCACCACACACACACACACACATACACACATACCCCATCTCACTGAACTCTAACTTGCTATATAGGCAAAAATGATCATGTCTATCATGCTGATCTGTGGGCATGCCTGTGGGGGCATTTTCTTGATTAATGATTGACGTAGGAAGGTCCAGCTAACTGGGGTCAGTGCTATTCATGAACTAGTGGGCCTTAGAAGAAAGATAGCTGAGCAAGTCAGTAAGCAGAATTCCTTCATGTCCTCTGCTTCAGCGCTTGCCCTGGGTACCCTCCTTAGTTTCCCTAGATGATGGACTATAACCTGTAAGCCCAAAACAAAACAAAACCCTTTCTTCTCAGGTTGCTTTTGATCATGGTGTTTATCACAGCAAAAGAAAAAGTAAATAGTACAAAAGTCAGTTCCAGGAATGGGCAGTAGTGCTGTGATGACCCTGACCATGTTGGCTTTGGGGAGGATTGTGGAAGGATTTTGGAACTTTGTGCTCAAAAAGGCTGCTGAGTGCTCAGAACTTAATCATCTTGGAAGATAGGAATGTTGAGAGAATGCAGACAATTGGAGGCGTGGTTTCTGAAGTTTCAAAGGGAAGCAAAAACTCCATCAGGACTATTTTGTAATATTGTTGAATTAAGAACCTGTAGAAGCAAAACGTTTGCTTTACTGGGACAGTTGAAGCTGGTTAGCAGGGTCTGAGAAATCAGCTGTGATCAACAAGAGACCAGGCTTATTCAGTACTCACAGGACCTGCCCAGGTCAAGCCAGAAGAGGTCCTGTTAATGAGAGGAGGAACTGGACACAGCCCCGACTGTAACCAAGAAGCTATCTGCAGTTGACACCCACTTGCAAATAAAAAAAATTTGTTTTCTCCAGTTGTGTCTAATTGGGTGTATTGAACACACTTAAGTGTAGGCCCCATTCTCAGTAGTAGATGGCCAACACAAAATGAACATGATGGTATTTTAGTAGATTTTTTTTGTCCCATGTTGCTTAGACATTTATTTTGTCTTGGTCTTTGGCTTGCATACTATGGTTTTGTGTGTGTGTGTGTGTGTGTGTGTGTGTGTGTGTGTGTGTGTGTGCATTTTCATTTTTTAAAATTCCTGTTTGATTTTTTTGGTTTACCTGTTAGTTTTCTGAAGAGAGAGGGGGAGAAAGGTACTATGGATTTGGGTGGGTGGGGAGGATCTGGGAGGAATTGGGAAAGTGGAAACTGTGTTCAGAATTTATTGTATGCAATTTTTTTCAATAAACAAAAGTACCTCTTCACTCAAGAGAGACAGAAAGACACGGGTAGGGGAGAAAGGGGAAGGGAGAAGGGAGACCTCATTGAGGCAAAATCTTCTGGAGAGTATTTGCTCAGCACACAGAAGCTGTGGTCCAGAGGGGGCTGAGACAGCATTTCAAGCTGGCAGCCAAACTCAGTAATGTGTGAGAGTCCCACATGGTACTTGCTATGTTTGATGGCATGCAAGCAGCAGGATTGAAGGAGTCATGGAGAGCAGCTGAGGCTTGCCTGTAAAGGCAAGAGGCCTGTAAAGGCCATTGTTGAATGTGCAGTACATTGGAGACTGAGCTGCAGTTGAGGAACTGCCTCCTTCAGACTGGTCTGTGAGTGTATTTTCTTGATTAATAATTGTGCTGGCTTTTTGTTTGTTTGTTTGTTTTGTTTTGTTGTTAACTTGGCACAAATTGGGGTCATTTGGGAAGAGGGACCCTCAGTTGAGAAAATGCTACTACCATACTGACCTGTAGGCAAACCTGTATGGTATTTTCTTGATTGATGTGGGAGCACCCCACTCACGGTGGGTAGTGCCACTCCTGGAATGGTGGCCCTATAAAAAAAGTGCTATAAAAAGCAGACTGAGCAATCCACAAGGGAGCAAGTCAGGAAGCAGCACTCCTCCATGGCCTCCAAACCAACGTCAGCCTCCAAGTTCCTTCCCCATTTTCCATCAGTGTAAGACTGTGATGTGGAACTGTAAATTAAAATAAACCATTTCCTCCCCAGATGCTTTTGGTCATGGTGTTTTATCATAGCAATAGAATATCTAACTAAGACAGTGTGATTGACACAGGAAGGCTCAACCCACTGTGGGACGTGCCATCTGTGGGCAGGTGGCTCTGGACTGTATAAGAAACGCGGTTGCATAAGAAAGGTAGCTGAAGCCCGGTGTAGTAGTGCTTGGGAGACAGAGACAGGAGAATCTCTTCTAAGTTTAAAGGCTGCCTGGTGTACATGGTAAGTTCCACGCCAGCCAGGGCTACATAGTGATATTCTGTCTCAAGTAAACCAACGAACAAATAATCCAACTGAAAATTTGATGAACTAAAAATTTACTATGTCGCTATAGAAATTCATATGGAAACAAAACAACAAAGACCCAATCCCATAATGCAAATTGTATAGTAATGACATCAGATCTTTTGAGGATACAGGCTCTTCCTTGGTGCAGACATGTGAAAGAATGCCTTGGTGCCTTAGTCTCTGGTATGCCGAGAACAACTTAACTGCAGCTTCAAACATGCTTAAGCACGGAGGACTATTGCAACTCTCAGGAGACAAAGATACCAAGATGCAGTTGCAGTGTTCCTTGCTCACCCATATCTACCTCCTTGTCTGTTCTCTATCGCATTACACACATTCCAATTAGATAAGGAAACTGAGACCAACTTATCCCAAGCTGGGGTGTGAGTACAGGCTGGCTGTCATTCCCAAGCACTCTGCAGGACAAAACCACACAGCTGTGCTTGGGATGCAAGACTCTAGGGTCAAATAGCTGTCACTTTATAAATAGCAACAGTATTTATATGTGCAACATCTGTCTTGAACAAGAAGCTAATCAGAAGTCTGAAAACACTCTCACAGCTCGCCTATATTATGAAACCATTCAGATAATGCTGTAGAAAGATATATATCAACCTTTTGGAAGCTAACTCTTTAGTAACAACAGCAAAAGCACATTACAAAACTAAAGTGTGACTTCCTAAGGAGCTTTGTGAAGCTGCCTACACCTCCTGAATGGAAATCCCAAGGTGAAGTCCACTGTCTATATATACAAGAATGGGAACCTTTACATAGAAGTTTAGCCTGTTATTCTTTTTGTGGGGTACTTGTAAGGAGTTTTGTTTAAATACCAAGAACATTAATGCCAATGCTCCAGTACAGTTGGTTCTAGTGGATTGAGAGCTAGGGCATACAGTTAACATTCTCTCTCAACTCTCTATTTAATTAAGGTCAGCTGGTGCTTTAGAAGGCAGTGCTGATGATGATTTACATCATTTCCAAGTCTGAGCAAATCCCATTACGTCCCTGGTGATATTTTTAAAAATTAACTTTTGGTTCACAATCCTATGTTTTCAGGTTGAGGACCCACTCAACCAAAGCCAAACTTTACATTGATTGTTTCCCTAGCTTTATAAATACTCCTTAAAGACAATTGTTTTCTTTTGTTTTGAGACAGGGTTTCGTGTGTCCTAGGCTGGTCTCACTATTTAGCCAAAGATGAGTGTGAACTCCTGATCTCCCTACCACCACCACCACCACCACCACAGTACTGAGATTACAGAGGTGTGCTACCCCACCCAGCTTGAAGTTAGATCTTCTCTTCATTTAAAAATAGGAAACTATTTTTTTTTGTCAGAGCTGTTAAGAGATTTTCCCAAAATGGCCCCTGAATAGTCATGGGTAAGGTGTTTTCCAAGCTACTCAAATTCCCATATCCTTCTTTCTCAGTTTACCTGTGAGCATCCCAACAAGTTTTACCAGCTTTGAGAGAGACTTGTTAAACTCTAAAGAGGTTTCAAATGGCAGTGTCTTTGGACTACTCTATAATCTGTGCCCTCTGCACCTGGGACATATCAAATTAGCACTGGCACAGGGCATATTATTTGCATAAAAAGGACATTTCCCTTGTAGTCGTGCTATCATTTCAGTCTTCTTGATATTGAGAATCTATCAATAACAAAAGGAAATTAGAGAACTGTACAGTTAGATTTGCAGAGAAATTTACAGGACATAAATTTTCTGAAAGGTACGAAATCTATTTTTTTTTTTTTTTTTTTTTTTTAGTGATTGAAATAATTATGACAATCTCCAAATATCAAAGCCTGGGAGTTTTTTAATTTTACTGCAGGTGACTTAAAGGGAACATTGAATGTGTTATTCTCAGGCAGTTTGTTTCACTGACAATTCACATAATGTTTTTGAGTAACATGACTATTCCATATAAAATGACTCCCCATAAGAAGAATGAAACAATTATGAGTTGTCCGTTACTGGGGACTAAAATATACATGATCTGTAAATTGTGGTGTTAACTGTATTCTGAGAGCTGATTTCTTGATCATAAAAAATGTCCCCAATCCAGTCAGTTCATCTTAAAAAGCAGTTTTCATTAATATTTTAAAGTATATTTGAAACAT
The DNA here is from genome assembly GCA_026225945.1 of Cricetomys ansorgei. Lineage (NCBI taxonomy): Eukaryota > Metazoa > Chordata > Mammalia > Rodentia > Nesomyidae > Cricetomys > Cricetomys ansorgei. The sequence goes on from JAMJFZ010003396.1 coordinate 11,723,627, forward strand.
GGCTCTGGGTTGCCTGTAATGAATTTATTTTTTAAGTTTCTGGTATAGAATGGTAAAGAGAATCAAGCTACACTAAGGATTTATTTATTTATTTATTTATTTATTTATTATTGGCTTTTCTGTATCCTAGGAATCAGCTATTTGTATGCTGCCATTTTATACCAATCTATAAATGGATGTTGATAAGATACCATGCTGTTGTTTTCAAAATCGAATTTCTTTTTAAAAATCGAGTTAATTCTTTGATGATTTAATACGTGTATAACGCATTTTGATTCTCTCCTCCCATCCTTCTCTTCTCCTGATCCCTTTCAACTCTGACCCACTCTACCAGTCACTTTACCAGATTCATGACTTTTAGTTTTGTTTTCGTCTAACCAGGATCATCTATATTACCACTGCATTGAGATTTTCCATTTGGAGCTGAGAGGGGGGAGGGGAACACAGAGCACCAGTATGTACACAACTGAAGGCAATGATACTACACTCTCTGAATCTGTCAGTAAGACGTAGTTCAACAGTAAGGGATAAGGCTTCCCGATCCCCTCCTCCATCCATGATGGAACCATTCCTCTTCAGGTCCAGGGCAGTCATGTGCAACTGTTGGGTGTTCGTGATTGCAGTGACTGTGATGTCATGCCCAGAAGATGGCATCTTTCAGACCCTTTCCCTGTCTTGTGGCTCATATATTTTTTTCCTTCCCACTTCTCAGCAATGTTCCCTGAGCCATGGAAGAGACAAATACCAAATTTCTTGAAGCACTTTCCAGATTTAGTGATTTATGATTTAGTGATCATGAGACTATTAACACAATCATTAAATTAAAGATTATTGACCTAGATTACTCTTCATTATACATGGACAACATATAATAAACTCCTACCAAAAATGACAATACAGAAAGTAAAATGAGCCTGGAGAGAAGGCATAGTGGTTAAAGTATTTGTTCTAGAACCATGGGGACCTCATTTCAACCCCTAGCATCCACATTAAAAGCCAGGTGCACTGGTCACACCTGTAATTACAGCAGGAATGTGAGGTGAGTCAGAATTCCCTGGGGCTTGCTGGCCAGATGTCATAACCAAATCAGTGAGATTTAGGTTCAGTAAGAGATTCTGTCTTAATGAATGAAGTGAACAGCAATAGAAAAAGACACCCGCCATTGACATCCGGCCTCCACATGGGCACATACATTTATAAACACACACACACACACACACACACACACACACACATGCACATATACACCCATGTGCATCTAGCCATATACATATGCACCCACAAGAACAGGGTACACACAAACACAGTAACAGAACAGAAAAGGATTTCCACAGTCTTTTACTTAAAGATTAATAAGTCCCACAAATATGATGAATTCAAACACCCAAACTTCTAGAGTGGTTCAGTAAGAGAATTCAGTCTTCATACCAAGTACTAGATTCTAATCATCACTGCCATGTGGATTATATTGGACAGTGGTAATTACATGTCATCTGCTGTCTTGGTTTGAGTTTTATTTCTGTGAATAAATACCATGGCCAAAAACAATTTGAGAGAGGAAAGGGTTTATGTTAACTTATAGATTAAGAGAAGCTATGCTGGATAGTCTTTTTGTTTTACTTCCTGTCAACATGTCAAAAGCTAGAGTCACTTGAGAAGAGGGAATTTCAATTGAAAAAGAAAATGATTCCATAATTTCAGGCTGTAAGCAAGTCTGTAGGTAATTTTTCTAACTTGGTGATTGATAGAGTAAGGCCCAGGTTCAGTTCCTGCCTCCAGGTACCTGCCTTGAGTTCCTGCCCTGACTTCTGTGGATTATGATTATAAGCTGTAGGATGAAATAAACCCTTTCCTCCCAAAATTGCTTTTGGTTCGGTGTTTTACCATAGTAATGGAAACTCTAACTAAAAGAAAAGCCAAGGAGGAACTGAAGCAGAGACCAAGGAGGAATGCTGCTAACTGGTTTGGTACCCTTGAGGTGTTCAGCTACTTTCTTATACAGCCTAGGGCAACCTGTCCAGAGATTATCAGGCTCACAGTGGGCCGGGCTCTCCTACACCAAGTAGCAATTAAGAAAATGCCTTACAGACATGGTCAGAGGCCATTTTGATAGAGGAAATTCCCAACCGCCCTCTTCCCAGGTATGTCTAGATTTTTGTCAACCTGACCAAAAAAAAAAAAAAAAACAAAAAAAAAAAAACCCAACAACAACAAAAACAAAAGTCAAAAAAACTAACCATCATGTCTGCCTAACAACGCTTTCTATGCTCTTCATTCTGGTAGCAAATATTTCCCGGCCATAGCTGGGCAAAGGGCCCAGAGCCGGCCCAAGAACAAATCCCTCCTCCTTACCAAGATGGTTGGGTAAGAACATAATCACCATGATGGAATGCAGAACCAATTAGAATCAGACCAGATTCTTGGACTCAGGGAGAAAGCATCTCAGGTAGAAAGAAAGCAGCCACTGTTCAAATGTCACATGCATCCCAGAGTTTGAATAACCAGAACCAACCTTGTGAGTACATTTTGATGTGGCCACTTCTAATGAAAAGTGGGACAGTAAACCAAGTAGTTAGCCCTCTCTCTCTCTCTCTCTCTCTATCTCTCTGTCTCTCTCTCTGTGTGTGTGTGTGTGTGTGTGTGTGTGTGTGTGTGTGTGTGTGTTGGGAAGTCTCCCTTGATATTCTTTATTTTTTTGATACAGGGACTCTTCATTGAACTCGGAGCTTGCAATTAGACCAGGAAGCCACTAGTTATACCTCTTTCCACTCTACTGCCACAGGGGTCACAAACATTTGTCACATGACTTGGCTTTTATATGGGTATTGTGGATCTGAACTTAGATCCTCATGCTTTTGCATCAGGCACTTTGCCCTCTGAACCTTCTCCCCAGTCCTGGGCTTAATTATTTTAAATATATTGTCTTCAGCCAAGATTTGAAGTAAAAAGGATTATTTCCAGCAAGATCTATCCTAAATTTAACTTTTCACTTCATTGGGTTTTTGTTCAAAAAGCTCAATGAATAACATAAACATTAGCTATGATTACGATTCTAATACCAACTTGAGTTTTCAGGTCACTTTTGAAAGTGATAGACATTAGTCTGGCACATGTGCCATGTTCATTAACTGATTAAGTGTTGGAATGTCCAGTACCAGGCCAGAAAGGATTGTGAAAGATCACTTCTCAGACAGGAAGCATTGCACAAGAGGCTAATATGTTAAAATAATTCTACTCTACTTTAGTCCATACTTGATCTCACTCCATTGGAGGAAAATGGTGACTAGTGAATTTGGTTTTCAATTATTACGTATTTAATATGTAAAATGTACAATATGTGATTTTTATTGGCCAGGAATATAGCTCAGCTAATAAAATGCTTTCCTAAAATGTCCAAAGACCCGGGTTCCATCCATAGCACCATATAAATTGGTTGTGGTGGCACATACCTGTAATCCCAGCACATGAGTAGTAGAGGCAGAAGGATTGAGACTTTCAAGGTCATCCCAGGCTAAATGGAAAGCTCTAGGCCAGCATGGGAGACATAGATATCCCCTATATATGCATATACATCATCTGTGCAATTATTATAGATATTTAACAGATATTGATTTCCCCCTCTGGTTAAATTTGGAAAGGCTTTGCAGACAAGGTATAAGTAACTGGAGTTATGTAAACATGCAGCTGAAAAAGATGTTTGTTGATTTGCACTTTTAATAATTGAACTCTGCTTTACCTAATGCAAAAAGTGGGTAGACAGGCTACACTAGTTCTTATTGATGGTGCTTCCCCAGAGCCCCTGTTAACCACGGCACTGGGACCAGACAATAAATTGATAACTCCTCATGACTTTATCCACACATCAGGCTTCTCTTGCATTTCAGACTTCTATCTGCCTGCAAACTGTGTCTGCCTTGTACCCAGAGAACATATAAAGTACCAAAATAAAATAACTCATTGCCTTTATTCCTAAATGTGCCTCAATTTCCGTGGCTGCCACTTTCTACTCTATTGCTAGGCCCCATGTTTTTTTTTTTTTTTCCTTTTTTGGTGTGTATGTGTCAATGTGGTATATAAGTATGTGTGCATGTCGGTATGTGCACCCACATGAACATGCAGAGCTCATGTCCTGCTCTATCATTTTCCAACCTATTCTTTTGAGACAGGATATTCACTGAAGCTGGAGCTAGGCTGGCAGTCAATAGGTCTCTGGTACCCTCTTGTCTCCACCCTCTGCTTCACAGTGCTGGTATCACTCTGATGCATGCGACCACATCTGGCTTTTTACATGGTTCTGAGGTTTGAACTCAAGTCCTCATGCTTTCACAGCATGTGCTTTTACCCACTGAGCCATTGCCCAAGCTCATGTATTTGTTTTATTTTAGCTCTGGAAATTGAACCTAGGGTCTTTCATTTACTGGGTTAATATTCTACCACTGAGAAATGTTCCCAACATTTAGGCTTCCTGTCTGGGTAATCTCCATCCTAAGAGTGTGGATTGGTTCACAACATCCCCTTTTCTCAGCCCTCTCAGTAACCCCTAGTCAAATCCCAACTATAAATAGCTCACTAATACATTCATCTTTTATTCCACCTCTATAGCCAACACCATGGCAGTCAAAGCCATGGGCAGCACTTTTATTAGCTTGGTATTGTTCTAACCAGATATCTTGCATCCAACCTGGAAACTACATTATTATCCTTTTTTTTTCATAGTACAGTCTGGATGGACTGTTTCATTGGGTAAATACCCTATGATTCTACATAGATTTAAATTTCTCAGGGACTTTCCTTTGCTTTGACACAGAAAGGTGTAGCTCACAAGGCTTCATTTAATTTGAATGTAATTTTTCTCATATGACTTTTCTGTCTTTTCTTGTCTTATCTACAAGGAGTTTGTTCTGGCTCTTAATATCTTTTCCAGAATATTCTTCATTCACTTTTTTTGCATTGGCTGTGTTGGTCCTTCAGGTCCTTCAGTGTCAGATCTTCAGGGGGTCTAGTGCATTCTTGTGTCTCCATTTCCTAGCACTCATCTTAGATTACTATTAGGCAAATTTCTATGGTTATTTAATTATCTGTATCTTTCACTAAATTGTAGCTTCTGGTCACAAAACGAATTTGTCAAACCAAGTGTTGTTCTAAGTGCATGGTAGGTACTGTGTTGATTCAGTATATTTGAATAAACACTATTTATTGATGCTTTCTATTATGGTTAAATAGGCTTTGAGGATAGAAGGGTTAACTTAGCTACTACCTATCATATGGTTTTTTTGGAAGTAGTAGGGCTAGGAATGTTGCTCAGTGAAAGAACATGCACAAAGCCCCAGGTTTGATCCCCAGTATCCCTCAAAAACTATAAATGTATTTCTGAGACAGTCCATTCATCTTCTAAGCTTCTTGGAATTTATAAGTATGGACTGGTCATGCTTGACTTTTTGTAGGACATATGAACAAATGACTGTTCACTCTAGATAGGGCAGTAACAAGAGACAAAAACAATCCCATCTAGGTTTAGTTTGATGAACCAATGAGTTTGTTGGGGTTACTCAGAGAACAATGGGTAATGGGCTCTTTATAGGCATATCAGTGACTGTAGAATATCTACATCACTGAAAAAAATCCTAACCCAGCATGGCCGATAACCTCCTAATAGCTGCATAGATGGAACCTACCTTTTAAATTAATCCCCTCCCCTTTTTATTCTAGCACTTCTGGAGATCACATTCAGATAGGGTACATTTACAGCTGGGAAAGGATACAGGCAAGAATGCCTGGAATCTCACATAAAGTCCAATGACCTTCCTCAGCCCCTCCTTCTATGAGGACATGTCTTGTGAGTAATCACAGTTGCTCTCAATAAGATGGTAATTGTTGAGGCTGGAGAGACGGCTTAGCAGTTTAGAGCAGTTAAGAGCACTGGTTGCTCTTCCAGAGGACCTGGGTTCAATTTCCAGCACCCTCCTGGTAGCTCACAACTGTCTGTAACCCTTGTTCCAGGGGATCTGACACCCTCATACAGACATACATGCAGGCAAAACACCAATGCACATAAATTAGAAATAAGCCCTAAAAGTGAAGGGGATGAAGATTTACTTCAGTAGTAGAGCTCAAGGCCCTGGATGGTTCAGTCTCCAGCTTCCTCTCTCTCTCTCTCTCTCTCTCTCTCTCTCTCTCTCTCTCTCTCTCTCTCACACACACACACACACACACACACACAAGGGTAAAGTCAGGACTGGAGAGACAGCTCAGAAGTTACAGCAAGTGTTTATGCAGAAGCCTCAGGTTCAGTCCCCAGTATCTACATGGTAGCTCATTACTATTAGTATCCAGCTCCAGGGAATCTGATGCCCTCCTCTAGGACCCAGGTTCAGTCCTCAGCACTTACATGGTGACTCATAACCATCTGTAATTCTAGTTCCAGGGGATCCAACACCCTCTTCTGACTTCTGACCTCTGCAGGCATCAGGTATGCACAAGGCATAAATACATACATACATCCAGATAAAACACTCATGCATAAAAATAAAATAAATCTTAAAAAAAGATAGTAACTGCTATGCCATGCTCAGAGGATAGCATTCTACAACTACATGTTGATTTTGATATTAGTAAAACATCAATATGCAGACTATAAGCATGTTGCAGCCCAGCACTTGGGAGGCAGAGACAAACAGATCTGTGAGTTTGAGGTCAACCTAGTCTACGGAGTGAGTTTCAGAACAGTCAGGGCCACACAAAGAAAAAACAAAAATAAATAAATAAATAAATAAATAAATAAATAAATAAATAAATAACAATGTGTTTATAGCTTAAATGATACCTGGATAAAAGGTATAACTATGGTTTTGTGGCCATCTCCTTTCTTCCATTGAAAGCTACCCAGTAGAACAAGAACTATGTCTTTATATATTAGTGTCTTATGCCTAAAGCAACATCAATGACATTGGAAGTAAGTGTTCAGTGGATACTGGATGGATGCAGTTTTTCTTGTTTACTTTTGGCCACTTACATACTGATATTTTTACCGCTATCACCCTCTGCCCAATTATTTCATTGTTATTGTTTAACCTTCAACTTAAGCATCATCTTTGTGAATATAGTATCTAAAAATGTCAACTACTACTCATACGGTGTATCCACATGTGTATATGTATATGTCTGTCATAGTGTTCACTGTGCTGTATCCTAAGTGGTATCACATGCCTGTAATGCCAGAATTTGGGAGGTGGAGGCAGGAGGATATTAAGTTCAAGGTCCTCCTCAGTTACATATCAAGTTTAAGCCCAGCCTGGATTACATAAAAACTGCTTTAAAAAAATAAAAAAAAGTATAGACCACTCTCCCTAGAAGAGCTCATACTCACACTTGAGTATCTTACTTTCTGTGACTTGTATCTGAGAAGCCCACACCACGCTCTTGGGTATGTCTTAACTTTCTTCTGAGTGTCTCTCTCTTGAGCCTCATGCTTAGACCTATATTAAAGTATCTTTATTAAACTTTAACTCCGCTTCATAAAAAAATGTTTTCGACAGGATTCTGGTGTTCAGAATCCTAAACAGTACACACTTTTCCCATCCACCAGTACTTTCATATACCAAGGGGGAAAGTTTACATTGCAATTAGTGATGTCAATTCTGTATTTTAAAAGACATGTGTATACCAGAAGAATGATGATGGAGAGACACCAAGCATAATAGAGTGTGGCCATTTGGGTCACTAATACATCCAAAAGTATTGAGTAGGTGCTATACTCTGGAGGAGATATGCAGAGTTGACAGCACAGAGATGAGGTCCCTGATATTAGGAATCAAGCCTAGTTGGGTAGACTGATGAATTTACAAACAACAAACAAAAGTGGTGAACAATGGAAAAGAGAATATGGAGTGTTGGGGAAGCATGCACAGAAGCATGTCACTTCGTGTCCAAGGGCGATGGGAGCTTTCCCAGAGATGTGCTGAAATAAGGGCTGGAAGGAAAGGTTGTGTATGGAGTTAAAGGGGAGAAACATGTGTAAAGACTTAGGAACCCAGAACAAAGCTGCTTTCACTGAAATGTAGATATTCGAATGAGGTTCAGGACTGGCTTACTGCTTGGCATAGCAATTCTGACCACAATCAACAAGAGAAAACTACACTTGGGGATTTCATCGACTGGCAATGTTTCCTAACATGTTACTGACTCTGTCTCTTTATAGTTAACGTACCAAAGATCTTTACACTGAGATTGATAGATTGAATGTGGTTACTAGATAGTTTCCTACACGAACCTTGCCTCTTTCTCCTTTGTTTATATCCCAAAGGGAAAAATACAAATAATATTGGATTAATTTTATAAACAAAAAGTGGTGATATTTTGTATAATGATGGTACTATCAAATTTCCCTTTTTAGGAAATCTTTAAACAAATTTTATCCAATCCTGTTTACCAAACAATTTTTGGGATTATACTTGGGACAAGACAGGCATTCTTAAATTGCTATTTAAACTGTGTCACTTCAACTAGACCCAAACATTAATTCCCTTTTGTTAGCTTAACAACATTTTCAGGCAATGAAATAATGAAATGAGTACTGGTTATTTTGCAAATGAACTCTTAGAAACTTGGGACAGACATCCACAAAGGAGCATGACAACTACAAAATATATATTCTGACTTCTAAATGCTATCATAATTCTGGGTAATAAGTGTTATAGAAATATATATATATATATATATATATATATATATCTTCAACTTGAATACTAATTTAAAATTTAGATATACCAACTTAAATAATTCAAATTATACAGCTCTTCAATTTGGATACTAATATAAATTTTTTATATATGTATATATCTTCTATTTCCACATGTACATATGAGCAACACTAAATGGACTCAGTAGGTTGTGATATATATGTGTGTATGTGTGTGTGTAAAACAATAATGAAGAAGATGTTATGAATTTGAGAGAGAGTGGAGGTCACACAAGAGGAATTGAATGGGGGAGAAAAAAGGGGGTGGGAATGATGTAAATATGGTACTCATATATGCACTACTCAAAAATTAAATTAAAAATAAATTATATAGTCTTTATACATATTTATATCAATATCAGTGTGTCATTTATTCCAGGTTTTTAAGTTCCAGAGGAAAATGTGGCTGATGGATTATTCTATGTTGTTTAATTTTTTTCTAGAAGAGAAATGAAATGGCAGCCCTTCTCATTAATTCAGTGATAGACATTATAATTGAATAAATGTAAAACACTTGACACTTTAGTCTTCTTAATTACATTTCTTTTAGCCTTGAGAGTACATTAATCTGTAAGCTCTCATTTTCCATATGTCATACCTGTTATCTTCCAAACCATTGGCATTGATCAAGCATTAAAAAATGTAGATATAATCTTCATCCTTATACCTTTTATAATTTGTGGTTAAAAGGTCAGATTCTTCTGGACCACTATTTCCTGGAAAGTAATACTAGTTGGTACCTGGTGACCAAATTTCATTTCAAAGCAATGCAAAGACTTTTCATCATAACATTGTAAGCCACCGACATGTAGGAGTCTAAAGATTAACTTGAGGTTTAAAAGCCTATCTGAGTTGACTATGAGCATTTATTCAAGCAGTGCAAATTTTCCTTAAAGTAGATGGTGTCCCCAATAATCTCCTCATCTTCTTTTGAAGGGTACAATTTGAAACCTATTAAGCTCCTTTCCCCAAGAACTCTGGTGACCATAGTGCTAAACTAAGCATGACCTGAGTTCTCTGTCTCTTTGGAGTCCTGCCCTAGGATCTGCCCAGTCGAGGACTTTTTCCTCCCCACTTTGCTTCCTTCACTATTGTTACCCAAGGCTCCTTCTTGGTTTTCTTTGTACACACCTCTTCCTTTACATGGTGATGGTCTCTACGGTTTTTTTTTTCTTTCCCTTCTCATCCTATATCAGAAGTTCTTTTAGTTGCTCTTTGTATGCTTTTGGTTGTTTTTGCTATAATATGTCCTGTTGGGAAATTTCCCCAAATATAAAAGGTGTCAAGCAAAAAGTCTCCTTTGCACCCAACTTTTAGCCACCTGTATTCTCTTTTCTGGGGTTTCTCTGTTGTGATTTCCTTATATATTATTGCGGAGATATCCTATACACACGCATACCAGACACTGTATAAATCTATACGTGTATATTATCTTTTTATTGTTTAATAATGTGTCATATAACATGCTGCATAGACATACATCTAGGGCTGCATCTTTTGTGTGCATATAGATGGAGAGTATGCCTACATCTGGCTATACCTAATTTATTCCACTACTTTTCTTTTATTGTTCAGAGTTCAATACAGAAAGAAGAAATTCATTTGATTTTCACCATAAAGAGCTTAGGAAAATTAGATGAAATGAAGCAATTTAAAAAGATAAAGGAATTAAAAATAATGGGGTTACTGATTTCAAAGTTGTATAACCATAGCTGTCATCCAGAGATCTAGAGGCTACGGTTGCCATGGCTACAAGAACCACTTATGTGTCATACCCACAAGACTGGTAAGTAGATGCTGGATGATAGAAACCAACAGCCACACACAGTCACATCTACCTGTCTAACTTGGTATGCAGCCTGCAAAATGTCAGCTTTCCCTGTCTCACATCATTCCTGGATACTTTGCAGGTGGATTTCTTTTTCTTTGAGAGAGCAGCTAACTCATGTCAGAACTCACGTAAAGCAGACAGAAGAGTGGGAAAGGATACTGATAGCTGACTGAGCAATTCTGTCCACTCCCTTGGCTAGTTAACATAAACACTGAGAAACGTTCTTCAAATGGCAACAACATGGTCACACCTTATGAAATATAACTAAGAGAAAAAAAAATCTCCTCATATGGAATCAGTTCCATCTATTGCATGACCCATATCTGGGTATTTTGTTTATTATGTTTTCGAGACACAGTCTTATGCAACCCAGGCTGGCTTTGAAGTAGTCAAAGAGGCCTTGTACTTCTGATCTTCTGGCCTTTGCTTCCTGAGTGATGAGATGACAGGCATGCACCGCCATGCTAGCTTATTCTATGTGACTTTTATTCTTCATTTAAATTAACCACAATTGTAATTTTATGTTCTGTAATCCTAGGACTATCTATTAAAAATATCCACTATTTATACAATGTTGTTTGAAGTAGTTGTAGAAAGGCGAAAGGGAAGCAATCCTATCGATTATGTAAAGGCAGATCTATAAAATGGCAAGGAATGTAGATGTAGTTATTATATTCCTCGATTTCATAGCTGGCCATGGGGGTGTAGTCAGTGTTTACAATTCTGTTTACATTGTATGGTGGGATGATATAAACAAGTAAGGTATTGAGGTCATCACTATCATTGAACCAAGTAGGTTAGATAACCCCAGTTCTCCATCTTAGTGCCAAATATTGCCCACCCTTGCAAGATTATATGTAGAAAAAAAATCTAAGTATTTAAAGTAGAAAAAAAATGGAAGTAATTCATAAGCAGAAGTCAGGGGTTGTCACTGGGCTAATGTTTTCAAAGTCATATAATTGTCCTGACAGGGAAATCAGAAAGCTGTCCCTATTACCACTACAACTGTGTCTCCTGCTCAGCCAGTAAGATGAACCTGGAATGCAGAACCTTACTGCTGCAAATGCTCTCATGTCCTTCACTTTCCTTTCCAGACTCCAAAGCATCAGAATAAAGTCTCTTTTCTAACATGAATTTCATGCACTCGTTTCTCAGTTTGTAAACTTAAACCATGTCACAGGTCCTAGCTGTGAGAGAGTCTGTCAGAAGGATAGAAGTTTTGCCTTGCCACTGTGGTTATTATGACTGAAACTGGAAGCCCAGACAATGCTATATCCAAGCCCATTTCAAGTCCTATCAAGTAAAAACAAATAAGAAATCAAACAGCTCCAGTCTATCATATCCTATTACCTGAAATATGTCTCCACAAGTGGCTGGAACACTTTTAAAGAGTTATCTTTTGATAAATTTATAGTTATTTATACTGTACTTTGATCATATCTCCCCTCATTACATTCCCTCATCAGCCTTCCCCCTCCTACTGAGTCCCTTCTTGCCTTCAATTTCATGTCTTTGTGTCCCAATACATTTAATTAGAGTTCCTTCATGAGCATGAGCATGGGTTGGGAGTTGTTTACTTGAGTAGGAACAATTTACCAGTAACTATACCACTTAGGGACATTACCCTCCCCTCTTCCCCAAGGAATAGTTAATTGCCTGTCAATCCTTAGGAGGACTGGGGCCTCATGAGTCCCTTCCACATCCAGGATGCAATGTTGATTGTCCCAGTCTTATACAAATATCCAAGGTCTCTATAAATCCATGGGTGCAGCAACTGTGTCATGTCCAGAAGACAGCACTTGACAACACTCCTTCCCAGTCTCTTGTTCTTTCTGTCTCCCTCTTCAGAGATGTTCCTTGAGCCATGAGGGGTTGATATAGATGACCCATTTAGGGATGAGCATGAAACAGTAACTTATTCTCCACACGTTCACTATTTAGGAGTCTCTGCATTAGCTGCTGCCAATGGGAAATAGAAATTTCCTTGACCAAGGCTGAGAGCACCACAGATTTCTGAGGATAAATATTTAGAAGGAAGCATTCTTGAAAAAGATGCATGGGGTGAGTTTCTTGCATAGCATTGATCCTCAGATCCCACCAACTGCCTTACGTCCTTCATCCTTCATCAGCATCTTCTGACATAAAACACCTTTAGGCCAACACTGCAGTAGTTTTAGCACTCTTATACTTATTTCATTTTTTTGTTTGTTTATTGTGTGTGTTTAGTGTTTATTTTTATTGTTTGAGACAAGGTCTCATTATGTATCCCTGGTTGACTGAAACTGGATATGTTAACAAGGCTGGCCTTGAATGCACCAATATCCACCTGCTTCTGCCTTTCTAGTACTGTATGCCTGCTAACGACACACCTAGCTTTACTGTTATATTTCTTAAATAGAAAACAGGGGGGAGGAAAGATATTCTCAAAGAGAAAAGGGCCAAGAGCCATATCTAAAGGTAAGGAAGGATGAAACATACCCATACTCAGACCTATCTCAGAGACTCAGAATTGTAAATGAATTCGACAAATGAAAGTGTGTTCACTCATGTAGCCATTCTGTACTTACAGGAATGCAAAACAAATGTCTCCTCTCTTTTGAGGCTGAGTCTTGATGAACTTTGAAAGCCAAGAACCAGAACATTGCTATTCATGAACCAAAACAGAAAAGAAGGAAGTGTCTTTGCATGGACCTTCCTGGTCAGCCTAGATGTGGTTTAGGAAGAGAAAGGCAAACATGTGATGACCAGATGATGACAGAAGAGTGTGGAGCAGAATTAGGGCAAACCGTAAGTTTCTGGAAGGAAGCAGCTATGTGACTCACCTTTGTTCTCCTGGTCCTAGTTGTCCCTTATAGATAGGCATAATTCTGAATGATAAATTAAGAGAATGGGCAAACAAACAAAAGGTGAATGTTTCAATTCTCACATATCCCCAGTGGAAAGAGTTACTGGCTTGGTCTATTTCCCACTACAGTAACAGAATACCAGGCTAGGTAAATGATGGCAATAGAAGTATGTTTGGCACCCAGTTATAGAGGCTGGGAAGTCGAAGATTGAAGGACAGCAATTGGCAAGGCTTTCTTGCTGCATCTTAACATGGTGAAAGGCTTGATGCAATGAAATGAGACAAGAGACAGAGAGAGAGAGACAGAGAGAGAGAGACAGAGAGAGACAGAGAGGAGAGAGCAAGAATAGGAACTTTTAACCCCCCCCCAAAACAGTGGTCTTAATCCATTCATGAGGTCATGAGGGCAGTGTTCTCATGACTCAATCTTCTCTGGCTGGGATGACGGCTCAGAAGTTAAAGCATTTTGCTGTGAAAAGTGTGAGGAGCAGAGCATGAATTTCCAGAACCCACCTGCCCTAGTTTGCTTTATGTTGCAGTGATAAAACACCATGATCAAAAGCAACTTGAAGAGGGAAGGGTTTGTTTCATCTTACAGCTTGTCGTCCGTCATCCAGGGAAGCCAGGGCAGGAGCTTTAGGGAGGAAGTAAAGCATAGAGCACAGAGAAACACTGTTCACTGGGCTTGTTCAGCTTGCTTCCTTATAGAACCCAGGAGCTCCTGCCCAGTGGTGGCACCATCAAGAGTGACTGGACCCTCCCACATCAATTATTACATAAGCAAATGTCCCACAGATATGCCCCAGCCTGATCTAAGGGAGGAAATTCCTCAACTGAGATTCTCTCTTCCCAAGTGACTCTACTTCACATTATGTTGAGAAAACCTAGTCAGCACGACATGTAGATGCCAGGTTTATGATGTGGCTGGCCTGTAATTCCAGCTTTGGAAGGCAGGGATGAAGCAGTGAATCCCCAGAATAAGCTGGCCAGTGATATTAGCTGTATTGGCAAGCTCTAGGTTTAAATAAGAGACCTTGTCTCAATTAATAAGGTGGAAGAGAATCAAGGATGTTTTTCAATATAATATTGGGCCTCCACATGCATATGTGGCTACACACATGCAAACATGCACACACATGCACACACGAAAGTGGAAAAAGGAAAAGTTCCACTTCTCAACACTGTACCATTGGGGATTAAACTTCCAGTGCAAGACTTCACATATTTAAATATTACAGATATGTAAATATTACATGGCCTTTAATGTTCACCATGGCCTCTGTGTATTTATTGTGTATTGATGGACTAGTATAAAATCAAGATCCTCAAAAATCCTTTATTTTCACCAAAACCTACTTTAAAAGAATCACTTTCAAGGACTGAAAATGGAGCTTAGTTGTTAAAGTGCTTTCCCACCCTGATGGTGATCCCTAGCACTGCATAAACCAGGCATGGTGGGATCCCAGCACTTGAGAGGTGGAGACAAGGGGATCAGAAGTTCAAGACCATTCTTGCCTGCATACAGAGTACAAGGCCATACTGTGCTACATGAGATCCTATCTCTGAAAGAGAGAGAAAGGGGGAGAGACTGATCCAGTCATTCTGATCCTACTGCTAATTTTAACTTGTATGGGAAAAAGTCTAAAAGGTACTATTTACCCATTTATAAGTAAGGTATAAATAAGTGAGGTTAACAAAATATCTCTATCAAAATGAGAAAGTCAATGCTGATAGCACTCTCCGGAAAGTGTGAGCTAGAATTACAGTCATTCAGTGGGATGTTGCTTGCTGTTACCTTTTATACCTGTATCTGAGTTGCTGAACAACTTGCGGTGGGGCCACTCTGGAAATGCAGCAGCTGTCACACATATCTATCCAGCTGTCCACTTTAGTCCCTTAAAGTGGATCTCACTTCTCTTTGGTGGTGGTGGTAAAAGGTGGTCAGCTTATCTGTCATACTCTCACACAAGGAACCCTTTGCTGTTTATGCTGCAAGTTTACAAAAAGATAGAGACTTATGTGGCCACAAGCATATTGTAATCCTAAATTTATTAAATAGGACGGGAAAATGTCAATAAGCCTGATGAGTCAAAATTCTGACTCCGTTTGATTTTCAAATAATAATTTCTGCCCTAATCCTCTTTCAAAATGTAATTTATTTGTGTGTGTGTGTGTGTGTGTGTGTGTGTGTGTGTGTGTGTGTGTGTGTTGAGGAAGTTTATTTTTAGTTTTGTTTAGTTATGTTTTTATGCACTGTTGGGTGAGGTGCTACTCTAGGTCTTGGCATTTTGTATTGTCTGCAGGTGTTGGATTTTTGTGAGGGATGTTTAATTGTTAATGATCTGCATGTGCTATCAGTAGAATACCTGAGGAATTCTGAAAGAATAAATACACCTGATCTCAGATGCTTGGAGTTCCACTGGGATATGGTGCTGGCCAGGATGGTGGTTCCCTCTGCTGAGGTCTGGCAGGGATTCCATGTATGAAAGCACCTTATTGCCCCTCTTAGTGACCCACAGCAGTGTACTATAACGTGTGTGTGTGTGTGTGTGTGTGTGTGTGTGTGTGTATGCATGTGTGCACACTTACCACAGTACAGATATTGAGGTCAGAGGGCAACTTTTCAGTGTTGGGTCTTGTCTTCCACTTTATTGTGGTGGGGTCTTCTTTGTTGCTGCTTCTGTTGCTTTGCTGAGTACTCTTCTTGAGCTGGTCCAGTAGCTTCAGGCTGATTTTCCTACTTCTACTTTTGATTTTGCCACAGAAGTGCTGAGATCACATATGTGGGGTACCACATCCAGCTATTTCCATGGGTTTAAAAGTTGGAACTTGGGTTTTTAGACTTACATGGTATCTTAGTTAGGGTTTCTATTGCTATGATGAAACAAAATGATCCAAAAGTAACTTGCAGAATAAAGAGTTTATTCAGCTTACACTTCCATATTGTAGTTCATCATCAAAGGAATTCAGGAACTCAAGCAGGGCAGGAATCTGAAGGCAGGAGCTGATGCAGAGGTCATGGAGGGGTGCTGCTTACTGGCTATCTCCCCATGACTCACTCAGCTCCTTTCTTATAGAACCCAGGATCACCAGTCCAGGGATGGAACCACCCACAATGGGCTGGGCCCTCCTCTATCAATAACTAATTTAGGAAATGCCTTATAGCAGGATCTTATGGAGGCATTTTTTTCAATTAAGATTCCCTCTTTTAAGATAACTCTAGGTTGTGTGTCAAGTTGATGTAAGACTAGCCAGCACATATGGCAAGAAATTTTACCTGCTGACTCATCTCCCTGCCCCTCACAGAGAATTAAAGGGCCTTATCACAATACATAGTTACTTAAGAACTATAAAAAAAATCTTTTGTACTGATCAAGCATCTGCCAGAATTGTCTCATCGGATTTTATATGCAGTTGTTCACTTATGTTGGTATCAAGATAGTGTAGATGCTGAGACAGGGAAAGAATGTCTAGAATAAGAATGGTAATCCTGAGGCGTGCATATTTTTCCTTTCCCTCCTAAATCATGGCAAATGTCAGACTCTTAAAAGGCTAGGTCAAACAGAGCCTCATAATCCTTAACACAAAGCCCTGTGGATTTATCAGTGTTGGCAAAGAAGTGGAAACTTGTGGTCTTTTTTGGCCTAGAATATGGGGAAAATTTTCAAAGAGGTACCTGATCAGTCTGTACAACTGTAGAGGAGGGTCAACAGGGGCAAAAGGAAGAGGTCATAGCATAGTGACCAGTTGGACAATCTTCTTTCCATTTGCATACAACCTAACTGCAGTGCTCAATTTACTGTATGTTGGAATGTCAGTGGTCTTGCTGAAATGAAGTCTGACTCATCATATCTTGAGGAGGATTCAGGATGGTACATTTCTAAGAACATTTGTGTCGTGGTTGTTTGAAAGAGAATTTCTCTATAGTCTCAGGCATTTGAATACATATTACCCAGTTGGTGATGCTGTTTGTGGAGATTTAGGAGGTGTGGCCATTCTGAAAGAAGTATGTAATTGGGGACCTGTTTTGAGAGTTTAAGGTTTTACCCTCCTTGCAGTTTGTTCTCTCTGCTTCTAGCATGTGGTTGAGTTCTCAATTTTCTGCTAGAGCCACCCTGCCTGCTGCAATACCATCCTTCCATGACAGATTTTTATCCCTCTGGAAAATCCCAAATATACTCTATCTTCTTTAAGTTACCTTGGTCATGGTATTTTATCAAGGCAACAGAAAAGTAACTAATACAAGTGTTATTGAAATTGCTAGTCCAGGAGTACATTTTGAGCAGCAAGGATGATGTTAGTTAATGAGAAACTCAGGCCTTGGGCTCAGGTCTCTTTGTTCTTCCTGTTATTGTGGAGGAGGGAGACTTAAACAGAAATCAGAACATCCAAATTTAAATTTGAGTGTGCCACTTATTTTGTGACCTCAGCCTTTGACACCCATTTCTTTTATCTGTAAAAGGAAGAAACAAATCCCACATACCTCATCGAGTGCTCATAAAGATCAAACAGATATCATGTATTGGTAAGGGCTCATTAATAGTAGTTAACTCTGAAATAGCCACAGCCAACAGTATCAGGAAAAGATACAAGCTATTACTACAAATCTCCATGGTATCCAGAAGAACAATTTTATCAGCCTGCCTCATGGGAGTCCACGTGATGCCAAACATGTAAACATTTGGAATGCATTAAAAATACACTCAAGTATCTCTCTCTTTCAGATGGGCCTTTTGGCTTAAAGAAGTATATAAGGACAATGGGGTTTCCTCCAGAAAGATGCTATCTATCTAACTTCACTGGTTCTTTTGTATACTTTGGAGAAGTTTACAGACATGTTGGGGAATGGTAATGCATGCAACATGGATAATCTCAATTTTCAGAAAGCCT
This sequence comes from Cricetomys ansorgei, assembly GCA_026225945.1. NCBI lineage: Eukaryota > Metazoa > Chordata > Mammalia > Rodentia > Nesomyidae > Cricetomys > Cricetomys ansorgei. The sequence continues at coordinate 11,741,930 of JAMJFZ010003396.1, forward strand.
TTGATACTGTTCCATAAAATAGGCTGCCTAAACCAAAGACAGCAGGGATTCTTGATGAAATCCTGTGGAAAAAAGAGATTGGCTGGAGAACAAAACAAAAAGTTGAGATTGAAACAGAATGGAAAATAGACAGAAGATGGGGTTATTTTCAAAAAACAAGGAAGGAAATGTGGATGCTGCAATTGTGATTGCCACATAGGCTGGTGCACTGTATGGACAACAGAAGAATTGGTGATGCAACCATGGCTTAGTCATGCATGGACATCAAGTTGGACAGTAATGTGACATATGTATGACAACATCTTAATGTTATAAGAACTAGGTATTGACACAACTAGAAAAAATGTTAAGAGCACTTAAATGATATGAAGCCAGTTATAACTTATGAATAAAGCTATCCAGCTCAAGGCTTTTAGAAGAAATTTTATGTTTTAATTAATTATAGTAGTCACTGTAGCCTTGGAGTACTAAAAAAATATATGTTATTATGAGTCAGTAGATCTTAATGTGGAGGTGGGTTTTGCCTGGAAAATTTAGTCATTCTTAGACAAATTTGGGGGGAGGGTTGTCATATCTTGGAAGGACAGGAGTCCTGGTGTCTCACGAGTGGAGATGAAGAGTACTAAATATAGGGTACAGGAAGGCACTTCAAAAGAGAACTGTCAACCCCCAAAGTCACAAATAAGTCTAAGCCATCATATCTTTGATATATACACAGGAGGGAAATACTCAAAAGTTAAAAAAAAACTAGACAACTATTTGGAAAAAAGAATCATTTGTGTTTGCAAGTATTCATTATACTAAACTATAATAGGATGCTTTAAACTAAAGTGAGGAGCAAGAAAGAGAAGGACATAGTAGAACAGAGAACTATGTGAAGTAAGTAACAGGAGAGGACACTATTAACCTTGCCAGGACTTCAGTTTCTCTCTTGCCTTCATTCCCTTTCCTCAGGGGTCTTCTGCTCAATTCATTTCAAATGGACCAGCCTGGAGTTTGCTTCAACAGAGTCCATAAAAAAAAATATGAGTTCCAATCTGGCCCCCAGATGTTTGACTGTGCATATACTGGCTAGTCATTTAGAGGTCATTGTCTTTTAGAGAAAATAAAAGTGGGTTTAGTTATTAGAGAATGAGGAAAGGTAATTAGGGGAAAAAAGAATTGCAAAAAACTTAAAATGTCTGAGATTGTTTATTTTCTATTACTTTCTGACATATAACTCAGAAAAGAGAGCAATTCTTCTAACTGGATTTCCACAGAGGTGCATTAAAAATCAAATCAGTCCAGCCTTCAATGTCTGATTTCTAGGAACAGGGAAATGAGAGCAAAGAGAGAGCATGAGGTGTGCTCAGGGGTTATACAGAACCTGATTCTTTCCCCTGAAGTTTTGTCTCTTATTGTGACATGAATGTTTTACATAAGCATCCTCCTTAAGCACCTTACTCTGCTAACTCTACTGGTTAGTTAACCTTAGGTGGACCAGAACAGAGCAGAGCCTGGAAGCTGAAAAGAAGCCAGAGAAAGGAGTTCTCACTGAGACTAGACAACAGAGAAAGTGCCATTGGTTTCCACTTTCCTTAAAAGTCAGACTTTCTTGTAAAAAGGCAGTGCCCTATGTCATTCAACACTCTATTCTCTACTCTCTTCTACCATAGATGCATAGATGCAACTACCTATTTATTTAAGTTTATTTTTTTCTACATATATTTATTTGTGCATGTACGAGTGTGGGTGCATGAATGATGACATGTGTGTAGAGGTCAGAGTACAACTTTAGGAAGTCAGTTCTCTTTATCCTGTGTGTCCTGAGGATCACACTCAAGTTGTCAGGCCTAGTGACAAGGGCCTTTACTTGCCTGGACATCTTGTTAGCCCCATTCAGAGCTTTTTCTGAGGCATTATCTCATACATGCAAGGTTAGCTGCAAACTCACTGTGTAGCAAAGGATGACCTTGAATAGAGTTGGGGCCAAACCCAGGGCTTTGTGCATGCCATGAAAGCATTCTACCACTGAGTTACATCTCTGACCTGAGTTTAACTTTCAGACAAGAATAATATACTTTTAAATTAACATGTGTGGCAGTTTGACTGAGAAATGACCCCCACAGACTCACGTATTTGAACACATGGTCCCTAGTTGGTGGTGCTGTTTGCAACCTTTAAGAGGTGGAGTTTTTCTGGAAGAAGTACATAACTTGTGGGTGGGGTCTTGGGGTTTTATAGCCTGGCCCACTTGCTGTTCTCTTTCTGCTCTCTGTATGGGAATCGAGTGTGATGTGTCTGTGTCCTGCTCCTGAAGCTATATCTTCCATGCCTGTTGCCATGCCTTCCTGCTGTGATGGACTCTATCCCTCTAGAAGTATGAGCCACGCTAAACCCTTTCTTCCTGAACTTGCTTTTTGTCAGGGTATTCTCTCACAGCAATAGAAACTAGTGAACTAGTTAAAACTAGTTAATACACATGTGCATTGCAGGAAACAAAACTCACAAAGTGCAAAGAACAAAGTCATCCATAATCACAATCAATTCATTTGCTCGTGTCCTCCTGGATCCTTGTGTGTAAACACAAAGCACTCATTTCCTTTTAGGTCATTGATATAATATGGTCTGTGCTATACTTTCCCACACATTCTGAATATTCACCAATTCAAAGCATACAAGTTATACAAGTGTTTTGGTAGCAAAAATATAGTACAGCTTTTGTGGGTTGCACATATGATTGAGGTCATATGCTTTTTGATTTTTCTGTACTTGATTTATTTAATTTAGCATTGTTTCCCCAAGGTTAGTTATGCTGTTGCTTATGGTGGAAATTTTCTTCTTTATTTTTGTTTTTAAGACTGAACAGGATGTGCATATTTATATGTGTGTACATTGTATTTACCCATTCATCAGTTGATCGCCCTTCAGTTGAATGGATGTCTAAGCTACTATGGGTGCTTTAGTGACTATGGGAGAGCAGTTGTTTCTTTAACATGATGACTTCAAGATATACCTTTGGGTGTATATCCCATAGTGCAATTGATGGATCAATTGATAGTTCTTTTTCAGTTTTGTTTGGACTGTTTGACATAATTGTTCTACTGATTTACATTTCTTCCAACAGAGTACAAAACTTTCATTTTATCTAAATAATCATATTTATCTTTCATCTTTAATAAGAGCCATGCTAACAGGTGTGAAGTAATATCGCCTTAGGGTTTTAATGTCTCTTATGATTACCAATACTGAGCGTTTTGTTCATATACTTTCTGGGTTGTCATTTGTCTTCTTTTGATCAATGTCTTCCCAGGTCTCAGAGGAGACAGAGGCCAGGGTTACATAGAGAAACCCTATCTTAACCTCATTCTCCCCACTCCCGCCAAAAAAAAGAAATGTCTATTCAGACCCTTTAGCCATGTATTAATTATGTTGTTTCCTTGATATTGAATTGAATTTCCTATGTATTTTGCATATGAGCTTTTTACCAGTTAAATTGTTTTAAAATATTTTGTTCTATGGATTGTATTTTCATGCTGTGGAATTTTTTTTCCTTTGCTGTACAGAAGAACCCTAGTTTGCTATAAATTTATTTTTTTTATTTGCCTTTTGAGTTGCTGATGTATGGCATGTTCTCGGAACTGCAACATTCCCTCCAAAATGAAACATTTGCTGCAGGAAGGAGGGAGAGGCTCAGGAGCCTTAGGTGGTAAACAGGAGGTAAACAAAAGGTCACGTATCCGGGAAGAGCAGCATCTTGGGAAATTCCTGAAGGTCCCTATCTACAGTACAAACTGGAGTAAATAGTTTCTAGGGGTGGAGACACTGACCAGACAAACTGGAAGAAAATGTTTGGACTGTGGAGTTGCCTGCTAGTTGCTGTATAAAGAATCCCAGAGTTGCAGTTTTGAGGAGTCCTCAGCCATGTTGCAGTGTGCTTTACAGTGTTTGAGTTATCATTGTGCCTTGTAAGTAAGGCCTCACCCATACTCCTGTTAGTAACCCCAATAAAAAGCCCATTGGTTCACCAAATCAGACATTGGTAATCTTTTTACCTATGTCTGTTGTGGGTCTGCTGTGAGTAGATGTGTGTGTTGTATCTCCCCAGAAAAAGTCTATCACACAACAGATGCATATGTTTTCATGAATATGCACACATTCCTTTTGATATATCTCAACATCTGAATTTGATGATTAATTTCATTACTTTGTTCCTATTTTATTTCCAATTTGCTATGGTGTTAGTTAATTTAAAGGTCCATGCTTGATATGTTAAGCCCCCTATTCTTTACCTGATGATCCTAGTTCATCATCGAAAAATTCATACTTTAGCTTGCAAGTTGCAAGGAACAAGAAGACAGTGATTAATCAGTGCTGCCACTTAGCCTTAGCCTTGACAACAGGGATTGATAAAAGCATCTCTGTAGGAAAAGAGGAGGGCCTCTTATAGTATCTAACAGACCACAAATGGTTTCCTAAGAAAATATTCAGTAGATCACAGACCTAGAGGATCCTCAGAGTAGCCCATTACCCTGATAGCCTAAAAAGCAAGCTGTTCTCTCATTCCATTCTCTGCAGGATTGACTGACTGGTTAGAACTTCCTTGATTATGGACAGCTAGAATATTCCAAATCCTGAGCCAAATTATGTTGAGCTATTTGTGTGCCCCAAAACAGCTGCCTTGGTCAGAGACCTTTAGCTGTGAATGGAAAGTAGTACCTTCTGCAAGACGTGGAAAGAAACATGTTAGTTTTGTACATTGATGAGTGTCAGCAGATCACGGTCCAGACAGCCTTCAGGCCACACTACGGTATTGCCCTAACCTGAGGGCCTCAGCTGCCTCTGAATCATTCATCCAGCTGCCACTGCCACAAGCACTGGAGGAAAAGGTGGCCATGAAAAATGAAGTACAAAACAGTGTCTGAATATGTAGTGACTAGCCAGTACAAAGAGTTTGCCAAGTGTATTAGTAGCTTCCCTGTTGCTGTGATAAAATGGCATGTCCAAAAGCAGCTTAAAGGAAAAAGGGTTTAATTTTGGCTTAAGGTTCCAAGGGATAGAATCCAACATGGCAGAGAAGGCAGCACAGCAGCAGGAATGTGAAGTCAGCAAAAGAATCAGGAAGCAAAAAGATCAGGATCAGATTTCTTCTGCTCACAAGAACGAGGTGGGTACAGGGAGACAAACAGGGGTAGGTGGGGTTGTGAATTTTCAAAGCCTGTCCCCAATGACATACTCCTTCAACAAAGTTCTACCTCCTAAAGTTTACATAAGTTTCCCAAACAGTGCCCCTGATTGGAGGCCACAGGTTCAAATACATGAGCTTATATGGGACATTTCTCTTTCAAAAGTACCACAGCAAGAAACAGACAAGAGAAAATTCATTGAAATATATATCAAGAAAACAAAGGCAAGTTTCCAGAGATGGGAATTTGAACTGAAGTCCCGAGCCTTATAAAATGGCCTCACCTGTGTTAATCATTCTACAAGGCTGACTGATTATAGAGAACTGGAATATTCCATGTCGAGAGCCAAATTGTCTTGGACTATCTTTAGCCCTTTCAACAAACCATTCATTGTCCATCTCTGTGTTTGAACTAACAGCCTTGTGACTATCAGGTGAAATCCTTTTTGCACGTACTAACAAACCAAAAGCTTCCACCAACTTAAAGGCTAAAAATGCCATTAGATAGCATTTGAAGCCTGGAGCAATATACTTTTGTGTAGCCCACATACCTGATGTTACTAGCAATGAATTTTCAAAGTACTTGGCTTATGACTTTCTTAATATGGAACTTGGGAAATTGTTACCATTTTGAAACATACTACTTGAGGTGACCTAAATCCCTGTTCCTACAATATTTTCACTTACATTTGGCTCCAGAATATAGTATTTTATTCTCTAAAGAAAAATATCAAGCATTGAGACACACACTTGTTAATCTCAGTGTTGGAAATGAGGAGATAGCAAGATTCTGAGGGCTCCCTGGATAGCCAGTCTAACTAATCCTGCACCCTGGGATGATTAGAGACTTGGTTTCAAAACAGGTAGATGGGATTCTTGGAGATTACACCTGAGTTTGTCCTCTGGCCTCCACTATACTTGCACACATGCGCAAGCACACACTTGCACACAGGCATGCACACACACATACATGAACGTACACACACACACACACACACACACATCCACAAGTAACATTTAAGTGTTCTATCTTCAGAGAAGAGGACAGTAGTAAAGTGTGTATCACTCTAGAGGCAGTGGGGCCTGGGAGAGTGGAGTCAATGGAGCCAATAAATGAGGCGGCTGAAAGTCTCATGCAATAGCCAACATTTTTTCAGAGCATCAGACAATCTTATCCCCTGTGGGTTAAAAAAAGTAACATGAGTAAAGTGAACAATCACAAGGGCAAGCTGTATGTGCAGGCAAGCAGCACTTGGTGGGCAAGATGCACACAAGCCGTATGTGGGAAAAAAACAAGTTTTTTCCACAGAGGCATATGAACAAGTAACAATAGCCAGTTGTAAGGAATAATCTAAAGTAAACTCACCCTTATCTGCTACACCTGGGAGGAGTACGGCAGCATAATCCAAGAACAATTCCGCGTATTTGAAGAAACAGAAGTCCCAAGACTCTTGTCTCTGTTTCTTTGAGTTTTCTTACAAGCACTCAGAAATCTCCTCACACAACTCCACTCTTGGACTGTGTTCCACCAGGAGAGAAAAGCTAAATGCAGATAGAAACAAGTGGAAGATTCTGGTTGGTCTTTCTTGGCCTCTGCTGACTAATTGACCTCTAAGAACAGACACTATGTTTCCCAGGACTTAACCTTGAAAGAGATGACGTTCAGAAAAAGAACAAGAAGTAACCAAGGCTACCAAAGGTACTGAATGTTACTTTGAAGGTTCAATAATTAACAAAGGGTCATATTGGTTTCCCTCTGAAACAATTTCATGCCTCCATTGTCAGCTAATATTAGACTATTATAGCATAAATTTACATTTTCTAAATAATACTTTAGAAAACATTTATCAATTCTTTTTTACAAAGGGATAATTAATTTTTAAATTGTGTATGTGTGTCTGTGTGTCTGTTTGTTTAGATCAGGGGATAACTTGGGTGGTTGGACACTGACTTCTACCTCATTTAAAGCAGATTATTTATTTATTTATTTATTTATTTATTTATTTATTTATTTATTTATTTATTTATTTTGCCGCGGCATATGCCAAGCTAGCTAGCCTCCAAGTTGCTGTAGGTTCTTCTGTCTCTGTCTCTGTCTCCTACCTCATCACAGGAGTTCTGGGATTACAGATGCATGCTACCATGTATAGTAGTGTGCTGCTGTGCCAGCCCAGCAAGGAAGATAGGGAGGTACCCTTATAGGTGGAATCCCTGCCAGATCTCAGCAGAGGAAACCACTGTCATGGAAAGTGCTATACTAGACAGTGGAAACCATGAGTGTCCCAGATCAGGTGTTTTTCTTGATCCAGAACACCACAGGTGATCTACTGATAGCACATGCAGATCATGTGCAATCAAACATCCCCCACATGAATCCAACACCTGCAGACAATACAAAATGCTAAGACCTAGGCATCCCCTCATCCAAAAGTACACAAATTATTTTATACCTAACTAAAAATAAAATTTCCACAACATTTTCTCCTTTCTGTATACCAAATCAAAACCAAAAAAATTGTTTTATCTCTACAACACAATTTAACACTACACCAGCAAAAGTATTTACAAGAGGAATAATCACAAGGGTTGCTAATGCACAGCACCAAATGAAACCAAACATCTATCAAGCTTTTCACAATGTCTTTGGACAACAGAAAAACATTATCAATGTCCAATTATCTGGAATTCACTCATGATCTTCTGGGCTCCTCCAAAGGGCTTGGATCACTTCTCTGGCTCTGCCCTCTGTAGCACACACAGCTTGTCTCCAAGCTCCCTCTGGCTTCACTCCACTGCTGCTGCTGTTCTTGGTGGTCATCCCATGGTACAGGCATCTCAAAAACTGCTGCAACTGGGCTGCACTTCACCAATAGCCTCTCCTGGGCTCTTTTTATGGTGCCAAGTCTCAAATTCTTTACATGACCTTTTCAATCTGGGCCTTCAACTTCTAATGAGGCTGCATCTTTACCAATGGCCTCTCCTGGCCCCTCAAAGTGCCAAGCCTCAGCTGCTCTCCAAAGACCCCCTTCCATGCCTTCAAAACCAGCACCACCTGGGTGACTCTTACAGAAGCAAGTTCAACTACCAGCATGAGATACAGCCTTGGCCAGTTCTGGAAGACAGTTTCTGTGTCTTGACCCCAAGGAAACACTTTCCAGATTTTAAGATAGTCTGTTTTGCAGGAAAAACAACTGGTAAGCTTGTCTGCAGAACGGGTTCCCTCATAGGGTGGAGTTGTCATCACCATAGCAGATGTGTCTTATCAGGACTGCCTCACCTCACCAGTATCTTGACAGGTTTACAGAAAACAAAGCAAACAAAACAAAATGAACTCTCTGAGGTCTGGAGTTTCTCATTCTTCCTTGTCTCTATGTTGGATTAGCTGGCATGATGTCATGCCCCATGTTGCAGGCACCATTTGTAGTAGTACACTTACTGTGGCAGTTCCCCAAAGGATATGGGGGAGCATTTTATACATGCAAACCCTTCCAGACCTCAGAAGAGGGAACTACTGTCTTGGCCAGTGCCACACTGGACAGTGGAAACCCAAGTGTCTGAACTTAGGTGTTTTTATTGATTCAGAATTCCTCAGGTGTTCTATTGATAGCACATGCAGATCATGAACAATCAAACATCCCTCACATAAATTCAATACCTGCAAACAATACAAAATGCCAAGACCTAGGGAGCCCCTCACCTAACAGTGCATAAAAACATTTTAAACATAACTAAAAAAAAAACTTCTACAACAACCATGTCTGATTTTTATGTAGATTCTGGAGATCTGAACACAAATCCTCATGCTTGCATGGCGAAAACTTTGTCTACTGAACTATTTCCTCAGCCTTCAAAGGAGTCATCCTTTCTTTTTATTCTTTGACAAATTCATTCATGTGTACTATGTATTTTATTCATTTTCCGCTCCAATTCTATATTACATCCTACTTCCACTCCCTATTAACCTCTACTTCCAACAAGTCCCCCTACAAAGGAATAATCTTAATGTAGAGAAGGATATTGTAAGTAGAGAATTGGCAGACAGGAAAGATAGAATCAAAGTAAAATATAACAACATTACTCAAGATTGAAAAACTACTCGATGCTCATGAAATTTATTATTTATTTCCCACTACTTATTATTAAAATAGATAATAAATTATCATTAATGAAACTAGTTTGTGTTTTGATTCTTCACTTATGTTTAGCAATGTATTGCTCCTTTCTCTTCTTCTCTGTAGTTTGATCTTCTCTTTAGAGCTCTCTCAGTTCACAGTTCTCTCTATAACTCTGTCTACTCAGTTATTTAACTCTCTTGGTAACTCCTCTGCTTGAATGATCAGATCTGACTTTTTGATTATTTCTAGTTCTTTATAATTGATCATGATACTTAATTTCCTTTATGCTTTGTAAACTTTGTGAGCTCATCTTTAGAACTATCTTCTGTAAAGTCCCTGTCACCTTTTTCATGGATCTATAGGGTTCAACTTTCCGCAGATGATCTGTCAGACTCACCAGCCCACATTAATTTTAGAAGATGCAAAGAGAAATCATCTAGCTCAGAGAGCAGTATACTTCTATCACAATCATCCTGAAGGATGACGATGATAAGGGCAGTTCATGATTTGCAGGCCGCCTCCTATCTGCTGTCTGCTTTTCGAGGCCTATAAACTAAGAAGGATTTTTACATTTTTAAATGATTGTTTTTCATTTTTAGTTATGTGAATATGCTTCTGTGTGTGTCTATGTGAGGGTATGTGCTTGTGTGAATGCAGTGTCCATGAAGACTAGAAGGGAACATCACATCTCCTGGACCTGGTGTTAAACAGGAGGTGGTAAACTTCTCTATGTAGGTGCTAGTAACCGATCTTTGGTCCTCTATTAAAGTCTGAGCTACATCTTTAGCTCCTGGGTTTTTACATTTTCAAGTGGTTGAAACAAATATGAACATTCTATGACATGAAATAAAATTTTCAGCATCTATAAGCAAATATTTCCTGGGGAACACCATGCCCAGTTGTATATATATAACTTTAATCCTCCAGAGGCTATTTAGTCATTCAACAGAGATCATATGAATCATAAAGTCTAAAATGTTTACTATCTAGCCTTTGAAGAAATACTTTGTTAGGTCATTTAATTGCAATCATTGCTGGTTTGAAAGTGAAAAATACACTCCTTAGATGTTTGTTAAAATTCTCTGCTGGTATAAGAATTTAGAAAATGAAATATCAAACGAGAAGCTGTTACTATCAAACCTTTAAAATGTTACAAGGACTAAACAGTCTATATACTCTCAGCACAATATGCCATTCCCCAGCATAACCACCAGATGGCGACTCCAGCGGCGCTTCAATAGTATCAGTGTTCTACTTAGGGAAACACACTAGTGTGTAATAAAATAAATAAATAAATAAATAAATGGGAAAAAAACCTCTCAGCAATATGCATGTTGAGATGAGCTAAATAATGACAAACTCAGAAGAGCTTTGGGGAAATTGAAAGCTTCTTTAGTGTAAGCAAGTCTTTGCTTGGTCTCAAAATAGAGTGTACAAAGAACGTACTTTCTAATAAGGCAGACACCGAACAACAGCGTTAGAGGACTGTCTTTTAAAAATCATCCTTGAGACTTCATTTTTAAAGTAAATTATTTTTTTTAATTTAAATTTTGTGTGGGGGCTGTCTGTGTATGACTCATCATCTTGTGTGGAGGCCAGAGAATGACCTGGGAGGCAGGGAGGTTGATTCTTTGTTTCCATCATGTGGGTCCATGGGATCAAACTGAGGTCTTCAGGCTTGGCAGCAAGTGATTTTATTCACTGAGCTATCTCCCTGGCCCAAGACTTTATTCTACAAAAGCAACACTACTTTTGGCTTTGTGATAGATGTTATAGTTTGGACATGATTTGAGCATGTTCTTCAAAAGATCATGTTCTAGAAGCTTGCTGAGAGTACCACCCTCACAGGGGATTATGTGGTTATTTCAGAACCGAGTTTCATACATGAGAATGGGTTGGTGTAAAACTGGTTCAGCTATCTCACTTCCTGTCTGACTTACCATGTAATCTTGTCCTCTCAAGTTTGTTCCCACCATCGTGGTGTCATCTGCATGAGATTTTTCACTGGGAGCCATGCACATGCCCATGTCACACTCTAGATCCTTAAGAAGTGGGCTGAATATCCTTTCTTTATATAGTATTCAACATGAGGTGTTTTTGTTGTAGCAACATGAAATAAATTAAGATGATAGATGATCTGCAGTTCAGGGATTTAAAAATACTGATTTCAGGAGATGTCTTCCATCTGGGGCCTGACTGGAAGGGCAGCTGATTGATAACATTATCAAGTCCAATAAGGTACAAGGAAATTGGGGCCTACTTCATGAGCAGCTGCTCAGACATGTGGGTAAGAGTGCAGTAAGCCCTGTCTCAAATTCCAGCAATCAGTGAAAGGGTCAGAAAGGGCAGTCAAGGCTCCATTCAAATGGAATGACCCTCAGGCAGAACTCTCTCAGGAATGCTCTGGCTGGAACAGAGTTTGAGGAAGTGTTAGATGGAATGAAGGCCTCTGTGATGAGATGCCAAGTACAAAAGCAACAGGAGCCACCCTAGACCCAAGCCACTAGACCTAAGTAGGATTGGCTTAGATTGACTCAGATGGGACTAATCTAGAGCCTGAGTGTTGAAGTGTCTCCCAATTATCAGGATAATAAAGGATCATGTAGTGGGTCTGTTCTTTTAATTCGTTGTCTTCAAATTGTATGCCTATTGCAAAAACCACATAACCTCTTGTGATAGAGTTAAGTGTAGAAATTTCCAGACGTTCATCTTTCAATGTACCTTCTCCTTTCTTATAGCATTAATTTTCTTCTGCAGTACTGATGATCAAATCCAGGACACTTTGTGAATGCTAGGCAGACACTCTACCACTGAGCAACATCTTCGGCCTATAAGTATAATATTCAAAGATGCTTCTAAACATATCAAAGCCCTTTAAAGGTCTGGTGCAAGATACTATAAAATGAGTGTTGTTTGTAAGACTCTAGCCTTTCAATCTTAGTTTTATATGATGAACTCATATAAATGTTTGAACAGTGGTCCTTGTATAAATCAAACAAAGAATTGTTTCCTTGTATTCTTATTTTTGAGACAGGGTCTCATGTAACCTAGCTCGGCCTTGAGCATGATGTATTGGTAAAGATGATCTTGAACTTCTGATCATCCTGCTTCCACCTCCTGAATATCAGTGTATGCCACTATACCCAATTTATGCAGTGTTAGGTATTGAACTCAGGACCTTGTGTGTGATAGGTAATCATTCTACCAACTGAGCTATATGCCCAGCCCCAAAGTTTCTTTGAAAAGTGACAAAATCAACCTTTTTATATCGCCATTTTTTTTTAAGAAGAAGTAATTTCAATAGAGTCTGAGGGTCTACAAACTCACATGATGACACAATAGATATGGTCATAATACCCATTTATACACCAGAGAGTCTGGTAGTTGCCAGGACAAGAAATACCAATGATGAAGTACCTGGTATAGGCTTAGGAGCTTCCTGGAGAGTCCCTGGTATATGCCCACATTCATAGATTGAAAACTATAGTCTGATGTTCATGGATGAAAGCAATAGCAATAGACACACTGGCTCAAAAGAAATAATTCAAGATCTGGGTGAAGTAGCCTATGCCTGTGTTCCCAGAACCCAGGAGCAGGAAGATCAAGAATTTCAGTCTACACAAGGCTATAGCAAGACCCTGTCTTTAAAAAAAGAAAACTTGAACATCCATATGCTGGTAGTCTTTAGACTCCCTCAGCTTTTGTTCCAGGTGGGTCCACCTGCCTGTGGCAATTTGCTGTCCATATTCAGGACAAACCTTCCCACTCCCCCCACCCCCCACCACCTGGTTGTCTGCCTCATGTGCTAATCTTCTGCTCATACACACTCACAGACAGTGTGCTTTACTCATTCCTTAGGCATCTCTCAAATCTGAGATCAAGATGAACCATGGGAGGAATTTTAACCTCAAAGAGGAAGATACAGAGATGTAACTGCCTCTTTGAGGGAGATTAGGATGAAAAACGAGATCATCATTGAAGGACACATTGTCAAGCTCACTCCATTCACATTGGGCTTATCATTGGCCACATATTCTTTGGCCAATATTACCCAAGGATACACGGAAGTTCAAGGTAGATGGGAAACAAGGCCCAGAAAGCATTGGCATGTTACTTTGTACTACTGTTTTACTTTCTAAGGACAGCCACAGTGAAGTATATCAGGTGGCTTTCAGTAGAAATCATTTATCATGTCACACTTTTCAAGTTCAGAAGTCTAAAATGAAAGTGTCAGTAGGGCCATATTTCGTTCAGTGTCTCTTAGAGGAGGTCACATCTGTTCCTATTTTATCTTCTTAGAGTGGCTAGCAAACCTTGGTTTATAGAGGGATCATTCTGATCAAAGCCTGTGCTGTCATGTGGCTGTTTTCACTCACCATCTTGCCTCTTTTTCACAAACACACAAGTCAGATTGGAGGAAGAACCTTCCTCACTCCACTGTGACTTTAATTCTAATTCTAATATACTGCTTCCAAATAAATTCAGATCCTGGAAATTAGAAAATGTGTTGTAGGGAGACAAAATGCAATCTACAGCAATTCCTCTGAGTTTTCTAAACTGCCTTGAGTTAAAGAAAGCTATTCATTTTAGCTGTATATAATCTGTTGACTTCTTCTTCTCCCATTATGGAGAGTGGGAACCTGAAGGAATGTAATCGAACTAGCGCTACACTTCCCAGCTGACCTTGATACAAGGTTCTTCTCACCCATCACATGTGGATAGATACAAGGTTCTTCTCACCCATCACATGTGGATAGAATGGAGGTTTGTCAGCTCAGCTTGGGTCTTCAAAGAAACTGATGCTAGAACAATGACATAGCTCAGCTGGTCGAGGCACTTATTGACAAGCCTGATGACCCACACAGTAAGAGAGAACTGACTCCCACAAGTTCTTCTCTGACTTCCACACTCAAGCTATTATGTGCTTGACCATGCACGCACAAAATACATAAAATACATACAATTTAAAAAGAAACTGATTCTATTTGTGTTGTTTTGTTTTTTTAGCTTTTCAAGTTTTTTACCGTGAGTAGACAACTAAAAGACTTAAGAGGGGCAAATATCCATTCAAGGAAACTACTTGCTCGGTGACTAAAAATATATAAATTGATTTGTTGTGGGAGTACTGAACTTCTGTCCTCTATGTTTAGTCATTGAACTTAAGTGCTTTCTTTGCATGTTACAGCAGCTACTAAAGCAGCCAAACAACACAGTTGATTTTTCTTGTTATCAAAATCATAGTGAAGCTGAAGTTCTGCTGAGTGTACCTTTAAATTCTAATGTGAGTTCAAGTGAATAATTAAAAGAAACCAAAAAGCAAAAGGTTGTAATCTCTAATCTTTGGACAGGTCATAGGGATAGATACCGTATACTATATTTTTTCCAAAGTAAACTGTCCTTAGGTGTTCCTGTTGTGGAACTTTATTTTTAATTATGTATAAAATTGTTTTATGCACTGTTGGGTGAGGGTCTATCTTAGATCTTGGCATTTTGCATTGTCTACAGGTGCTAGATTTCTGAGTGGGGTGTTTGATTGCTAATGATCTGCATGTGCTATCAGTAGAATACCTGAGGAATTCTGAAAGAATAAGAACTCCTGAGCTCAGGCGCTCAAGGTTGGTATGGTGCTGGCCATCACAGTGTTTGCCTCTTCTGAGGTCTGGCAGAGTTTGAATATGTGATTATGCCACTGTGTTATCCTTGCTGAGCCACCACAGTAGGTATATAGCTACATGTTCCAAGTATTTTCATTATACTATTAACTTTTTTCTTTCATTTTCTTCTTGGTTTTTATTGAGAGGGTGTATCCCAGGCTAGTCTCCAATTTCCCAGGAAGCCAACGATGACCTTGAACTTCGGATCTCCCTGCCTCTAACATTATTGGCTTTGATTTAGGTCTGAGGATCAGATCTAGAGCTTTGTCTTTGTTAGGCAAGCACCCCAACAATTGAGCTACTCATCTAGCTTGTAACTTAATTTTTAAACACTTTTTTGTTGTTTAATTGTACATTGCTATTAATAATAGAGTAACACATTGTCTTTATACCACACACATAAGGAGAAGATTAAGGAGATGGAGGGGACAGTGTGTACTTCATTAATTATTTTATTTTCATTTATCATTTCAGTATTATGAGCTCTTATCCAGTTTCTAGATGCAAACGGAAAGATATTCTACTTTTCAGAAGCCAAATAGTTTCATCATGTAGCTTTTTATGAATTCCTCTGGAGCAGACATCTGTGACAATTACTTCTAGTCATTTCAGGGGTGTCAAGAAGAACACAATAAAGTTTAAGAGAGGTAAGAGATGATGTTACTTCACCCTATACAAAGGTTGTAGACAGTAGAAGGCTTTTATAAAGGCATATTCTTATGGTTTTGACAGACTTA
Source organism: Cricetomys ansorgei (assembly GCA_026225945.1). NCBI lineage: Eukaryota > Metazoa > Chordata > Mammalia > Rodentia > Nesomyidae > Cricetomys > Cricetomys ansorgei. The sequence goes on from JAMJFZ010003396.1 coordinate 11,757,600, forward strand.
CCAGGTGGAGAAGTTCTTTATGTGGATGAAGTTCTGTCCCACAGGGAGTGATTGGCAATGATTGACTGTGACCATTATGTAGAGCCTCTACTGGCATCTTCCAGGCAGAGACCAAGGATAGTGCTCAACATCTCACAGTGAAAAAGTTAGTTCACTGGTACAGTCTGGACGTCAAATGTCTTCCACATGCTCATGTATTTAAACGTTTTAGTTTCCAGCTGGTAGCACTATTTCGGGATGTTGTGGAACTCTTAAGAGTTGAGATCTAGCTGGCAGATGTGGATCTCTGGGTCCTGAAGTTTCTCATCTGGCTCCACTTCTAGTCTGTGGCTGTTTGTTGTTCCACAGAATCATAATAAAGTGTGCTGTAAAGTGACCATTGCAGCTCCAGAAAACATGCTGACCCCACCAACAGCTATCAGCTAAAATGTAATCTTCTTCCCTCTAGTTGCTTCTTGTCAGTTATTGGGTAGTAATAATGAGTAATTATTATTAGTAATAATACATCCTCCGCCAAAGAATCTCCCAGTTCCTGGAACATGAGAAACCCTGACTTAAAGTAACCAGGGAAAAGAATCTAATTTAGGGACTCTGATGAAGTTTATTCCAGAGTCAAAGCTGAAGTTTCAAACAGTAATGTGAGAATTCTGAGAATTAAGGACTAATTTTGACTCAAACCTGTTTATGTGCCAGCCAGTTTAATCACTGCTTTCCTTGGGCAGGAGGACTCTTTACATCAGTGATAACATACTGAGAAATGATTTTTTTTGCAGAATATTTAGCTGTAGGGGCAAAAATGCATGATATAATAATATTTAACTGAAAAAGTGAAGTGTAAAACCTGAAGTATGATCCTGATTCATTGCTTTTAAATAAGTACATGGATAAGAATATTAAAGAGGGACCTACAAAATGAAATATACTCATGTCTCTTGGTGTGAGGGCATTCCTTTTTACCATTAAGTTCATTGCATACATTTTCTACATTGAATGTGTATTATGAACTACAAAGCAGGGCAAGGAGGAAAAAATTAGAGAGGAGAGACCCAATCTCTTAGGGTTGCTATTACTTTAACACCATAACTGAGCAGAGAGACCTGCTTTTTGTTAAACTGTTTATGTCTGTTCACCTTGGCTTTATTCATGGATTGTATGGTACAGATGTGGTGGGATAAATAATTATCCATATCTATATAAATCTAAGCAAAACGTGACCAGTTAGATCACCTGACCAAATGTGCTTTGAAAGACTTGATTTTCCTTGTGCTGCTTTGACTACTGTTGGATATTCTTTCGAGTTTATAAAAGACATAAATAAACATTAGCTACAACTATGTCAAATATTCTTAGGCTAATAGTGGGTGCAAAAAGAAAAAAATATTTTAATCAGTTTTAGTATTTGTAGTAAATGCTTCCTTTACTAAAAATTCCAAGTACTGACTGCTGATGGTTCTTCATCTACCGTTTTCCAAAATTCAACTGAGTCATCTTAGAACTTTGGCTTCTGACCACAAGGAAAGAAAAAGAAAAAAAAGAAAGGAAAGAAAAGAAAAGAAAAGAAAAGAAAAGAAAAGAAAAGAAAAGGAAAAGGAAAAAAAACCTAAGATAAACAGTATGGAACAATTAAAAAATACTTACTAGTTTTCTCCTTCTAATTAGGAATGTAGCAAGATACAGTAAGGTTCAGGACTCTTCTTCATTTAGTTGTAATGATAGTTTAAAAGATTTCATCAAAAAAATCTAGGAATGATCTCCCCAAACACAAGAAATCATCTTTTCCAAAGTGAAGCTGACAGGGTTTGGAAGCCAGTTACAAATTTTATATTCAGTTAGCCAAATGGACATTCTGATTAGTAATGCTAAAAATAAGAGTCCAATTTATTGTTTTTATTTATTATTATTAAACCATTTGCTGGGCAGTGGTGTCACACACCTGTAATCTCAGCACTCAGGAAGCAGAGACAGGTGGCTCTCTGAGAGTTTGAGGTCAGCATGGTCTCCAGAGTGAGTTCCAGGACAGCCAAAGGTACGACAAAGAAACCCTGTCTCAAAAAAACAAAACAAAACAAAAATTAATAAACACTTGTTCACATGTACAAAAAATGTACAAAGTGATATGCGGCAAGTCTGTAAGAATACCATTGAGTTTGTTTTGTGTTTGGCCATCTACTGTGCATAGGGCCAACCCTTAAGTTCCATTAGGGTAATTTTCACCTTCAGTTGGCATTTGGAGAATGCCAAGGAAACTTTTTTGTTATCACAACTTGGAGGTGGAGTTACTACTGTCATCTTGGGTAGATGCCACAAACACTGACTTTGAAGTATATTTTCAGTAGATACACATCTCAACTACCCTGATCCTAGTCCCAAATTGGGTTAGATGTTTTAAACTATTTGTTACTGCATATTAACTGACAGAGGCTCCAGATCCATAAATCTAGGAATTTTACACACAAACTTTGCAACTTACAAATAATTTAAAATTGCAAAAACTGATGGCTTTGTGTACTTTAAGTTAGCATGTATTCTTATATAGAAATTTCTCTTGGCTCTTGGAGTTAAGAGTCTATAACTTCTACTTCTCTTGTCAGTTCACTCTTTAGTAGATCTGACATAAAGGGGGAGTAGGAGCTCCAGTGGGACTTTGAGGGAGAAAGGGTCTGGTCTTTACTCTTTGCTTCTTATTCCTGACATTCTCATGACAATGGCATCATTTGGTAGTAGTAGTTAGTGCCAATTTTCAGGGTTTTCTTTTCATCAGATTTCTAGAGCAAGCTACATGGGACCTGTCATAGCTACCTGTACCAGCCAACTAGTGTTCCCTTCAGAGGTCTGATACTCAGTTCCATATGACCCATATTCAGTTCTCTTAGGCACTGATCACATCAAAATCTCACCCTTAATCTCTCAGCTCTATGGTCACTGCTGCTTCTTGACATTACAATGTCTTTTTTAAGCTCAGTGGCCCCATTGTATTGCTTTAGTACCTTCAGACTCATTCAACTAATTTCTCACATTAAATTCTTTCTGCTCAAACATGTATGATGATCTTCATTTCTCTGAATGGACTCTGACAAGATAAGCCTCTTTAAATAAAAAGTTACGTATATAGATATTCTTTCCTGCATGTGTGTTTGTTTACCACAAGGATGCTGTCTCTGTGGATGCTAGAGATGCTAGAAGAGGACATCGGATTCTCTGGGCCTGGAGTAGAAAGTTGTGAAGGGTCTTGTGGGTACTGGGAATAGAATATGGGTCATCTGGAAGAGCATCCAGTGCTCTTAATGACCAAGCCAGCTCTCCAGCACCAACATAAACTTTTAAATACAAGTTTATAACAGTCGTTATTTATCTTAAACAAAAATATGAATAAGTATGAAAAGCATAATTTTAAACTGTGTTTGAGGCAAGTTCAGTAAAGAACTCCCCTCCATTGTATGATAGATAGAAGATTAAATATACAAAACAAAAAAATACTGAACGTTGCAGGAGATGAGCACCAAGTTACATATACAGATCTACCACCAATTCAATAGCAGATTTCTCTTTTACCTTAAATATTGTTTCCTTATTTTGCAGTTTTGCCACCTTGAGAATCATGTATTGTAGAGCATTTCTTCTCTGATCATGTTTACTTGAGCTCTAAGTTCTTCTAAGCTTTTGTGGCCATTTCCTTTCTTAAATCTGGGAAATTTTCCATTACTTTCATTGCATATACTTTCTATGCCTTTAATTATTGTCTCTGCTTCTTCTTACTCCATGGATTCTTAGGTTTTGTCTCTTTATCATATCCCAGAGTTCCTCAAAGCTGTCACCTTGCTTTATTTTTTTTCCTTTTAAGGTAGTTGTGATTATTTATATTACTTGTTATATTAGTTAGGGTTTCTATTACTGTGAAGCGATACCATGAAAACAACTCTTTTTTTGTTGTTTGTTTGTTTTTTCAAGGCAGGGTTTTTCTGTTGTAACTCTGACTGTCCTAGAACTCACTCTGTAGACCAGGTTAGCCTCAAACTCACAGAAATCCACCTGCCTCTGCCTTTTAAGTGCTGGGATTATAGGTGTGCACCACCGTCACCCAGCTGACAGCAACTCTTATAAAGGAAAATATTTAATTGGGACTGACTTACAGTTCAGTATTTAGTCCATTATCATCATGCCAGGAAGCATGGAGGTGTGCAGGCAGATATGGTGCTGGATAAGGAACCAGTACCATGTCTGTATCCAGATCTGAAGACAGCAGGAAAAGAGAATAATGCTTTGCCTGGCTTGAGCATCTGAAACATCAAAGCCAACACCCAGTGACACTCTTCTTCCAACAAGCCCATGCCTCCTCCAACAAGGACACTCCTAATAGTGCCACTCCCTATGAGCCTATGGGGGCGATTTTCATTCAAACCACCACATACATTAAGTCGACTTCACACAATTTAGAATCACCTTGGAGACAAATTTCTAGGCATATCTGTGAGGGAATTTCTAGATTAGGTTAGTTGAGGTGAGTAGACTCACACTAAATGTGACTGTCACTATTCCATGGGATATGGTCCCAGACTGAATAATCAAGAGAAAGGGTAGTGAGTAGAGCCATTCATCCTCTGCTTCTTGATTAGAGATGCAATGTGACCAGCATCTTTTTCCTCCTGCCACCATGCCTTTCTTGTCACAATAGACTGATCCTATCCACCTGTAGGTTAAAAGAAATAATTCCTCTTTTAAATTGCTTCCTGTTAGGAATTTTGTCACAACAATGCAGAAAATAAAGTTGGTAAAGTACTATTTACTCAGTTTTGGTCTCCATCGACAATATTCTTTCTTCTGCTTGGTCTAGTTAACTGATCATTTTTTAATTACTTATTTATATATCTTATGTATGAATGCTCTATCTGCATGTATGCATGCATGCCCAGAAGAGGGAATCAGATCCCATTGTAGATAGTTGTGAGCCATAATGTGCTTTGCTGGGAATTGAACTCAGGACCTCTGGAAGAGCAGCCAATGTTCTTAACCCCTGAACCATCTCTTCAGCCCCCTAATTGATCATTGGAGACAGAGAGATAGCTCAGAGATTAAGATTACTTGTTGCTCTTGGAGAGGACTTTGGTTCCCAGCATCCATGTGGTGGCTTTCAACCATCTGCAATTCCAGTTACAGAGGATCTAGTGTTGACTTCTGGTTTCCATGAGGATGACATGTATGTACATGCTGCACAGATACATGTGTAGGCACATAAAAGAGAAACAAATATTAGGTGAAGTAAATGTTTATCATATTTGCATTGATAATATACTTCAATCAAGGAAGGCATCAGAGGAAAAGGGTAATTTAAATTGGGTCTTTCACAGTGAGAACAAGTGTTCTATGTGTACAGGGTTGGAGGTAAATTGTTAAAATAGGAACATGTATGAGAGATGAGATGTTTGTGGGAAATGTATGTACTATTTGGGGGGATGCTTTGTGGGAGAAGTAATTTGATGGGCAGCGAAAGAGGAGGTGTGGGTGTACAATTGTGCTGGATATGGGCTGTGGTTAGGTCTGGAGAACTTGTGACACGCAAGGCACAGAATTTATACTGCAATTTAGAGGAAGCCATCATACAGTTTGAAACAAGGAGTTGACATAAATTTGTCTGAGCTTTTGAGAAATGATCCATAGCACCAATGAGGAAGAGAATCACAGGTACCCCAGGGAGGAACCATCTCTATACAGATTGATAATGGTAAAGCCATGAACCAAAATAATGGTCATGGAGGCGAAGAAACAGACCTAGTAAGTAATCCAGCATTAAACAAAACAGAACAAAAAACCTACTCAGTGAGCACCAAGAAACTGTGAAAAACAAGGACTGGTGACAGAATGAAAGACCCTTTACTGAATGAGAAATTCAGACACAGCCAGTGTTACCTTCTCTATTGTACCCCCAGAGGACATTCCACATTACTCCCCCCTCCCCGCCCCCATGCTTTGTACATACTAGGTACTCAAGAGGAACTTGTTGAATAATTTATTTATTTAGGCTAATTTCCTTTCATGACCATCTTCTCACGTCTATGTTGGAAAGAAATTTGTTTTTAAAATCATCTTTGAGCTCATGGAGGAAGGTGGTAGATTAGAGACACCCGGCACATTCCTGCATCTCTATGAGTCTGAAGCAAAACATGAGGTGCATGGCTTCAGGATGGGGTGGGTGATGTTAAAAGGCACAGGAGTGCAGCTGTAAACAGTAGATAGCATCAGGCAAAATCTAGAAATATCGAGCTTCAGATTTGTTAAACAAACAACGGAATCTAACATAGGTAGAGCACTGTACAAAATCATAGAAAAGGAAGATAATCCCACTCCATAGTGCTTTAAGCAGAAGAGAAATGCAATGCCATAGGTTTTACAGTTACACAGCCTACAACTCTGAAAAAAAAACAAGGACACATAGTTTAAGATGGGAGATCCTCGACTCATACAGCAAAGGATCCAACCCCAGATTCATTGTGGGCTCTGAGCACTGGTGGTGATTAGGATGCTCACCTGGTACATAGGTCTACATGTTGAGACGAGCAGGCCATTCTCAAGAAGGAAATGGAGGGTGCATACATTTGGGAACTGTGGTCTAATTTCTGGGAGAAATAGTGGATTAGCTCTGTGTGGATATGAGTATCTGTGGTAGGGGTATTGGCAGGGACAGAGCCTAGCATGGCCCAGATAAGCATGATCCCTCAGGGCGTACACTCACCCAGAAGCGCAGATTGTTTTGGTTTGATTGTATACTTCCAGATATCCAGACATTTGCTGGAAATTCAACTGCTGTTGGATATTTCCCATATCCACGTGGCATTGGCAGAGCACCTCTGATGGAAGGAGCATCCAACTGGGCAGTCCATGTTCTCAGCTCACAGAAAAGGCTTGAAAATTGGTCTTGTACTCACTATATTGCTAGGCTGGAATTCCACCCCCAGCAGTCACAGTTGCTATCTTATCACAGAGGAAAAAGGCAGGGTGGGGCTCAACCTCCAAACAGCCCTTTCTGGTCTGGCCTGTTTGGACTTCACCAAGAAATCAATACCCTGTGCTCTTTTTCCAAATAAACTACAAATGACAAGCTGGAGATGGGGGATGAAGAAGCAAAGTATTCCCATCCTCAGCGAGGAATAATTACTGACTGCTTTTTTCTAATTGTTTTGTCTTGCTTTGTATTTGTTTTGTTTTCCTTCATTATTGTTTCCTATGTATTTTCATCTCTCCCTTATATTAGCATTTATTCTTTCCCCCTTTCTCACTCTTTATTTTGATTAATTATTCGTACCTTAACTTTCACTAATTTTTAATTGAAAAAATATTTTTTCATACAATATGTTCTGATCACAGTTTCCCTCCCCTCATCTTCTCCCAGATTCTTCCCACTTCCCCACTCATTCAATTCTATGTCTTTCTTCTGTCTCTCTTTAGAAACCAAACAGGCAAATAAAAAAATAAACAAACTAGAATAGAATAAAGCAAACAGGAAAAGAAAAACACGAGAAGCACATGCACAGACACACACACACACACACAAAGGGACACATACGTGCACACACAGAAAACATATGAAAATACAAAATCTGAAATCATAATATACAAACAAAAGGCCAGTAAAGTAAAAAAAAAAATGCCCAAAAAATTATGAGACAAAAAAAATCACTGAAAGTACCATTGAGTTTGTTTTGATTTGGCCGTCTATTGTTGGGTATAGGGCCTGCTCTTAAATATGTTTTGTTTCCCTAGTGAGACTGTATTGGAGAAAACAAATTTTTCCTTTGTTAGGGGTTGAAGCATGTGTTTACTTCCCCTCCTAGTGATGGGACTCCATTAGGCTTAGTCATGTACCTGCTTCTACTATCTCTGTGAGTTCATATGCGCATCAGTCCTGTTGTGTCTGGAAGACATTGTTTCCTTGGTATCTTCCTTCCTCACTGGCTCTAACAATTTTCCCACCTCCTCTTCCACAGTTTCCCTGATAGGAGGGATTCAATGGAGACATCCTACCTAGGACTGGGTGTTTTAATGTCTCTTACTCTCTGCATGTTATCTAGTTTTGGGTCTCAGTATTTGTTTCCATCTACTGTAGGTAGAAGCTTCTCTGATGATGGCTGAGCAAGACACTCATCTGCTTCCCCAGCTGGTGGAGAATCAACTTTCTCTAATTTTTAAATTCCCAGTTTGTCCTACAAGTATTCTAGTGCCTTTCTTTTCTACCGATACTGGGATATAGTTATTCTTTCCAACTGTTTCATATTGCAGTTAAATAAATGATTTGTTTTCAGTTGTTGCAATTATTGCAATCCGTTTTCTGTCCTTTGAGATGAAATGGGAATTGAGAAAACTGAAAGAGATATCCATACAAAAAGATGTATAAATCTCAATATAGAAACATAAGACATGTGAAAATTCAAAGCAACCTAACTCTTCTGAAAGTTAATACATTTTAAAGAATTGAAGCCAAAAGTATTGAAATGGTTGAAATAGCAAACAAATAATTCAAAAGTCTAGTTTTAAATTTTTAAAAATTATCAGTGATGTCAGAGAGGATTCAAATAAACAGAGAACAAACAAACAAATAGAGAGTTCAATTGAACAATCAGAAAACAAATTCATTGACTTGGATGAGAAATTCAACAAAACATTGTTGGAGGAAAGAAAATAGAAATTTTGGTAATGAAAAGACCAATAAATTGAATTTTAAAAGCACTGGGAAATGTGACAAATACTTGATCAAGCAGAAGAAATAATAATATCAGGAATCAAAGATAAGGTTGAAGAAGTATAAAAGCAAAGCTGCAATAAAGAAAGAATAAAGAAAAAAATCACCCATCATGACTATGATTTTCAAGAACTCTAGGACATGATCAAGAGACTAAACCTTAGAATCTTTGGAACAACAAAGGAAGGATCTAGATATCAGCCAAAGTCATATAAAATATATTTATTGAAAAAAATATATATATATATATTCTCTGAGGCTTGGTGGGGGTGGAGAGTATTGATAAAGATTGTCTCATTTAGTGCAGAGCATTCAGTCTCTTATTCTAAGCACTTTGACCTACATCTTTGTACTCCTTCATGAGAAGATATTATTGTCAGTTGATAGCAGCTAGGAGAGGGAGAATCATTCTCTCTTGATGACATTTTCACTAGCATGGAAATCTAGCTTTCCCATGCTCCATAACCATGCACATGTAGGCGTCATGGATCCAGTGAGTTGTGTAAAAAAAAAAAGCCACACGCACACACACGAAGTTGGGAGTAGGACATGTTGGGAGGATAAGGAGTGGATATGATCACATCTCATTGTATACATGTATGAAATTCTCAATAATAAAGAGACACTATAAAAAAAAAGATGCAGACTGATTGATTTCCATCTTTCTCCCAGAAGAGATAGGATTCTGAGTATACTCTTAAATGCTTCACAGTTTTCATTCAATGCTATAACTTGAACATCTGTTCATGTTGGAATCTAGGGGATGTCAAGGCATTGCATTTGAACTTGCCTTTCTGTAGTTACCTTGTTAAATCAGTCTTCTGCATCATCTGATTTTTAAATATGACAGTGCAGCTAAATAGATTTCTGAATATCAGTAAAGACACATATAACTCACATATTTATGTGCATTAAATTATTTCTACCTGCAGAATGAATGGGACAAATGTATTTTTATAGGATCTTAAATAACTCTAGAAAATACACAGAAAACTCATTTTGAATCAAACTATGGAGCAATAACAAATATGTGCATGGGGAATTATTTTCTTAATTGTAGACTGTAGAGGAATGTTTGATCTTTTAATCTTCCAGTATGGCTGCTTTTGGGTAGAAAGAATGTTGGTACATCTTTAATCCCAGTATTCAAAAAGCAGTGGTAGCAAACATCTTTAATCCCAGTATTCAGAAGGCAGTGGTGGTCCATGCCTTTAATCCCTAAAACCGAAACAGAATGTGTAGCAAACAAAGAAGGAAGAGCTCAGAAGGAGTTAGAGTAACTTACAGAAGAGTCAGTTACAGCAGGCAGAATGGGGCAGTGAGAGGTCACAGAGACACAGAAGTTGTTTGAAGAGTCTGAGTTCATAGGGAGCTAGTCAGGGAGCCTCAGTTGGCAATGGAGGCTTAAATGTTCTAGATTGTATGGAGGCTGAAGCCTTCCAGTTCTAGGTTTAAGGGTAGATTGTCTGGAGGTCGAAATGTTCCAGGGCTCTGGTACTAAGGACAGATTATTTAATTAGACAAAGAATAAAAGCTTTTGCCCTAAATCAACCACCACATCTGGCATGAATCTACACCTACATTTAATGTTTTAAATGAAGATTTATTTCTTAAGTTTATTAAAAGTTAAATTATGTTGTCGATCTTATTCTGCAATTGTATGTTTAATAGTAAAACAACTAAAATCTATTTTTGTCATAGCAAATTTACTTTTTAAAGTTTTATTGTCTGCTATATGGGATTTGCATGAAGGTTTTGGAAACAAGGACATGTTTTCATAGACCACAGTAACCTAATAATTTAAGCATCATAATAAAGTTCAAAACAGAAAAGAAGTTAATTTTTACTTTCAACATTGATTAGAAAACAGAAGCCTGGAGTCTTCTTCAAAGGAATTCAATCAATCCTAGATTTGAAAATCCAAGATTTTCAAAAGGAAGGGAGCAGTTTTGTATGCACCCAAATACTGCAGCAAAGTTGTGATACAAACATCAAGCTTTCAAAAATGAGCCAAGAGGTTGTATGTAAGCAGATCTCTCTTTTCTGCACATCTTTTAGAGATTACTGCCTTTATCCCACCTGTGTACTGAGAAATTATATCCCACCTTTCAAGGAACAACAAAATATAAGGTGCAACCTAAATTGGATGGGGTGCCAGGAAGAAACAGCCTGTTCAAATATTGTTAGGCAAGTATCATTGATTTTTTTCTGAGATAAAACTGGGTTTTGAGAGTATAATCTGTAATAATCTCCATTTCCCAATGAGTCAGTGGAGGAGAGGATCACAGATGAACCAACTACAACCTATCTGAGTGTAGCTAACTTCCTATGTAACATGCATTGGAAAGATTCAAAGCTCAAAGATATGGCACGTATGACTTTTATTTTATCTCCTAGTCTCTAAATAATATCATTTAAAAATCAGGGATGGGTTATTTTTCTGTATGTGTGTGAGGGTGTACACACATGTGGGTGACCATGGAGGACAGAAGAAGGTATCAGATACCTGGGATAAATCAGATACACTGAGGCGGGAGTTACAGGTGATTGTGTTCCACCTGACTTGGGTGCTGGGACCCAAACTAAAGTTCTCTGAAAGAGCAGCAAGCACCCTTAATAGCTGAGACATCTCTCTAGTCTCCGGGCATTAACTTTTAAGTGGTATTATGAATGCTACTATTTCACTTGTGGCCTGGGGGTTGTTTTTTGAGAAATGTTTTTCTGAGTGTCTTTTGAAATTATGTTTATTCCTTTTCCTACTGTATAGGATAACACCATTTACAAGACAATTTCTTTCTATTGCTCTTGTGCAAACTTTCCCTGTAAACAAAATTTATTCACTGTAAACTGGGGTGACCATCACACTCTGTGTTGAGTTTTAATTGTTAATTATGTGAGGACAGCCTTTTTGAGTCATAGTATTCAGTATTTTTCCTGGGGAAACTTGAACAAACATCTACTCACAGCAGATAGGATGCTCAAAGCAGGTCAGAGGAATGATTCCACCCAAGTCTAGATGGTGAACTGATGAGATTATTAGACTTACTGGAGTAGGGGTTAGAGGTTACTTAAAGGAATGTGACTATGCAGACAGAGTATACCTCCCACCCCCCCACCCCAGTTCTTTTACCTTCCACACTCTGTATACTCTCTCTAGTAACTCTGGGAAGTACCTATTGCTGGGGCAGAATTAAATCAAGTTGGTAGAGGGGCACAGGAGGGAGGAGTTATAATCTCAGGAGATGGCCTAATAACTCTCCTCATTCCTTCCTTGTACAAGGGATTGTCAACAGGGTAGACCTTCATAAGGGTCTCTTTCTGGTAATCATAAGTGTCTGTGATCAAGATGGTAATAGCTATTATGATGGGAAGACACTGTTTTATGTAGTTGCTCTCTTAATACTTTCTCAGTTCCTTATTAGTGTACTTTCTAAATATTATCTAATTACTCTATTAATCAATAAGTATCTTTAAAAGGTCCATTATGTTAAAATAACATTTAACATGCAAAAGCATTTATATTCATATATATGTATTAGTTCTCTTTCTGTTTGTGTGATATTGTGTGATAAAACATGATAACCAAGTGTATTTAGTTAGGGTTCCAGGGTTCTTTAGAGTAATAGAATCTATAGAATGAATCCCCCCTTCTCTCTATATATATATGATTTATTAGGATGACTTACAGGCTGTAGCCCAGCTAATTCAACAAGGGCTGCCTATGAACAAGAGGTCCAAGAATCCAGTAGTTGTACAGTCTATGAGGCTGGATGTCTTACCTGGTCTTCAGTATACTAAAGAATTACAAAAATTCTAATGCATGTGAAGGAACAGACTTGCCAGCAAGGTGAGAGCAAACAGGCAAAGAACAAAATCTTCCTTCTTCTGTCCTTATATAGGCTTCCAGCAGTGTGGCCCAGATTAGAGGTGTGTTTTTCTTGATCAAAAGATCTGGACTAATGGTATGCCTTTCTACTTCAAAGATCCAGATTAGTATATCTTCTTATTTCAAATTAAGTAAAGTTTCCTTTAAAATAAAATTAAGTAAAAAATCCTCATAGGTGTGACCCTTAATTTTTGTATTTTAGTTAATTCTAGACATAGTCAACTTGACAACCAAGAATAGCTATCATAAATTTACCCCTTTTTAACTTGACAATCATATCTTCTGTTGTGATTATTTTTCAAATCAAAACAATAAATAGGTCATAATGATGCCTAGGCATGATATAAATGTCCCTAGTATGACCATTATAAATTTAGAATAGGTGGCAAAGTCCCTTGAGGAACATTATTTTAGTATCTTAAATTTAAATTTGATAACCATTGATGTTTTCTTAATTGATATAGCATTACATGATAAAGAAAATTGAGTAAAGAAAACACAATTATTTGTACAAACAAATTTCTAACAAAATATGACAGAAACACTCTGTCAATTATAATCCTCATTTCTGCAACTGTTCATGTGGCCTTGGCTGGTGTTTATAACTACCTTCCTCTACGCATTCTGTATTTCCTCCACCTTCAGCAAGCACCTCAGCAGGTCTTGGCTCATTTCCTGGAGGAGAGACCCACACCTTCATTCCTGATGGGTCTGTGCCCTTTTGTCATTCTGCCATTACCCCATATCCTTATAGTCTATTCCCACACATATTCCCCAGACTTTTGCTGGAATAAATTAGCAAACTCATAAAACTCTTTAATAGTGCAGTGCACTTCCTTGTGGACTACACGTTCTCCCTCCCCTCTGGGAGCCTGTTTTGCCTAAAGTCTGGTTAGAGGTCTAGAGGCAAGTATTTGTAGGCCCTGAGGGACATCAGTGTTGTCTCGCCTGGCATCTTCCTCAGAGAAAGTCACTGCTGGTTTAGCAGACAGTGAAGGATTAATTTCCTCAGTCAGAGGTGAAAACAGCAGTATTTCAAGGGATAGGACTGAAGGTAAAAAGACTACTACCTCAGATGAGATAAAGCCTTGAGAATCTGAGGGTTGGTTCAAAGTTTTCAGCTTCAATATTTATTTCCCACACATCCCACATTCCAGGATCCCATTCTTTACCAAGTAGTGTCCTTACTTTAACCACTAACACCTTCTGAGGCTGGGACTTGAATTTTCACTCTAATTCAGCCAACTTTATAATGAGGGTTTCAGTTTGATTTCCTTCAACTTGAGCTCTGGAGCTACTGGAGAGAAGATTCTCTTCCAGTGAACACTTAGAAACCTTTAGCCTGTTTATGTACATCTGGTCATTTTTTATCACCAAGTTCATTGTCATCCCTCACTGTATTCTGAGATGCTAGAGGTTAGTTGATTTTATCATGAAGCTCATTCCTTTGCTATGTCAATTTATCCAGAGATGCTAGGAGCACTTGATCAGCATCATGATTTTTTTTGTTTTCCCACAAACTGTCAAAAGTTCTATAAACAGAGTCACCAAATATGTTGTCACTCACAATGTGATTGGTGAATCAGGATAATCAAATGTTTTTTCTCCAAATATTTGTAAATTAGTTTACAACATGGGCTTTTAGTTGTACATGTTGATTCAGGTTCAAAGGCTTTTTTCCTTTGGTTAATTCAATCTCCAGTCCTAGTCCTGGAGCCCTGGAGCATTTCGACCTCCATACAATCTAGTCTTAAGCTTAGAACTGGAAGGCTTCAGCCTCAGCCTCCTTACAATATAGAACATTTGAGCCTCTGAGGGTTACTGCTGACTGAGCCACTCTGACTAACTCCTTCTGACCTCAGAGCTGTACTGAACTCAACTGACTCTTGTAGTTCAACTCATTTCATTCCCTACTCTGGCTACAAGCTGACTGGTTCAAACTCTGAGCTGACTGTCTCTATCCAAACTCTTCCGACTTTGGCAGGCTCTGAGTTCTGCCACTTCTCTGACTGACTTACTCTGCTCAGTTCAAACTGACTCACTCTTCCTGTATGATACTGATTTCTTCTGCCCAACTGCCTTTGTGTCTCTGCCTCAGACACCTCAGACTACTCCTGTGTCTCTGTGAGCTCTCACTTCCCCATACTGTCTCAGTTAGTCTCTCTACTTCTCTGCCTTATCCTCAGTCAGACTGCTTCATTATCTCTATGTCTTGTCCCCTTTGTGTCTTATCCCGAATCTCTGAGCTGAGAGCCAGTTTTTATATCTGTGAGAGTTGGGTGTGTCTTCACTCTGCTAACTCTCCCTCTGATTCATCACTTTCCTTGCCCTTCTTTTTGATTAATCTCGGAAATCACTTCTTGTCTGACACTGATTCCTTCTGAGCTCTATTTACTGTTTCCCAAGTTCTGGGATTAAAGGCATGAACCACCATTGCCTTCTGAATATTGGTATTAAAGGTATGTACCAACATTCTTTCTACCCTAGAACAGCCATGCTGACAGATTAAAAGATTAAACATTCCTCTACATTTAGAATTCTTTGAGCTCCCAGGAGATGCTTCAGTAACTGGAGAGGCTTTCATAACCATAAGTGTTGGCAAGTTGGAAAGCTTGTTCCAGATACTTAAAAGAATCATCTTTATACTTCTGTTGCTCTAGATCCACTCCTGGTACCAAAATCTGAATTAGTCAGCATTCTTTAAAGTGACAAAATTTATAGAATGAATCTCTCTCTTCCTCTCTCTCTGAGAGAGAGAGAGGGAGGGAGAGAGAAAGGGGAGTTTTATTAGAATGACTTAGAAACTATGATATAGCTAATCCAACAATGGCTGCCCATAAATGGAAGATCCACAAATCCAGTAGTTGATCAGTTCACAGGGCTGGATTTCTCAGATGGTCTTCAATACTCACCAGAATCCAAAAAAAGTAGGCTCTTATGCCAGTGAAGGAATGGACTTGCTAGCAAGGTGAGAAAAAGCAGGCAATGAGCAAAAAGGTTTCTTCTTCCATATCCTTACATATGCTTCCAGAAGAAGATGTGACCTTCTTTACAGATGGGTTTTCCCAGTGCAAAAGATCTGGATTAAAGGTGTGTCTTCCTGCCTTAAAGTCTAGGTTAGAAGTGGGTATTCCAGCTTCAAATTAAGTAAAAAATCCTCACAGGTGTGCCCTCTATTTTGGGGTTTTAGTTAATTCCAGATGTAGTCAAATTGACAACCAAGAATAGCCATCACTCCAAGGCAACTTATGAAAAAATATTTATATGATTCTGGAAGTTTAGAGTCCAAGGTGGTGAAGACAATGTAGCAGCAGGCAGCAAGTGTGGTGGCAGGAACTGGATGCTGAGATCTCTGATCTTGAACCACAAGCATTAAGCAGAGAGAGCAAACTAAAAATAGTGAGAGTCTTTTTAACTCTCAAAGCTGACCTCCTTTGACATACTTCCTCCAACAAGGCTACACCTCCTAACCACCCCCCCAAACAGTACTGCCAACTGGGAATCACATGCTTAAATGCATGAGCCTATGAGAGATATTTTTATTCGCAATCACCAAACACACATACATATACACACATACAGTCTAACAAAATAATAAGAAATGAAAACATAAATTTAAAAATAAAATGTGTGAGGAAAAAAAGAATGTAGACAGAATATTTCTAATGAGTAGAAAGTGGGGCAACCATATACCATGGGAGTGTAAAAAAGAGCAGAGAATGCATGTATGGGCCAGAGCAGTTTTGGTGGTTTTAGCAAGAGGGAGGGATATCAAACCATGTAGGGCATGTGATGGATGGCCAGAGGGGAATAAGCCACCAGGCATGGAGATACTCAGTAAGAAGCTGTGGAGATGTTTAGGTGGTCCTCCTATTTGGAAGATAATGGTAGGGCAGGTCTGTAATTAAAGGAGGGGGTTAGAAAGCCTGGGAAAATAAGGTTGAGGTCAGTTCATGAAACCTAGTTAACCTGAGAAAAAGGAAAACAAATGGAATTTTCTTTCCCTACATTGGAGGATCTGCTCATTCACTATGTGTTTACGGAGTTTCTAGGTCCACTCCCAAGAACTGACAATGCAGCAAAGGGTAAGCCACAAACAACTGAACAAGATCATTGTACATAATGACAACCATGGTGAAAAAATAATAGAACAAGATGATAAGAAAGAGGGTGGCTAAAGCCCTGGGATGACTTATAAATGCATTCTCTCTTTTATAAAGCAAGGAACTAACTCTATGAAAACAATGCCATAGGAAGTCACATTTATCTTTGCTTAATAAGCACTCACACAGCAATGAGAAAAAGCAGTCTCCTGGCCTTTCTCCTCTTAGTTTTATTAAATATTTACTGAGTGGAGCATTTCTGGAAACAGTTCCTCAAGTTGGTTTTCTTAAATTAATTAGGAAGCTCTCTAATGATAGAGATTTTCAATTGTAAGAGCTGGAGATGTAGTTTAATCAACTGAGAGTTTGCCTAGACTATACAAAGCCTGGGGTTTGATCTCCAGCATCATGTGCAACCCAGTGTGGTGATAAAACTCTGCAATCCCAGCACTAGTTCAAGGTAACCTTCAGCTACACAGTGGGTTCAGGGCAGCCTGGGATACCAGACCTTGTTTCAAAAAAGTATTCTAATTGTGTAAATGTATGCATCATGAGTGTTGTTACTTGACAAATGTATACACTGGATATTGATCAAATCAGGGTAGTTAGTATTTCTATGTCCCTGAACACCGACAAAAACTTTTTGATGAAGATATAAGTTGTCCTATTGGTAGGGTTCAGAGTTCACAGTACCTTCTGATATATTTTATGAATAACTAGAAGAAAAATACAAATATAAAATACGAATATAATACAATATATTTAATACAAATATAAAAATATTTCAAAGCAAGTTAGTCCCTGTCTGGTGTAGAATATCAGGAAAACAGGAAGAGTTACTTCCTATCTATCTATCTATCTATCTATCTATCTATCTATCTATCTATCTATCTATTTCTCAACTTTATTTATTGTGTAGGTGGGGGAATGGAGCCCCATGCTACAGCATACATGTGGAAGTATTTGCATAACTTGGGGGTATCAGTTATCTCCTTCTATCTTGTGGGTCTGGGGACTGAACTCAGGTAGTCAGGTTTGGTGCTCATTGAGCTATCTCACTGGCCCTCTTTGTTTCTTTCATTAATATCAAAGCTGCTGAAGGAGCTAGACTTCTCAGAGAAAAAGGCAGGAGAGGTCCACGTTAGTCCTGTCTCTGAACCACACACACAGTGTAGCCCATTATCTGCTATTCAGATCTGGACGTTCCATCATCTTAACATTTGTGGAATGCAACTGCTCTTAAATAAATTAGAAATTACCGCCCCCCACCATTCTTGTCCACTTGGGTCTGTGTCTTCATAGGTTATGTGAATCAGTACTGTTTTAGGCTGTTGAGATTTGACCCTGGCCAGATGTGTGATGCTAAGCCAACAACACAGTCATCAGAACTGTCTGTGGCTGTGAACAAAGATGAGTGCTGCAGATAAGACATAATCTTCTGAACTTCATGTCAGAAAACAACTGCGTGAGCTGAGAATTCCAACTGTTTGCAGAAGCCCTTTGCTTTCATAATGTTGACTGCTTCTTTACATTTAACAGCTTTAGTGTGCATCTAAATTATGGGTGTGTCTATAATTTGCTGTGCAAAATGTAGTCTCCATTTTTCTCTGTATTTTTCCATTCCACGCTCTTGGACTGAAGTAGCCTTTGATCTCTCTAATCTCGATTTTGTCCAGAGGCGCAGACTGTGGCAGTTCATTCCATTCATCCTTCACTGTCAGAGAGCACCTTCCCTCCCTTCACAACTCTTGTTCACTTTTCACCTCCTTTCAAGATCCAGAGCCAGAGAAACATTGTAGTGTAGAAGAAAGAAGTGGGATTTCCAGGCCTGCCAGATGGCTCAGCGGATAAAAGCCTTGATGATCTGAACTTGATCCCTGGATCAGCATGGTGGCAGGAGAGGCTCAAACCAACTCCTGCAGGTTGTCCTATGATCTGCATATGAATGCATGAATGCATTCACATATCTATGCACACAAAAGAGAAATAAAAAACAAACAAATGAAAACATGCACAAGAAGTGGGCCTTGAAATTGTGAAGAATTAGGTTAAGAAATCAGCTCTGCATAAATATCTCTGGGTTTACTTCATTTCGTAAAGTCTCCTTTCCTTGATTTTATCATCTGAATAAATGACAAAACATAAGCTCAGCCATATCTGAAGTTTAGACAGGATGACATACATAGCAGCCAATCTGAAAGATGTCTACAATTAAAGCTCCTGTGTCCATACTCCCATTTTGTCTATAATTGCTTGTTTAGAAAAGTGTTCTTATTTTATAAATCTACATAGAATATTTTATGCTTCATGTTTCTAGAGAACCATGATTTATAAACTTAAAAATACATACATATCACTTGGTGATCTTGCTGAAATGTGGATTCTGATTCGAAGAATCCAAAGCAGCTGTGAGGCTCTGCATTTCCAGCAATCTCATAAGTGTTGTTCTGGACATTGATTCATGGACCATGCTTTGAATAGAAACATTTCAGAAAATTCAAGTATAAAGTTAGAAAGCATTGACCTGTGAAACAGAGTGCCAGCTACGAGAGTCTTATGGCAACTTCTCATACATCAGAGAGCTGACAGATGACCACTAGCACAGGTTTTCTTGTTCTATGTTGGTAAGACCAGTCTGGCTTCAGTTCTCTTGTTTTTCAGCGAATGGGCACAAAATGGCCACTGCTGTAGTTTTAGACCTTACGTCCACATTCAGGAGACATGGCCCATGCTGACCTTTTAAAAATTAGGACAGTGGAAGTTTCTTCAGAAACCCTGAAAACATCGGATGTTGCCCTGATCATCTCGGTGTCTCATGACTAAGGTGAAGAGTGGATACTGAATAGACAGTATTCAGTTAGATAGATAGAGCAGGGTCTGCTCTATCTAGGATACCTTCTCCCTCTCTCTTTTCTTTCCTTCCTCCCTCCCCTCTTCCGTTCCTTCTTTCTTTTCTTTCCCTCTTCCTCCTGTTATATATCCCAGGCCAAAAATAAAGCATATGGCCTAGGATGATTTTAAACTTCTAAAGAAAATCATAATCTTTAATTCCTCACCTTCCTGCTCCTACTTCCAGAGATCTGGCATTACAGGCCTATGCCATCATATTCAGTTTGTGTAGTACTAGGGATTGAACTGAGGATTTCAAGCATGCCAGGTAAGTACTCTACCAGCTGAGCTACATCCCAAGCTCCATTTATCCCTTCCACATACACTGAAATACTTATGAACCCTTTGAAGATTTACTTTCTACCTTAAATGAATCTGTTGCTTTTCATGGTTTTTGGTCACACAAACAATTTTATGCCACACAAGACATTAGTCATAGTCTTAATCAATACCTCATCACTATACAAAATATAATTGTCAGTTAAAATAGTCAGCTTTTAATTCCTTAATAAAATGTTTGCACTTACGGTAAATACAGATCACACCACTTAAATAGTTCAGGCTCCTAAATTAAATACTTTAATTTACATTTAAATTACACCTCAGTGAAGGAATTAAATGTCAAACATAATAGGTCAAAGGAAACATAGGAATGCTAATCCCATGGTTATAAATAGAAGACCAGCGATACACAGTAAACACAGATCGAAATTAAGTTCAAAAGCCATGCCTAAAATAGACTTTTGAAATGAGAATTCTAAGGAGGAATTATTTTAGCAAAATAACTCTAGTTCCTATTTTAAGAATTCAAGCATCTTACATAATATATTTAAATAATAGCAAAGAAATGAAATGCCTAATATAAATATTGCACAAGTAATTCTTGAAAAGAAAAAGCTAAGTGAGTTTCCTTGTAAGAAAGTTGAACACACTCTGTGGAAATGGGAAAGAGAAAAAAATTCACATGCCACAGAATCAAATTAGAGTTCAAAAATAAAATCAGGTTTTAGTTATTTGAGAATGTATTTACAATTGTTCCAGGTTGGATATGCCATCTGAATTTTATATTCTGGAAACTTGGTACTAACAGTGTTGAGAGGTGGGACTTTTTGCAGGTGACTAGACCATGAGAGCATTGCTCTCATTAGTAGGGTAAGCCATTCTTGTACTTATGTATAGGTGATTACTACAGTAGCTTTGTTATCAAAGTTGGTTCCCTCTGGCAAGAATGTCCTGTTTCATCATATAATGCTCTCTGCTAGGTTATGATGTGAGCAAATAGGTCTGCGCCAGATGCCAAGCAGATGCCAGCATCATCCTCTTGAATAGATCAGTTTCTAGAACCTTTAGAAAAAAAATTTCTATTCTTTATAATTCACCTGGACTCAAGTATTTTGTTATGGAAACAGAAAATAGTCTAAGCTGGGGATGGCAGTACATGCCTTTAATCCAAGTACTTGGGAGAGGCAGATGGATCTCTTTGAGTTTAAAAGCAGCCTGGTCTAGTACACTCAAGGACAGCCAGGACTCTAGGGTACACAGTGAGACCTTGTCGCAAAAGAAAATCAAAACAGTTGAAGTGTCACATGCCTATATTCCCAGTTACTTGAAAAGCTGAGTTAGGGGGATCACTTCATTCAGTTTGAGACTAGTCTGGGGAATAAAGCAAGCCACTTTCTCAAAAGGAAAGAAAAAAGAAAAGAAAAGAAAAGAAAAGAAAAGAAAAGAAAAGAAAAGAAAAGAAAGGAAAGGAAAAGAAAAGGACAAACACCAAGAAATCCTGTCAGTTAGAATCTGAACTTAAGCAATAATATAGCTACAAAGACAATTTTTAGCTAAAGCAGGGTATCAATGCTCCAGAAACGAGTAATGCCTTCATGCTTTATTCTATGAACTCAAAATAGCATATTCTCTGTTACAACATTACGGGATTGGTTGATTGCTTCTTGTAAAATATAGATAGTATACTTGCTGATTGTTCCTAAGCTTAGATAAATGATAGGTTAATTTCCAAAGCAGGATTAAGAGGGGAAGGAAGGTGGTATACGGTCAATTAATTCATTAAGCCCTGTGAATGTCTGACCAAGGCTTTAGGGACTTTTTGGAAACATAAAAATAATTGAGATTTGAAATGAGATTTATGGATCTAGAAATACAAAGTAAGACCTGTAACATAGAAATCAATAAATGTTTAATTAAATTCCCAACTTTGTCAGCTTCCATAATTAATATGTTTAGGATCTGTAAACATTTCATTACATTTGTAAAACCATCTGTAAGTTGTGTTTTTTCACTCTGTTAATGAGAGTGTGCATGCATGTTGGCTGCTGGGAAATTATAACCAATTCATAAATCAAAAGTTACTTGTAGCCAAATATCGTAAAGTATAATTACAAAATCTTGGCAATGTGTTGTTCAGTAATGAATTATGCTTCCTGGGGGATGTGGATTGTTTCAGTGTTTCTTTACATAATGTAGAAGCGAAGCTTTACAAGTGAAAATGACATGGGCTACAGCACATTTAAGTCAACCCTGGAGGTAAAGACCTGGCTGTATGTAAAAATATATGTTGAGTGAATGAGTATGTCTTATAGAAAACCTGTAATTGGGAATATTAATATCTGATGGGTACTTATTACAGTTATTTACAGAAAAATTCCCTAGATTTCATGTTTTAATTTTTTAAAAGTATCTTTGAAATCCATTGTTACCACTCTGATCTTCTGTCCAAAGTCTTTGCTGGTCCTATATTGCATGCCTTTCAATAGTGAGCTCTAGACTTAGTTTTCATGGAATTTACTTCTCATTGACCCAGTTCTCTACATCTGCCAGACTAACATTCGTCCTTCCTTCAGACATTGACTTAATCCTTTCCTGCTGCCCTTCTAAATAGATCCTTCCTGGTCTGATGAGACAAGCAAAATGCTTGCCACAGGAGCATTAGGATCCAGGTTCGGTGCCCTGCCATCATGTAAAATGCATGGTGGCAGGTGCTTAGAAAGCCAGTGCTGGGGAGGTGGAGACAGGGAGATTCCCTGGAGTTTACTGACCAGCCAACCCAGCCTAATCAGTGAACTCTAGGTCTCAGCATTGAATTGTCTCCAAAACCAAGGAGCAACACCTATGTTCACCTCTGATCATCACACACAGGTACACACAAATGCACATATAGCCACAAACATACACACACATACATGCCAACAATATATACACACTCACACATAAATAAATAAATAATAAATACAAAAACGGTAGCAAACAAATCCTTCTGCTAGAACTTCCCTTATCTTTAATCTACTGTGTGCCAGGCATATGCTAGGATTTAGGAAGTTAAAAGTGAATGCAATAAGGTTCCTGTCTCAGAGAACTAAGTAAAGAGGTATTACCCTGCTGCTCAGAATGTTGCTTACCCACCAACAGTAACAGCCGAATAGAAATGTCGACTCTCAGTCTCCCTCCAATCCAGAGAACTAGAATTTCCTCTAGAGTCTTAGATAATTCATGTTAAATCCTGAACAGAACTGTGAAGTGAGAGATGTTAACCAGGTAAATAGATTGCTGCTTTATGCAACAGAGGAAATACAATTTACATGCTCCTCAGTGGCCTCAGCTTGAACAACCCTCTTGAACCCTTTCTACATGCTGGACATTCATAATACCTGTAATAGTCAGTGCTAATTGTCAACTTTATGGGAGTTCTAAGTACCTGGGGAATGGGATTATGTGTCTGGGATTATCTTGATTAAGTTCACTGATGTGGAAAAACCATTTTCAATGTGGGCAGGATCATTCACTGGGCAGGGGATCCTGGACTGTATAAAGTGGAGAAAGCAAGGTGAACAGCAATAAACTTTTCTCTTTGTTTCTTGATGGTGGATTTGATGTGTCCACCTGCTTGAAGTCCCTGCTGCCTTCACCTCACCATCATGTAGTATATCTTTGAACACTGAGCCAGACTAAACCTTTTCTCCTTCAAGTGGCTTTTGTCATAATATTTTATCACAGCACTAGGAGAAGAAACTAAGAAAATAACCATTTCTGAACACACACAGAGAACAGCCTTTTACCAGCAGCTTTAAATATAGATCTTGCTCTTGTTCAGTGTTTTGTGTGTGGACTACACTTCTTCGTCACTAGCATTCCCACTGGCTCAGGACAGAGATAAACACTTGTGCTTTTGTAGCCCACAAAAGCAGCTAACATTGTCCAAACCTACATAATTAGATTCAATATTTTATTAGCATATGCTAATTATGCATAAAGAGATTCATTATGACATTTCCATACACACATATAATGTGTTTTCATCGTATTTTCTTTCTCATGACTCTCTCTGTCCACTGTCCAATTTCTGTTGTTCCCTCTTCTCTTTTCAACTAGTCTACCTTCTACTTTCCTGCCTGTTTTTTTTTGTTGTTGTTGTTGTTTGTTTGTTTTATTTTTTTATTTTTTTTGGTGACCCAGTGTGCATTTCATTAGGGTTGCTTACAGAAACATGGGTGGGTGATTATTTATAGAAACACGGATAGCTGACTAGTGATTAAAACACTGAAGAAAATGTCTCTCTATCTCCCAGTGATAATTAATTGATTATACAACCTCAGGGAAGAGTTGAATCTCACGAGCCCATCTCTACTCCATGACACGATGTTAACAGACTCAATTGTGCAATATCCTCAGATGAAAGGCTAAGTTGGGACTCTTTATTCATCTGAATGAATGCAAGTGAATTGATCCCAAATACTTACCCTATTTCCTAGAGCTGGTGTAAATATAAGCTAACTTGCAAGCAGTCATAACTTGTGCTTGCTGGTACAATTTGATGGAAAGAAACAGAAACAATAACCAGTGTGTGGGCTTGCACATGTCCTGTCACACATCAGGGCAGTGTCCAGATAACAAAAATTCAAAAATATGAAATACAGAAATATGTCTTAAACAATCTAAAAGAAAGTAGGACTAAAGCAAAAAGAAATACTCAAACTGGGCCAATAGCACAAATCACAAAGATAGCTTTGTGATTACAATTTTTTTTCTTAACTTGTCTAGTTTAAAAGAAAAACAAAAACAAAAAAAACCATCACCTAACCTGGTGTGACTGTAATCTGAGGGCTGAGGCAAGAGGTTTGCTTGAAATTCACTTAACTACACAATTCTAGTCTGAAGCAGAGTTTAAGGCTCTGTTTCGAGAACGCAATGATTAGAGCCCTAATTTAAAACAAATTCTTGTAAATAGTATTGTTTAAAAAGCATATATCCAAAGTAAAATGGCACAGAAATGTTGAGAGTCACATGATTGAAAAAATCGTATCACATAAATATTAACCAAAAACTGTTTCAGTTTGTACTATGTAGAGAAATAGGAAGGTGACATGTATGTCCAAGAAACTGCCTGTGAAGGAAAAAATAGTTCTCTCCAATGGACTCTCATTGAACATATAAACCACACTTAAGGGCAGGCCTACACCCAACAGTAGATGGTCAACACAAAATGAACCCAATGCCATTTTTGTAGATTTTTTTTTGTCTCATATTGCTTTGTTTGGGCTTTTTTATCTTATTAATCTCTTGCTTATATATGATGGTTATTTATTTATTTATTTATTTATTTATTTATTTTGCCTGTTAGTTTCTAAAGAGAATGAGAAAGAAGGCATGGATTTGGACTGGTAGGGAAGTGGAAACCATCTGGGAGGAGTTAGGGGAAGAGAACCTGTATCATATGAAAAAAATGTTAAAATAATAAATAAATAGAAAACATATCAAATCTATGAAAATAAAAATGTGCTACGTACTATAAAGTTACCAAGAACATATTATTATAATTTTTAAAAAAGAAATATGTCTAAGGATAACTTATATAACTGAGACATATGTACATACACACATTATACAAAATGACTGAAGCAAATGCTGAACTTTTCAAAATCTGACTATGTTTTAGAAGATAAAAGAAATGACAACACATGCATAAAAATTAATTACCAGTTATCTTATTCTTTCTGATCACAACTACACTAAAAATTGAGAATAAATGAAACAATAGAGACTAAACATACTGTACACTTTTAAATGGTTACAAAATACCATTCTGCAGGTAATATTAGAGAGTATAAGATGTTTATAATTTAGTGAAATTATATAGTACTCATCAACTTGGGTGAAAGTGATGTTTGACAGCAGGCCTATTGAACCAAATCCATATATTTATGAGACTAAAGAGAATATAAACTTCCATGCTAAGGAGTCAGAAAAGAAACACAGAACAAGTGCAAGGCATTGGCTGGATGAAAATAGTCAAGATAATAACACAAAAGATATGATAGAGTATATTAAAAAATCTATTCATTTTACAAGACTAACAATAGGACTGAGGAGACAGCTCACTTGGTGAAAGCATTTTCTGTACATGCACAAGGACCTGAGTTCAAATCTCCAGCACCCATGTCAAAAGCTGTACATGGTTGTACACATGTGCCCTTAACACTAGAACTGTGGCAGGTAGAGATTGGAGGGTCACTGGGGCTCGCTGGCTGCCAGCCTAGTTCCAGATTCAATGATAGACCCTGTCTCAAGGAATAAGGCAGAGACTGACAGAATAGGACACTATGTCCTTCTCTGGCCTCCTTATGAGTGCACAGATACATGCACCCACATACACATATGTGCTTACACCACACACACACATATACACACACACACAACTAAAAAAGAAAACACTAACAATGGTGACAAACAACTGTTAAAATGTTCAAAACAGAGAAGAAAAACCAAATTAAGCCAAATGAAACACTAGCATTTATAGGAAGATAAAATCACATAGTCATAGGTGCCACAGAAATTTCCAAGATGAGAACCACTGGACAGAACGTGGACATCTCTTACACAAAGCTGCTCAGAATCGAATGAGCCTGGCATAGATTTAGTGTTGAGAAGACACAGGCCAATCCTTGAGATTTTTGTCAATGAGAATAGGGAGCAAAAGGACCCCAGAAAAAACTAAGGAGGAAAGAGGCTGTGCTACAGAGTACTGTAACTCATGGTTTATGTGCAGTCTTGTCCGATGTTGCTACTGCAGAAGGACAAGTATTCCCTTTGACGCAAAAGTGGGGGCTATTTCAGTTTCCAGTGAGGGTGCCTTTGCCTAGAACATTTGGGAACTCTTCTTCTGAAACAATGTTTAGCAGAATGGTGCTAGATTTGGAGACTGAATTTTGTCTAAAATTAAAGCCATAGAGAGGTGATTAGAGATGAAAAAAAAAACATACATTTTGAACAAAAGTATGAAACTTCCAAGGAAATAATTGTTGTTTGGTTGTAAACTGGCAAGGGAAACCCTTTATATAAAAGAGCTGGAGAGGTGGCTCAGCAGTTAAGAGAACTGGCTGCTCTTCCAGAGGACCCAAGTTTGATACCCAGAATCCACATGATGGTTCAAAACTTTCTGAAACTCCAGTTCTAGGGGATCTGATTTCCACGTCTAGATTCCTCAGGTACCATGTATGAATGGGATGCACAGCCATACATACACAAAAAACATCTATACACATAAAAATAATTTTTAAAACTATTTTCACATATTTTCAGCAATAACAACAAACTGCTAAGAAAGCTACTTCCACGGGTAGTTAAGATGGAGAGCTTACTCAGTAGGTAGAATTTATTTTGTTGTTGTTAGCATTCCATATTTTGAGATAAGGTCTTATTATGTAGCCCAGGCTGATATAGATCAGGGAGCCTCGAACTCAATGTGTTGGCCAAGCTGGCCTCAGACCCATGGCAATTCTTCTGTCTCAGTCTCCATACTGCTAGGATTACATGAGTATGCTACCACTCCCAGCTTTAGATGGTATATTTTTAAAAGAAAACCAAAATATGTTACATATGATGATTTGGGAGGAAATTGAAGAAACATGTGGTCAATCCCACTGATTTTATGCTTCAAAATGGTAGATATTTATTAATATTCAATATCTTGAATATAGTACATCTTATACATTGAGGGAAATGTGGTTTGTGTCCTTAAAAGTATATATCTTTTTTTAAAACCTGTGTTTGTGGTGTATATTTCAAGGGTATGTGAGCTCATGTACATGTGTATGCCTATGGAGCTCAGATATTTATGTCACATGTTTTCTGCAGCTGCTTCCTACCTTGTTCTTTGAGACAGGCTCTTTAACTAAACCTAGAACTCACCAATTTGTATAGGATGGCTGGCCAGTGAGCTCCTGGGATCTCTTATGTCTGCTCCCCATTCCTACCCCAGCTCTGGAGTTACAGGTGTGTTCCAAAGGACTTGGTTCTTTACATGGTTGCTGGGGATCTGAACTGAGATCTTTATGTTTGTGCAGCAGACTAAACCATCTCCCAAACCGCAGTAATATATTTGTCTATAATCAATTAAACCTAGAACTAAGATTGGTGAGATGACTCAGTGGGTAAAGTGCTTTGCCATGTAAGCCTGATGACCTTAGGTCATGCCTTGGAATACATGTAGAGGTGAAATGAGAGAACCAACTCCATAAAGTTTTCCTCTGGCTTCCAGAAGGCTAGTATGGCCTCCACGCGTGCGTGCGTGCATGCACGTGCGTGCGCACGCGCACACACACACACACACACACACACACACACACACACACACACAAATGCACAGAGAGAGAGAGAGAGAGAGAGAAACAGAGACAGAGAGAGAGAGGAGGAGGAGAGAGGGAGAGAGAGGGAAAGAGAGGGAGAGAGAGAATAATATAATATAATAAATTAAAAGTTTAAAAAACATATCAGACTAGTCATAGATACTTCTATTTTATTATTGAAAGTTTAATCTTCAAGTGATTTTAAAGAGAAAGCATACATAACGGATAAGCATTAAAGAGTCATCATGTTGTGAAAAGAGGATTAATCCCTCTATCATTTACATTCAGTTTTTCCAGTGTTTATTGTCCCAGATTAGGGAAACATCTTGTGAATGGATTAAACTGAACAGACTGGGAATGGGAGGGTTAGTTTTCATTATACCAACAGTGAGCGACGGATGACATCAATGATCCTAGAGCTATTAGATTTATCTAACAGAATTTATGTCAGCACTGTTCCATTCCTGAAGCTTCACAGTACAAGAGTGTTTTCTGCTGTCACAATACAACCATGCAAAGTGAACAGAAGGAAACTGGCTCATTAGTGACTTGAAGTTTATGGTGTGATGAGGCGGGTGCACATAAAGAATGAGCAGAGATAGGGCCTGCAGGGGTCTGCACCAGATAGGGCCCTGGAGAGAAAAGAAGTGGACACATTCCTCCATCCCTAACCAAGAAGCTATCTCCAACTGATATGCACTTGCAAATGAAAATTTTGCTTCCTCCAAGGAAGTCTCACTGAAGAAACTAATTACTCTTAAAGGTAGACTCCATGCCCACCAGTAGATGGCTAACAAAAATCCAACTCAACATCATCTTTGAAGGTTCCTTAACTCATAATGCTGTGTTAGGGCTTTTTAAAATTTTTTATCTTATTTTTATTTTTAATTTTATCATATTTTTTTCTCTTCTTACCCTTCAGATCCTTTGCATATATATTATGGCTTCTAGTTTAGCATTTTTATGGGATTCCTGAGTGTGCAAATGAGAGGGTCTCTGTTTCTTGAGCCTTCTCTTGGCCTCCTTTCCTTCTGTTTATTTGTCTTGTCCTATTCTGATGTGTTAGTTTTTGTTTTATCTTATTATATCTTATTTTATTTTTCTATTATCCCTTAGAAACTTGTTTGTTTGTTGTTTTTTTTCTGAGAGACAGAAAGGGGGTGAACCCAGATGGGAGCAGAAGTAGGGTGGAACTGGGAGGATTTGAAGGAGTGGATAGATTAATCAGAATATATTATGTGAGACAAATTCTATTTTTGACAAAAGGGAAAAAAGACTTAGCAGAGAGCATAAGATAATTGTACATTCATTCTAGAAACTAATTTGCTTAAATAGTATACTCATAGTGGTGGGACAGCCATTTGTAGCCCCTATTCCTGTTGAAGCAGCCGATAGCTCCAGGAATAGTGCTTTTCTTTTTCTTTTCATAAAAATAAATTTTTAAATTACATTTATTTATGCTTGTGTGTGTGTACTTGTGTGTTATAGGGTGCATGTGAAGGTCATAGAACAACTGGAAGAAGGTAGGTTCTCTTTTCCCACCTTGTGGGTTCTGGGGCATCCAGATCATATTGTCGGGATTGGTACAAGCACTCTTACCCACTGAGTTAGACATCTTGCTGGCCTTGCTGTTTTTCTATATGGGTCCCATGTTTCATTGTTTTCTCACGTACCAGCATTTTGCCATGGAACAAATCTAAACTGATGATTCAGGCTTCAAAACCTACTCAAAAAGCCACTGATCAAGTTTATTTTCTCCTCTAGTTACTCCTTCTTTCCTGTGTATATTGTGTTCATATGAATCATGTAGAATTATGTCACAAGATGCACATATTCCCTAAAAATGCATAGTACTGGATCCTTTGCAATTTATCCCTCTGTTAATACAAAAAGCATCACTTTTAATTTTTGAGTCAGGAATGTTTGTATTGAGAAAATACACCCTTTGTATTCGTTGTTCCTCTATAGACAAATGGGTATCGTAAAACAAGAAGACCTGAATTCAGGTTTCCAACATTAACTCAGACGCTTGAGTTCTAAGCTCTACTCTTATATTGATCAAGTCTTATTTTAATTAAAATTTAACTTCAGTGCTCAAGTTTTTTTTTCTCTGCCTATCTCAGATATGGCTTGTATTGTACATTTTTAAATCAATGGGAGTGAAAATTTCAAAAGTCCTTATTTGACAAACCTAAGTATGTGAGGAGATAGACATGTTAATAAATTTTGATTTAAGATTTACACATTGTATCAATAAATCACAACATCACTTTGTATCCTATAAGTATATACAGTTTA
Source organism: Cricetomys ansorgei (assembly GCA_026225945.1). Taxonomy (NCBI): domain Eukaryota; kingdom Metazoa; phylum Chordata; class Mammalia; order Rodentia; family Nesomyidae; genus Cricetomys; species Cricetomys ansorgei. Next base: position 11,788,140 of record JAMJFZ010003396.1, read on the forward strand.
CAATGAAAACTTGAAAAAATAAAACAATCATACAGTTTGAGAATAGTGGTAATTTTTTTAGAATAAAACTCATGAATGAAGCTATTAGCAGTAACAGCCCAGGAGAGCACTTAGTATAAGAAGGTAATTTTGCAAGTATTCATGTTCTTAATGTAGCACATAAAACTATTAATGGGTAATTAAAAATCACAGTTCTCTTGTGTCTGGATACTAGGCATTTTGAAGTTCTTAAAAAAACTAATTTCCTACATTTTACAAATATTTACCTTCACTATAAACTGTAGGTTATACTCACTGTAAATTGTGTCAGAATAGTAATAATATTTGACAAATTGAGATGTACTATTTCATAGAAAAGAAAAGAACAAGGATTTTCCTTGTTTATGTTGGCAGATGATGGAGGCAGGTGAATCTTCCATTTGGCCCCAGCAAAGCAGTTAACAATTTCTCATCAAAGAGGAATGGAAATTTAGAGGGGCCCTCTCCTATAAAGAGACTATCTTGCCATAATTCTCTATTTGATTGTAGTCCAGCATCACTTTCCAGAGATAAAAATGAGAGTCCAGAAATGTCCATGTTATGGTGGCCATACAGCTAGGAATTGGGATGAATCTAAGTACACACATATAGCTAAATGAGCTTCAACAGACCCAGCTGACAGGTTAAGTGGGTTCAGTGGGTGAACCATTTCTCTTCCATTCTACCTCTCTTTCTAATTCCTACTTAGTGGCTGTGCACTTCTAATAATAGGTAGCAGGCACCAGCGTTCCATGGTGAACTAGAAGCCCTAACCCTCTTTGTGTGTGTGCCTCATGCATTTTCCATTGGGAGGGAAAGAAGTGATCCATACAATTCAGGCTCTTCTGCCTGCTCCCCTGACTCTCACAGCTCTCCTTGGTGATATGTTATCAGTCACATTCTGATAAGGAAGCCAGGCCCAGGAGAGTGGCCTGTCCTGCTGAGATCACACAGGGATTCCCAGACAGAACAGGCATTAGTGTGTTCTGTCCACCCTCTGGCCTGTTCTTCATCATTGTCTTTACCAGAGATTCTCTAGCTGATTTCTGCATGCCAGAATGAGATATGACACAGTAAATCCAGGCTCCCACTGCCCTGTGGGTCCCACTGACTTATGAGACTGAACATGGACTGCTGTCTGACATTTTCTAAGGTTTTGAATTTCATCATTTAGACCGTAGATTCACAACTGACTTGCATACTGTTGCCCATAATACGTTTAACAATGTTGTTCAAATGATTTTCCCTTTTATTTTTTCCCCATATTACAGAACCTTAAGTCTAATGTACCTTTATATTTTAAGGTAACCTTGAAAAATACAGAATCCTGCACTATAAACATCAGTTTAAACTAGGTACAAAAATAAAATAAAGAATATATGTACTAAATGCTCATACAAAATTTAAGGTCTAACTCAATCCACTTGTACCCTAAGCATGCATTTTGGAATATCTGAATGACTTTCATAAACACAAAGCAAAGATAATGAAGATCTCTATGGGGAGTGATCTGTGGAATGTTTTATACAGGCAGCTGAGTAAAGCTGTTGATTATGGCGATGGAAGGACATCTCATGGGGGTTGGTGTCAAGGCCCTGTATAACTTGCTTAGGTTTCCTGCACCAGGTTATTGGACCTGAACACCAGGCAGGATGCAGTCACATGGAGAACAGTCAACCTTTAACCATGAGTACATTTGAACCCCCAGTAGGCAAGCACACTTGCTTGCCTTAGGAGGAAGAGAATTAAGCTAGTGGAGATGCTACAGCTTTCTTTGTCTTCAGGTTCATTTCAGACTTTATTTTCTGAAAACATCAAAACTTATTTTCAAGTCCTATGGCCTTTAGACATGAGCGCTTAGTATTTTCAACCCAAACATGAGCATATTTTTCAAGGTCTCACCATGTATTTTTTTACTCTTAAAGACTTATTGCTGACAGGACTCAGACTTAGAAGTAAAAGCTCTCAGCAAGAACAGTGTATGTCTCTTAGCAAGCAGTTCCTGGTGTTTTTCTTTGACTTCCTTCATTCTCTAGGACAAACGTCTAGCACATTCTGAAGCCTCCACTTTATTTTCCTTAGTGTTGTTTCTTCAGAACAATAGGTCAGCGGTTGTATTACAGGACATGTGGAGTAACAAGGTGCTGAATCTCAGGTGCCTTGGTCCTGAGGGGCTCCTTACCTTCTTTGTTTAAGGGCTTTCTGACAACATATTAGAATCATCTTTAGAGTAGTTGAAAAGTTTCGGATTCTACTAACTCTTTGGGCCACAACTGCAGAGGCATAGTGGTATTTGTTAGTCTAGGAATATCCATTTCTTTCTTTTTTTCTTTCTTTTTTTCTGTCTTTTTTTCTTCCTTTCTTTCTTTCTTTCTTTCTTTCTTTCTTTCTTTCTTTCTTTCTTTCTTTCTTTCTTTCTTTCTTTCTTTCTTTCTTCATTTATTGTGTTCAATAATAAAGTTAAGAACACTTAGATTGGCATCCACAACACATCCTAAACAGAATTGTACCTTCTCTCTCTGGTTTTTGGTCTATGATAAGAATGCCCTTACCCAACAGCAGGCATACTTGGCACAGGGTCAAGACACCTTGCTTCATGGGATAATCTTTTTTCCCACCACAGATTTGGACCACAGTAACCCTTCCACTCTTCACTCAGAGTATCAGAAAATATTTCTATTAAAAGGTACAAAGTTTGCATTCATCATCCGCTTCAATGAGTTTCTGACAACTGATGACTGGGAAGAAGATATTCAGCTTCATCTTAAAGTCAATTACTTACAAGGTACTTTGAAAAAGAGCCCAAGGATGAACTTTTAAAAGTTCCTATGCTTAAACTTTGTGGTGATTTGAATAAAAAGATTTACCACCATAGGCTCATAGAGAGTGGTACTATTAGGAAGCGTGGCCTTGTTGGAGTAGGTGTGGCCTTGTTGGAGGAAGTGTGTCACTAGGAGTGGGATATGAGGTTTCAGATGCTCAAGTCAGGCCCAATATCACTCTCTTCCTGCTGCCTTCTGATTTGGATGTAGAACTCTCAGCTACCCCTCCAACAGCATCTCTGCCCAAATGCCACCATGCTTCCTTACATGGTGACAATGGACTAAAGCTCTAAACTTGTAAGCAAGCTCCAATTAAATGTTTCCCTTTATATGACTTGCTGTGAACATTGTGTCTCTTCACAGTAATAGAAACCCTAATAAAGGCAAACCACTGGTATTGTTCACTGTAAAGAGATTATTTACCTTAAAAAACATGATTAAGGGGCTGAAGAGATGGCTCAGTGGTTAAGAACACTTGGTTCTCTTCTAGAGGGCCTGAATTTGATATCCACCACCTATACCAGGTACCTTAAAACCATGTCTAACTACAGCTCCAGGGGATCTGATGCTTCTGGACTTCCTGGGAATGAGTATACATATCCACATATAGAAATACACATATCCACACATTAAAACAATAAAAACAAATCCTAAAATTATTAAAACATTACAGAAAGTAAAAATTCTATGAGCTGGATGTGGTAGCACATATCTAGAGTCTCAGCACTCAGAAAATCAGGAGTGTTTGAAGAAAGCTTGGTCTACATAAAAAGTTCCCAGCCAGGGCTCAAAATATGGCTCAGATGTTAAAGGCTTGGCTCACAACCAATATGTTGGGAGTTCTAGGCCAGTTAAGGGTACAAAACTATTTGTTAGATATATGTATACATACACACATATTTATACGTAATATTCATATATATATATATATATATATATATATATGTATGTTTGAAAAGCAATTGGAACACATTAGGAAGAGTATTCAGCAAAGAGGTATACTTTTTCTTTAAGCTATCAAGACAGTAGAAATTAATTTAATAACACAATAAATTTGTTCCATCCCTTTGCCAAAAATTAGTATGCTCTCATTCAAAACACTTCCTTTAGAGGAAATACTATCTTTAAAATATGTTTGAGGAAACACATGTAATTCACATATATGCTATTCTAGTTGGAGTTGCAAGAGAATTATGCAAAGTAGCATCAGAAACAGAATAAACAGAAAGAGGAGCATTAATTTGAAACTTTCTTTTCCAAAACGCAAGGAGCAGCAAAACAGCTATTTTATATTCTGTAAAATCAGTGTTGAGTTAATAAAGAAAATCTGGCTATCCAGAAAAGACCACCAGACTCGAGGCTAAAGATAATCCCAAAGACAAGGTTAATTCACTCAGCTCACATTCTTGTGGTAGCCCAGTAACAAAGGAAAAGTTTAATGGCGTCTTTATATTATTCTCAAGAATGGTAGGTCTGACTGAGCATTGAGGACAAATCTCGTTTTCCTATATATCCTAGGATTATTGTTGCACATCTTGTGTGGGAAAATACCTAAATATTTTGCCTTACTTTTGAGAAATTTACTGTTATTTTCTAGGCCAAATGTTACTTATATTTTCCACAACCTGAATGGATGTCACTTGAAAAACCAGCACTATGTGTTAGAAAAGTTTTCATAAAATTACAAATAGCTCCTTTGAAAGTTCTGGTGTGAAAGAAAGAACAATTATCTATGGAGAAAAGCATCCTCACTTCCTATAATACACATGTGCTATGCAGGTCAAAGTTATTACATGGCCATCAGAGCACCAGACTCCAGAAGTAATCAACTAATAATTTATTTCAGAAAAAATTGGCAGTAGAAATTTCCATTGGAAAAATATTCCCTGAAATTATAATATCAAATGGAATTTTATCACAAATTGATCATTCTAGTCAGAAAAGGGTAAGAAAAATAAAACTGAGGTATGAATTATAAGCCCTCACAATGTTTTCTGTCAGCTGCTAAACCCACCAGAACTTAGGATAATGTGTGCTGGCTGCAATTGCTCTTATTAATTGAACAAATGCTCAAACAGTATTTGTTGGATATCAGGCTCAGCTGTAAGCATTTACCAAGTATGGACTCAATGAATTTCTATAATAAACAAAAGCAAAGACTGCTGTTGTCCCATTTTACAGCACATGAGACAGAAGCCCCAGAGCTGGTGAGAAATAGAGGCTGAATTCAACCCAACTCTGTTTTCAGCATTCATGGTCTTCAGATATTCATCTTGAATACCTTTGTGTTATGGTTTGGGTCCCCGAAGATCCATGTGATAAAGGAATAGGCCCCTACCAGAATATAGTGCTATTTGGTGGTGGTAGAACCTTCTGAAGGTCAGGCTTAATGTTAGGATGTTAGGTCCTTGAAGGTGATATTAGGACCCTGACCTGACCATTAATCTTTCTCTCATTTTCACCTCCCTCCTGGCCACCATGAGACGAAACAGTTTTATTTATTCACATCTTCCCAGGCATAATATTTTGATCCAAAAGCAGTGGGACCAAGGGACCGATGACTGATGTTTATAAAATCATAAGGCAAAAAGAGGTCTTGTCTCCTTTTGAGCTGTTTATCTCAAGCATTTTGCCACAGCAATGCAAAGCAGACTAACACACGTTGTTATTCATGTTTACTTGGTGGATGAAAATCTTCACAAATGTAAAACAAAGGTGTCAGCTCAGTATTCAACAGCCAGCACTGTCTCAGTCCTCTTCCTTCCTGGGAAGGTGCAAGCTCTTTGTAATCATCCAGCTGTAGATTTCTGACCTTCCTGCTTTATATCTCCCTTTCCATCCCCCAATCTTCCTCCCTCTCCCTGCCCCATCTCATATTTGTTGCCTGGTTAAGTAAAGAGAAAACAGTCTGGATTGATGGAGTTTCTCCCTTTTCCCCTCAGCTCTCAGTCTGTATATGAAACAGTGATATTTCCAGAACTATGGATTTACTTACTCCCGAGTCTCATAAATGACTGGCAGAAAAAAATCTACTATGCAAATTAACGTTGAGTTACAAAAACTAATTTATTAATTAATTCTTGGTTCAGCTCCATTTTTCCGAGTATGGGTGTTTTGCCTGCATGTAAGCACGTGTACCACATACATGCCTGATGCCCATAGAGGCCAAAAGAGGGCATAAGATCCCCTGGAACTGGAGTTATAGATAGTTGTGAACTCAGCCATGTGGGTGCTAGGAATCAAACTTGGGCCCTCTGGAAGAGCAGCAAATGCTTTAAACTGAGCTATCTCTCTCTCCATTCCCAGTCCCATTTTTACAGAGGATTCTTCTACCCTCTCTACAGTGCTACCATACACAGAAAATTCTTTAAAAAACTGTAGCATTTCTGTGTAGATTAGTCATGTAATTAGCTACTCATCTCTCCTATGTAATCCCCCCTGTGGTTTCTTTGGGAATAATGAGGTAAAAGCCTTAAAAACTGTGTTCTCCAAATTATCCTTCAGATCATAACAAGTAATGCAAGTTCTAGGTTTCAGTCTTGTTTCATAAGACAGATGTTTATTTCTTTTATTTCTTGTAAAGCTGCAGTCAACCAGTTGGGCTGCTATGACTTAATGGCATTTATACAGCACTCATACCCTCTGGGTGAGGGAGCGAGCAGAGATGCCTGCCATGCTTCATTGGGCTTTTTATCACCGGTTTCACCACCAGACTAGCAAGTTAAAGGGCTGCAATCACTTAGAGATAGGACCAAAGGAATCATCTGTTGGTTGGTGTCAAGAACAGTTCCTCGAATTTCAGAGTCATGTCTAATTAGCCCATTTACTGCTGATCATTTGAGTTTGCTTGGATGTTTATGAACATAAAATCATCACCTTGGGGCTGAACTTCATAACCTAAGGTAAAATAAAGTCCAGAATATAGAACAAAAGAATGGGGAGGTAACCCATATAGAGCTCTCTGTCATCAACACCCCCTCCCAAATAGATTCTCCTCTTACATGTTTATTTACTTTTCTTTCCTAAAATAGAACATTCTATTTGCCCCTTGTTAGTTGTGGAGCTAACTGTAGCTCCACTGACCTGTCCTCTGCGAACTGGAGAGGATCCTGACTTGCACTTCAGCACCAGATCCTGGGTCTTGTCGAGTCTTGTATTTATGCAAAAGATGATATATTACAGGGTCAAATTAGTCTAAGCACCAAATATAGGATTTTGTGAAAGAAGAAAATGTGCATGAGGGCAAAGGTTTGCAAAACCCAATATGAACAGAAATGTTTGTGTAAGGTTTTTAAGAATTAATGAAAACATGAGGGGTCATTTAAACACCGCCCCTGCAGGCCTGTGAACTCAACTGACCGCACAGCTGCATGCATGAGAACCAGAACGCAAACATGCCCTGAAAGGCAAACGCAGTTCAGGAAGTCAGCCAGTGGCATTCGTGCCAAAACTAAATTTAGTTCTGGAAACTATATTTTGAGTGTAAGTGGAGTGTTTTCCCAAAGAGTTTTCTTTCGTTTTAATCGCAGAAATACTCTTTGCTGGATGATTGTAGAACTGTGGGTTGAATCAGCATACCTGGCTTACTAAAAGGAGTACCCACTCATGACCCCATGGCAGCTGGCCATTTAAAGCATCAACTAGGTCTCCAAAGAGAAGGGGTATTTGGCTTTTTGCAGTATAGGAAAGTTAGCCTTTGAGAGACATTCAGGTCAGTAAAGCTTTCACTTTTGGTTTTCCATGATTTCTGAGGCTATTTTGGGTTACCTTCAACAGGCTTTGGAGTTGATGTTGCACTCAGAAGTTTTCTGTACTCAAACAGAAATCAAATAGACAACTGCTCTTTCAGAGAGGTTCTTTCCCGCCACTGTAGCTGCAATATTCATTCTCTTCTTGAATTGGTTTATTAACTTGCTTTTGTGTTTTGTGTGTATCTATCTGCCCTCACTTCTCAGAGAGCTTGCTGAAGGCAAGTGTGCATTCTATTCTTGCCATTGTATTCCAGGACTTCAGAGAATTCCTGGTGAAAATGCTTACTTAATAAATATTTGATGACTGTCTGACTAATGTCATAAAACTGTAATAACTCCTCTAGGGGATGAATATCTTGAGAGATACTTTAATTAGGAACTGGAGTCTTAAGCCCAAGTCTTCAAAACTAATTTGGATCAGGCCAGCCAGGAGAACTGTGCTAAATTTTCTCTTTCTCCTGAAAGTGTCCCAAGAAGAACAGATTTCCAGGGTGTCCCATTATTGCTACATAAAGTGGGTGAGGGGTGCACTATACAATAGTTTAATTTTTATGCAATGACTGGACAAAATAATCTAATGTCTTTATTGCCAACAATTTAATCTCTTTTGACTCGCACCCTTATCAAATGAAGTTCTCATTGTGTTCATGCCTTGCTTTAAAAAGTGATTTTCATTTGGTTAGTAATCAGAGCTCCTGAAATAAGAAAAAACTAAAAATCCAAATCCCCCCAAAATAAACAAATAAAAACCATTAAGGACTGGTAGGATGGCTCAGTAGGTAAAGGACCTTGGTTCTAAGTCTGACAACTTGAGTTTACTCCCAGGGATGCAAATGATAAGAGAGAGCACAAAGTTGTCCTCTGACCTTCATATAGGTGCTATGGTATGTGCAACACACACACACACACACACACACACACACACACACACACACACACACACACAATGTAATACAAAATTAAAACAAGAAGATAGGTGACTGTTGGCTAAATCTTTCAAATGACAGGACTGATGCACATGTGAGCTCACAAGAGACTTGACAGCATGTACAAGAACTGCACAGCTTCAAGCCAGACAAGGTCTCAGCACTGAGAGGGGTAAGTAGATATGAGGTTCACTTAGGTTCACTCCTAACCAACAGGCGATTTGCAATTGAAAACCCCTGGTAAAGGGAAACTCAGTTTTCTCCAATATATAGTGTCACTATATATTAAATACACTTCAGGGCAGTTCCTATGCCCTGCAATAGTTGGCCAACAAAAAATGAGTTCCATGTTTGTTTTTTTGTTTGTTTGTTTGTTTTTGGAGTTTTGTTTGTCTGTAGAAGGGGAAAGGAGTTCTGTTTCATTTTGGCATCTTTTATCTTGTTAGCTGTAGTAGTTAGCCACTGTGTGGGCTCAGCAAGGGGAGCCAGAGGGATTTTCAGAGGTGCAACTCTTTCCAGACCTCAGCAGAAGGAACCACTATCATGGCAGGCACTATACTCGATGGTAGAGCCCTGACCATCCCAGCTCAGGTGTTTTTATTGATACAGAACTCCTCAGGTGTTCTACTGATAGCACGTGCAGATCATTAGCAATCAAACATCCCCCACATAAATCCAACACCTGCAAACAATACAATATAAAACATAAAGCATAACTAATAATAAACTTCCACAAAAGTTGGTCTTTTGTTTTGATTTTTGTTTTGGTGAGTTTTGTTTTTTATTTTTTTAGGGAAAGAGAGAACATAAAATTGGATAAGTAGGGAAGTGACAAGAACCTGGTGGGAGAAAATGATGATCAATATATAAAAGTTAAAAAAAAATACAATTATATGAGGAAGATAAGACCTGAGTATCTGGTGTAACATGTCAGGGGAGAGCTGGAACAGACACCTAACCCTTGCTTTCTGATTCTAGGCTTTTCTCTGTTACTAGAGCTCTATAGTGTACTTCCTGGGAGACCTTAATTTGTTCAGTTTATTGGCAGGACATTTTGGCTAAATTTGGCAGGACAGGGTACTTACATATTGTACAGGGGTCTGTAACCAACATTTCAAAGTCAACACATATTAATGTGTTAAATAATTTTTCCCCATTTGTGAAAAAAAAATCTTTCCAAATGAAGCCATAAAGCATTCAGGTAGCCTTTGGGGTTTGTTGTATTCAGGGCTGTAGCAGGGCCTTAAGGTCACCATTATCAATTAGTCCATCCCTCCAGGTTATGTTGGAGTTATGTTTTATCTGGCCCTCTCACTTCCAATGTTTTTAATTTGCCCTTTAAAACAACGGCAAATGTCAAATCAGGACACTGGAGCAATCTGTGAAAACAAATGCTTTATCTTGTTTAGAATCGGTCATAGTAAGTCCATCTGGCTTCTCCTTAGAAGTCTGCATCTGGACACTCATCTCAGCATCCGGTGACTCTTCTCTGGAAGCCTTTCTGTATAGCAAGATGCTGACTCAAAAACAAACAAACAAGCAAACAATCAAAAAACAAACAAACAGAACAAAACAAAACAACAATGGTGATCTCGCCACATGAGTTGTGGCCAAACCATATTTTGGAATTCCTCAGTCAACAGTTAGTGGTCTTAAGTGATGCATTAAACAACTAAATCAGGAGATGGATCCTCAAATTTGTCTGAGCTGTGCACATTCACTTACTCTCACAACATATCTGTTGTATACAACAAATTGTTGCATAATGCAGTACTATTCATCTGCATCAAGTGAAAAGAAACTAAGTTAGAAATGGGAAAATGGAGTGATTGTAGATCCTAATAAAGATGTTTAAAACAACGAATGCTGGTGAGTGAGCTGCCACAGGTGCAATTCAGAATAACAACTTGGATAGTGTGTCAGGTGAAAATAATTCTTGTTCCAGATATTGCTCCATAATGCTATTCTCAATTGTATCTTCAGCATTAAATCATTCAGCTCCACTTGTCATTTTCTCACCTTTTCTGTTCCATAGAGTTCAGCATCTCTTAGGGAAATGGAGCAGACATTATGTTTATGTTTGTTCTACATGTATGAGTTTCATTGCTTGTGGAAGGTGACTGCAATGAGGTCAGAGAAGCATAGGTTCCATAACATGCCAAATACAGAAAAGCTTCCCTTGCCAGTTGCTGAGATGTAACTACTTACTGTCAATAAAGGATCTTGTTTTCTACTTAAATTTTGGACTTGTAAATGAATGATTTTTGGAATCAAAAGATTTACGGACCCAGGCTGTAGTGATGCATGCCTTTAATCCCAGCACTTGGGAGGCAGAGGTAGGTGGATCTCTGAATTTAAGATAAGCTTGGTCTATGGAGCAAGTTGCAGGACAATGAGGGCTATGCAGAGAAACACTGTCTTGGTAAAAAAGAAAAAATAGAGAAAAGAAAAAAAGATTTATGGACTTGAATCAAAGTTGCATAGGCATTTCCTAAATTCAGGCTATCAAGTAGTTTAAACATCTTTTTATGATCTTAATAATCACAATTATGTCATATGCTTGGGCCAAATACATCCTTGTTGATCCTCTCTGCTTTATCTGGCCAATCTGTTTAGAGACACCATTTGCTCCAGCAGAATATTTGGAAGGGCTCTGGCTCCAGGAGTCATCTGATACAAGCACACCGACTTCCCATTGACTTCATTTGGGCAAAATGAATTGCCAACAGTAAAAGGAAATTTAGGAACAGCAACTTTGCATAACCTCCAAGGTTATGAGATCAGGATTGGCCTCCCTTCTATTTATAGATAACAAAAGTTTGATGTTCACACAACTCTCTGGATGTAAGAATTCCACATCAGGAGACTTTAGCAACTTCAGATTAAGAATCTTAGCAAGAATTGCTTTTGTGTTGAACCTGTGCAGCGTTTTTGTTGTTGTTGTTTGTTTGTTTGTTTGTTTTGTTTTCTGTATAAATAGTTTGAATATTTACATAGCATTTGTGATAGGTATTGTAAATCGTCTAGAGAGGATTTGAAGTGTGTGACAGGCTGAAAATACTATGGTATTTTATGTAAGGAACTTGGACATCAGTGAGTGGGTTTTGATATCTTTGAGGATTGTGGAAGTGATTTCTCATGGATACCAAGAGATAGCTATGGAAGAATTATTTGTCATCATGCTAACCAAGGATAAGGCATCAGGCAAAAGTATAATGGATGAATAAAAGGACCTTACACAATTTCTTATTTGATGCACACAAATTAACAGAATCTGAACAGCTCACATTTAAGAGCACTGTGTCCAATTTAGGGTTTTGCAATGCTGAAAGAATACACAGTGCATGAAAACTATCCCTAAAGAATATGTTTAAAGCATTAAACAGAGACACCAGGGGTAAAAATCAAAATATACCTTGCAGGAAAGAAGACTTGAATTTCTTTAATAAGTGAGAATATGTTTGAGAAAAATGCAATACGGTATGTTAGGGTATAACATTCCTGTTTAAGGTCACTTATTATGATGACCTCGATACTGGACATTCAAGGAGTGGAACTGGTAGCAGATGGGTTTTTGACATTCAACAGATATGGGTGTGAATATGAAATTGCAATAACAATATTTACTTCATGGTAATGCTATGTAAAAAATGTATGGAAAGTTCTTAGAGCAGAATAGATAATTGGGCAATAATATCATTTTTTCTTCTCTCTCTCCAAACCTAATCTCCCACCTCACACTCTCTATCACCAATGTGGTATAGATTATGTAAAAGGGGAGATTACTGTGAATTTTCTATTTGTCACACACTTTGTGTAGAAAACATGCTCTTAAAATCTGGTTCAGTATAGTGTGAGCATTCCTTCGTTGGTTCCATCCTCTCTCTTTACTAAAGAGAGATAACCATACTATTTTCTAGTTCACTTAGGAAAGTTGGCTGACTCGGTTTCCTTCTTTGGGACAAAGAAGATAATAAGAAGTACTTCATGGAGTTGTGAGGAGTAAATGTGATAAATCACTTAAAGCATTTGGCAGAGAGTATAATACATATTAAGGCCTTGTTAGCATTTATCGTTAGGGATTTAATACTATGGTAATATGTACACATAGAGAAGTTGAGACAAGCCACAGTACATGTCTTATTCCTTTAATTCATGTTAATGATTTTTATTTTATAGCTATTAGCTGTACACATTAAAGGAAGAACTGAGCCTCCAAAAAATTAAATAATTTTATCCAAGTTCTGTTAGTTGGTTGGTGACTTTCCTTCTTTGTCTTTTTTTCATATGCCTTTCCCCCACATTTAGAACTCAAAGTTGGAGATGTCCAATCAAGTATGACATCCTGTGTTCTAGTGAACTATCAACAGTTTAATAAGCAGCTGTCTATATTGTTATTGCTCATTTTACTTGTGCTACAATAGAGGCTCTTTCCACTGATGCCTGGGGATAATTCCACAGACACGATCTGCAGACTCAAATTCCAAATGAGGAGACTAGGCTGAAAGGATGATTTATGGTTATTGATGGAGGCATTGTTTTTACATGACATCACCTTCTGAAGCCATTCCTATTTAAAAGGACGGGACCACTTGAATTTAGCTTTGACTCACACCTTGCCTAGTCCAGTCTCAGATATACTTTATTTGCATTCCTCTGTTTTTTTAAAGGTGGTTGGGGTGGGAGTTCACTGGTATGTCTTTAATCCGTATCATGCAACTGCAGTGAACTGTGAGAAATACCTGAGGAATTTCCCATAAATCATACAGGAGGCGATTGAAGAGTGTTGTTTCAATTACATCCTTGGACATTTCTCCTAAGAGAAAGACTCACACATCTCTAGTATTGTTTACTTGCTGAGGAGTTCGCACAGCTTCCAGGTGTCTTTTAAAACGTATTTCTCCTTCTTTCCTGCCTGATCTAATACTTGAACTCAGGTATGACCTTTTAATGTGCCATGGAGTAAACACCATAAAAAAGACAAACTAAAGCATCATCACAGCTCCCTGGATTTAAACTTTTATTATGTGTGTGTTGGGGTGTGTGTTCACATGCATACATGCCACAGCACGACTGGGGAGTCAGGCTACTTTCAGAGGTTAGTTCTCTTCTATCTTGGGTGCTAGGGATAGAACTCAGATCATCAGTCCTGGAGGTATGTTCACCTGCTGTGCCATCTTGAGGCTCCTTCTGGATGTGAATGCCTCTTTCTGGCTAGAGCTAGAATATACTTTTGCCTAATGCTGACACATAGACACACACAAATCCCAGCCCCTAATACCTTTCTGGACACAAATGTTTAAAAGGACAGAAATCGCCCCCCTCCAATAGAGGACTCCATTCTAGTGAGAATTAGATCTGTTAAGAGACCAAACTGCAGCTCAGAAGCATGACAAAAAATACCATGCTTAGCACTGGGCATGATGTCCAGTGAATCATGCTTCTTCCTTTGAAAATGAAACACCAATGAACTTTCATTCATTAACCATGCTCCTGCCTAATTGAAAAATTCTTTGGAGCAGCATTTTTGCTCAATGAATTCCCTGACTCTGGGTTTCATTAAATTGTTTGAAAAAAGGCAAACCAAGTTGTGGTCTGCCATGCTTTAGAAATGGGTAATTTTCTTAAGGATTGTCTTAACAAATTACTACAAAGTGGATGGCTTAAAATAACAGACATTTATTTGATCACAGTTCTGGATGCCTGAAGTCTGAAATCAAGGTGTTAGCAGAGTGGATTCCCCCTTAAGGCTCTGAGGTAGCCTGTGTTTGGATTCTTTCTCAGCTGAGGTTGTTGGTAGTCCTTGATGGTTCCTGCCTGATAGCTATATCATTCTAATTTCTGCCTCCATCTTTAGACACCCCCTTCCTGCTCTGCATGTGTCTGTGTCCAAATTGCCTTCTCTATTCTTTCAGAAAGACATCAGTCATTGGATTTAGGATACATCCTAGAACAGTTTGACATCTTAACTTGATTACATGTGTGAAGGCACTATTTCTAGATAAGGCCAAAACTGCAAATGGTTAAGAATTTGGATAAGAACTCTCTCTCCTTTGGGGAACACGTACAATTCAACTGATGTCAAGAAGTAAAAGTAAAAAGAGCTCTGATCTTGTTGTTGTCGTAGTCGTCATTGCCATTGTCATCAGGATCTGCTTGTCTCTGTTCCCGTCCTCTCACCAAAACTGGTGTTACAGGAACGTGCAACCATTCTTGTTTTTTTGTTTGTTTGTTTTGTTGTTTAATTTACTTTATTTTTAATTATGTGGTGTGTGTGTGTGTGTGTGTGTGTATGTGTGTGTATGTGTTCATATGTAGGTATGTACACATGTAAATGTAGGTGCCCTCAGAGTCTAGAAGATTCCCCTGAGCTGGAGTTACACATGGATGTGAGCTACCTGCTGTAAGTGCTGACAACCAAACTTGGGCCCTTTGCAAGAGCAATATGTTCTCCTAACCCCTGAGCCAACTCCCCAGCTCTGTGCCTGGCTGTTTATGTGGATGTTGGGGATTCAAAATCCAGGTTCTCATGCTTGGGAAGCAAGCCCTTTTACAAACTGAGCCATCTTCTTAGCCACCGTTTGTTTTACACAAAAATTTCATTCTGTACTCCAAGCTCTGGAAGTTGCAATGTAGTCCAGCCTACTTTTAAATTCATAATAATCTTCCTGGCTCAGTGGTGGGATTGTAAGTGTGGGCCACCATGTCTGGCAGCTTGCTCTGTGTTTTACCTTATCTTCCCTTACCTTATCATTTTCACTCTCTTCTTCCTTTAGTCCTTTCTAAGTTGATTGGAATAATTCAACCAGTACATAGTACAAAAATTAAGTTTTCACCGTTCATTGAACATAACTAAAAGGAGGAGATGGAGTGTTCTGAATCTTCACTGACTGTGACAGTGGCTTCATAAACATGTTTGTTAAATCTCATCTACACAGTTTATTATTTACAAATATAAATGTTTTCTCACTTAAGTTGATAAGAACACACACACACACACACGTACACACGCACACACCAGCACCATCTATATCATCTCATTATTTCATTACTTTTAAAAGTAGGACATATTAAAATGTTTATGTTATGAACAATTAGCAACTATTAAGATTGTTTACATTGTCATGCAAAAGCACTCCTAAAAGATATTATAGAAAGTTGTCCTCTGGAATGTTCTTAAAGGTTTAAATTGCTTTCATCAACATATTTGTATATATTTACTATTTTTTCTAAATAATTTATTTGTATTTTATGGGCATTGGTGTTTTGCCTGTTTATATGCTTATGTAAGGGCGCCAGATTCCCCTGGAACAGGAGTTACAGACAGTTGTGAGCTGCAATGTAGGTGCTGGGAACTAAACCTGGGACTTCTGGAAGAACAGCCAATGCTCTTAACCACTGAGTCATCTTTCTGTCCCCCACATTTAGTATTTTAATCATGTGCACTTGTTTTAAAAATATTTAAATTAAATTTTTCTATACAATATATTCTGATCATGATTTAAACTTCCCAAACCCCTCCCAGATCCTCTTTACCCACTCAATTTCATACCCTTTCTTTCTCTTTCTTTAGAAAACAGGAAAAACAAATAAAACATAATCAAAAACAAAATCACAAGAAACATATACATACCAAACAAAAACACAAAATTGGAAACCATGATATACAAGCAAAAGACCAGTAAGACAAAAAAAGAAAGAGGAGGAGGAGGAGGAGGAGGAGGAGGAGGAGGAGGAGGAGGAGGAGGAGGAGGAGGAGGAGGAGGAAACCTAAGCAAAGCAATGTGAGACATAAAGTCTACAAAAATATGAGTTTGTTTTGTGTTACCCATCTACTGCTAGGAATGAGGCCTATGTTAAGTCTCAGTATATCCCATGAGACTACTTTGGAGAAACTATTTTTCTCCTTGCAAGCAGATGGCAGTTGCAAATAGCTTCTTTAAAACATCATTTTACTTTGTTTTCTCTAGTTCATGTGTGTGTGTGTATGTGTAAGTGGAGTTGATTCTTTCCATTCATTATGTGGGTTCTAGGGATCAAACTTGGATCATCAGGCTTTATAACAAGCACCTTAAGGCCTGCTGAACTGTCTCACCAGTCCTAAACTGTTTTAAATATATCCTCATGCACAGAAATAAAAGAAAACTGGCAAAGAAAACAATGCCACTGATAAACAGCCTGTGCTCAAAATGTTTCTCAATCGGTTATTAGTTAACTTATTTTCCTCCAAAGCCACAAACAAAGTAACAGTCAGGATGCACTTAGGATTTGATGTTGGGAGCTTCTTTCAAAGGACTCAACAAGCAAAATTGTGTCTTGTTTAGTGAGTGTCTGCCAAGCACATCAATATTGCAACTTGATGTAAGGCTTATAGACAGCCTTGCCTGCCACCTTCCCTGCTAGCTAGGGTAGCATGAAATTGGAATGTTTGACATTCATAAATGCTGTGTTTGAGTGCAGGTGCATCTTTATAAGCATGTAACAGGTAGAGTAATCTGGTCAGAAGCTTGATTTGAGACTCTCTAACTTTCTCCTCTCTGGTCCAATTGTATTTTGTGGGAGGCAGGGAGAGGAATGGGCTTCTGGGATGATTATTCTTGTGATGATGATCATGTGTTCTGATGCTTCTGCAGCTGGGGAAGCTTCTGGAAGCAGCAGGAGCCTGGTGGGAAGGTGATGCCTAGAGTTGTGAGTTCAAAGAGAGTCTCTGCTTAGTGATGGATATTTTTATTGATTTTCTATTGACACCTAAATTTTCAATAAAACAGGTAAGTACGTGTTTACGTGTAACATATTACATATAAAGACACATTGGGCTCATACCAGGTCAAAAATCATATACATAAAAAGTGCACTCATTGTGATCTACTGTCTTCTAATTTCTAAGACAAAAATGAAATACTAGTAAACAGGACAGGTTGGTAATGTTTGCTTAGAAAATGGGAGAACAATTTTGCAGCAAAATGGTATCCTGGTTTGCATTTAATACAGATACTGATAACAACAGGGATTTTTTTTCTGTTTGTTGAAATTTAAAAAATTTAACAATGTTATGTGTATGTGTTTTGACTGCATATATGTACACAGGCAGGTCAGAAGTGGGTGTTGAGTTCCCTGGGACTAGAGTTACAGGTGGTTGTGAGCCATCATATGGATGCTGGGAATCAAACCCAGGTCCTCTGGGAGAGCAGCCAGTGTTTTTAAATGCATGCTGAGTCATCTCTTCAAGCCCTTTGTTGAAAAATTTAAAGTCACAGTTGGAAAGGGAAGAAGGGACAGTGAAATTAGGCACACAGAGGTGTGCGTGCGTGTGTGTGTGTGTGTGTGTGTGTGTTTAGGAGTAAAACTGAGTGTGATGAATTAAAATAATTATTTGTGTTTTTAAAATGTACTGTCATAAAAAATTTTCATAGACAGCTATCCCATCTTGAATGTATCTGATCCTACCTGATCCTAGAAGCTAAACCGGCTTCTACCTTGTTTGAACTTTAGTTGTCACAGTTAGGTGATAATTTTCTCCTTTGTTTCCTCCTCTTTCTCCTCCCCCTTTTTTGCTCCTTCACTCTCTTTTTCTCCCCCTCTTGTCTTCCCACTGTGTCCTAGGGCACTGCGCATGCTAATAGCATAAATGACCATTGAGCTATATAGTTAAGCCCTCCCTTTTGTGTGCTTCTTTATTGTCACAGATCTTGATGTCAACTAGATGGCTATGAGAACCTCAACTGAGTATCTGGAGGGTTTGCTATTCTAACACTAGGGCAATATGAAGTTGATCCAAAATACTGAGCCTAAATCCTTTCCTATTGCTATATAAATGTAACAGATGGCAAAATCTTTTCTGTGTGAAAAAATTAGAATTATCCCCACACACATTCATCACTTATAATTTCAATTCCTCAATAGTTGTATTTGTTCAAAGAATTTCTTAAATAAGAACCCAAAAGGGGGGTCCAAAGAGACAGTTTGGTGGGTAAAGTGCTTGCTGCATAAGCCTGATGGCCTGAGTTTGGATGCTTAGCACCCATGGGGGAAAACAGGCATGATGGTGCACATCAGAAGTCTCAATATTGAAGAGGCAGAGGCATTTGGATTCTGGAGTTTGCTGAGCAACAAGCCTTGTTTAATAAAGAAAGAAAGAAAGAAAGAAAGAAAGAAAGAAAGAAAGAAAGAAAGAAAGAAAGAAAGAAAGAAAGAAAGAAAGAAAGCTTTCTCAAGCTCAGTGAGAAGCCTTACCTCACATAATAAGGTAGAGAGTGAGAGAGAAAGACACCTGACATTGACCTCTACCCTCTATGCATATCTGTACACATATTGTACACACATGTACACACACAGGAACAGGTGTACACACATACACACACACTCACAACAAAAACAGGAGTCTAAATAAACATTCTTAGTTTTAAGACAAATATTCCTAGCTTCCAACCAAGAAATAGGTTAGCATAGGGAACTGTGGCTACTGACTACAATTGGCATTCTCACATTCTGTTATAGTTGTCCACACATTTCTTATATATTTCACATCACACAGATTAAAATCATGCTTCTTCTTCCTGTTTTAGAAGCTTATAAGTAGAACCCTTGACTTCTTTGGATGAATGAGATACCTTGAACTGTCGACCCACTAAGAACATGAAGATGTTATCAGTGGGATACTAATCAGTTTGGGAGACATGGGCAAGATGAAACAAAAATCACAAATGCTAACTAAGAGTTGGAAGCCAATCAGATACAAGTCTAAAATATTATATGACACTCAATTTGAAAGTTCAATGTGATTTAGGACTGTTTCAGAAATGAGATTATGTAACAAACAAGGGAAAAATAGGATGCTCTAACCTAGAATATTGGACCTGGGGACTGAAAAGAAATAAGTTATTGGAAGGAACCCAAAGAAGATCATCAACAGTGATGGTTTTCAAGTAAAATATGAACTTTTTAGTGTAGCCAAACCACAGAGTCAGACCCAAGGGGCCTGATATAAATCTACAAATAGCTCCAGGGGCTAAACACCAAGGGTAAAAAGGAATTTTGGCTGGAGACTTGAAAAGTTTCAAGGGATAAAGTTAGGATAAAGAAAGGGAAATTTAGGTTAAGAACCGGACTATGTCCTTTGATAGTAAGATGTAGTCGTAGAACAATTTCTTAAGGGACTAGAAAAATTGATAATTTTTCTGAGATCCTAGATAAGAGAATACCTTGAAGTCAGACCAAAGATTCTAGAACTTTCACTACAATAGTCTTGTGCCATGACCAGATGAACTAGATAGCATCATTTTTTTTTAGTCCTGAATTTCTGTGATAATTGTAATGGGAATGAATGTACAGACTGTTCTGCTTTTTAATAAAATGTATCTTAAGGCTTTAATTAAGGCTATGAGGAAAAAAACTAAACTCAAACAAGCAAGAAACCACTTTCAATAGCAATTGCAGTTATGGAGCAAAGTTTTAGACCTGCTTTTGAAATATGTATACATAACTATTTTTCTCACTACTGTCTTTTTTCTTGAAAGTTAGCTGATGAATGTTAAGAAAGATTCTGGTGGTTGGAGAGATGGTTCAGTGGTTAAGAAACTGTTCTTCCACAGGACCTGGATTTGGTTCCCAGAACCCACAGGCTAGCTCACAACTGTATATCTAGTTCCAGGGGATCTGCCACCCTTTTCTGTCCTTTTTAGGCATGGCTTATATGAGATGGACAGATGTACATGCAGGCAAAACATTTATACACAGAAAATAAAAATAAAGGAGAAATAATTAAAAAAGAGAGATTCTGAGGATCAATTTAATACAATCACCTGGTTATGAAATTGGTAAATGAACCAGCATCTCTTCCTTCATTGGGTGCAGCATTACCTGGTAGTCAACCAGAGTGGGCAATAGGAGTTGAGTCTGTGTGGGCAAAATGAGAGAGTGAGAAGAGTAAAATAGGATGCCTGAGTAAGAATGAGTGATGATACCACAAGTTGTGAGGACTGCAACATACACTTAATACTCAGGTGGAAAGAACATATCTGTAAAATGGTAAATTTGTTTGTTATTATTGTTATTGAGAGAATGCCTTGCTATGTATTGCTAGCAGGCCTAGAACCCAATGAGATCCACCTGCCTCTGCCTCCTGAGTGCTGGGTTTAAAATTGTGGAATACCATCGCCAGTGTGTTGTGGAAGTGTATTTTTAGTTATGTATAAAATAATTGTTTTATACAGTGTTGGGAAAAGGGCTCCCTAGGCCTTGGCGTTTTGTATTGTCTGCAGGTGTTGGATTTCTGTGCAGGATGTTTGATTGTTAATGATCTGCATATGCTATCAGTAGAACACCTGAGGAGTTCTGAGTCAATAAAAAACACCTGAGCTCAGATGCTCAGTGTTCCACTGTCCAGTATGGCACTGGCCAGGATGGTGGTTCCCTCTGCTGAGGTCTGGCAGTGTTTACACGTAAGTCTCCATGTCTTTCTTGGTGAGCCACCACAGCAGTGAGCTACTACAACAGTGTATTTTTTAAATCATCTTATTGTACTGAACTGTCAAATAAAAACATCACACAGCTAGATTAAGCTTGCCACACAAATACTTGCTCATTCCCAAATTCTGCATTTCTGGATTCTGGATTTCTATAATGTTAAAAATGGCCATTCAGAACCCAGAGAGCTTCACTTAGGGTTTTCTACATTTATTATTAATTATATATATATATATATATATATATATATATATATATACATATATATGTATATATATATAATTATATTCTTGATTTATAATGTGGTAATGAAAATATGGGAAATATATCGAATGGAATATTATGCAGTTAAATAAAGTGAAATAATGACATTAACAAGAAAATGAATGGATGTAGAATGTATAATATTAATTGAGATGATCTAAACTCAGAAAGAAAAAATGCATATTCTTCCTCATATGCAGTTCAAAGCAGAGAAAGTATACATGTTTATATGCAAACAACTGTGTGAGTATAATAATAACATTTACGAAAGAGACCAAGAAAGGGTATTATTAAATGATGAGGGTGAATGGAATACAGACAAAAAGACTAAGTTGTGGAAGAGGGTATAAAGCTAATTGTTTTTCTAGTTTCAATTCAATTCCGTCATAGTTTTTCTTCGTTTTTTGTGGTATCATGACAAAATAGTTTTTTAAACATGAAAAATGCAAATGACTTTATTACAAAATTTTTCATTGTAGAAGAAACATTTTATTGGTTCCTGTGTTTTAAAAGCACACATAAATATACTAACTAATTTTTCCCAAGGAGCTCCATTCCTTGGGAAAGTCACCATTCCATGGTAAATATAGCCATTCACGAGACAAGGATGTTTTGGTCAAGGATGGATTCTAAATATGACATTCTATAAGATGTTAATGGAGCTTAAAAAGCTGCTTTGCTGTGGTGATGCTACTGTGCAATTCATTGTTGGTATGGTCATGTGCAGTATATGTCAGCACTTGGGATACAGAGAGCAGAGGACTGAAGATTGGAGGCTAGCCTGATCTTCAGAGCAAGACTCCGTCCCCAATCAAACCAAAACCAACAATCCCCAGTACATTAGTATACCATAGTTGCTAATTATAAGGGATTATGTATTTACTATATTCTATCTTTATTGTTATTTGACAGTAAAATGTTACACTAAATCAGCACATCAAGTTTCACTGGCAGTAGCCTCAGTTATTATAAATTTGTCATATCACTTGATTGTCTCAATATGCCACTTCAAGTGACAGATCTATACCTTTTATGTTTGGGCACACTCTATGATGTCCATACAATGACAAATCACTAACAATATACATTTGAAAGCATGTCCATTGCTACGCCACACATAAATATATTTGAAAGAACTTACTCATTGTTCTGAATCATGAAGCAACTTCCAGGTTAATGAAGGTCAGGACCTATTGGAAGGAAGGTGATGAATTAACTGATACCTGTCTGTCCCAAGCCCTAGGAGTGCTGACACAAGAGTCATTATGCTTGTTGACTTTCCATCCATGACCAGAAATGCCATTGCATCTGTGTGACATCCCTATTTGACCAGCACAATCCTGGCAGGGTTGCATTTCAACCTCATAGTCATCACAGGAACTTAGACAACTAGAACATATATGTGAATTAGAAATGATGTTTGCTCAGCCATCTTGAATCCCAAGTGGTCCCATAAAGTGTGACTCTGTTAACCATCTACCCTGAATGCCAAGACTCAATGAGGCATAAACATGCAATGAGGCATAACCATGCAGTGGTATCCTAACACTGGAGACTATTTAAAGAGGATGTTTTTATCATGAGTGAAAAGTTATGAGGCATTGTCACCAAAGAAAGGGCAGGCAAGACCCACCCACATTTACTTCAACTGCAAATTCTTTGAGGAGGAAAGATAGCTAATCTTATCAACCTACAAAGATTATTCAGTATACTGTGAGGTGGGCCATAAAGTGATTTTTCAGTGCAATGGCCTTTCTCAGAACAGCGGACTGGCAATCATGGAAAATACTGGAACATGCCACGTAAGCAGAAAGAGACAGTGGCACAATGATGGGAACTTAGAATCTCACATTCTATTTTCAGGCAGAGAGCCAGTCATGGTGGTCCACACCCTTAACTTCCAGTGTCTGGGAGACAGAGGCCTGAGGATGTTCAAGGGCAGTCTGGAACACAGTGAATTTCAGGCCAGCTGGGGCTACACAGTGAGACTCTGACCAAAATTAAAATAATAATAGCCACTGTCTTAGGGTTACTATTGCTATGATGAAACACCATAACCCAAAGCAAGTTGGGGAGGAAAGTTTTATTTGGCTTACACTTTCACATTGTAGTCAGGGCAGGAACTAAACAGAGCAGGTCAGGAGCTGATACAGAGGCCTTGGAGGTGTGCTGCTTACTGGCTTGCTTCATGTGGCTTGCTCAGCTTGTTTTCTTATAGAATCCAGGACTACCAGCTCAGGGGTTGCACCATCCACAATGGGCTGGACCCTCCCCCACCAATCACTAATTAAGAAAATGCCCTACAGCCAGATCTTATAAGGGCATTTTCTTAATTGCTCTCAAATGAGTCTCCCTCCTGTTTGAGGACTCCAGCTTATGTCAAGTTGACATAAGACTAACCAGGACAATCACTCACCCACCCAGACCACAAAAAGCAAGCAAGTAAGCAAGCAAGCAAAGAAACAAACAGACAAAAAGAAACAATCAAAACTAAAACTATCTTCACCCAGTTCATTCCCATTCAAGCTATCCCAGGGGCACTGTCTTCTGCATTTACAAATAGAAGTAAAGGCTATAGGAGAAACCAGAATAGGATATCCAGGCTCTTTGTGTAGGAGATAAACTTTCCTGCTAATCAGATTTCACAACCTGCTTCCTGCAAAATAGTCAAACACCTAGAAACATCAAGGTGCCATTGCAAAAAGCCACAGTAAAGCAATCCACCTCTGCAACCAGAGTTACAGAAATAAGGTCTTCTGAAATCAAACTTGGACAATTTCTGTTATTTACACAAGGCAAACACTGTGTCAAATACCCATATTAATAACTTCATTCTATTTTCTTAAAGAAACGGCAGTCTTGTTTTCATTTATAGTAAGTTCTCTTCACCCCCACGTGTTGTTGTTGTTTTTAACACACAAAACCACAAGAAGTAGCAGTCACTTATTTCAAACGTCTGACCAAATCCCTTCAGTCCCTGCAGAGGTGATTGTAATATGTCTAGCAAAATTTAAATGTGACATCAGAAAGCCCTGCAAGAAGCAGGTGAGGCTTGGCGTTTTATAGATTCCATGAGTGGGAAAGAGAGAGAAGCTGCTCCAGATTCATTTCCAAACCCGGATTATTGACTACAAATTCTCCGTGTTTCTCAGTTATCCAAGGCCTAGCAGCAGAGCCCTGTGCTCTGGCCGGTCCTGGGGTGGACCCCGGAGGCCAATTAACTTTAGTAGGCGCGGCTCTGTTCACCTCTCCTCCTAAATAGAACACATCTAAGCACGTGCTTGGGACTCTGATGCGCGAGGACTCCCCACCCCTTCCACGTTTTTAGTAGGTCCTTGTGGGCAGCCTCAAGCATTTGAATTGTATCTTCAGCTTTCCTTAAAAAAAAAAAAACACCATTGGGGTTGGGGTAGGAGGAGAGAAAGCAGGGGGTTTACTCTAAGTTAAAAAAAAAAAAGTCCAGGGCTGAGGGACTGACACCAGTGGGTGGGGTGCATTCTGACACTCCCCTTCCTTTGCAGAAACGCGTGTGGTGACTGCGCGCCCCCAGGTTCAGGGGAGGGGGGCCCGGGGGGTGGGGGAGAGAAGGTCCGCACTTCCGTCCTCACGACTTTCTCCCCAGAGGTCGGTTATCAGAGACCAGCCGCCGGCTCTCTGAGCTGCTTCCCAGGTTTGGCGCCTGGAAAACTTCACGTACTGCTTTCTCCTGCTTCTGGCTCCGCCCCGGCTCCAGACCCTGCGTTCCTACAGCCCTACCCATCCCAGGCCACCCTTTTCCCCCAGCTGCCTCTGGCGGGAGGGTGCTGGGACATCTCTGCGCCAGCTCCGGGCCCAAGACTGGCAGCGAATATCAAGTGTCGCTTTATAGAGGAACACGGACACCCGCTAGCCCTTTCAGAGTAGCGCTAAGCGGAGCCAGGAGTTCTTTGCCACCGTTGTCGCTCTGCTCTTGGAAGGCCCAGAGTGGGGTTGTAATCACGGTGTCCCACTGCATCAACACAAGGACTGTGCAGGAACGTGAACTTGGACGCACCTTTTATCCTCGCCAGTCGGAAAGGAGGGCACAGCAGCCCAGCTGATCCCCAAATGCACCAGCGGGTCCCCAGGTCACCAAGAAGGTGCATCGCATCCAGAGCGCAGCCAGGCAACTGAGCTCCGTGCCCCTGAGGAGTTCTCACCGTGCTGGGAGCACCAGGGAATCTACCAGAGACCCCGAGACTGTCCTCAGGCCACGAGGAGGAGCTTGCTGGAGACTTCGAGGCTGTCCAGAGGCGTAGAGCTGGAGCGCTGTGTCTCCCGCCTTCGTCTGGGAAGGGGGAGTGGCGCTGGAGGGCTGGAGCTGAGATTTCAGCGAACCACTGACCTTCTTCCTCCTCCTCCTTAGCCTCTTTGAGACCAGGGCTCCCAGGAGAATGTTTTAAAGGCGGCAAAGGGACGCGGACTTCTTTTTTCCTAGAAGGCTGAGGATGGAGCTCCTCTTTCTACCTCAGCAGGGACACTTGGAGTGCGCTGGTGGCGCGTGAACAGGGTACTAGCCTCCACAGTCCTCGGCAAGCTCCGCCTG
This sequence comes from Cricetomys ansorgei, assembly GCA_026225945.1. Lineage (NCBI taxonomy): Eukaryota > Metazoa > Chordata > Mammalia > Rodentia > Nesomyidae > Cricetomys > Cricetomys ansorgei. The sequence continues at coordinate 11,813,950 of JAMJFZ010003396.1, forward strand.
GCAGCTTTTCCCCCAGCTTACTCCAGTCACTTGTTGTCTCAGGTCATAGCTTCCAGTGATCTAGGACGGAAAAGAGAAGAAGGTGGCCCTCCGACCCAGGCCCCGCCGTAATGTCCGCGCAGAGCCTGCTGCACAGCGTCTTCTCCTGCTCCTCTCCCGCGTCCAGCGGCACGGCCTCTGCCAAGGGGTTCTCCAAAAGGAAGCTGCGCCAAACGCGCAGCCTAGACCCAGCCTTGATCGGTGGCTCTGGGAGCGAGACCACCGAGGGCGGCCTGCGGGGCTCCACAGTAAGCCGCCTCCACTCTCAGCAACTCCTAGCAGAGGGTCTCGGTTCCCGCTCGGCGTCTTCTCCCCGGAGTCAGCACCCTCGAGCTACCCGGTTCCCGACTCCCAGACCTCTATGCTCATCTTTCTCTACGCCCAGTACTCCACAAGAAAAGTCGCCTTCTGGCAGCTTCCACTTTGACTACGAGGTCCCGCTAAGTCGAGGTGGTCTCAAGAAGAACATGGCCTGGGACCTGTCTTCGGTCCTGGCGGGGTCCACAAGTGGCCGCAGTCCTACAAGCATCCTCTGCTCCTCCGGGGGAGGCCCCAATGGCATATTCGCTTCTCCTAGGAGATGGCTCCAGCAGAGGAAGTTACAGCCCTCACCTAACAGTCGCAGCCACCCTTACGTCGTGTGGAGGTCCGAGGTAGGGACCAGCGCCCTGTGTCTCACAGCACAAAGCTAGATGCCCCAGGCAGTTCCAGGTGGCTGTCTTTAAGTCCGTCCCATTTACGGAGTGAGGCACCCGCCTTAGCTGCTTGATTCAGGCTGGTTAGATGGTAGCATAATGGGACCACCCTAGGGGCTCATCATATGAGTGTATCTGGAGGAGTACTAGTGTTCACTCTGGAATGGGACTTGGAGGAAGAGATGGTGTTGTAATTTCTTTTTGATGTCTCAGTTAATCAAAGGGTCATTTCACCTCTTCATCCATCCTGAATACTTTCAGGAACTCTAATGATTTATTGCTAAGTTCTTTGCGACGATCTGATGAAATATAATTTCGTATACATCTACCACTAGATTGGTTGTTCTTGAGAATTCAGTAAGTATTCTGAAGGATGGTGTGTGTTTGTGTGTGTGTGTGTGTGTTTGAGTGGCAAGGTAGAATAGCTACTACAGTTCTCTAGTTTTGATTTCTTCTTTTCCCCAAAGGTGTAATTCCAGAAATCTATGGTACTGAATACTTTCTGTGCTTAAGGGTCTGAAATATCATGGAAATCCGCCCAAATTCCACTAAGGACAATTAGTAGTTACTGGAATAGACATGAATCAGAAATCAATGATAAATAGGGAACTCAAAGGGAGCTATCTGATGTCCTTCAAATGTTTGTTCTCTGGTTCTGAATGGAGAATAGAGCCACCAGGAAGCTGTAGTTGATGGGACTTGGAAAGCAGCGTAATTTAGAGAATAAATAGTAGTTGGTTAAAAACTGACCAACTCCTTCCCAGTTTAGTCTGCAAGTGCTATAGGTTTGCCTGGGATCTGTTTCCATAAAGGGAGGGAGATCTCATCGATTGTAATTAAATATCTTAAAGCACAGTTAGCATTACAGAAATGAAATGAAATACTATGTAATTTCTGGAGATTTAGGCTAAATAAAGGAAACAAAACCAAACCAAACAGTTTGAAAATAGCCTCTCAGCTCTGTTAGCATGAGATAACTATAAGCTTTTGGTTTTAGTAAGCTACCTTACAAAAATCAGCATTATTGATCATAAATAACAGCATCACATGTTGTTAAATGTTAGTTACTGAGTTAAAGTAACTGCTGCTGCAGCATGGCACGTGTATTATGATAAAATGAACAAAAGCTTTTCTGACTAGATCAGAGAGATAGTCAGTGGGAAGAAAAGTTGAGGCAGAGATACCACATTCCCTCCAAGCAACAAGCTTGGTATTGGGAAGAAGAGAGGCTAAGTTCCTGTTCATTTTCAGAAGCACACATTAGCAGATTAATATATAGAAGGGAGGAAAGAAAAAAGAAGGGAGAAAAAGCAAGAAGGAGAGGAGTGATATCAAAGGCAATCCAACATTTCAGATTTGATACTTGCTGACATTCTTATCCATTAACATCTCATAATTGATAAACAAGAATTTGAGCTGCAGTGATACTGGGTGGCTTCTGTTGGTTTCAGTGTGTGTAGGCAGTGTGCACAGAATTCATTGACTATGACTTTCACCCTTTTGTAGTGGTTAAAACTGAGTACATTGCCATCTAACAAAAGAACAAAATTTTCTCATAAAAGGTTTATATGTGTAAGTGGGCAGGGGTGGGAATCCCTTTATGCTTGAGGCATATATGGGGTGATTGAGTGGAATCCTGGCATGTTGGTCCAATGCTGGTTTTGCTCAGTAGAGGCCGAGCTATCCTAAAGTAAACCCTAGGTCTGGAATTTAGTGGTCGGGGTTTCCTTTCAAAAGTTGAATGTCCTGGAACCCTTTAAAGTCCCAAGAAAATTTATCCCATTGGGCACTGCCTGTCTTTTTGCTTGCAATCAAGCTGGGTCCTTTGTCCCATGAGAGAAATTTTACTAATGGCTGCAAAAACTCAGCAAGTGAATACCCTGCATAGTCACTCAGAGGCCTCGAACGTGAACTTTGGTTCACATAGACTTTGGTTCTTGCACTTTTCCTGGTTGTTTTGCCTCAAGGGTTTTCAACCTTGGAACTATTGCTATCTCAGGCCCACATGTTCTCTACTATGGGTGATACAGTGGTGAGTGGCATCCCTCTCCTCTGCCCACTAGGTGTCCTGTAACAACTGGTTTAGTTTAGGGAACTATTGCTGTGATGAAACACCATGACAAAAAAGCAAACTGGGGAGGAGAGGGTTTATTTCACCTTATACTTCCAGGTAACAGTCCATCATTGAGAAGTCAGGACAGGAACTCAAACAGGAGAGGAACCTGGAGGCAGAAGCTGATGCAGAGGCTAAGGGGATTGCTGCTTGCCAGCTTGCTCTCTGTGGCTTGCTCATCCTTTCTTAGAGAACCCAGGACCACCAGACCAAGGATGGCATCACCCACAGTAGGCTGGGTCCTCCACCATCAATCACTAGTTAAGAAAATGACCTACACCCTGACCTTATGGAGGCATTTCCTCAATTGAGGGTCTCTCCTTTCAGATAACTCTAATTTGTGTCAAGTTGACATAAAACTAGTCACCACAGCACTTCTTCATCCAACTATAACAACAAAAACTGTTGATGGCATCAACAGTTTCTAGGGGCAGGCCCACCCCTGCAGAGAACCATTGTATTTGTAATGTTTCCTGTAGCATCCCAGACTGGGAATCTAGCAAGTGCCTACAACAGGGTTGTGAGCTAGCCTAATGTATCCCTGGTGCCTTCCTTTGATTCTTAGCCCATAAAGATCCCTCTGGAGCCTTGCTTGAAAATTCCACATTCCTCTTAAGGTTCTGTCATATTTTTCCTATCTATTCCAAATAGATAAGTCCAAATGAGTATCTGTGAGTTCACTTTCAGGTTTATTCAGTGATGGGTCACATCCATTTTCATTTAGTACTCTGAGCAGACTCTGTGATTTTAAATAAAATTGGTTACACAAGAGATTCCACTCCCAAGATTCTCATAAATGCCCAGAGTTCTATTACTTATGCTCACTCAATGCTCACAAATGGCTGTTTTATGGTCTAAATTTGGCAGGTATTAGACAAAATCAGGAATGATGCGGTTAACATTCCCTTACTATGTGTTTTAGGTTTGCTTTATCCAAGTCAGATTTATGAACACACAGTATGGTGATACAATCAATACGTGTTTACCAATTTGTGTTCTTATCAGCCAAGCTCTGCCCCTGCTTCTGATAAGAGAATATGACCTGGAATCCTCTTGATTCTTGTGAACCAGACCTGTAACTTTGCTCATATGCTACTGGGAATTTGTCAGCTTGGGTAACTTACAATCACAATAATTTCTGTGTCTGTGACTTCTATTCTTTGCTTCATTTCTGTTGAAAGCATTTATTTCTGTAGGTATCATGAGTGCAGCAAAGTCCCAATATTGGGTCAGTTCTTGATAAGGGAAATTCAATTGGCATGGTGTAAAATGATCAGCATTATGAAAGACCAGAGTTGAGCACGTGATGATTCATTGTCTTCTGGGCAGGGTTTTGGAAGTTTTCGCTGTTTAGAGAACAGTTGAATGTGATCTTTAAGTATGATTTAAAGATTATTTATAAGGAGAAAGAAGATCATTTCTTGTGCATATTTGTATGTCTACATGAGAGGTATGTGTGTGGAGGTCAGAAAACAACCGCAGATGTTGGTTTTCACCCTCCACCTTGTTAGAAATGGGATCTCTTCATTGTTTGAAGCTACAAAAGCTACTCTGGCTGCCCTGAGAGCTTTGGGTTCTCCTGCCTCTACCTCCTATCTTGAAGCATGAGTACTGAGATTACAGATGCAGGCTACTGTGACCAAACTTAAGTGGTTTCTGGGGATTCAAACTCAGGTTCTCACATTTGTATGGTAAGCCCCAGGGGAGTGTTTTCTTGCCGAGAAAAAAAAGTGGGCATGCATTGGCACAGAGGCATTGGTAACACCAGAGTTATGACATAGAAGAATGACAGGTTTAAATACAATAATTGTTTGAGATGAGGTGGTTAGGATATCTGCAACCTAATATATGTAGCAACTACTAGGCTTTTGAAAAATTAATGTGTTGAAAACAGAAATCAGGCACAGTATTGGGGAATACCTATAAGCATAGGTAAACATCACAAGTGGGCCAAAGCATGTTCTCTATCCTCCTCAGAGTCCCTTCCCATCTGCAGAAAGGTGAAATGATGTAGCCTAATATTGAAGTGAGAAGTTAGTGAGGTAATATCTGTCTATCTCTTGGATGATCTTATTCAGCAGGCAGGGTAGTATATTACAAAGGGTCCCACTATGAGATTCTGAGGAATACGGACTGTTATATAAAACCTGGGATGCTTAACCTGCAGTGAGTTTGCCCTTAAGAGACATTTGGAAAATCTTGAAGATGTTTGGGGGATGTTACAGCTAGTAATGCTGCTGTATTAGTTTCTGATAACAAATTTAGTGGTTTAAACAACACAAATTTTTCTCTTTCTGGAGATCAGCAGTTCCAATGAATCTCATCAGGCTACATTTAAGATGCCAGCCTTCTAAAGGCTGCTAAGATTTGCAGGCTTTCCTTTCCCCACAGCACTCTTCCCTTTATCTTCAAAGTTAGCCGTGTTGTTATCTTTTGATCCTTCTTCTCCAGTCATTTCTCCATCTGACTTTCTTCAAGGCACTTATGCTTACATTGGGATCATCTGGGTAATCCAGGGTAATCTCACTATTTTAAGGACATCTGATTAGCAAACTTCAATTGCATTTGAAACTTTAATTCCCCTTTGCTATGATGTACTAACAGGTTCCAGGAATTTAGGCATGTACATCTTTGGCAGGACATTATGCTGTCTACTACAGGAGGTTTTCTGCTAATGTCAGCTAGCTGGGGGGCCAGGGAAGTGGGTAAAACACCCTGCCGTGTTTGGTGCAGTCCTATGAGGAAGAATCATTAAGCCAAGATAGTCAGTGCCAGAGTTGAGGAACTCTGTTGTGGAGTGGGGAATTTGGGAGTTTTGGAGCCTGAGGATATAACACAAATATATATTTTAGAGGCATTGCTCTGATACCTATAGAAGCATGGTGTAGAATCACAAAACAAGCAGAAGTAAGTACTCAGAAGAAGGGCACATGGGGCTACCATGCCAAGCATCCTGTAAGCAAATGAGAATTGGCATAAAACCATTACTATAAAAACTTCTGTATTTCTTACCCTCCATTTTAGCCAGTTGTTTTCTTGCATCTGTTGAAGTATCTGAAAGCAGAACTCCCACTCATCTTTATAATCTTGGAATCCAGAGTTTTGGATAACCCAGTGGTGCTCATCACTGCAAGCATGTGACATATATTTTCTGATTTCCTGCTAGAAATCTCAGGGTGGCTGCTGGATGACTCAGTTTCTGAAAATCTGGAGCAGAATGAGAGGTTGGCTTCCCTTCCTTTGAACATGGTCTATTATCTCTATCAGTTGTTTTGGTTGACATTAACATTCTCCTGCTTGTTTATGGTTACCAGGCCAGGAGGTCTTTAGTACCTCCCCCATTCTTCTCTCCTGTCCTCTTCTGTCCTCTCCAGTCCTCTCCTCTCCTTTCTTCTCTTCTCAAATTTTGTGATGTTTACTTCTTCCACTCTAGAAAGGATCTAAGAGAAGTGTGTGAGAATATACAAAGAGAGTCCTAACATCTTTTTCCAGCTTTTCATTCTCATTGTTACTGCCTCTTTTCTGTCCCCCACCCCATGGATATGTCCTCCTGCTTAGTCTTTTTGCCCTTAGTTGATTCTGTTCTTGTCTTCATTTCATATTCCAGTAGCAAAAATGTAAGCATGTTAACCTCTCATGAAGCATGTTTAACAGGTCTCAGTGTGTATGGAGTGAAGTCTTTATTTTTGAGTCAGGGTCTCACTGTGTAGTAGCCTTGGTTGATTTAGAACTCAATAGGTAGACAGCGATCTATCATCTCTGCCTCCAAAGCACTGGGGTTAAAGGAGTGAGCCTCCATGCCTGACAATACTAATTGCTTAGCTAGTCATTTCAGTGCATTTTACAGTATAATCTTACCTTTCTTCCTCTTCTTCAGAAACTATGGTCTAGGAAAACCAAATGAGTCACTTAGTTAGGGCCTCATTAAATATTTATTCAATGTCAGCTCTACAGTGCACCTTGGGAATATATGTGGATAACAGAAGCCTTGTTCTGTAAAGTGCTTATAACCTTTGGAGACAGTAATGTCCAGTGAATAAATCTCCACACTTGTTTAGTGTGCTGAGCCATTATGACAAGGGGTTGTGGCAGATTAAATAATGGCCCCCAAAGATGTTTGTGTCCATATCCCAATCCCCAAATGTGTAACTATTCCACTTTACATAGCAAAAGAGACTTTGTTAATGTGGGACTATTGTGGATTATATGGGTGGGGCCAATTCAATAACAAGGCTCTTCATAAGAAGGAAGCAGAAGGGTAAGTTATAGAAGGAGATAATAGGGGAAGGAGAAGTGGGAGGAGAAAAAGTGATGAAGGAGAAGAAGGGAAATATTTTGAAAATGATATACTACTAGCTTTGAAGATGGAGGAAGAAGCCATGAGCTAAGGAATGGTCTGGCTTCCAGAAGCTAGAAAAGGCAAAGAAACAGTTTCTCCCCCTGAGCTCTGTGCCCCTTGTATACAACTTTACAGACACCTTGATCCTCCTAGACAGCAGTCCTCAACCTATGGCTCATGATCATCTGCATATCAGATATTTACATTATGATTCATAGCAGTAGCAAAATTACAGTTATGAAGTAGCAACAAAAATAATTTTATGGTTGGAGGTCACCACTATATGAGGAACTGTATTAAAGGGCCACAACATTGAGAATACTGAGAACCACTGTCCTAAATCAGTGAGTTGCTGTTCTTCCAAAATGTTGGAAAATGTATGTATTGTCCTCCATCACTGTGTCTATGATAATTTGTCACAGAAATGTTACCAAGTGAACACAAGGTCTAAGGAGGTATGAGATGTATCAGGTGAAACCAGTGGATGAAAAGGCCTTCCCAAGTCTTCCTAAAGAAGGCTCTATTTAAGAGGGAACATAGGACTGGGAGATAGCTTAAGAAGTCTAAAAACTTCTTGCCTCTCAAGCACCCGGAGTTGAGTTTGAGCCCCCAGAACACATGTGAAAATGATGAATGCAGTGTGCACCTCTAATCACATCACCGGGGAGGTGGAGACAGGAGGATGACTGTGTTCACTGACTAGGCAGTCTAGCCTAATTGGGAAGCTCTAGGCCAGGGAGAATCACTGTGTCAAAGAAGATGGATGCATTCCTGATACATTGAAGTTGTCCTCTGGCTTCCACATGTATGTGCACCTGTGTATGCAAGAATACACACACAGGTGCATAAAAAGGAGAAAATAGTATATTTGAGTGACTTAGCGAAATCTACCTTGAGTAGAGTATGTGAGTAGGAAGATGGTGAAGATGGTCTGGCTGGACTTTGAGCTCTGTTATATTGATTTCATCATTCAATGGAAAGTTCTATGCAGATGTTATATCTATCCCATGCACCTTTTGTGAGACTTAGTCACATGTCTATCAGAGAAATTTACATCTGTGCTGTATAGCTCAACTAGTTCCTATGATCAGATAAACAAACTTAGACTCTGCTGCATTTCATAATACATTTAGGATTTGAAAAACCAAGTACTTATTTTTCCATAGTGAGCTCCTGAGTCTTATAATCTGGTCCTTACATCTGGGAAAATATGTTTCATAGCAGAATATGCTCAAGAACTGAGAAAGTCTGTTTATTGACAGTGGTTCTCCTAGATCCTGGAGACATGCTTTTGAGAACATAACATCATGTTCTGAAGTTTACTGCATCTGTGCTGAACCATAACTTAGATAAACAGAGTGGGATTGTGACGGCAACTATGTAATAATATGGAAGAAACACCTGGGATGTAGTGTGTAAAAAAACTGAAATTAGTTATCATGTTAGCTGGTAAAGAATGATGTTTTCATTAGCCATTAAGGTGATGCAAATCAAGACTGTCATAAGACGACACTAGGATAGCTAGAATTGAAAAGAGTGACAACAGGAAGTGTTGACAAGATGTGAAAAATAGCATGCTGTATGCTGCTAGCAGAAATGTAGAATGACGCAGTAGCTTTGAAAGCCATTTGACAGTTGTTTAACACATTAGAGAGCATTACCCTATGACTCAACAATTCTGCTCCTGGTCGTATACCCAAGAGAAATGAAAACATGTCTGTTCCAAAATGTATGCATGCGTGTCAGAGCAATATTATTCATATGAGCAGAACGATGGAACCAACCCAACCATTTATCAACTGATGAATGGAAAACAAAACATTGCCTTGCCACACAGTGGGAGATTATTCAGCAACAAAGGAAATGAAGTACTGATGCATGCTACACATGAGTGAGTCTTGGAAACATCATGCTAAATGGAAGGAGTCCATTGCAAAAGACCACTGGTTATATGATTGCACGTAGATGAAATATCCAGAATAGGCAAACAGAGAAAAGTAGATTAGTAATTGTTATAAGTTGACAGGAGGGAGGGATGCAGATTGATTTCTGATGGGTATCACTTCCTTTTAGGTTAATGAAAGTGATTTCAAACTAGATATAGGTGATGGTTCTACAACCTTGTTGATTCACTAAAAGTCATCCACTGTACACTTTAGAAGGTCTAATGGTCTTATTTGTGAATTGACCTTCAGTCAAAGAAAAAGAATGAAGCTCATTATTTCCAGAAAATACATCAAGCATCGCTGCTATGCCATGTTTGCAATAAGAGTAAACACAAATGTAGGAGAACAGTAGTTTGCACACTTTTTTTGAAGATGCCATAAGGGAAGAAGTAACAGCTTTGGAAGATTCAGTAGAGGAGTCAGCAGCTACCTCTGGGACTTTCTGAAACTGGTTACCATGGAAATTCTATGAACTGCTTATTAACTTTGGAATCAAGCACAGAGAAGCTATTGAAATGATTGCTTTTCAGAAGTGGCAGATATTTAAAAGAAGCAGCACAACTACTTACAATGTGAAAACTATTCTGGCTATATCTCATCAGAGCCATTAAATAGTCAAAGACCTTTAAGAAGTATTAGAATTAAAAGGAGTTTGAGAAACAGCCACTTCTCTAAGTGGTAATGTTGATGGACCCAAAAGGAGAATGCTGAGCTCAAAAAGTCTTTGGAGAGATGGAGTTATCTGAGTTGTGTGGCCTTATGGAACAACAAAATAATGTGTTTTCTTTCCATATCTGTGGACCTCATGGAAATAAGATCCGAAGTGTGAATTGGATCAATTATCAGCTTGTAACTCTGATAACTTCATCTTTCAGTTGTACAAGCTAGTACTCTGAGAACAAGATATAGAGAAGAAGGGAAGGAGAAGCCTTAAGTGACAAAAGTTATGACAACTTAAGCTTCGTTACAGTAAGACCTCTGCTTTAGCCAATCACTTGAGCCATGGGAATCTTGGACTTCATTGCCAGGTGTTTTGGTTTTTGAACAAAGTCCAATTACTCTCCAGTTGAAACTTCTGTTGGTTGCTTGCTTACTGCAGTTGGATAGGAGTTGATGGCTGGAGGTAATAACATCAAGTGAAAGGGAAATTAGTATTTATAGTATTGGGAGAGCATGCGCCGGATTGTTGTTGTTGTTGCCATTGTTATTGTTGTTGCTGTTGTGAAGCTCAGATCAAAAGGTAACCATATTTAGATGAAGAGGGAATGAAATGGATGAAATCAAATCCTTGCTCTGTCCTGTGACAAAAATCATTTTGCCTCTGATTCTTTGCCTATCAAATGAACCTAAAGAAAGTAGTTAGCTCAGAAATATTTTGTGAGGTTTTCACAGTATAGTTGCTTGTAAGGTGGCAGGGACACAGGAAGGAAAGCAGACCAAAATAAAATAAAATTGAAAATGTGCCTACTCACACAGTTAAAAAGCAAAACATTAATAGCAACAACAAAAACAACAACAACAAATCCCCCTCCCCAGAACCTCCCAAACAACAACAACAAACTATAGAATTAGAGCTAAGTGGTTGATTTAATGAAAAATATGTATGTGTCTACTGTATGCACTGGGCATTTGGTCAATCAACCATGGCTGTTGAAGAGGTGATAATCAATACATGAATGAGTAGGTACAGCTGCATGGGACAACAGCAGAAGGTGATTGGAAATTTATTTTACAAGATGTTAAGTAGGTACAGTTTTCATGGTCAGCACTGGAGCAACAACAAGCTAGCGCAGCAGGCATTTTAGCTTAGTGAGTTGAAACACAGGAATTTCACACACTTGCACTGTGAATTTGGTGTAACCCAACACATGCCAACAGGTCAAGAGGCAGCCTTCATTCCAACACACAGAAACCTTATTTCATGGGACATTTTTATTGTATGTAGGATACTTTGAAGGCTGGAAAATGGATAATTATCAACGATGATCTAACTGGTGATGTCAGTATGCTTTTCTCTTCAAGGCTGCTGTATTCTCATTTCCTTATGTTACTATGATCATATGAGACCAAGCTGATTTTTTTTTGTACCTCATCTTACCAGTATCTCTCTAGAATAGCAAGGCAGCTTCACTGAGCTGAGACAGTGTTTCTATACCCTGATGCTTTGCTTAAAATCTAACTGTAATTTCTATTAGCATTTCTAGACAGTTTAGTGTTCTCTAATATAAATACATGGAATGCTTGGGGAGACAGTCATTAAAAGTCTTCTATCCTGTCCAGACATCTATGTGATACTTAAAACCCATCTATGGATAGCAGGACAATGGTGGTGCACATCTTTAATCTCAGCACTCAGGAGACAGAGTAAGATCATTGTGAGTTCGAGGCCATCCTGGTCTATGGAGTGAGATTCAGGACAGCCAGAGTTACAGGAGAAACCCTGTCTCAAAAAACAAAACAAAATGAAACAAAACAACAAAAACAAAACCTATCTATGGCACTTCAATTTTATGCCCAATAATCTACAACCTAGATGAAGAGCTTTGTATTTATCCTGTCATTTTAGATAGTAATACACACAGAAAATTTTTCTGGTATTGTGCAAAAAGGGCAGTTACGTAAGTTACCTTTCTATTGCTGTGATATGACTCTCTGACCAAAGGTAGTTTGTAGGAGGCAGGAAGAGTTTACTCTGACATACAGTTCTAGAGGAATAAGAGTTCATCACGGCAGGAGCCATGGAAGCAGGTAGGCAGGGCAGAAAATGATCACATATTCATCTGTATGAGTGAAGCTGAGAGGATGAACTGGAAGAGGGGTGAGGCTTAAGCTCTGAAAGCCTGCTTCCAGCAATGTGCTTCCTCCAGCAAGGCTGTACTTTGTCATAACCTCTCCAAATAGGTCTCCACCATCCAGTGGGGACCAAGTTTTCAGATGCCTGAGCCTATGGAGGATTTTTATCTTTCAAACCACCACAACATTGCTCTGGTGACTTTCAACATGCTACAAATTCTGCCTCTCCTGTTGTACAGATAAACTACCCATGTAGTATTATTATTAGAAAGTCCAGATTGGTGAGCATCAATACAATGGTTTTGTCATGGTTTCCTTTTGTGAGTATATCAAATTCAGAAGAAACTGAAGAAAACTATTGATCCAAAGATATTTTGCAAACTATTTATAGAAATGCAAGGTCAGAACTAAGTTTATTGAAGTTCTTGGAGTCAACACCATGAGAGTCAGACTTCTTTTAATGATTTATATGAAAGCTCAAAGAAAAATATGGCATTCACGTTCTATGAAAAGCCTGCTCTTGGTCTTGTAGCAAACTTCTAAAGAGGTGTGCAGAGTCTGGTTTTAATGCTAATATACTATCAACAAACTGGGTTGTCAGGATGTATTTGGCAAAATGCTGAGAGAATAGACACAAAAGGCGACTTGGAGATGGTCCTCAGACTCGAAGGACAAGACGGTCCTAGAAGCTCTGAGATATGCACTCAGCAAATATATTGCTATTCTGTTGCAATAACTGGGTTTTAACCTGGTTATTTATTATTTGCAGTGCTTGAAATTGAACCTAGGGCCTCATGAATATTAGACAAGAAGTCTGTCCAGTCTTAACCTTTTAACGTACGATTAGGGTGGAAATATATTGCTCCTTTCATTGTCTCCATATAACTTCCTGTATTCAGGCTGCCCTGGAACTTGATATGTTGCCAAGGATGACTTTGAACATCTGACCTTAAAGCTTTTGATTCCTTTGTGTCTGCCTCTCTAATGCTGAAACTACAGACATGGGCTACCATAATTGGCCTGTGCAGTGCCGAGGACAGAACACAGAGCTTCACAAATGCTAGGCTAGCATTCTACGTACTGAGATACATACATCCCCAGCCCTAATTACTTTTTCTTATATGCTGAAACTGCACTATGAAAGATAGATTCAGTGGTAGGGAAATGATTACGTGTTTAGGTTCACGATCCTTGTTTTGTTAATTGAAATTGATCATTCAGAGTTCTGAGTTTCAAAAGAGCAGACTAGTTCATTTCTCTTTTAAATATTAATGTGAATTTGTTTCTTTGTGGTGACAGCTGGATGCAGGGGAGTTAATGAGTCAAGATAGTTTAGTCTTTTCTTGTGTAGAAGTACCCCTTTTATAGAAAAATTATCAAAATTCCACTTTGTATCTATTTCTCCTCTTTAGCTTTCTAAGTTATAAAAGTAATGGCAGATTATAGTTCATGTGAATGTTCACTGACTGAATCTAAAGCCATTCTATAAAGTGAATTTTTAGACAAATTCATTGAACAAGAAAGTTGGATAGTTAAGAAGAAAGTTAATTTATCACGCAAAGATTCCATTCAATTAATTAATTGAATATATGTATGAAATAATTTCTACAACACAGAAAGTCTAGTATTTTCATTTTATTTGAAAAGACTGTGCAGAGTTTGGTGTCACAATTTACCAGTGTCATCTCTCTGTTTTTAGATATATATGCAACTTTAAAAATTGTTGTTTTGGTTTAATATATGCACAATTTTTAACTTCATAGTAGCATCTTGGTTTGGAAATAAAAATGAAAGCTTGTTTACATTAGAAGTAATGAAGATACCCTATTCTATGAAGATACAAGTTTTTAAAAATTTGTGCAAAAATATAGACAAAGTCAATGTTTTGTGTCTTAGTTTGAATTCCATCAAAGACAGGATGTGGGTGGGATGCAGTTGATTTGGAAGGTGACATCAGGAAGCAGGAAGGAAGAAGACAGACTGAAACAGAAAAGAAGGAAATGCCATCATGAAGCTATGTCACAGCAGGTGTAACTGTGGTTGAGGGATGACTGAAGTTCCACCAGGACTACTGGGAAGTATGGACTGCCTCTCAGAATGATCCACAGGTGTTTCAATTAGCTATTTCCGTAGACTATTTGCATTACTAATTAGCCCAGCGCTGAGTGATGTGAGTGTGTGTGAGTGTGTGTGTGTGTGTGTGTGTGTGTGTGTGTGTGTAATTAGATTCTGGCTCAGCTGAGGAGTTCTGCTTTCAGTGGCATCATCTGGGCTCATCCACTTGTCTACATTCAGCCTGGGTCTGAGAGACATGGAAAGTTCATTGTGGCTTCCTTTACTGTCTGGTGTCTGGATGTTTCTCCATATGCCTTGGGTTTTTTTTTTTTTTTTTTTTTTTTTTTTTTACTGTGTGACTAATCCCTTTATTTGGTCAAAGGAGTGAGTGACAGGATCAGGCAACTCAAAGGCAAGGGAAAGAGAATACACCTTGTGATGGAATAATTTGTGGTCTCCTTTTATTTGCTGGAAGCTAAATGATGTGAAGCTAGAGAATATCTGCTGGGTTTCTACCTTCCATGAGTTGAGATTGCTACTGGGGTTTTGACTACCCTGAACTTTGGGCATGCAACAGAATTGGCATTAGAGATGGATCACTTGCAGCTTAAGATCTGCCTGAGCTTGTGCAAAGCTGCCCTGCATAGTTATGGCATAACCTCAATATATGTTAGCATAGGTTCATAAATAATTCCATTTAGAAGTAGTTATTCAAAATCTTCACTAACCAAAAGCATAGCAAATACACAAAATAATCACAGCCCTTAGAGTTGTCTAAGCTTGGGATCAAATCCCAGTGACTATGCATTCTAAATTTCAGTTTCTTCAACCTAGTAACTGCAGAGGAGTATAATAGCACTGATTTGTAGAAAGTCATTAAATCAGTTGGATGGTGTAGTTGGGAACCATAGAGTGTGACAGGTTGTGCAGAGGTGTCTGTTTTAATTACATAATATAATTTATTCTGAGTTGCTTTGTAGGAAGATACAAGTAGATTTTATCATATTTCTGGGGTGAAAAAGCCACAGCACTATGGCAAACGTAAATAACTATTGTAATATACAATTTTGGTTTTTAAATTGTTGGAAAAGATGTAGTAGTTGAGGAACTACAATGCAATGCAGTTTTTCCTCTATATTTAAAATTTAAAGCTTGAGTTCTGCATTTCTAGCTGTATTAAAATGAATCCTATTTGATTTTTGTCAGATGTATGTGCCCATGAGTAAATGGCAAAGTAAGATTTTTTTTTTTTAGTTAAAGAGTTAGAACAAAGAAGTAATTAAGACTCTGAATCCAGGGACTGCTCTTTGGGAGGATCTAATTTCATTTCCCAACACCATTTTGGGTGGCTCATGACTGCCTATAACTCCAGCTATATGTGATCTGATGCCATCTTCTGGCCTCTGGAGGCATCCACACACATGTGCAGGTATACACACAAACAGATTAATACAAGCATACATAAATAAAAATAAAATGAATCTTAAAAAAAAGACTTTATTTCCTTTTCCTGGAATAATTGCTCATTTAATGAGAGCTATTATTGAATTCTATTGTCTTTCTGAGAATGTAATCATATTCTTCAGTTGACAGTACGTATAGCTCAGGCAAGGCTCATTTACCATGAAAGTATCATCATGCAAAGCTGCTTGTCCTTAGAACTTTTTCATCTACTCTCTAGAGATGCTTCTAGAAGGCTGGAGGTAAACCAAACAAAGCAACAAAAGCAGTCATCTTAAGTTCAAATTGGCATGCCAAAGCTACAGAACAAGGGAGACCAAGCTGTGTTTCACTATCATTAGCTGATAATGATAATACAGTACCCATCATTCTGACTGGTTAATTCACCATTCATTCATCAAAGAATTCAACAAACAAGTGTCAATTCTAAGATTTGCAGAATAGTCATGACAATAACTAATATTTATTGAGTGACTACCTTGTACCAGTTGCCCCACAAGATACATTTAAAAGGCTAGGGATCATTAAATTTCCATAACTAAGTGAGTCCAAAATCAAGAAGTGGGAAAGGTAAAATTTGAATTCTGATCTTGGAATTTTCACCCAAAACAGTAATTATACATGGTCCTGGTTCTGAAATCCTCAGTCTAAAGGAATGTGAATGTCACAATAATACCTAATAATTGTTGACTGTTTACAGGAGCCAGAGCCCTGTGAGAATCACTTTATTTGGAAGAATTTATTTAGTTCTCATAAGAGTCTCACAAGTTATCGTTAGTTCCATTTTCTAAAGAAGGAAATTTTGAGAATTAAGTGATTTCCTCAAGCTCATGCAGCTGGTAAGAGTTGGATCTGGGATATCCACCCTGATAGGCTTATTTTAGACCTCTTGCTTGAAATCATCACTGTATGCAGACTATATTCAGTACCTTATCGAAAGCAGAAATTTGAAGAAGTGAATCTAAGAATTGGTTACAGAGAATATCTCATTCTGCCTTGAGAAGCAAGGAGAGATCATAGTTGAGGGCAGTGTTACAACAAGTATGTGTTTATCTGAGAAACAAGGGAGACACATGGAGAAAAAATGAGCAGAGGCATGCAAGCATCATTAAGCAGGGCACAGGTACTCAAAGATGTATAGTACAATTGGAAGGTTAAGCCATGAAATTTTGGAATTGATGTGTATGATGTAATCTGCTACCCAAGTAATCATTAATTTTTTTATCATTTCATGTTTTTATCATTCATTTATTTATTTATTCATTCATCATTTCATATGATTTAATCATTTCATTTTGATGAGATCTTAATTTTGAAATAATTTTCAGAAAACAGAAGACAGCAAAGACAGTACAGAAGGTTCTTTTATATTCCTTACTTCACATCTCCTGGTATTAATAGCTTACATAATCATGATGTATTCCTAGAAACAGACCCAGTCTTGGTAACCGATTTGTTGCTAAGGTTGTCCTGGCCAATACTTTTAAGTAGTACGTATGTGTGCGTGTGTGCGTGTGTGCGTGTGCGTGTGTGTGTGTGTGTGTGTGTGTGTTACTCAAATGCAGAATTTACTTGGATTTTGCCAGTCATCCCATTAATGTTCCTTTTCTACTCCATGATCTAGTCCTGGATCCCAAACTACATCTGATTCACATGGCTTTTTAGTCTCCTCCAATCAGTCATTGGCTTTTATGATTTTGGCAATATTGGAAAGCATTGGCTGGCTTTTTGTGGAAGAATGGCCCTCCATTCTGTTTTCCTGACATTTTGTTCCATGACTAGACTAGGATGAAGGGAAGAGTACACAAAGACATCATTTGAACACCAGTTTCAGTGTTTATCTAGTTTAGTAAAATTTGATGTTTCTGTTAATGGTGATGCTTTTAGCCCAACCAGAGTCATCTTTCCCTGTCTGCTGGTAGTATGGTCATATGCTTGTTTGAAAGATGTAGCATTGAAGACAGAGTATAGAGTGTAGCTCAAGGAAAGTCCATTTATAGCTATGCTACTTGCAACCATCTGACTTCAGTAACCATTTGGCAATGTTCTTTCTTTTCAATCTGGATTTGTATGCCTTCCTCCCCATTTCAATGAAAAGATTTTTTTTTACCATGAAAAGCCATCACTTTGTTTTCCCTTGCTACCCTTAGCCACCAATGCCATGTCTTAAGGTGCTCCATTAGTTGATACATTAAGCTGGTAGAATTCCAAGAACAAAATGCTTTTTGTCATGTTCCTATTGGAAGAAAGAGAGAACTGGATGTTGAGTAAATATTCACTTACATCAGCAGCATTCCTCTCTGCTCCTTGGATGCTTATTTCTCTCTTGTTAACAGTGCTAGAATAAACACATAATGCTACCAAAATATTAGCAGTGTGTGCTGTTTTCTTTCACTTGCCAGGATTGTTTCATAATAAATACCACTGGAAAAAATACCATGGGCTAGCATTATCAGCAGTTATGCTAGTATCTCCACTGAACAAACTATGGAGTTTAGGATGTGCTTTGCAAACAGAAGGGGAAATGAGGCTGGCTTCTGTTGTATTCCTAGTCTATAGTGATATTGCTTTCTATAAGCTCAAATTTAACTTAAATATTTTTCTTGGTTGGCCAAGTTGTTGTCATTATTTTGTATAATGCTCACGAACTAAGTACCTTGTAGAAGATACATCTAACAAAAGGTTTCTATTAGGATGGAGTGATATCGAAACAGATGTTTATAATGTGCTTTCATAATAAGAATTTCTGGATTGAATCAGATATTCATGTTTGTCAAAATACTTTTAGTCAAATGGAACAAATGGATTTTCTCGACAATTTTGTTCATCTGGCTTCTATCTTTATATAATGTTCAGCTTCCTTCTACTATCATTTCTGTCCTTTAGAGATGCAAGTTATTCCATCTCTTCATTTCTCTAAAGAACACTTTTTAACAGATTCCACCATCACTTCAAACTCACTGTTAAAAGTGACTGACGAGTCTTTCTTCCAATAAAGGGAAAGTAAATCATAGAAAAAACCGACAGCTCTTTCTCTCAACTTTTCTGTTTTCTATGATTATCATTTCCACAGTCTTGGAGTCCTGAAAGTATCTTTGATAATTGCTCCTCTTTAATAGTTGGTATTCAATTGGCCCTCTTAAAATTAAACCCTGTTTCAATGATATGTTCATATTCAGCCTCTTCTCACAAGTCCTCCCAGCAGTTACCCTCAACCTCTCAGGCTGGGCCTCCTAAATAGTTTCCTGGCTGATGGTTTGTTTTGTTGCCATCTATGCTTCCTCTTCCTGAAGCACAAACATCATCATTTAATTTCCTGTTGTGATGTCCCTGTTGCCATCAAGACACAATCTTGGCTATCACTTGGGCTTCTCATCTCCATCTCGACCATGCTTCCTTGGTAGGCCTTCTTTAATTGCACACCTCACCTGGTCCTTGTCACTAATGCCAAACTATTTCTGTGCACTTTTCAGAGATCATGTTTGGTTCTCAAGATTATCTATCAAGTTCTGAAAGCAAATGAAGGGAAAATATCAAGGTCCTTTCTTTGAATGGAGATTTAGAATAAAGTCAAATAACTTGCAGGTTTTACTGGTAAAACACAGTAACAGCTACAGAATTAGGCAATTAGCAGTTGCTGAGAATCTTGCCAGCTAGTAATATTTTTGCACCATAGCTGTTCTTCTTTAGAAATTAATTTTGCCATCACTGCCCTTAACTCCTATGAATGAAATGTTTTCAGTATTGAGTAGTCAATATTACTATCAGGGATAGCTACAAGACTTTTATGTGGATTTTGGTCTGTCAGGGCTTCATGTTTGTGTAGCAAACATTTACCAACTGGGCTATCACCCCATCCCCCTTTCTTTTCTTTTTCTTTTTAAAGGCTTTATCAAGATTTAATTCCCATGTGATGTAATTCACTATACACTCAATTCATTTTAGAATTTACAATTATTTTTGCATTTATTTACTTGTGTGTGTGTGTGTGTGTGCGCGTGCGCTGCACACATACTATAGTATACCATATACATGTGGAGGTTAGAGTGTAATTTTCATGTGTCAGTTCTCGGGGGACTGAAGTCAGATGTTCAGACTTATGTCAAATGCCTTCGCCATTTCAGCCATCTTGCTGCCCCTAAGTTTAGATCATTTTAATCACTCCAACCACCCCCAGCAAAACAACCAACCAACCAACCAACCAACAAAGGAATTCACCCTTTTCTAATAAGCACTCCCATTTAATTATTCCTTGTCTCTAGTTCCTGGCAACCACAAACTTACTTTGTATTAATGCTTTGTGTATTTCTACCATTTCATACAAATGGAATCATACAACAAAAGACCTTTTGTATCTGCCTTCTTTTACTTGGAATATTTTTTGTGGTGTATAACACAAGGATTTAGCACACAATATGCTTATGAAGTGAACACACTTTTTTCATGAAATACTACAATAAATAAACCTCAAAGAAGCTGCCTGTGATGATTCTATACTTCAGCATAACCTATTTTAATTTATTTTTGACTACACAGAAAATGACTAATCTGATTTAGGATAAAATGAAAACTATGACATACTTGAGGACATTCATATAAGCAAACATGATTAAATTCAAATGGACACTTACATACTCAGTTCTTCTGCTAATAATGAGGTTGAGGGAGCCAATTTGAATTTTTTTGTTTTGGACCATTAAAAAAATTATCAAAATTGGCTAATATTCTTTTAAATGTTTTAAAAAGTTCTTTTATTTTTTGAGATTATAATTAATTAATGTAATATAATGTATTAATATAAT
The DNA here is from genome assembly GCA_026225945.1 of Cricetomys ansorgei. Taxonomy (NCBI): domain Eukaryota; kingdom Metazoa; phylum Chordata; class Mammalia; order Rodentia; family Nesomyidae; genus Cricetomys; species Cricetomys ansorgei. The sequence continues at coordinate 11,834,193 of JAMJFZ010003396.1, forward strand.
ATAATAAAATATAATATAATATAAAAGATATAATTATTTCATTTTTTCATTTTCCTTTCCTTTCTCTCAGACCTCCTCTATACAATTCCTTGTTTTCTTTCAAATTCAAATTCATGGCTATATATATATATATATATATATATATATATATATATATATATATCCTAAATATGTAAGCACAACTTGCTAAGTTTCTCAGTCTATATGTTACATGTATGTATGTTTTAAGGGCTGCCCATTCAGTATTGGATAACCAATTGCTGTGTTCTTCTCTGTGGAAGACTATTTTTCTCACTCTTGGCATTCCTTAGCAGCCTCTAGTTCTTTGTGTAGCTCTGCGACTTCATGGTCTCCCACCTCCAACATCCACTTTAGATTGCTTATTGCTTGTTGTCTACTGTCCTCGTTCAGCTCATGTTTTGGCAGTCATTTGGAGAGACTTTATATGTGTAGCTTCTGACATTATTAGGAGACTCTATTTGGCAGCAAACTCCCTATTCCACCTTCTCCTATAATCTTTCTGCCTCCTCTTCCAAAATGATCCCAGAGCCTTAGCTGTGGGAGTTGTATTGTAGATGTATCTGTTGAGACTGGACTCTATAATTTGGCATTATGATTGGTTGCAGTTTTCTGTAGTGGTCTCCCTTGTGTTGCAAAGAGATGTTTCAGAAGTGCATTTATCTGTGTATTTAAGGACAACTATTTAGAATATAGTTAGGGATTATGCTGCTTTAGTAAAATGGTACTTTCAGGTTTATCCAAGATGCATGCCATCACTAGCCTTTGCTAGTTAGCTAAGATTCTAGTACTAGGCATGATTCCCTCTGGTTGAGAGGATCATAAGTCCAATTAGAGAGTTCTTGGTTACTGCCAAGGTATGTGTGCCACTATTGAATCCTTAGGGTTATTTTACCATGCTCACCATCATTGTGGCTTATAGGTGTCTTAGCTAGGTAAGACTATTGTTGGTTTCTCTCCTTTGAAAACTTGCATGCACCTTCTTATACTATGAAAGCTAGTTCACATGAAGTAGACTTTCAGGTCAGTTCCAGTTCAGGGCCTCTGGGCTTTGTGTCTGAAGTGCATGGTTTCTTCAGCAATAGGGACTTATCTTCCACTACTGAGTGGAAAGGGACAACAAGGGAGAAGAGCGATAAACTGTAATGTTACGGGGGTGTATTGAGCAACCCTGAACAACAACTCAAAAGAGGAATTCTGATGCCTGATATTGGAGCTTCTGTTAGTCTTTGGCTCTTGGAGGGAGCATTGTCAGCTCATATAGAAAAATTTCATTTAGACTATATTTGTTTATTCATATACAAACTTATGTGTATTATGGGTAGTTTTAGGTAGATAGTTACTAGTATGATCCTAATGACTTTTCAGACACCTTGCCATTTTCTACTCCCCCTCCTTCTGTCTTTATCTCTATCCCTTCCCTAATTAGAGCCTCTTTTCCTCTTCCTAATTAGAACCCCTCCCTTTTTCCCAATTGCCCCATCAGATCGCCTGTACACTGACATGCCCAGTCAAAGGTCCTTTTTTTACTTTCCTGGTTTCTGCAGTTAGTCTAGGTTATGTACACACTTTAGATTTGGACCTAGGGGCCTCAAATGAGAGAGATAGTGGGATGTTTGTTTTTCTGGATTCTTCAATATTTTCTTTTCTAGTTCTATCCATTTACCTGCAAAACTCATGATTTCATTTTTCTTTACAGCTGAATGTTATTCCATAGTGCATATGGACCATATATTCATTATCCCTTCATCAGGTGAAGAACATTTAGGTTATTTCCATTTACTAGCTATTGTGAATAGAGCAGCTATAAGTATGGCTGAGCAAACACCTGCAGAGTATTATGAGACTATACCAAAAAAGTGGTACAGCTAGGTCATATGCTAGATATATTTTTAGCTTCTTGAGAATTCTCCACACTGATTTCCACAATGGCTGGGCCAATTTGCAATTCGTAAAACAGTAAATGATGGTTCCCTTGTTCCCACACCCACTCCAGCATTTGTTGTTGGTTGTTTTGTTGATCTTTGTCATTCTGACTGGATAAAATGAAATCTCTAATTTGTTTTGATTTGTACTTCCTTAATAGCTAAGGATGGTAAATATATGTGAAAAATAACTTAGTCATTTTGTTTTCTTATTTTGAGAACTCTTAGCTCAGGTCCCAGGCTCATTTGTTTTAAATTGTTCATTTATTTATTTATTTATTTTACTATTTTTTAGCTCTTTGCATATTGTATTAATCTTCTATCAAATACATAGCTGGTAAACATTCTCTCCCATTTTGTGGGCTTCCTCTGTACCTGATTGATTGTTTCTTTAGCTGTGCATTTTTTAGTTTTATGAAGTCTCACTTGTCATTTGTTGGCCTTTATTCTTGGAAAATGAAATGCTATTCAGAAAGTCCTTCCCTATGCCTATATCATGTGGTGTACTGTCTGTTTTCCTTCAGCAGTTCCAGTGTTTTGGCTTTCACATTTAGGACTTTGATACTTCAAGAGTTAGATATTGTGCAAGTTTCTAGATACAGGTCTAATTTCATTCTTCCTCATGCAATCAGTTTTCCCAGAATTTTGTCAAAGATGTGTTCTTTTCTCCAGCTTAAGTTTTTGGCATGTTTGTCAAATATTAAATGGCTGAAGTTACATATGCTCATGTTTAGGTCTTTGATTTTATTAGATTGGTCTACATGTCTGTTTTGTGTCCATACCATACTGTTTTATTACAATGCCTCTGGAATATATCTTGAGGTCTGGAATGATAATCCTCCTAGCATTGTTCTTTTGGCTCAGGATTATTTTGTCTGTCTAGGGTATTTTGTAGTTCCATATAAAATTTAGGATAGGTTTTTTTTTTCTATTTCTTTGAAGAATAAGGTGGGAGTTTTGACTGAGATTGCACTGAATTTATAAATAGCTTTTAGTACAAAGCAACTTCCATTTATATATGAAGTTAAAAAGTTTCTTTTTCTTTAATGGAAGCAATGTACAGCTTCTGTTTAGCATACATGAGCTTCCAGAAACACTGTTCTGCATATCAGGGACATTAAGTAAATCAATGCAATCTTATAACAGTTACTTTGATAACCAGCAGCCAGTCTTATAACCATGATAGTTCCTATGTGAATAGTAGGTAGGTGCTATGTGCAGTGTGTATATGATGTCTTGGGTGGGATGGAGTGGGGCAGTTCATGATTTCATCGTACCACCAAGAACAGAACAGAACTTAAATTTTATGCATTGCAGAGTTCTACAATAAAAAAATTATTCCTATTTTTATATGTATGGGTTTCTTGTCTATAGGTGTATTTGTTCACCACATGTATGCCTGGTGCTTGTAGAGGCCAGAAGAGGATGTTCAGATCTCCTGAAACTGGAGTTACAGATAGTTGTGAGCTATCATATGTATACTGGGGATTGAACACAAATCTTTTAGAAAAGCAGCCAATTCTCTTAAGCACTGAGCCATCTCTGTAGCCTGGAATTTTCCATTTAATAATTTTGGGCTGCAGATGACATAGTTCAAAGGGAACTACTGTATATGACTAAGTGTAGAATTTCTTAGTACACTGAATTTTAAACACACTTATTTCTTAGATTTATTTGGTTACTATGATGATTACTGGGAACATGATCTTTTAGACTTAAATATCTTACTAATACAGAATGCAGGATATGTTATTAATAAACACCTTGGAAGAATTCCCTAAAGGACGGTCTATAGATATCTTTAAATGATGACTCCAAAGTTAGAATTTAGATAGAATTATATGAGTTTTGCTGCTTAGTTCCAAGATGTCTACATGCAACTGCATCTTATATTTATACTGAACATATGGTACATGACTGATACATGATATGAATGTGCATGTGCAAGTGAGTTAGAAAAGATGACAAGAAAACTGGATGTAGGGTGCATGTCTTTAATCCCAGCAATTGGAGGAAGAGGCAGACAGGTATCTGTAAGTTTGAGGGCAGCCTGGACTACATAGTGAGTTCCAGGACAGTTAGAACTACATAATAAACAAAAGAGGGGAGAGGAGAAAGAAAGAAAGAGAAAATAAGCAAGGAGTGAAAGAAAGTTGGAAGAAAGGAAGGAAGAAAGGAAGGAAGGAAAGAAGAAAGGAGGGAAGGAAAGAAGGAAGAAAGGAAGAAAGAAAGAAAAGATACCATGAGTCTGTGACTTGAAAATAAGTTTAAAAAACAGATGAAATTATGAACTCATAGACTGTAACATTTTGCTCAAGAAGTATAGAGAATCTGGGTGTGTTTTGTTTCTCAGAAGGCCGTGTTTCCATGGAAGAGAACACATGATAACAATAAAAGATGAGGAAGCAAGATATGTTGCCCACCCTTTTCCAGAATGACAAAATTGATAACTACACATAGCTGAGCAGAAGCAATGTGGCCATTCTTAGAATGGCTTCAATCAAATTCTGTGCTTAGTTCTCCTAGGACTGTTCAGTTCCTTCAGCAGAAACGCTTTGGGGCAAGGAGAATACTGCAGCCTCCCATTTCTGGATTTATACAAACATATTTCGTGTATATATTTCTGAGCTGCACCAAGGGCATTGTGGTATTATTTATCGTATGCATACCAGTTTGTTCACATAATGCATGCTTTTGGAAGTTTTGTTTTTCAGTGACTATATGACCAAATTTATTCTATCATTTGTTAGCTTGGGATGTTACATGTGGTATGACCTTCTCCAGGCTGAAAATGACTGTTCAGCATTTTGTAATGAAAAGGTTTTCCTCTTTCTGAAATGTTGAGGCTTTGAGCTATTTGCCACAATTGGTGTGCCAAGTCCCAAGCTACTTGCTGCTTCTGTCGAATGACAAGACAAATGTGATTAGGAGACATTTTCTTTCATTTGGACAATCTTTTTAAACTCTTGAGCTGGGCATGTGTGGCTTATGCCTAGCATCCATAAAGCTCTGGGTTCTATCCCACAGAAATCACATGTAGTTGTTGTAATCCCACAGAGGTGTAGGTGGGGTGAGGGATGGGGATCGGGAGTTCAAGGTCATTATTGGCTATGTAGAATTTTAAGATGTGGCAAAAAACAGAGCAAAACAGAAACACAGAACACGACACACTATTACACGCCATACAACACAATACAGTACCACACAATAAAACACAACAAACCAGATCTCTGCTCTTCTGTGAAAGGGAGTGGACTTCACTCTTGGGCACTCAGTGTGCATCATCTCAGCAATTCTTCCCCACCACTAACTCAGAATGCAATGTAAGTCTAACCAAGGGACACATTTGACACTTGTTTTCCCTGAGGCAGAAAGTAATTCTTATGCTGTGACCCTTTGTAAATCATATAATTAAAAGACCAGCTCTCCCAAGATCAAGTTTCTCCTGTTTTTCAGCCAGGAAAATTATCTATCAGTCCATGTACTAGTAAAAAATATTCTCTTCCCCCTCCCTCCCTCTCTCTCCTCTCTCCCCTCCTTCCCTCTCCACTCAATCCTCTCCCCTTTCCCTCTCTCTCTGCCTCTATCTGTCTCTCTTTCTCTCCCTCCTTCTGTGTATAGGTCAGAGGATAACCACCTGTGGGAGGCAGTTCTCTCCTTCCACCATGTGAGTTCCGGAGATTGAACTCAGGTTATCAGGCCTGGAGGCAAGCACTTTTACTCACTGAGCTATCTCACCGACCTATACAAGTATGGTTTTAAAAATTGTTTTAGGCAGGTTCTCTGTATGTACACTGGGTGGCCTGGAATGTCCTATGTAGACAATGCTGGCTTTGAACTCACAGGAATCTACTTGCCTCTGTCTCCTGAGTTCTGGGATTAGAGGTGTGTGCTACTACACCCTATACCAGTAAGTTTTTAAATAAACATTGCATTCCCAAGTCTATGCCACAGATTTGTAATATACAATTGCCTAACCCTTCATCCAGTTTACCCTTCTAGTCAAACAGTACACAACACAAAGTATAGATTAATGTATCAGTTTCAACTTTAGGTGAAATTATATGGGGATAACCGAGATAATTCTGTTTACACTGAGAGCAGAAAGAATTATGACACTTGTCAATAGTCATGGAATCCCTTAGAGGATGATGACCCTGAACTGGTGTTGACAGTAGCCAGAATGTCTTTATGTGACATGGAGACTCTTCTGGGTGTTCGGGATTTGACAAGGAACTTGAACAATGTGTTTAAGACAGAAACAGCTCAGAGACTATTTCCAAGGAAGATGAGACAATTTGTGAATAGGCATGTGGCTTCTGAGTTATCAGATAAAGCAGCAAGGCCTTTAAGGGTTTTCCTTCCTCATCACAATCTACAATGTACAGTTGAAGGTCATTTGAGGTGAGGTTAGCACTTACTTCACCAGGATTGGATTTATAGGTTTGATATTCTAAAAGCCCTTGACTTTCAGAAGCATACCAAAGTTAGAATTGAAATGAGCCCCCAAATCCAGGACAGGAAAATTTCCATCTCCAACTCATTGTGAAAAAGAATGTTTGAGGGAATTTGTACTTTCAAAGGGGAGGCAATATGCAGAACAAGCCTAGGGAATAGTGCAAACATCGAATTTGTGTGTTCTTGAGCAAAAAGCAGTTAGTTACCTTAACTACAGATCAGGGAAGATAATTTGGGGAGGATGGTAGAATGTTCCTGTCCCGTCCTTTCTTCCCAAAGACATTGTTATTACATTTCCTTTACAATCTATTGATTTCCAGAATCCAAACTGATGCAAATAGTATTGTGAGCAAACCCACCGAAGCACACAGTTGAGAGAGGACTCTTTCCTCTGTGCCAGCAGTCATCCCAACACGTACTATTTCTGGCATGAAATCACAGCTGTGGAATGACCTGCTTGCTTACTAAGAATCGCTTAAAAGTTTAATAAAAATTGGCCTAAACTTAAAAGAAGACTTGAAAATGTTGTTTTTTGTTTATTTTATTTTTAAGTTGACTGTGGCCAGGGGCATGGAGGTTAGGAGTTGGTGAGAATTTAGAATCAGTTTAGTATAATGATCTCTCTAAATCTCTATGTGTCTCCCTCTTTTTGTTCTTGAGACAGGGTCTCCATACATAGTTCTATCTGACCTGGAGCTGACATAGACCAGGATGACCTTGAACTCTCAGAGATCTACTTGCTCTATTTCCCAAGTGCTGGGATTAAAGCTGTATGTCACCATGTCTGTCTGCCTGTCTCTTCCTCTCTCTTCTCTTTCTCTCCCCTCCCCACTCTCTCTCACACACACATACACACCCACACCAGGAAAATCTATTAGAAAGCCATAGTACTGTTGTTTAATCTCTGAGGAATATTTAACCAAAGATTTTAAAGCTCTTTTCAGAATCTGCCCAAAATGGCCCTTGTTTGTATCAAACAAAGTAAGGTTGCTATTCCCTCGTACTCGTTAAGCCTGGCTTCTTGTTCTCTTAGCCAGTCATATTCCTTAGACTCTGGGTTTCCATTTTTTACCACTGGCAGCTAGACACCCCTTCAGATGTGACTCAATTCATGCTTTCTGAAACCTCTAATTTCCTGATTAGCTAAATCATCAACTTTCCTATTTACAAGTGTGGCATCCTCTGTAGCCTACCATTTATTTCATTCACTAGCTCTTACTCACTTTAAAATACAACTTTAGTACTTTGACCACTCTTTCTCAATAGCTAATAAACCTTTAATTGTTAGAATTTGTGACTTTTAAATTAATATATAGCCTCGGGCTTTATATGGTTTCTTTTTATCAGCTAGAGATGAGTGTTTTCTTTTAGGTTGGAGATTAAAACTTCAATCTAACAAGTTTCAATTTAGCTCTTCTCTCTCTGTGCTTGTTAACTCCTTGCTCTCAGGACAAATGCCAGGATGAACTATTGTTATAGTTGAAAACAAGTAGAGCCTTTTCAAAACTTGAAAAAAGACCTTAAGTATCCCAAGATGGCTGCAAACTGGGCCATGTAGCCAAGGATAATTTTGACCTTTAAACACTCCTGCCTCCACTTCTGGAGTATTGGGATTACAGTAGTGTGTCACCAGAACCAGTTTATATAGTTTTGAGAATGGAGCCCAATTCTTCATGTATGTTAGGCGAGTATTCTATCTGCTGAGCTACAGGCCCAGTCCCTAAACAGAAATGTTAATGAAGGGCATAGAATGTTAGACAACACTAACCCTTATGTGTAAAGAGTTCAGTCAAATTAGTTGTATATCATGTAGACAACTCATCTCAATGTCTATGTTTAGTTTGGACTCTTTTTTTTAAAACAAAACAAAACAAAACAAAACACCTCATTTAAAAATTAATTAAAATAAACCCTCCTTCCCCTTTATCCCTCCAATTGTCCTTTGCTTCCAACCCCTTCTATGGTCCCCACTCCTTCTCAATTATATGGCCTCTTTTCCATTGATTATCATATTATATTATATTATATATTATTATATACATATATATGTATATACACACAAATATATATAAATACAACCTACTGGGTCAGTTTAGTGCTGTTTATATGTACATGATTCAAAGCTGAGTACTTGGTATTAGATAACCAGTTAGGGATCTCATCCCTGGGAAAGATTAATCCTCTCTCTCTCTCTCTCTCAGCAGTCAGTAGTTGTCAGACTCTGGTTTTTAATGTGTGCTGACAACTTTTAAAGATATAGGTCATTCAAACTGACCTCTGAAACTAAATCTTCATTGATTCTCCTTTTTTCCCTACATTACCATTACTTGTTCTTTTTAAAAGTAATTCCATTTGCCTTACCCCAACCCACACATCTGGACTGGCATCATATATTATATGATTATAATTATATATTGTATTTAATTCTATGCTCATTTAGCAATTTAATAGTAGTAGGCTTATGACCAGGGTAGCCATATGTTCTTGACCCAACATTGGTCCCTGGTATGGGTTTCTTTACTTCTTTTTGCTTTGATTCTTTGAGCCTGGGTCTTCCATAGGCCACCCTAACCTTGAACTCACTATGTAGCTGAAGCTAGACTTGAACTCTGATCTTTCTGCCTCCCCCTCCTCAAATGCTGGTTTTATAGATTTGTACCACCAACACCTGGTTCTTTGCTTTTTCTTGAATTTTCCATTTCTCTCAGGCAAATGTAAAGAATTTTAGGACTTATTTTTACAGTGAAGTATATCTTCCTAGATACCACACTCCTAAAAACAACCTATTTCTCCCATGTTTATTTCTTCTCCTGATACTTCTTTGTACTCTGCTATCAAGTTGTCTCCCACCACCATATAACACATAAATTATTATCCTTCTATCTGCCTGAGCCTCTGCTTTGATTCTTAATAGACTTATTATAAGAACAGATTCTGTTGAAAATTTGTCATTATTTTGGCTTTGGCAATGTTGTTTTGAAAAGAAAACACCCTGTACATATTCTAGCACATTTCTTCTTCAAAGAACATTTTTCTTTCTCTGCAAGGAGAAGCTCATCATTATTTTTATTACCTGAACACCTTCTGAACCACTTAGAAACTAATTTCACAGAATCCCACAAGAATTATTTTAATTTAACCCACCTAATCACTGGTAATTAAAAAAAAGATTTCTAAAATGTCAGCAGAACATTATAAAAATTTACATTTATTACAGCTGACTCTTCAGAGGAAAGACAAAAAACAATTACTGAAAATTTTAATTAGTGTTGGAAAGAAATTGGGACGCAAAACTTTACTCCCTACAGAGAGTCTAAATTTTTCACCGAGATACATTTGAGTTCAAACTCTGTTGTTTACAACTAGTTTTATCTTTTTCTGTTAGTGTGATAGGCTAGAATGGGAGAGCCAATAATTAGGCTGAGACTTTTTGCTTCTGTTTGTTGTCAGAGGGACAACAATCCAAATACAAACAAAGTAAAGCAAATTTTAGAATAGAACATTGTGTTGGAGACACTGTCTAATGTAATTCAGAGTGTCCTAGAACTAGATTTGTAGCTAGAGGATGACCTTGAACTTCTGATCCTGCTTCCTCTACCTTCCAAGGGCTGGAATTACCAGCATGCACCACCACACCCTGTTCATAGAACAGAACTTTATGGAAATTCGAGAGTGGTTACAGTAAATTGTTATGATGCCATCATAATCTTGGGAAAAGGGAGGGCTTGTTTTTGAAATAATACCATTGTTTCCTGTTGCCAGATTTTAATGGAAGTGCCCTAAACATTAACTTGATCACTGCAAGTTTTATATTTGAAGTCTCCTGCCCATAGTCAGAAACATGAGACAACTTAAGACATGCTGCTGAACGAGTGAATGTTATGAGACAGGATCAAGACCTTTAAACAAATATTTCTTTTGTAATTGCAAACTGTCCATTTAAGTCCATTCATATTCTCTTTTGGATCAAGTTATATGCTTAAATTTAAAGCTTAAAGAATTGTGTCACTTACCTGCAAGTAAGTATTTCCTTATAGGGTAAATTCAACTTAAAGGGACATTTTAGTTTCACTTTTATGGAGTGACATTGTGCGATTTGTTTTTTATGAAATTGGCCATGGTTTAAGACTCACTACAACATGTTTGGTCAACTGAAATTGTTAAATTTAGCCTGACCAAAATTTGCTTTTCATATCCTGTGGTTTCCAGTGAATTCTCTTTGACAAGTTGTGCTTTTCTTGACATGGCAAGAATTCTGAAAGTTGGTGGCTTTTATCTAGTGCCAGCCATTTTACATGATTTAATAGTTCCAGTTTCAGATTGCACCAGGAAGTCAACATGCCTGACCGAAGTCTGACCTAATGACCATAGGGATGATAACTTTGCCCAGAATCCCAGTTGATATCTGACAAACAAGTCATCTCATTTTCTGAACCTTATTCTTTGTTTCTTGGGAGGAAGCTGAGGAAGATATCCCATATCTATCTCAGTTCTGGAGAATTCTAGAAAATCTACACAACCCCCTTTCAGAAGTCATTTGTAGCCTTCATTCAGTCTATAGGCTCTGAATATACCTGGGACTATAGTCTTTAGTAGTCTGTCTGGTACTGGCTCTGGTATCCAGATAGTTGTATAGTAGGAAAAGAAATGCAACATTCTCAGAAAGTTAAGAACAATTACTACACAAGCCTGACAACCTTAGTTTGATTTCCAGAACCCACGTAAGCAGGTGAATGCAGTGGCATCCCTCTGTAATCCCAGCACTCCTATGGCAAGATGGAGGCAGAGACAGGAAAACTGAGTTGGAAGTTCATGTCCACAGTGCAGGATAGTATCAAAAAAAGTGAGGCCTTTTCCTCAAAACAAAGGAATGGGGAACTGATTCGTGAAAAGCTGTCCTCTGACCTTCATATGCACCTACACTCACAATTCGCATGCGTACAATCACATTAAAAGTGAAAAGACATTCGGAATGAACAAACATTGTTTGCTGGTGCTGAGGGGAGTTATTACCTACTAAGAAGGCAGATTCCACTGAGTGAACATGACTGCCCACTACTCTAGGGTGTTCCTACAAATATTCATCAAAATTATAAGACTTTGGAAAGTGAAAAGGGGTACTGTTAATATTTCTAACAGAATATCAGTCCCTGTCTCACATAAGATGTCTTGTTCTCCTCTCTGTCACATATAGTGCTGAAGTGCCACCTACATTTAAAAACAACAACAACAACAAAAACAGATCAAGTCTCCTCAAAGAAAGACGTATAGAGTACTTGCCCATCCTGTACCTGAATTCTTAAGGCATCAGTTATACTAGTATGTCAGATTGTGTTGTTTTTTTTACCTCTGAGAAGCATTTAAGTGATGTTATTTGAGTTGTATTTGCATCTTCTTATCAATTAGAATGTAACCAACTTGGGATCTGTCTTAGACTTCTGTCTTCTTAGTTCTCTGAGGACATTGCAATGCCCAAAATGAACAGAGAATAGGTTGTGGCCAAGTGGCTGGCATGCATTCATAGTAATGTCCCTCTCTGTGATTGTTACTATATGAATGTCAATCGGTGGCAAAAGCTGCTAATTTTATTTATTTATTTATTTACTTGTGTGTGCACCTGTGTACATGCTTGCTTGTGTCACAGCACATATGTGGAGGTCAGAGGACAACTCTTTGGAGTCAGTTGTCTCCTTCCACTGTGTGAGTTTCAGGGATCAGCTCAGGTCATCAGGCTTGCCAGAAGTGCTTTGACCTATTGAGCAATTAATATGATTATCTACAGTTGCATCTGTTTGCCTACAAATAACATAATTGTATTCTTTTTCAGGCTAGAAAAATTCTATTGTGTATATAGACCACATTTTCCTTATCAGTTTTTCTGTTGAACTCTTATAAAGGCTGGTTGTATAAGTTAGCTTTTGTGAATAGTACTGCAGGTAAATACTCAGTAGTGACAAGATAGAAGATATATTTTTAGTTTTTTAAGGAACTTCCATATTTGATTTCCATAGCAATATTAGATGTTTACAATAATTTGTGATTCTAAGATGTTATATAGATACATAAAACATATATGTACATATGACATAAAAGTTGAAGCAATAGGGATGAAGAGATGTCTCAGCAGTTAAGAGCACTGGCTGTTCTTCTAGAGAACCCATGTTTGATTCCCAGCACCCACATGGTGGCTTATGCATGCTTATGTTGCTCTTAGATGTAGGCAAACACTCGTAAATGTATAAATGAATATTTTTTGGAAGAAAGAAAGTAGAAGCAAAATTGTCTAGGAAAACAAAGAGGACTAACAGGAAACGGAGTGAGGCTAGAAATATGAAGGAAGTGGTAGGTAGGGAAACATTTACTAGTATGTAAATGTCCTTATGTAACCCAGTACCATATGCAATGAAAATAAACCATAGAACAAAACAACTTAGAAAAAAAAGGCCTATACTTTCCCACCAGAAAAGCTAACACAATTTTAATAATCATTGACAACATAGATTTTTTAAAAGGAGAATATTAAGTAAAAGTATCAGAAAACCTTTATTCTTTAACTGTGTTAGTTACTTAGTGGTCTGTGATAAAAATACTTGAAAGTTGGTTGCATAAAAAACACATACTTTTTATCTCGAGGCCTCTGTGAGTCAGGAATCAGGCTCAGCTTAGTTCTGTGTTGTGTTCAAGCTCTCACAGACTATGATCAAAGTGTTGCTGAAGCTCAGTCACCTCTGGAGGCTTAACCAGAGAAGGATTCTCCTTTAAGTTCACCCACATGGGTCACTGGCAGCATTGAGTTCCTCAAAGGTTGTTGGACTTAGAGCTCGAATTTCCTGCTGGCTGTTGACAAGACTCCACCCTCATTTCTTTGCCCTGTGAACTCATCTTTTATTTTTATCAAAACAGGCAAGATAGATTCAGCCCCCAAGTCCAAACTGACAATGTTTTTATGACCTAATGGTTAGAGTGGCATCCTCTCAAAGCCAGTGTCCTGAATTGGGTTCAAGCAAGTTATTCACATTGAGGTGATTACATGTGTATGGATTACAGAAGGTAATGATCATAGGGGGCATCTTAGAAATTGCTTACCATGTATTACCATGTATATGTCTGTATAACATATAAATGAGATGGGGTAAATATAACAAAGAAATATGCCCAGATATCCAAATACTTGTTTCTAAAACGAAGGATTTTGGGTAATGCTAACTTTTGTCTCTCCACATATTTGCATTTGCTGAGTTTTGTTTTTAATAATGGGCATATATTCTTTTTATGGTTAGAAATCATTTATTTTATTTTGTAATAAACACTCCTTAAATTTAATTATAATTTTGTACAGAAAGCTACAGTTGTAATGTTCTCAATGATCCTTTTCTGTAAAAAGGTCTGCATTTGACTAAAATAGCTAACTCCAATAGTTTCAAACACCGTGAAACTGCCTCTTCCTACTTTATAAGATTGCAAATTCAGAAGAACCACATTCCAATTACCAGTTTGGGATGGGGGTAGTTCAAGTAATTGCATCATGCAATTTGAGTATTCGATAGAATGTCAGTGAATTGGCAAGAATGCATATGGTGGGGTGGGGCTAAGAATGTGCTACCTTGGAAAATCACAGGAGGCCTCCCAGCGATCAGACCCATGGGAGGAAGAATTGAAGAATGCATTGAGGAGAGCAGAGGGAGCATGCATAAGTTTAAATAAACATATTCATTGATGAGTTGATATCTGTTTCGGGAAAGATAATCATGGAATTTGGGTAGGGAAGAGGTCTGGTACAATGCCAATATCGTGACAGAATCCATTCTACTTCCCTCAAAAGCGAATCATATTTGCTGAGGTAGCTGTGGTTATCACTGGCAAGGCTGAGAAAGATACACTTATCATATATAAATTGAGGTTTTCAGAAAGCCAAAGATTCAGATGTTAATGAATTACTAGGGAAGAACCTCAGATAAATGTCAGAACAGGAGTAGGGCTGGAAAAGAAGGCAGACAAAGAATTTTGGCAAACACTTATGATAGTTAGTGTTAATTGTTAACTTAACAGAATCTAGAACCACCTGGGAGACATGCCTGGAGGCATTCCTGTAGGGAATTATCTTGATGGTGTTAACTGAGGTAGATGAAGAGAAGCCAGCTGTGGGTGTCCACCCTTCCCTTCTTGGAATCCTGAACTGTCTAAATGGAGAAGGGGACTAGAACAGCACAATGTATTGCTCCTTGCTTTTTAACTGTGGGTGAAATGCAATGAGTTGCTTCAAGCTGCTGCCATGACTTCCCCTGAAACTGTGAGCTAAAATAAACCTCTTCTCTTTCAAGTTCCTTTTGTCCAAGCATTTCAACAAAGCAACAATAAAAAAAATAAAATAAAACCTAAGACAACATCCCAGGCATACATAGTCTGATTCCACTGGTGCTCAGCTGGGCAAAAAAAAATTACCTCAGAGTTTGTCTCACCATGAGGTATAGCCTCTGGGAGTTTGTACTGTGACACCAACGTGTTAATGACTGTGTGTCCCAGGCATTTCTGGCTGGGATGAGCTGGTTTCAGCGCCCAAGAAGATAGGGGCTGACTGCTGGTAGAAAAGCACTTCAAAGCTGATAAAAGGGATCTTAGGATTCATGATGGGCATCAGCAATGCTCACTATATATCAACTATATATGTGTTATATATAAGCTATATATATTTATTATTAACATTTAAAAAACACGTACCTTTGAAAATGGGGAGTTAATTTTTATTTGACAGTTGCACAGCTCAGTTCCTACTTAGTTACCATGTTTTAGATAGAAGTCCAGACTACATTAAGTACTTTGTACTGTGATCACTTATGAGGATTCATGGCATGGCAGTTAGAATTAGGCCACTTTAAAGAATGCAATTTTCAAAGAGGAAATAGAAAAAGAAATATTTCTAAGTCTCCAATTTGCAGGATTAGTGTTCAGGTCAAACCAGAGCCCCACAAATAGAAATGGCTAAGTTATGGGGATAGCATTTCAATTCTCTGTCCCCATAATAAAGTCACAGAAATAGAAATCTCCAAGGTTTTCTAACAGCAGGATAGCAAGTGGTTATTTATTATTAGGAAATGAAATATTCCTTTCCAGTTGTCATCTCTCAATGTACTTCACAACTGATTAAATGGTACTCAGAAGCAAATCCTTTTCTCTAACTTTTGTGTTCTCAAATTAATGTCTTGTCGAGAAATAGTAGGTAAGGCTTCATCTATGCACTGCAGCAAGTGTCTGACTGCTCTAGGTACTCTCAAACTTTGCAAACACAATAGCTTACTGTAGTAGTTCTCCATTCCTAAGTAAAACATTAAAGATCTAATTGACTCTTGCCATTTGGTCAATAGGAAAACATAAATGCCATATTTAAGGCAAACACTTTAGAGTCATATTATTAAAAGTGTGTGCCAGCCGGTGCTAGGTGTTTAAAAAACTACTTGCTTTAGGTTAGGGGATGGTGAGTCTTTGGGCTTATTCCTTCCTTCTGTTCATTTTTATCTACCTCATGAGGCAGAAATATATCTCTTATATTTGAAGTGTGTACATACAACAAAATGAAGGATGCCTTATGATGTGTGAAAGTTACATGAAAATCAAATTTAAAAAAAAATTTTGTCAGAACCCAGTCCTACCCATTTATTTACGTATTATCTGACTGCTTAAGGGAAAAAGGCCAGAGTTGAATAGGCGTGACAGAAACTTTATGGCTTAAAATCCTAAAATAATTAACTATTTGATCCTTGATAGAATGTTTGCTGTCCCCTGTGTTGAAATTTTGCGTTTTTTATTGTGCATGTTTTGTGACTTTTTTAAAATTTTAGTTTTATTTATTAGTATAAAAGTGTATGTATGTGTGTGTATGTTGTGGGAGCTTATTTTTAGTTGTGTTTAAAATAACTGTTTTGTGCTCTTTTGGGTGAGGGGCTGTCTAGGGGGTTTTGTATTGTTTGCCAGTGTTGTTCTGTGGGGGTTGTTTAATTGCTAATGATCTGCATGTGCTATCAGTAGAATACTTGAGTTCTGAATCAATAAAAACACCTGAGCTGAGAGCTTGGAGTTCAGGGTTCCACTTTGGAGTCTGGAGCTGGCCAGAATGGTGGTTCCCTCTGCTGAGGTCTGGCAGAGTTTGAGTCTATGAAAATGCCTTCTTGTCTTCCTTGCTAAGCCCCTATAATGTGTGTGTGTGTGTGTGTGTGTGTGTGTGTGTGTGTGTGAATGTGGGTGTACAAATGCTATTACATATGTAGGCCAAGTGCAACTTTCAAGAGTCAGTTCTCTTCTTCTGCCATGGCATCTCGGGATTAAATTCAGATTGTCAAGTTTGCACAGCAAATGTCTTTACCTGTGGAGCTTTCTCACTAGCCCAATTCTGTTACCATTAGAACTCATGAAACATGTAAGATCGCACTGTAGACAGACTAAAACTAAATTCCATTTTACTTCTTGGGAGGCGGGGAGTTGATTAACGTTTATTTTGCTTAATTTTTTTGAGACAAAGTTTCACACACCCAGGCTGGCCTTAAACTTGTAAAGATCCTTGTGCCTCAGCCCCCTGTGGACTGGGGTTAAAGGTGAGTGGCAGCACATCTGGCTTGATTAACATTTTAATTAAGGGCACCCTGCTTTGTCTTAGATCTAACAGAAGATCTGTATGTAAATTTGAAGTGTTTCATCACTTCCAGGACCCTGAATTATCTGAAGTATTGTTTCTATCCTCTCCATAAATGGCAGTGATTTAATGCAGAAACACTCCTCTCATGTTAAATTACTTCATTCTGGTGTTTTTAAAAGCAGGGTTTTATAAACAGGATGTCTGGGTGCCTGTGGGTATCCCAGATGCTTGAGGGAGGCCCTGGGCCCTATGGGATGTCCGGTGGGGTGGGGTGGGGTGGCTGCTGTAGGATGAACAATTGCTTGCAAGATACCAGGGAGCCTGCTAGGGATTCAGGTTTGGGTGATGAGGCCCAAGTTCAGGTCAAACTCATTTTAGGCTAGTGTGTGCCAGGTGAATGAATGTTCATGATCAGAGCAACCTTCTGCCTCTACAGACCATGTGATGCCTGCCATCCATGCTCCTGGCACACAAGCTTGACTTTTTTTTTTGTGGGTTCTTATTTTGTTTGTTTCTTTTTTCTTTCTATTTTGAGGGCACAAGGGTGAGAGGGTGGAACAGGGATAAATGGGAAGAGGGAGTTATGGAGATGCATTGTATGAAACTCAACTTATTAATAAAAGTATATAAAAAAACGGGGCTAAGCTGCTTATGCCTCCTTTCATTGTTATTTCATCCACCCTGTGACAGAGGTTACACATGTGTTTTATTTTTCAATTTTAGTGATAAGGAAATGGACCCTAAAGGTAGTTTTTAATATTAACATTACATTACTAATCAGAGGTGATCCATTCATTGGACTTCAAGACTTTGCTTAAAGCATTTTGACGTATTAGCAAAGGATGGGTTTCATAAGCATGGCTCAGATATAAATTACTGAGTAATTTTCTATTCTCTACTTACCTCAATACTCCTCTATTCATCCAGATAGAGAAAAACAACATTGCATCTTTCTGTCCATCTATCTATTTGTTCACCTACAATTTATCTATCTAACTATCCTGTTTTATTGTCACAATTGATTGAAACAAACATCAGGTGTTTATTGAACATTTTATCCTGCTAAGAGTATAAGCAATGGACATATAGTTATGAATAGAAGAGACATGGTCCCTGATTTAAATAGATGTTGGTATACTTTTTCACTTGCTGGAGCCAGGTAGGGACTAATATCTACATGGTTTGTAACTTTTCCTTTAGAAAGCCACTTGGCTTGGACATCTTGAATCTTTTGCTTTTAGAAATAGTTTGAACACTTGAATGAAGATGCAAGAATTCAAGTTTTTGATTGAATGATGTAAAATATGAAAAGCAACAACTATCAAAATGAAATTTAACATTTTACATAAATATGATTTTCAGTGTCACTAAGCACATGCCAAATTCCATTAACAACTACATATGAACATCAGTGGATATGCATATAGGCTATCTGCATACATAGCAAAATGTTCTTGATTGATCTTGTACCAGAAGATTTTTACCTCTCACTTATTGCTTTGAGAGAACAGACGCTAGCTAGGGGGTAACTAATAGACTTGACCTTTAGGGTGAACAGATGCACATGCTGGCTGTGGAACCTCAGATTCTTTTCTGAAGACTTTGCTGAGGAAACTTGGAAGTTCCATGTGCCCACTGGGAGAAGTTTTATTTTGGTAGTAGTTACTCATTAGGCTTTGTAAATTTGTCTTCAGATATCTGGCACGTTCTCAAAACTTGCCTTTAAGAACTGTATTTTGTAAGTTAAGAGCCCAAGTTATTATTAGCTGTGTGCTTGCAGTTGAAACATGAGGTCAGGTTTGGCAGAGAGCCCTTCAGGGTGTTCGAAGGAAAGCCTTAGCCCAGCTCTCCTGTAGCCACAAGGTACTACCTTACAAAACAGCTGATTCTGGGGCATGGGAGGAATGCCTTTGCCATCTGGTTTGTGAGTATGGGTGATTTAAAAATGGACTGCTTCTCTAAGGAGTTTGGAGAAACTCACACAAAATTTTAAAGCAGGGTTTAGCTTCACAATGAAAATTGAACTTTTATCTGTTGGTTAAGTGTGTACCTATACAAAGTATACATATTCATAATGGTTTTATTAGATCAATGCTCATATTGGTCTTGATCATTATTTTACTCATAGATTCAAGTAAAGTGCTTGGCATAAATAAAAAATGAATGAGTTAAAAAATGGTAACAAAACCAGCTTTGTGAAAATCCAGGGCATGTGTTACATTGAAGACTAGAACTTGTGGTCAGAGAATATTTCTGGATCAGGCACTTCCAAATGATGACAAATATCTAACACGAGGAGACCATACTTACTCACAGCAGCACTAATGTAAGTTTGAAGTTTTTAGGAGCCCAAGGAAGTTGTGGAGCTCAGAGGTTATGAGGCTCTCTGGTGTCAAAGCCAACAAAAATCACAGCAGAAGAACCTTAAAATGGAGGACGGTAGGCAAGAACTCATCTTTTCTCCACTCTCTTGAAATGTATTAGGTGATTTTGTATAGATGTATAAAAGCTAGAAAATCTGTAAGATTTGCCCTCCAATGCACACAAATGGATCTAAAGCATTCAAGCAATCACATGACAATAGTGATGGAACACTTCTTTTTGACTTATGGTCAAAGTTAGTTAGGATTGAAACAATGGAATAGTCAGTGCACATAATTATTTCCTGCTAGTAGCAAACAAGGAAATATTTATACTCACTAGAAATAGGGGGAAATTTTGCCAAGCCAGTCTTATTTAAAAAAAAAATAATTATATTTGTGGTGATTTGAATGAGAAATACCCCTTATAGTATTTGAACTCTTGGAGATTGTGGAATTTTGGGGAGGTGGAGCCTCATTGGAAGTAGTCTGCCACTGGGGTTAGACTTTGAGCTTTGATAGTTTGGCTCACTTCCTGTTTGCTCTCTGCTTCATGCTTATGTTTTAACTCTCAGCTCTCAGCTTTCTGCTCCTATGACAAGCCTATCCCTTGCCGTCATTCTTCCTTTCCATGCTGGACTCTTATCTCTCTTTGAACCATGATCCCGAATAAACTATTTCCTCTGTATGTTGCCGTGGTAAAAGTGTTTTGTAGCAGCAACAGAAAATACATATACATTTTAATAATTTGTATGTGTGAGCACTTACCATGCTTTGTGGAAATCTACACATGCCAAGATCAATGACTACCTTGTGGGAATATCATGTGAACTCCGGGGATAGAACTCAAATCATCAGGCTTGGAGACAAGTGCCTTTTACCCACTGAGCCATCTCAATGGCTGTCAACTATTCTTTATTTAAAATTAATGTGTGTGTGTGTGTGTGTGTGTGTGTGTGTGTGTGTGTGTGTGTGTGTGTTTAGGCCAGGAGTTGACTTTGGGTAACTTTTTCAGTCAGTTTTCACCTTATTTCTTGAGGTGGGATCTCCTATTGAACCTGGAGTTCACTGATTGAGGGAGCCTGAGTGGACAGTAACCTCTAGAAACTGACCTCCTCATCCCTGGGATTACAGGTGTGCTGTCATGCTTGGCTTCTTATGTGGATGTTGAGGATTTGAACTCAGGTCCTCATGCTTGTGCCTAAAGTACTTTATCAAACGAACCACATCTCAGTGCTTGTTTGGGAGTCAGACTACAACTTTTCAGGAATCAGTTCTCTCTTCCTACTTTGCTTTGAGGCAGGGTATCTCTTGTTATCTCTGCCATTGCACTGCATGATTCAGGCTAGCTGCTCCAGGATCTTCAGCTTATTGTCCTGTCTCTGCTCCCCACCTTACTCAAAGGGTTCTGGGATTACAGATGCATGCCACCACACCCCGCTTTTACGTGGGTTCCAGGGATTAAACTCATGTTGTTAGGCTTGCGTAGCAATTTCACCCACCTGAGCCATTCCCCTCCTTTCCAGAAATATTTTTATATTCATTTTATGGAAAAGGCTGCACACTAGGGAAGAGGAGTTGATCTATTGATCTTGCTCTGATATAGCAATTGTGGTGATGGTTACCGGGAAGCCCTGGAGAATTTTTTTTTTTTATCATCCCAGATTACCGCAGTGCCTAAGGTTATAATGTTAGAATTTCTTTCTATCCTCACATTCTGACCTACTGGAAAGTATCAGAGAAGACTATGGTGTTGCTCTTGCTTCCAATGGCACAGATGCAAACATACAAAGAATTTAAAAGTGAAGTTTTGGTCAAATGTGACTACAAGGTTTTCAATAAGAAAAACTTCAAATCCTCAGGCATGGATAATGCAATCCTCCTTTTTCAGGCTCTCTTCTATTTTTAATGAATCAGAAATTGATGTTGGGGGTCAGTTGCTTTTCAGTGCAAATTCTCTGTAGCTTCCAAACAATCATCTCTGAAATCATTTTATGATTTCTATTTCAGAAGCTTAGTCATGACAGTGCAATCATAAATATTTTCCCTCTGTCAAACATTTTAGATGACAGTTGGTTTCACCTAGTACATTTTGTTTTCCTCTAAAATATCAAATATTATACAAAACATGCCCTTTTAAAAAGTTGCAGCTTAGAAAGAAATTGGCTAGTGATTTGTTGAGAATAAAATGCCTCATGTTTGTTTCACATTGTCCTCCAATGTACATTGAAGCTAAATATACTTTTCTATGGTATTATTAATAAAAGTCAACCCACTAAACATAAAAACAAAAGCAACAAGTTGACTGGAAAATAGTCGTGGGGTTTCAAGTTTCATGGAAACAGTATGATTCTGAACGGTGCATGAATGTTCCAAATGTCGTAGTTTCTGAACTCTATAAGCTAAATTGTTCCTATGAAAACTGTCACAATAGTCATTTGAGGAGATGTTATCGATTCTAAGGCCAAGTACTGAGTGAGTTATAAAAGTAAGAATATTCTGTCCTTTTCCTAGTTTTATGTCTGTTGCTGGGATAGAACACTCTCACCAAAAGCACTGTAAGGGAGGAAAGGGCCTTATTTTAGCTTACAACACCATGTCACAGTTTATCACTGAGGGAGGTATAGGCTAACCTTGAAGGCATGGCTTCCCATCTTTGAATTATTATTGTGGTTTACTACAATTTTTTTTCTTTAAAGTATCATTGCATTCTTCATAAAAATTAAAGTTTATTTGATAATTTCATACACGTATATAATGTATTCTGATTATTCCCTCCTTCCATCTTCTCTTACCTCCCTCTCATTCTTATCAACCTCTTCTTTCCCCTCCAATCCCTTACCAAACCCAGGACTTTAAATACTTGCATTAGATATACATACTGGACTAAATTCAGTCTTCTGTGTCTTCTTTCAGATGTTGGCAGCTATGTGTTGGGTAGATTTCTAATTTTAAATTGCTCTATAGTGCTTATCAAATTGGTGTAAAGAATATTCTAGATTCTTTCAGGCATTTCACCCTCATCTTCTGAAAAAGTTTGTACAAATTGTCAAACCATCTGAGCCTGATTGTCTTTTTGAAGGGTAGGCTTCTGACAACTACATTTTTGCAATAGTTATTGATTTCTTGTGCTCTGTGCTTCCTCATAAATAGTATAATTTATATGCTTCTTGGAAAAGATATATCTTACTTAAATTTTAAGTGTTACCATATCATGTTTGTATTTCCTTATGTGAATAATAATTGACTGTAGTTGCATTCTTAATATTGTACATATATTGCCTTGGTATATCTTGCATATGTTTTGCCACTTTATTAGTTAAATTGTTTGCAAAATGTTAGCTCTTGTGTCTACATATTACTGATAAATCTTGTTTTATATTTCATAAGTTTTTTTTACAATTTTTATTTTACTTATTCATGAAAATATGTTGAGAGTATATTATAGGCCAGACACTGTTTAAAGCTTGGCATAAAGCTAATATCAAACTTTAGAAATTGCAAGAGTAATGATTCAATGATTCTTTTGCAATTTTATCAACACATGTTAAAGGTAATGTACAACAGGCTTCTCTGACTTATAAATATTAAGATTTTTGCCTGGACTGTTGATAAGTTTCTGATTTTGTTTTCACAGTCTTTGTTGAACATTTACTTCAAGGAACTTGAAGTTGAGCCATGGAGAAATGCAAAATATTTTCTGAGAAAATATAAAATTTAATCCATATTTCATATTTCAAGGCTAAGATTTTATAGTTTCAACTGCTGGAAAATGTGCTAAATATACCTTAGTCTCCTTTTAGAGTAGCTAACATCTTCCTTCAAAGACTAAAGACATTTATTCTGCCAAGTCGTTATTTTGTAAACAGTTAAGGCAAGTTGTGGACTTTTTTGATACAGCAGGTCTAGACATAATGTTTCTTCTCACGGCTTAATAATCCTAACTTCTTCCCTCACCTAATGCATTTCTCCCATCTTTGAATAACCTTTCTGTTTCTTGGTGCATTGTCACTGTGTATGGAAGATGTGTTCTTGTAACTTAAAGTTACTATTAGTTTCTAAATGTTTGTCTTTGTTACTTAAAAAAAATTATTAGTTCTGTGAGTATTTTGTGCAGTGTGTTCTGATTACTCCTCCAACTCTTCCCAGATCTCCCCTCCTTTCCTATCTCATCCAATTTTGTGTCATTTTTTCCCCCATGAAGTCTGTGCTGCACAAATATTCTTGGATTCCACTAGAACCTGGTTGACTCATCAGGGACTACAGTCTACATACATACAGGACTACAAAGACTTTTAGTCTTTGAGGGTGGGGTAGTGAATAATTATAATCCCAATTTGTGGAAGGCTTCACTAAAAGGATCTTGAGATTGGACAAACTAGTCCCTGAGAAAACACATTCTTGTACTCTGGGAAGCAGTTGATAGACAGTAGCTTTTCACCTAGGGATATGGCCTTGTGAAATTTCTTCCACCCACATTGGCATACTAGTTGGTGGCATCATTATGCAAGTCTACTAGCAATACTAAGTAGATTTAGAAGGGTGTCTGTGTCTGTGTGTGCAACAATACTAATTATAGAAATGATCATTTAACTGAGAGGGAGTTGAAGTGTCAGGGCGAGTGGAAATGATGTGAATACAGTACTTATCCATGAAAATTTAAAACAAAAAAATTAATGAAAAATAAAAGGTTTTGAGTTCAAATCCAGCCTAAACTATACAGGAAGTTCCTGAATCAGCAAAAAAAATGTTAAAACAGCAAAGAGATTATAAAAGTAAACTTGGAGATTACTGAACTCAAGACTCAGGGAACTCTTAGCATTTATGAGAGGGATACAGCTTAATTATTATTAACAGTGTCACGGGTTCCCATCTCCTTTCCGTTTGGCTTTGTATCTTTATTTTTTTTTTGTAACTGTGATTTCATCTTTTATCTAGGTTTTATTTCTTTGTTTTGCTTATTTATTGTTGAGCTAAGGTCTCATTATGTAGCCCAGGTTGGCCTTGAACTCACAGAGATTGCCTGCCTCTGCCAAAGGCATGCACTATCATCACATCTTGCTTGGTATATATGTATATATATATGTATAATTGTTTATCTTCAGTGATTTTTTTCATGTTTTTAGAGTTTTGATTTATAAGATTTTTTGTTTTTGCTTTTGGTTGGTTTGGTTTGGTTTTGATGACGCCAGATTTTCCTTTTAATACACAGAGGCTCATTATCAGTAGACTAAACAAAATGGGACAAGAGCTTATGAGTACATGCACTCACAGGGTTTCTTTCCATCTTTTTCCCTTCTTTTTCCTTTTCTATTGTATTATTTAGAACAATTTTTTAATTTAAATATATTTTGATCATTTTCTCCCCTCCTCCAAAGTCCTTCCAGATACTCTTCCCTTCCCTACTCACCCAATTTTAAGTTCTTTCTCAAAAAACAAGCAAAAATCCAATATAACAACAAAACCCTCCAAAACCAAGAAAACAAAATGAAACAATACCCCAAAACAAAACAAAACAACAAAACAAAACACCAAATTGTAACCAAAGAAAAGCCGACAAACAACCTGTGGAGTCCACTCTATGTTGGTCAACTACTCCTGAACAGGCTTGCCCTGGAGTAGTTGATATACTCATTGTCAGTCCACTGGAGACAACTGATTTTCCCTCTCTCAGAAGGTATAAATGACAGTTCAGTTCTTAACCTCTACTGTAATGAAGGTTGTCATTAATTAATTAATTCAGTCATTAAAAAATATAACATAAAACAAAAGCTATCACATCAAAGTTGGACAGGACAAACCAATAGAAGGGAAAGAGCCCAAGAGAAATCCAAAGAATCAGAGACCCATTTGTTCATACATACAGGAGTCCCATAAAAACACTAAATTAGAATCCATAATATATACAACAGAAGACCTTGTGCAACAGACCCATTGTATACAACACACCCATTCAGACCCTGTGAATGCTGCCTTAGTCTCTGTGACTTTATTTGAGCTTTGATTATGTTGCTTTACAGGACC
Source organism: Cricetomys ansorgei (assembly GCA_026225945.1). Lineage (NCBI taxonomy): Eukaryota > Metazoa > Chordata > Mammalia > Rodentia > Nesomyidae > Cricetomys > Cricetomys ansorgei. The sequence goes on from JAMJFZ010003396.1 coordinate 11,859,605, forward strand.
TTATTCTCTGAGTGTCCTCCATCTCCTCTGGCTCTTATACCCTTTCTGTATACTCTTTCATGGGAAAGAATTTGATAGAGACATCCCATTTATGGCTGAGCATTGCAAGGTCTCTCACTCTCTGCATAAAATCTAGTTATTCCTATCTGGTGCAGGAGCAAGCGTCTCTGATGATGTCTGAGAAATCCACTGATCCATGAGTATAGCAGAATGTATATATAGAATATATACATGATATATAGTATACATTGATATTGATGTACTATAGTGTATATGATATATAATATAGTATATATAATAGTGTATGAAGAATACATTTTGTTTGTTGAACAGTTGTATTTAGTATTACCCTAAGTCCCTGGACTATCTAGTCTCTGGTTCTTGGTCACCGAAGTAGTGATGACTCCATCATGTGGAGAGGGTCTGAAGTCAAACCAGTTATTGGTTGGTTACTCCCACAAGCTTTGTCTCACCATTGCCCTAGCATATCTTGTGGGTAGCACGTCATTGTAGATCAAAGGGTTTGTTGTTTTCATGTTTGTATTTCTCTTTTGGAAGCCTGCAGAGTACCTTCCTATACCAAAGATGCTACAATATAAGGGTGAAGGCTCTATATAGACACCAGCTTGATATTTCCATGTTCTATCTGTCCACTTCTCGTCCCTTACTCTATACCCACTCTCTGTTGTTCTATGGATAGTAGCTTGGTTACCATTAACTTAAAAGCGAATATCTACATATAAGAGAATATATACCATATTTGTCTTTTGGAGTCTGGGATGATTTTTCCTAGTTCAACCCATTTGCCTGCAACTTTAATAATGTCATTTTTTTTTAAAACATTGTGTAAATATAACACGTTTTCTTTATCCATTCTTCTGTTGAGGAACATCTAGCTTGTTTCCAGTTTCTGGCTATTATGAGTAAAGCAACAACATACATGGTTGACCAAGGGTCTTTGTGGTATGATGAAATGCCCTTTGGGTATATGGCCAGGTGTGGTATAGCTGGATCTTGAAGCAGATCGATTCCCAGTTTCCTAAGAAGTGAACACACTGATTTTCATAGTGGCTGTATGAGTTTACACTCCCATCAATAATGTATGATAGTTCTCCTTATTCTATATTGTCACCAACATGAGCTGTCACTTGTTTTGCTATGCATAGGCACTCTGACAGGTGTAAGATGAAATTTCAAAGTAATTTTGAGTAGTTATCACTTCCCTAATAACTAATGATGTTGAACATTTCTTTAGCTGTTTCTCAACTATTTGAGTTTCCCCTGTTGAAAATTCTCTGCGTAGAACTGTACCCCATTTTTAAATTGAGTTATTTATTTTCTATTTATATTTCTAGCTAGTTTCATGAATTATTTATATATTTTGTATATTAGCCCTCAATCACGTGTGTATTTGGTAAAAATATTTCCCCATATTGTAAGCTGTCACTTTTTCTGATCAATGGTGTTCTCTGCTGTGTAGAAGCTTTTCAGTTTCCTGAGGTCCCGTTTCTTCTCCTTCTCTTTCTCCTCTTCCTCCCACCTCCTTCTTCTTCCTCCTTGCCCTCTTTGTTTTTTTGTATTTCTACAACAAAATTTCTAAAGGCTGTCTTACTCTTAGTGTACTTCTGTATTTGGAATATCAATCACACTAAACTCTCTAGATACTTTTGAATGCTGTATATAGATATATATTTATGACTTTATCATCTTTGGCACCAAGCACAGGCATTTGCATGTGACAATTGAAAATACTGAGGGAACTGTCCAAAGTAAAAGCAAAGGAAGGTGTTGCCTGTAGCTATAATGTGAAGGATGGTGAACACTGAGAAGAGGAGGGCAGCAGGAGGCTTAGACCTTGTTGGAAAACCTTCAGGAATGAAGTGAAATGCAGCCAAGCTGGAACTTACCCCAGTCCTTTCCCACTATGTTAAAGTCAATTCCAGGACCTATTTATAGTTAAGCCTGGGTTTTGATTAATGGTGTTGGACAGAGGTAGGAAAGAAAGAGGGGACTGCTGGAGGACAGGAGGGAGGCAAAGCTGCAGAAGCTGATATGTGTGTCTGTTGTTTGGACTCTGCTCTTTGGTACACACGTGTTTTTGCCAAACACAATAAAAATTAGTTTTATTGGCGTCTAATAATCTGTGTCAACATTTTCATTACCAGCCAAGTGAAGACACCAAATCCCTAAATGCTGAATAAACTATACGATAAACTATTCTGCACTTTTTCATCTGGTCCTCTCTACTTGTTGTCAAAGACATAACCCAAGATTTAAATGTCTTTATGAGTTAGATTTTTATTGTTACCAAAATGAGATTAATAAAGCAAGACTGAGTTCAGGATTAGGCATAAATTGTTTTTTGAGCTGTAAAAAGCCTTAGACTTTCCTAGTGACTTCCATATTTTAATATTACAGAGGAGAAAGTGAATACCAGAGGATGTAACCAACTTGCTTAAGGCTTGTACAATATCTCCACCTCAAACTAGGCACTAAATATTGGCTCTTGCTACTTCTGCCTGGAAGACAGTCTGTCCACTTTAATTTGGGTACCTAGCCATAAATACATTAATCTGCTTATAAATATTATATCCTCACCTTTTGAAGTTGATAAGCAGATTAGTGTATTATTGATCTCCCTATTTTAAAACTAAAACAAACAAACAAACAAACAAACCAGAAACCCACCATTTGTGACAGGTGTTATGTTCTAAAGGATTAACTTTCCAGCTATGCACTCAAAACACAGAAGACTGGGAATAGGGATTGTCTTTCAATATTAGACCAAAGGAGCGTGACTTCTAGTGATTATAGAAGCTGAATAAAACCTTTTTTCCTCTGTACATGTTAAAATTAATACACAGCAACTTGCCTCCATATTAGTATCTCAATAGCATAGGTTGGACGATGACCATCCATTTATCTATCTACGCAACATGATTCTGTTTGTAATGAGACTCTGTCACATTAGGACAGTACTTTACTTCTTTTTCTCTTTAGTGATTTTTATTTGTTCAAATCAATGAAGTACAGATGAGCTGAGTCCAATTTGTAATGATTCACTGGGTAAAATCTTTTAGGGAAGACATTCTATTATAAATGTAGAGATGACTAGGCCCCGGAATGTAACAGTTATCACTGAGTGTATTTCATCTTGGTCCTTGGTATTTCTACTTGCTAAAATGTAATCATATATATTTTGATAACCTTCAATTTTGAAGAACATGTGATTTGTACCATAATTAGTACATAAATAATTGTATGTAATAATTGCTTCTGCAACAAATATGGTATGCTTAGTGTCTTATTACAGTGCCATCCTTAAATGGGACATCTATATCACTACTCCCACTCCTGCCAAGGTGCAGGATACATCACAGAAGATAGGGCAGAAATAATTTAAAAGAAAGAGGATGGAGTGTCATGAAACATTGCCATCCAGATATGAAAGTGCCATTGCAACCATGAGTACACAGCAGCTGTGGATACCTACACAACATTGGTTCCTCTAAGTTTCCATCCTGAATAGAGGAAGTGTCTTTTTTTCCCCTACAAAGCTAATGACTGTTAATGGCTGCATGTCTATTGGTGTCATCATTATTCAGGTTGCATTGGGGAGTCACGGTGGTGAGACTTTGTGAGTGTAGCTTCTGATGTTCCTAGGAGACACAATCTCACAGAAACCTCCCTGATTCTCTAGCTCTTACAATCTTTCTACCCCTTCTTCTACACTGTTCACAAAACCTGAAATGACAGAATATTTTGTAGATGTATCCATTTGGACTGGGCTGTATCTTATGGCATTTTGATTGGTTATGATGAGTAGGTTATATTTAGGAATATGTATGTGTGTTCATATGCATATATGCGTGTAATGACGATTAATGGAAAAGAGGCCATGAATTTGAAGGAGAGTGGGAAAGCGTGTATGGAGGGATTTGGATGGAGGTAAAAGAAAGAAGAAATGTTATAATTATATTTTGATCTCAAATATAAAAAAGAAAAAGAAAAAAAGAATGACCCTAATTTATTACCTAACAGTACTGGAGGTCTGATGTATGCAAAAGGTCTTACCAGAGTTGAGGTGCCTGCACTACTGTGTTTCTTCTGGAAAGTTTAGAGAATCTGTTCCAATGCCTATTGCTCTTTCTTTTTCTTTTTCTTTTCTTTTCTTTTCTTTTCCCTTTCTTTCTTTCTTTCTTTCTTTCTTTCTTTCTTTCTTTCTTTCTTTCTTTCTTTCTTTCTTCGTTTGTTTTTTTTTTTTTTGAGACAGGGTTTCTCTGTTGTAACTCTGGCTGTCCTGGAACTCACTCTGTAGACCAGGATGGACTCGAACTCACAGAGATCCACCTGCTTCTGCCTCCTGAGTGCTGGGATTAAAGGTTTGTACCATCACTGACAGGCATTTACTACTATTTCTAGAAGCTGCTTTCCTTCCTTGGATTTCGGCTATTCTGTTTTCTGAGCCAGCAGCATACCATTTTTTAGCTTCTCTTCAACATTGTTTTGTCATCTCATCTCCTCTGACTCTCCTGTTCCTGTTTCCCACTATAAAGATTACTGTGATGATATTAAGCTTACCTAGATAATCAAGATTCATGCTCCCCTTCTCAAAGTCTACAGGTAATCATATGTTCAACACCTTTTTATTGGTAGGGTCTATGGATTTGGAAGTAGTCATCTTTTGAAACTGTGAAGCTGAGACTATTTTTTAAAATAACATGTCCTCACATGCAGAGAGAGACTTTGGAGTACTCAGTCCTAAATAGGATGTCTTCATCAAACCTCTCCTTTGAAGGCTCAGGAATCTATGTAGAAGAGGAAGTGGAATGATTTTCAGAGCCTTGGGTATACAACCACACTCCAGGACAAGCCCCATGCCCAAAAATAGATGGCCAACATGAAATACACTCAATGATATTTTTTAGGATTTTTGTTTCATTTTACTTTGTTTTGGCATTTTTTTTTGTCTTATTAGATTTTTGACTGTTTGTTTTGAGTTTCATTTTTGCGTGTTTTTTTCTTGGTTCTTTGATGTGGTAGACAGAGAGGGAGAGGGGAGAGAGGGAGAGGGAGAGAGGAGAGAGGGAGAGGGAGAGAAAGTTGGGTGGGTTAAGAGGTGGGGAGAATTCAAGAAGAGTTGGGGATGGAAACACTTGATCACAACATATTGTATGGAAAAAATCTTAGATAAAAATAAAATCAGTCTCCATTCTACTTTGTACAATGGATAGGATGCATACTACTTAAATATTTGTAAAATTTATTTGACTATTATTATTATATATGTGCATGCACATGATGTGTGTGAGTGGGGGTGTACATGCCTTGGCACACATGTGGGTGGCAGAGGACAATGTCATGGAAATGGTTTTTTTTTCTTTCCACCTTTTTATTTGTTCTATGAATTAAACCTAGATCAGCGGCCTTGCACAGCAAGAGTCATCTTGCTGACCCTAAGTATTTCTTTTAGCAGCAATATCTATAGCATCTATGGCTATAGAAATACAATGCCAACCATAAATTTAAGCCATATCTAAAACTTTGAATTTTCTCGTAACACCATTTACTTAGCAAAAGGAGTCTAATAAAAATCATTTTAGTTTTATATTTTACTCTAATTCAGTAGATACGAAGTATCATCTGGTCAACATATCAGCAATGTAAAACATTAGTCAGATGTTCATGTTTTATTTATACTGTTTTCAAACCTCAGAATGTCTCCTACATTTGTAGCACAGCCTGATATGTCATGTGTTACAGCTAGCTGCTCAGCATTAGAGCCAAAGAGGTTTAAATTTTTTTTAAAAAAAGTTTTTTTGAGACAAGACATCAGGTATTGCAGACTGGTCTTTAACTTGCTGTGTAGCTGAAAATGAATGACATTAAGCTTCTGGATCTTTTGCTTCTATCTCCTAAGGACTGGGATCACAAATCTGCACACTATGCCTGGTTTATGAGGGACTAGGGGTTCAACCCAGGGCTGCAAGCATGCTAGGCAAGTAGCATAACAACTGAGTTACAGGCCTCGGCCTAGTCAAATATTTTATTAAGAAGTAGACTGTCCATTCAGTGATGTCTTGGATGACACATTGGGTCAGACCAGGGTTTGTAAATTTCAGCATTACTGCCATTCTAAACCAGATAATTCTGTATAATCAAGGGATGGTCTCTGCATTGTAGGATGTTTGGCAATATCTCTGCTTTGTATTCACTGGATGCCAGTAGCAACTCTTTCCTCTGCCCCACCTCATTATGACAACAAAAAAATGTTTCTAGGTATTGTTTAATGTCCTTTGGGGGACAAAGTTGTACCTTATTGAGAGACACACTGGACATATAAGTCTTTGTTTTGAATTCTGTTCTTTATACATTGTAATTGTGACCTTGAAGGAGCCATTTGAACTTGTCAAAATTGTTTTTTATTCTCGTTAGAAATGGGTCATTTGAGCTGTGGCTGTTTGAGCCTCAACAGAAACAATATAGATAAAAACTTTTGTAAACTAAGGATACACTGCTAGAGGGACTCAGCATTGTTTATATTTTATCTATCAGTACTCGAATTAAAGTACTGCTATTTAAGTACTGATATATTGTCTCATTACATTGGGCTTCTTGCTTAAAATGTACTACATATGACAATTAGATGATTGTATGGACAGTGTATTTTAGATGTTTGGTTTTCATAACTGGTCATGCCCATGTTGGTAGATGCAAAAATAAGGAGAAGCCATGTTTTCCCTCTGGGTAGGCTAAATATGAAACAACTTAGACTTGTTTTGTGGCCTTCTCTGCTTTCACAGTTGCCTCTGAAACCCTGTCTAATTCCTTACCTAAAATTCACACCAGCAGTTTATGAGCATGCAGGGCACCTATGCAAGTCACGCCATTGGTATATAGGTGGTGGCAAGCAAGTGGATTGATCAGGATGGGTTCTATTATGTGTCTGAGCTTAGTGATGGTCAACTTCTCTCCTTGCACATCCTTGCTGTCATTGCTGTCATCTGTTGAGTGTCATTGTTATAGACAAGGTACTTTACCTTCTTTCTGACAGTCACAATCTCCTGGAATGCTGATGTGCTGCCCTCAATATAGCAGGTGCTGTTGATCCACTTCCTGTATCCTGATACCCACCTGATTTTGCCTAAGGGTAAACTTGTTGGCAAGCTGGTGGGTTCCATTTGGAAGGGACCTGCCATCATTGTCTTTATGATAGCAAGTGCCACCACCACAATAGTCTCCTCCTTCCTACACATATTATCCTTCTCTTCCTCCTCCCTCTGACTTTCCTTCTCCTTAAAATCTACCCTAGAAGCAGTGTAGTGGTGCACATGTGTAATCTCAGCAACATGGAGGCTGCAGCAAGAAGGTCACTGTGAAACTGAAGTCAACCTGGCATACAGAATAAATGCAAGGCCAGCTTAGGCTACGTAGTGAAGCCTTACCTAAAAAACAACAAAAACAAAAACGTGAAACAAAATCTACTTGAGGGCTTCCTCTTGCAACTGTGGAGCTAACTTTATTCCCTGGAAATGTCATGGAACTGTCACCTCAGAGGAGAGGCCTCACTCAATACCAGATGGAAGGAGAAAAATGTCACAGCTTCTCCCTGTTTTAACGAGTGATTCTGAGTTGTGTTTGCTGTGGATTTTCTGAGTTCTGGAAATGACCCCACCTGTCCACACCAGGAATCTACTGACTGTTGTATTTCTTGTTGACTTTTATTCTCTGCTCTATTTTCCTATCATTCCCTTGAACCTCTAGATAATCTCTTCCACATATATTTCTACATCTCCTTCCTTCCAGAGGAGCTTTTTGTTGATAGAATCTAAATTAAAATAGAGAGTATCTAATGATAAAAACAAGGCTTGGGAGAACTTGGGGTTCTTCACCTGGGGCCCGCAGACATTTGAAGGAGCTAGGTCCATATTTTGGCTCTATAGGGTCATAGAATATTCTGGCTTTCTGACATTGCATTGCCTAAAATGACAATAGAGTTGTTAGTCTCTTATTTATAATGGAATCTGGCATTCACGGTATTTTGCAATTGCTCAGCCATCCCACGGTGGGTAAATGCTACTGCTATAATTTGAATGAGAAATGTTACCCATAGGCTCACGTGCTTCAACACTTTAGTCCCCAGATGGTGGAGCTATTTGAGAATTTTGTGGAACCTTTAGGAGGTGGTACATCATTAAAGGAAGTAGGTTACTGGGGGGAGGGACTTGTTTTATACCATGGCCCCACTTCCTGTTTATGTTCTGCTTATTGAAGGCAGATACAGTGTAGCCAGCTATGTCCCTGATCCTGAAACCATGCCTTCCTCATGACGACCAACTATATTCCTCTAGGACTGTGAGCCAACATTAACCCTTTCTCCACTAAGTTGCTTTGATTATAGTATTATGTCATAGGATCAGGAAAAGGAAGATGGTATAGCTGAAAGGACACATTCTGGTGTAACAGAGCCAGGCTTGTCCCACTTCAAAGGCTGGATCCTATCTTTTAAATACTCCAGCTTATCTTTGGTGGTCTGGTGTTGATGATGGTGATATCCTTCATGCTGGTGGTTGTGGTTTTGGAGATCAAAGTTTCCTAAATGTTTGTCTTAAGCCTAGGATTGTGTCATGTATCCTGACCATATACTCAGATTGGATACATGACATAACCCAATTTTACAAAAAAAGACCAAAAATCCCCCTATCTTTTAATATTTTGAACACTATAATTTATCCAAGTCATTGTTTTCTCACTGATAACATTACCATTACTTTACTTGTATTTGAAGATTGAGTATCATTCCATCCTTTGTACTCAATCCTACTGGATTAATATAAGTTTATATACCATAGAAATGTACCAATAAATAACACTCTATAAAACTGAAGTGTATTTACAAAGTAGTAGTTGATGGGTCATTAATAGAAACAAGGCTTATCTATTTTTTCCTAGTAAAAAGAACAAAACTGTCCTAAATAATTGTTATATCCACAAATACAATTACATAGATTATTAACATAATTCTCAAATCAGTGTCCTTGAAGAAAATACTTTTAAAAAACTAAAATGTGTTTATTTCTCTTATTTTTCATGATAGTTTCCCATGATAGCTTTACCACTACGTTTCTGCATGAGTTCATGCAACATTTTGAAAGATGGGAAAGAGAATATCCAAATTAACAAAATCAGAAATGAAAAGGGGCTATAACTACAGACATTGATGAAGTTCAAAGAATCATTAGGTCATACTTTCAAAGCCTGTACTCCATAAAATTGGAAAATCAAAAAGAAATTGATAACTTTCTTGATAGATACCACCTACCCTACTAAAGTTAAATCAAGATCAGATAAACAATTTAAATAGACATATAACCCCCAAGGAAATAGGAGCAGTCATTAAAAGTCTCCCAACCAAAAGAAGCCAAGGGACAGATAATTTTAGTGCACCAATTTAGTGCACAAAATAGAATCAGAACACTGCCAAATTCTATGATGCCACACTCACCCTGATACCCACTCCACGCAAAGACTCAAGAAAAAAGGAGAACTATAGATCAATTTCCCTTATGAACATAGATGCAAAAGTACTCAATGAAATACTCACAAACCAAATCCAAGAACACATCAAATAGGTCACCACCATGATCAAGTAGGCTTCATTCCCAAGATGCAGGGATCCGCTAGGACAATGGAAGGACAGAACCCCATGCCTGATATTTCAGGTCAGGTCAGGAACTAGAGACTGTAGGATCCTTGTTCCATCTTTTTATGCACTGTTCCAGTCATAATCCTGGGGGTCAGCTCTGTTCTGAGGAGAAGGGGTGGATCTGTGGGAGGGGGGGCTGGGAAGAATAGATGGAGGGGAGGATGGTAGTTACGATGTATAATATGAAAGAAGAAAAAAATTGTATATATAGAATGTGAGAAAGCCTTTGGAACCCATCAAAGGAAAGCCACTATAGTGTTTCTAACCTGAAATATTTGTATTGGTTGTTTTCCTTCCTTTGTATAAGTTGGAGAAAGCTAACTAATTTCATGTCTAGATCAAGTGAATGTCTCAGCTAAACACACATTCAAAAGCTGAAAGACAATTAAATCTTTGTTGCAGGTGAGGTCAGATTGCACAACATACAGAAAGTCACCCTGCAACACTTCCATGATCTGGATTTGCAAATGTCTCTTTTCTCTTGCTCTCTCCTTCCCTTCTCTTCTTTTCCCTGTCCTTAATTAGCCCACTTAGGATCCTGTCTATCTCTGTACTGCCTCCCCAGCTTCCTTTCTGAATCAGTTCTTTTCTCTCCAAGATGCAGTTGCTCTTGGCTCCATAACAGTGATTCTATGCTCTCTGGGCTTTCCAAGTTCACCTTTCAGTCAAGACCAGATAACACAAATAAAGGCAAGACTGTGTCCTCTGCAATCAAAAGAGACCCTGTCAGCCTGTAGTTATTGTAGTTATAGCATGATAGTAGTAGGATGCTAGTCTGGTTTTAATTGTCAGCACTGGAGTGAGAGAGGGAAAGAATATATATATTATACAGAGAGACCAAGAGACTATTTTCTTGGAGACTGGTGGGAGGTAACTACAAATATTCAAATGTTATTATTATGTCTACCCTGTCACATTAGTTTTGTGAAATATGTCTGGGAGACATAATCTGAGATTTCTCAAGACTCATGGGATATCTGTATTCTAGGATATGCTCTTGAACTTCCAAGTTACCTTAAGGCATTTAACAGAAAATACATGGTGCCCACGTGCCTGCATACCTGTGCTTCCTGTATGAAAACAAACTTTGAGGAGTGCTCTTGCCATTTGTAGGGTGTGCAGAGGTGTTGCATAAGTTACAGGGACTGTTTAGCTGACATGACTATTGCCTGCCACTCACCCTGTTCCTGCTCTTAGTTTCATCCCTGTTACTGTGATAAAATTCTCAGACATAAAGCAACTTACAGGAGAAAGGGTTTATGGTAGCTCACATTTCCAGGTTATATACTTCATTCCTGGGAAGTCAAGGAAGGCATTCAAAGAAGTTGACCACATTACATCCAAGAGCAGAGACAAAGTAAGTGCACATGTGCCTAGTGCTCAGTTCACTTTCTCTACTTTTATACAGTTCAGGCCCCAAACCAGAAAATGGTGATGCCCACTTTCAGTCTGGCTTTCCACATCAATTAAGACAATAAATGCTATCTCTAACTAGCGTGCCCTGCTTCAGACAGTCTCTCATTAGTGCTCTCTTCCCAGGTACTCTCTTCTTTGTGTTCTCAAGGCTACTTCATCCAGAGCTCAGGTCTTCAGGGAAATACTGGTGTCTATCAGCAATTCCTAAATTCCTGGTCTTCTACATGCTTCCAGGTTCCATATAGAAGTGGAGAAGAGTGGCTACCTGCTCATATTTGTTACTTCAAGTTTGCTTATATGATGCGTCTCTCATGCAAATCCAAATGCTCAAGCACAGAACTCATACCAATCTCTGTGATTGTATAATTGGGTACCAAGGACATGAGGAGTCAGGAGGAGAATGGAGTAATGGTCTCCAACTATATGACATAGTTTCTCAAGCAGATGCATGGGTGTTATGAAGTCCAGTCTAGGCCCTTCTTCTAGATCAAACAACCAAACTATTGCTACTGGGATTGGTATCTGCTGATGGCCAACAACTGTGTTCCTCATTAGAATTGTCCTCAGCATCAAGGATTCTCCCAGGGTTAGATTCTCTTGAAAAAGATAAGCCATTGCCACTGACTGGCTTAGGGATATTTGTCTGGCCTCTGCCTCCAAAGCTCCAGAGCTATCTGATGAAACAGCTAAAGCCATCAATATAATCGAATGGCAGATCGACCCTTCCTTGTGCCTATCATTCTCTGTTCATTGCCTAATAGATTACGTCTCTAGAAGGTTTTCTAATAGACCTTCTATATTGTAACTCCATGGCTCAATCACTTTTCCAAGACCTAACATAAAATCCTATAAATACTGCTATTTGAAAAGATGGTGGTCTTAGAAGAAGCTCCAGGTTTTTAGCTCAGTTACATAATAAATAACAGGTATATGTTGCATAGACTATGTGGCTATTGGTTCTTTCCAGAGGTCTGGAGAACCTAGCCTCTTAACTCTCACATGAAATGTGAACTTGCTTTGTGATTTAACTCAGTGACAAAGGAAACATATCTGTCTTCTACATGAAAATATTCTTTATCAAATGTGCTTTGGCTGTTTGAGCTATGCTCTTTTGAGGCCATAGTAATGGGCTCCTTGCATAGCATGATAGATTGATTGTGTTCTCAGTTCCTCACTCCCTCACATGTAGACAAATTGTCTAGTACACCAGAGTGTCTAGGGCAATGGTTCTCAACCTGTGGGTCACAACCCCTTTCACAGGGGTCACTGAAACCAATCTACATATCAGATATTTCTATGATTCATATGATTCATATGAAAGAATTCATATTCATTATGATTCATAACAGAAGTAAAATTATGGTTGTAAGTAGCAATGAAAATAATTTTATGGTTGGGGGTCACCATAACATGAGGAACCGTATTAAAGGGTCACAGAACTAGGAAGGTTAAGAACTAGTGCTTTAGGGTATTTTCAGGCAGTCATGGGTGTTGGGTTTGGCCATGTGACTTGCTTCAACCAATGGAAAGTTAGTATCTGTGATACAAGTACAGATGTGCTGTATGCCTGTGTAGTGAAGCTTAGGCTCTTGTCTTCTAAAATTGCTAAAGTAAGAGTGCGCCTCAGGTATCTCTTCTCCTTTCATCCTAGATTTATGAAACAAACCAGGGACCATACTGAAACCTAGAAACAACCACAGTTTAGTCCAGCCTGAAAAAGAGCGACTAAATAGATCTAAATGGGGCTGGCCACTGTTGGATGCAGTAAGTCAATAACTGGGGTTAGCATTTTTAGCTTCAAAATTTCATGAATTCTTTTTCATTTCCATTTTGTTTCATTATATTTTTTCCTTTTGTTAAACTGGAAGTAGATGTACACAGAATAGAAAAGTACACTTTTTTCTCTATATATATATGTTTGTGTGTGTGTGTGTGTGTGTGTGCGCGCGTGCACGTGTACACACACACATTCTCAGGCACAGGCACACACCTTGGAAAGCCAGAGATCAACATCAGGTGTTTTTTCAGAAGGTGCTGTTCTCCTTGGGACCTGGGGCTCACAAATTTGCCTAGGCTGACTGGCCAGCAAACACCCCTGCACCCAGGATTTTTACCTTCTTGCACTGGGATTACAAATGTGTGCCACCATGCCTGGCTTTTTACATGGGTGCTGGAGGCTGAACTCAGATTCCTGTACTTGTGTGGCAAGTGCTTTATTGACTGAGGTATCTTCCTAGTCAGAAGAGGTCTTCATATGTAAACCTTAGTTCTTTTTACCCACAATCTTGTTTCTTCATGAAGTGTAAAATTGCTTCATTTTTCCTGGTAAGTGGTATTCAGAAATATAATCCATCTTTTTCCATTACATGAATAAAGCAAAAAAATCTCATTAACAGATCACAAATGATATGGATTAATAGAGTGAAGATGCTCACAAACACCTTTGATGTCTTCAATCTGATGTTTTTTAAAAAATTCCCTGCTCTCCGTAACCCCTGCACACACCCAATGTCTATAAACATTACAAACATACTCACCCATAACTCTGCAAGACAAAGCAGAAGCAGAAACTGATGGAAAGCACACACATTCTAGAACATTATTTTGTACCTTGTTTTATGTTTGGAGCAAGAAGACCTTTCTATTGAAGTTCTGTCTATTGAAAACAACTTTAAAAAAAGTAAGACCAGAATGTTCCCATCTATCCACTTTCTTCATCTGAGCAGCATTTGCTATTTCCAAAAAAAAAAAAAAAAAATTATGTCCTGAGACCGACTTAACTGAGAATGGCTTTTTGAAGGTTTGCAGCTTCCCTGTCTTGAGGTTATTTTCCAGGATAGGAACTCAACTGCCTATTTCATAACCAAGTCACATTCCTAGCTGTGTCTTGCACAGGACCCATCTCCTCTTTGTTGTGTAAGTTGGGATGGGAAGAAGACTTCATTTTCCTCTGTAGGAGATTGATGGGATGAGGTGTGGTGAATACTTCCTCTCCCGTCTCCTGGTGTACAAAACCAGTACACGTGACCTAACCTTAGCCAATCAGATATTTCCACCTGAGCTTGGTTTCTTGAGTGTGTTAGAGAAACAAAGAGGTCTGGGGATCCTTCGCAGAGAGGAGTTGACCTCTGTGACCCACGACACTGTGGCAGTGTCAGGTATCCAGGACACACACTTTTATTATTTATTCTTTCTTGACCTCTGTCCGTTTTCCAAGCCAGACTGCTAGAAAATACTGATATCTCTCCAATACATTATAATTATTTTAATTTGAATCACATTTCTGTTACTTTCAACCAAGAATCCTGGCAGGTACCCAGAGATATATTTTATGTGATCAGCCTTAAAGCACTTTCTTACTACGATATCACCATCAAAGGAACAAGCAGGAGATATTTTTGAAGGGTCCATATTGAGACTTACATTTCATTGTCTAGTGGTAGTGAATATTTATGATGCCCAGATGATATCAATAACGTTAGTTCTTATTTATCTTTAATGTTTTCTAGGATTCAGTACATTTACACTTCTGTTAAGTGGCCCCTGCTACCTTAATGCACATAACATAAAGTACCTGGTTCTTCTAGGTTATTTTAGGTCTTAAAAAAAATAAACTTCAGGAGCCAGATGGTGGTAGCACATGCCTTTAATCCCAGTACTCAGGAGGCAGAGGCAGGTGGATCTCTGTGAGTTTGAGGCCAGCCTGGTCCAGAGTGAGTTCCAGGATAGCCAGATTTGCAACAGAGAAACCTTGTCTTGAACCCCACCTCCTAAAAGGAGCTTCTTTGAAATTTCTCCATTTGTTCTTAGTTAATTGAAAAATATTTTCCTTTCTCTGGCTGTCCCTGAAACACTGGGGTTGCTTCGGATGCTTATGCTTTCGATACTTAAACCCTCCAGGGGCACCTCTCTTGTAAGTTTCCATGGCTCTGCCAACATTTGTGGTTGGTGGAAACTTTACATTAGTGAGCTGTATGCTTCAGGAGAAAAACATCTTCTTCCCTCACTTTTCATTTTGGCAGTGCTTAGCTCTAGAGAATAACACTGTGCCTGACATACAGAGAACATTTTAAAAATCTATTGAATCAGTTTTGTTTCCTATATTAGATGATATCAGATTTGTCCTTGGCACATATTTCTTCTGGATTCCTCACTAGCAATATACACAATGTATTTCTTCTTTGATACTCATCCTTGTGATGGTCAATCTTCATTGTCAATCAACCCTGATATAGAATTCCCCAGGAGACACAGCTTTAGGTATGTCTAAGGGCAATCCCAGAGAGGATTAACTAGGAGGGAAGGCCCACCTTGCATGGTAGCATCCTGTGTACTGGGATCCTGGGCTGAATAAAAAGGGAAGAAGGAGAGAGCCAGATGAATGCCAACAATCCTATCTCTTTCATTCCTGGTTCACAAAGATATGAACAACTCCCAGCTGCCACAACCACTATGAGCTCGAACTAGCATCTGTTTCCAACCACAATGGGCAGCATTTCTGGCAACTAGGAGCCAAAATAAACCCTTCCTCCCTTAATTTGTTTCTTGTCAGATATTTTGTCACAGTGATGAGAAAAGAGACTAACAGAAGCCTAGCATTCAACGTGTTAAAAATCAAATCATGATGCTCCCTTGGGGGCTTGAGTGACCTCTGTGCCTGAGTGGCTGGCACAGTGAATTGTGCAATTATATTGGCTTTTGAGGTAGATCTCACCCTCTTTTCATGATCATTTACCTCATATCACTCCTCAGATCCCCTCACCAGTATGCCTGCACCAGTGCCTTCTTGAATAGCTCTTCCTTCAGAACAACTCGCCTCCCAACTCACTTTTATCCCCCTTCCACAGCCTTCTCCTGAACCCTACTAGCTCTTATTTGTCCTTCAGAACTTCCATCAGTAGCTTGGAGCTGATGCTAACAGTCCCTTCAGTGTTTGTGCCTCTCTGTAGTTGTGCAGCCTGACTCTTGATTTCCATTCCCCGTGCACATGCTTCTCTGGATATGCCTTTGTGCACTCTATGGACTGCCTGGAAAAGCAGTCTTCATTTGCCAGGATTAATCCACAGCCCATGCCCAACAGGCATGGGTGCATAAATAAACTAGCTTCCTTAACTTCATTCAGAGAACTCTGAGGCATGTTCTACATAGTTTCCTAAGGTCCCCAGCAGGCTTGAAGCCCAGTTGCCCATAGTGGTAATCTGTTCTACTGGCTTCCTTCCTTTCTCCATTTCACTTCACACTCCTCTACTAGTATTTCCTGGGAACACCACCAAACCAAACTGCTTGCACTCATAGCCTTGTCTACTACTTATGACTGGGATCCATCCTGTCAGATTGGAACAGTATAAAATATGGTTTCCGAGTCCCAGCCAGAGGAATGGGACTGATAGATTTGCCCCCAATTTAAATTTTTTCTTTTGTCATAGGTAAGGGCTGCTTCCAGGGGCATTAACTTTCTGGTATTTTCAGGTAGCCCTGCATGAGGACATGTTGCTCCTTCAGCCAGAACAAAAACCCCTTAGGCAGAGATTTACAGGTGTTTGCAGTGTGAAAGCTTCAAGAGGCAGAAATGAAGGTCAAGGGTGAGGCCTCAACAGTATCTGCTATACACAGTTTCATTTTCTAAGATGTTGCTACATCACGGTAGCAGGTTTTTCCCCCTAGTTGCTGCTAGGTTCAGAATCTTTGAAGTAGAATTCCAGCAATGTTTTCCCTCATTTGGATCTGGATAATCTGGTCAAGCTGGTATGTTATCACCCAAATAGGCTCTGAGAGTACTATACAGGCTTTTACAACACTTCCCGGAAACCATTTTCTTGGAGGTTTCCTTGGTTTCCTGGGAATCCATGCACACGGTCCAATTTTCTGGTGGCATCTTGATTACCACTGCAGAACTTTTAGAGCCTGGCCCTATTTCCTCTCCATCAGTGTGCTTTATGACTGTGACAAGGTGCCTCAAACCCCTGCCACCATATCTTTTCTGACACAATGAGCTGTACTCTCAACAATGAGTTTAAAAATAGCAGCCCCCTTTTTTGAGACAGGATCTCAATATCTAGCTCCAGATCTTCCGGAGCTCACTATGTAGACCAGGCTGGCCTCAAACAGAGATATGCTTGCCTCTGCCTCCTGAGTGCTGCAATTAAAGGTGCACACAACCCACCCAGCTGTAAACTCTTTTCTGTTTAAAGTTGCTTTTTTTCAGATATTTGGTTGCAGCAATGAGAAATATGAGTAATATAATCTTCTAGACCATTGGGTGTTTTGTCACTGAAAGTCCAGTTTTATTACAAATTGCTGTTTGCTCCATTTACTCTGCATTCTTTATGTTGCATATCTGGTGACATTCATTTTGAAATGATATGTTTGATTACTTTGCTCCATTTCCTCTTCTTGATTTGGTAGACATAAACATTTTGCAATTGTTATTATACTCTGGATGATTATCATACCCACATCCCACGTGTATGTGTATGTGTGTGTGTGTGTTTGTGTATGCATATATGCTCATGTTTATTGTCTACAGTAATAATAGTCTTTCTGTGTCTGAATCATTTCATTAAGAAAAATGGTCCATTCAATATGGTGATTACCCAAAAAATTGAAACTAGACTTACTATCTTATCCAACAATCTCACTTCCTCTTATTTATCCAAGGAATTGAAATCAGATGATTAAAGGGTTACCTGTACTCTCTTGTTTGGAATATTATTGTTCATATTAGCCAAGACATATAAATGTCCACGGGTAAATGAATGGATGACAATAGTATGAATGGTACATACAGTAGAATACAACTGATCCTGAAAAGGTAGGAAATTGCAAGCTGTGTGAATTATAGACATGGCAATGTAAGCCAGGGCTTTTGGTAGGCTTTACATTTTTATCAATTTGTGCATCAGTGTATGAGATGATTGAATTGTCTCCCCTAACACACTCGTCCCTCATCCAGAGTTCCCATCTTTGTGAGGGAGGGACACTAGTTCAACTGATTACTGAAACTACCTGAGTGAGGTATTTTGGAAGCACCTGTAGTGTTCCTTATTAGATGACACTGTCACTTATAATAGCCTTAAGACTGGTCTTTTTGCTTTCAATTTGACCCATAAAGAATGTATAATTTCCTTTTATTATTGAGGAGACTTTTGGAAAATGAAACTCTAACATCAACTTTCACATGAAGTGTTTGATTGTTCTGCACTGCTGTTAGAATCAAGTCTCAACTCCTGATGTTATTTGTAGGGCCCTATGTAATCTTAATCTACCTCTCTTTCTTTAACACTGGCTTCAGTTATCTATTATCTCAAATGGAAAATAAATTCTTTCAAATGGAAAATAAACCTGTTCAGTTCTTTGAATATACTTCTTGATCTCTCCTTTGTGACTTTGCTCACTTTCTTCCCTCTGTTTAGAACATTATTGAAGTCTTGATTGCTTGTGTTTCTCAAGAGCCAAGTTCAAGCCCTAACCTCCTGTCAGTTTTTGATTAAAAATGTTGATTTTGGCTTTGCTTTTTATATTAACAATGATAAACTCCACAATTCCTCACAGCTTACAGAATGATATTTGCTTCCCTCATAGGGATTCAGAGTAATTTTTAATGCAGTGTATTTAACAAAAAAGAAAGGACAGATTCAGTACCTGACCATCACCACTTAAAAAAAAAAGGTGTTAGAGTAGATGGTAATCAGTTCTATTCTTCCACTCATAAACTCTAAACTCATTCTTCCATGGTTACAGATAGATATAAACTCAGTCCATAAGGATTTTTCTAGCTCTACCATATTTTTACAAGGCTATTAACATTTGGCTTTGAACATTTTTTATTTTTCTCTTCATGTCTAGGTTGCCAGGAACCAACAGACCATTTTGTCTAATTATAACACTGTCTGGACTTTATGATGAATACACAGAAAACCATGGTTTGGAAATGGCTTAAAAGTGTAGTGACCAAAAATATGCATGTAATTGAAATTAATCAAAGTGCTTCTGAGAAAATGTTATACTTAAAGCCCCATGTTAAGCCTGTGAAAGACACAGATAAGCTCATCATTTGTGTCCAAGTGGAAAGGATGAAGAGCCAACCCAGTGTGCTTCCAATTGAAGATAGGGTGGGGAGTCCTAAGATACAAGAGTTTCAATGGGAATGTCAGAAGCTAGTCTGAGGAAAATCAGGATCACAGTTGTTAGACAATAAGATAGTAACATGGATTGCTTTATGAAAAAGGCTATGGATTTGTTTTTTTAAATGGAAATAATTTATTAAATTCTTTTATCAAATGAGTAAAGAAGAGATGTCAAAACTAGGAAAATAAGCTAGGAAAATGGCATGGTCCAAGATGGTTTGCTGTGACATCAACAGATTACATTGACTCAAACATAGCCGAAGAACTATGAAACGGGCAAAGTAGAAAAAAATCATTCAAATTTCAACCTTAGTGAGTAGGTTTTATTTCCTAATGAATTGGTACTAATTCTGGGTCAGTTTTGATATGTTTAATAAAAATTACAATATCATAATAAAGATGTGTTCAGGGTCTGGCCTGTTAAGAGCACTTGGTACTTTTAGAGGACCCAAGTTCAGTTCCCAGCACCCACATGCTAACAACAGGGTTTTAACTCCAGTTCCTGAAGATCTGGTGCTGTCTTCTGGCTGAGAACACTACATGTATATGGTTTACAGACACACCAACAGGCAAAGCATTCACATACATAACATAAAAATAAACTTTTTCAAATTGTTGTTTTTATAAGAGTTGTCTTACCTTTTCTTATATCTTTTATTTTTAAGATAACAGAGGAATCTGCCCAAAACTATGCTCATCAAGACAGCATCACTGTGACAGGAGAGACAAAATGGCTGCTCTTAGAGAGGACATACTTTCAATTCCCATGGCAGCTCACGGCTGTCTATAAATCCAATTCCAGGAGAGTCAATAATCTTTTCTCCTTGAGCACCAGGCACACAAGTGATGCACATATGTATGTATATGTATATGTATATGTATATATATTCAGGCAAGACACCCATACACATAAAAAAGAAAATAAAATTTTAAAACCCAGCAACATCTCAGGCTTTAAGTTTTTTTCTAAACAAAATAAAAAATTTTAACAATAAACAGTGTCAGGGGCATGTGTTAGTGAGATAGCTCAGAGGGTAAAAGTGCTTGTTTGAGGTGGAGGGAAAGAATCAATTCCACAAAGTTGTCTTTATGCATCTCCACATGAATAAATTGGCATGTACACACACACACACACACACACACACACACACATACACAGAAAAGAGAGAGAGAGAGAGAGAGAGAGAGAGAGAGAGAGAGAGAGAGAGAGAGAGAGATAGAGAATAATATCAATATAATAAGCAATGTGAGAAAGTATATTAAAGCCTTTAGGTCCTTTTATTATATAAAATAACTTCAAAATCCAGATTTACTTGAACAAAAAATCACTTTTTCCCTCAATAGGTATTTTTCATTTCTAAAATAAATAGTATATTAAAAATATTAAGTTATTTTCATCAAGTGTACTGAAAACTGCAGCACTCTGTGTTACTAAGCTGTGATGTCAATTAGGTTAGGTGGATTATATGCATTCTCAACTTGGGATATTTTCAGTTTGTTGTGGGTTTACCAGAATAAAATTTTCCATAAATCATGGAGCATATGCAGAGGCTCTGAGACAAAGATAGTGTGGAAAGTTTTAGGAACTTAATGAATATTCTCGATTGGTAAAACATAAACATCAGTGATCAGTTGTGAGAAGTGAGCTGTGTTAGTGAGTTTTTCATTTTTGTAATGAAATAGTAAAGGTTGTTAGCTTTATGAAGAAAAGAGGTTTATTTATCTTGGAGTTTTGAAAAAGAATATGATATCTATATTGGTTCACTTCTGGTGAGATCCCTCTTGATAGCATCACATTGTAGAGGATAGCAGTGATGGAGCAATGTGAGATCAAATGACCTCATCTTTGTATAGAAAACCAGAAAGCTGAGTTGGTCCATGCCCAAACTTATGTAACAAACATACCTGTGAGACCTACCATGATCTCTTCCAGTGATCTATAGGACTCACCTCTTTCTTAAATTGTGTGTGTGCGCATGTGCACGTGCACGTGCACGCACATGAGAGCGTGCCCGTGTGTGTTTAGAATACTGTCCTTACATCATACTGTGTTTAGAATACTGATGAATACTGTCCTTACATCATTTCCACCATTTAGGGATGATCACTTGGAATTGGATAGTCTATTGAACAGTTCCCAGAGAAGACTGATTCTCCCTCTCTCAGCAGCCCTTGGTTGCCTATAACTCTTCATTTCAGAGTAGGGCCTTATGAAATCCCGCCCCTATCCACACTGGCATTTATATTGGTGTTGTCATTATGTAGGCCTTGTTTAAGTAATCATATTGTTAAGGTTTCATAGATGCGGTTTCCATGCCATATCTAGAAAATGTTAGCATCAGTCATTTTGATTCACTCACTCATACAATCTTCCCACCCCTCTTCTGTGATATTCCCTGAATCTTAAATATAGGGATTACATTGTATCAGTTTTATCAGTATGTATCAATTGGGGCTTGGCACTCCACTGTTAATTATTCTTTGCATTTTGAGGAGTCATGGATCTGTGTAATAGTCTTCTATTTCAAAAGGAAGCTTTTTTATATAAAGGGTGAGAGCAACTGGGTATAAGAATAAGCATTTAGAATATGGTTCTAAATTACATTAGTTTAGGAAAATGGCAGTGGCAGGTTCTCCTCTAGGGTTCTGTGACCATTCCAGGGATGGGTAGTTGGCTAGGTTTATGGTACCAGGTATGACTTTCTTCCCTTTATGTCCAACTGAATGTTGTTGGCTACTCCTGAGATAAAAGTGACACGATTGCACCATTGGGGCCTCTCTTCTCATATGTCACATCAGCTCCCATAGTGCTACACTGTGGATCAAGTTCTCAACATATGGAACTTTGTAGTACAAATGGAATCCAAAGCATACAGTGATTATAAAGGGCATGCCAAACTGGTTAAGGAATTGTAATTCCCTTACTAATTTTCTGGACTTTCAAAGGTTTTTTTTTGTTTGTTTGGTTTTTTTTTTTTTTTTTGCAAAGGCATAGCAACATTATGTTGAAGGCAGGGTAAGATTCATTGTTTAGAAGCCTCATACTTTTTTGGATGCTCTGTTTTCTTCATTTTGGAATTCTTATACTTTGACCATGGGGATTTGCATCTTTATTTTGTAAAGGTGTTCACAACTATATAATTTGTGCTAGCCAAGGCTCTATATAAATGGTGCATGGTAAGTTACTGACTACTAAGAGGATCATATTTTCTGATTTTTAAAAATAAATGAAATTTCTCTTATTTTTCTAGAATAGTTCTAGGTTCACAACAAAATTGAGAGAAATGCACAAATAGTTCCAATAATATAACATGCCTCTGCTATTCATATCTTCTCCCACTCTCCATATTTCTCTGCATCAGAGTGGTTCAGTTGGTACAACTGACGAACCTGCTTTGACACAGCTTCATCACTCAAAGTATGTCGTTGGAAGCTCACTCTTAAAGTTGTATATTATATGGGTTTGGGAAAATGAATTATGTTGTGTATCCTCCATTATAATGCCAAACACTATAAATCATTGACTTAACAACAGTTCATTGTCTTGGCTCCAACTAATTATCCATCTCTTTCTCCTTGGCAATCAATGATCTATTACTGTTTTCTACAATGCTGTACATTGGGAGTTACATGATACACAGGCTTTTTAGTTTGGCTTCTTCTCACTGACTTTTTTACAACTTTCTAGATTCAAGAGCCAGGGTCACAAATCACACGTCTACCCTCTTGAAATAATGACAAGAACTGAGGGATTGTAGGGCAATCAGTTTTAGAAGGTTGAATTACAAGCATGCCACTGGTTGTGCTATCCTTAAGCCATACCATGAAAAAGTCATGGAATGGTGATTATTTGTGACAGCTCTCTCACTATGTAGCTTTTCCTGGCATAGAACTTTCTAAGTAGACCAGGTTGACCATGAACAACTCTGAGAGATCTTTCTGTCCCTACCTCTCAACTGCTGGATTAAAGCATGTGTATCACCAGGCCTGACTGAGATTTTTTATTTTGACTTCATTTGACTATATTACTCTTCCAAATTAATTCAAGAAACTTATTGATTTGCTAGACCTTATAAACTGACTGGTCAGTCCTTACAAATCCTAAATAGATAGATTCTCAGGAAAGTGCTAGCTGAAGAGATACAGGCAGTATTTGTTTTTTAAATGATACAGTATTTTTTTCCTGTGAGCTCAAATTTCTGACTCATTTGCATCATTTCTGGAGTCAAGAGTGAAAAATACAGATATATTCAAAGAGAACAATGATCAACATGTACAATGTCCCTCCTCTCAATAAGTAAATAAAAATGTAAAGCAGAATCCAGTTGGATTTAGTTTCTCATTCTCTCCCCTCCCTCTCCCTCCCTCTCTCCCTCCTTCCCTGCATCCATCCCCCTCCCCATCCTGCTCTTCTCATTCTTTCTTCTTTCTCAACTCTTCTGTTTCTTTGAACAGAAGGCTGATGATTAAAAGCATGGCTAATTAGCCTTGGCCTTTTTGTTTCCCTTCCTGACAGCAGCTGCCTAATTGTCCTCTGGAGCTGGAGTCACAGAAGAGCATGCGCTGATGTGTGGCATTGCTGTGTTTCAGGATTTTTTTTATGGGCTAGAGATAGGCTCGCTCAGATGAAGGGAGACTTGGGAAGTGTGGGCAAAAGCTTTTGCAGTGAGGTCAATTTTCTTCCACAAGTCTCTTAAAGAAACATCACCACATGAGTGGGCTGGTCTGGATTTTGTCACTCTTCTGTATCAGCCTTTCCCTTCAAACCAGCCTATCAGTTTCTCCGCTAGATAATTTTGTTCAACTCAGCTTTTCAGCAGATAGTAACTGAACACCTTCTTTCTGACACTCAGAAAAGCGCCTTGTTTTTATAGAAAACAAGAAGAGCATGCTGAAGGGCTTCTGAAAGGCACACTTTCCAAGTGAGTTCATTTTCTCAGGCTTTTTATAGCTTAATCTCAACTCACAAACTTCTAGCAGCACAGTGTATCTCTTGGTATGCAGCCTTCTACCTCCTCTGTGCATGAGAAAACGCAAAAAATGGTTATATTAGACTGGTAAAAGTTTGTTGATGAACAATCAATTTATTTAAATATTATCATACCAGACAATTGTATTTCATTATCCACTACTCAAATTTTTACTGGTTTATAGACAAACCCACAGAATACAAAATTTTAAAATAAGATTTATTTGTTTTTATTTTGTGCTTATGAGTGTTTTGGCTACATGTGTATGTGAGTACCATGTGTCTGACTGGTACCTGTAGAGATCAGAAAAGGGTATTGGAGCTCCTGGAACTGGAAGTACAGATGGTTGTGAGCTGCCATGTGGTGGTGGGAGTCATATCCAGTCCTCACAAGAGTGGTTAATGCTCTAAACCAATAAGCCATCTCTTTAGGTCTAAGAATTATTTTTAATAAGTCTCTTGAGTTATATCATTTATTTATCATCAGTTAAATAACATCCCTTAAACTGTATAATCTATAGTATACTGTAGATTGTACATTTATCTTTATTCAATAAATATCACTGTCTAATTTGATATACTATGTTTATGGTCGTACCATTCAGAATGTGGCTGATCTGTGATCCAAAATATTCTCATTGTTCCTCCTTGTAAAGCCTGTGTCATTTCACAGCCATTCATCATTTCTTCAATCCTTTTCAGGCCCTCAAAGCTGCTAATCTATTTTATGTGTCTATTTAGTTGCCTATTTTGAACATAAATGAAAGCATGAAGCCTGTGGTCTTTTTTGATTGGTTTCTTGTATTATCATAATGTTTTAAGACCTAGTAGTAGTATTGGTACTTCATTTCCTTTTGTTGCAGAATAATCAGTTGTATGGACAGTCCACATTTTGTTTATCCTTCCATCCACTGAGAGTTGTTTCTACTCTTCGGGTTCATATAAATAATATTATCATGTACAAGTTATTTAGTATTATTATTAATGTACAAATTTTGCTATAGAGCAGGCTATTGCCAAAACTAATTTGCTCTCCACAAATTGATAGTACGCTTCCATTGCTGAAATCAACACGTACAACATGGAGATGATGAGCTGGTGCCTACCTAAAGCATTCACCCCTACATTCCATCATCTTTGGTACAGATAGGTACTCTGCATGCTATCAAAAGAAAAAATATAAACACCAAGCCATCAACAAACCCTTTAATCTGCAATGGTGTTCTGCCTGCAAGATATGCTAGGGCAATCGTGGCACAAACTTGTGGGAGTAACCAAGCAATAACTGATTTGATTTAAGACCTACTCCATGAGATGGAACCCATACCCAATACTGCTTGAATGACTAAGAACCAGAGACTAGATAGCTCAAGTACCTAGGGTAAAACCAAAAAAGAATAAAGAAAAAGTATAGTACAAAATGACTCCTAATGTTGTTCTACTATACTCATAGATCAGTGTCTTTCTCAGCCATCATCAGAGAAGCTTCATCCTGGAGCAGATGAGAACAAATACAATGACCCATAGCAATACATTCAACAGAGAGTGAGAGACCTTGGAACATTCAGTCCTGGAATGTGTCCATCAAATCCCTCCCCCTCAGAGCTCAGGGAACCTGGGGAATAGGAGACAGAAAGAGTTTAAGAGGCAGAAGAGGTGGAGGACCAGGAAAACAAAACCCTCTAAAGCAGCATGAGAAAAGCTCATATAAACTCACAGACACTGAGGCAGCATGCATAAGGTCTGCATGGGTCCACACCAGGCCCTTTGCATATATATATTATGACTTCTAGGTTAGTGTTTTTATGGGATTCATGAGTATATGAGTGAGTGGGTCTCTGATTCTTATACTTTCTTTTGGGCTCTTTTCCTTCTGTTGGTTTGTCCTGTTCAACTTCAATGTGATAGTTTTTTTTGTTATTTTTTAAAGTTGAATGAATGAATAAAAGCCTAGCCACTATGACAAAGGTTAACAATGAAACTGTCATTTATACCTGCTGAGAGAGAGAAAAATCAGTTTTCACCAATGGAGTGACACTGGGTATATCAACCAATCTAGGACAGACCTCATGTTTAGGAGTAGTTCATCAACATATAATAAACTCCACATTTGTGTGAGTGTGTGTGTGTGTGTGTGTGTGTGTGTGTGTGTGTGTGTATTTGATTACAGTTTGATGGGTTCTTTTTGTTTCATTTTGTTTTGGGGGCCTGTTGTTTCATTTTGTTTTCTTGTTTGGGGGTTGTTGTGCTGGGTTTTTGTTTTTTGAGAAAGAATTTCAAGTTGAGTAGGTAGGGAGTTTGAAAAGATTTATAAAGATTTAGAGAGGGGAAGAATATGACCAAAATAGATTTAAAATTAAAAATTGTTGCAAATGATAAAAATATAATAAAAAAAACAAATTTTGTTATAAATATATGTTTTTATTTTCCCTGTACTGGGTCATATGTTAACTTTGTCACTTTAAGCTTTTGAGGAACTGTCAAGCATTTTTTTTTAAATGTAATGATTGCCTACCTTTGCATGTTGCATGTCAGAATTGTGGCCAAACAAGGTAAAATTTTCTCTAAGCTCAGAAGCTAAACTGATCTCTTTCAGACGACTGGATCATTCTACACATGAAGCTCTCTTGGATCTAAAAAGACTTTGCAGTGACAGAGATGGAAACTGAGTACTTAGACCTCAGTAATGAATATGCCTACTTTACACTCTTCAAAGTCTAAGAGCAAACCCATTACTAGCAAGAGCACATGTAAACATAACACTTTTGCTCTTAACAATAGGAAATGCCAATTTGTTCTATAGCAGCTATATATCGATCTGTAAATCAGAGCACAGGCTTCAATCTATGGAAAACAGTGTTATCACTGGGGCTAGAAATGTAGGGTCCTTGGTATAGTCCTTCCTTAGCATGCTCTATGTTCTATCCATGGGACTCAAAGCATACAAACAATGAAACAAAGCAAAGCCAGAGAACACTATGCCAACAGAAGGACTTATTCTACTAGGGTTAACTCTTTCTGGTTTGCACCCCTTTATGGCAGGTGAAGAATCCTGTGCATTGCAGATTTTTACAGTACTGTCCATCTTGCAGCAAATTAGGTAATTCCTCCAGTGCAATCCATTTCTGCTGAGAGGCTCACATTTCTAATCCCTCAGTAGCACGGTACACCTGCTGTCATTATTTCTAGCCATCTTCTGTCCAAGAGCCATTCCTGTGACAGAATCATGACTCAATATTTAGAGTTCGAACCTCCTTGATTTCCTATTATGTGTGTCATGGTCATGGTTAGAAAATAACTTTGTGGAGTGGGTTCTCTCTTTCTGTCTTTGTGTGGGTCTAAGGAAATAAATAAACTCAGGTCTTCAGTCGTGCATAGCAAGCATGTTACCTGCTGAATCATCTCTCTTTTTATTATACAGGTTTACATAGGTACATTTCCATGCAATTATACACTGTACTTTGAGCATATTGCCCCCTCATCCTTCCCATTAGTTTCTCCTAGTCAATTTGTTTCTACTCTGAACTAACCTGTACACATATGAGTTTATGTATCTCTATAAAAGTCTAGGACTCTAAAATCAGATAAACATGCAACATTTTTTTTTCTGAGATTGACTTAATTAACTTAATATGAGGATCTCCAGATGTATCTAGTTTCCTGCAAATGACATAACTGCACTCTTCTTTATGGCTGAATAAACTCCATTCTTTATCCATTCCTCTGCTGCTGGGCACCTCAGCTGGTTCTAAACTTAGCTGTTTGTTGTTTTGTTTTTTTAAAAAAGGCTACAACAAACATTGATGTGCTGTGACAGGTTGATGAGCCTTTTGGAAATTACATAGCTGGATCATATGGCAGATCTATTTAGATTTTTCAGGAGCCCCTTGCTGATTTCAGGAGTGGTTGATTAGCTTACATTTTTACCAGAAGTGAATAAGGGTTTCTTTTGTCAATATCCTGGCTACTATTTGTAGTTATTTTTTTTCTTGGTGATAGCAGTTCTGATTGCTAGCAGATCTGAGGATCTTATCCTGCTTTAAATTACTGAGAATACATGGCTTAGACTGGTGCAGCTACTTACTCATAAAACTGAATTTCTGTTTTATTTTATTTTATACCAATCCTGTTTTTAGCTCCTGGAACTCCTGAACTGGTCTTGACTTCAGAATCTTCTTTCAGGTTAACTCTGTGATCCAATATAAATTGAGAATCTTTTTTTCTTTGAAATTTATGCATTCTTCATATGCATACGGTAGCTTATAATTTATACAACATGGTATGCTTTTGTTACACCTGCACTTGTTACGAGCAAAATATTTTAGAGTTAAACACCTGAACGCACACAGGATTGGTACCTTAAGGCCATTTTGGTAGCAAAATGGTTTATATAGATGCCATTGCTTTGATTGAGGTGCTTATATTATTTGAAACAGTGAGTTGATTTATAATACTTGAACATACAATGGCTTATAGACAGGCCTTTGTTCCTGCGTACTGTACATGTTTTTGTTTAATTCTTGTTTTTTATAAGCCACATGGAATCTAGTTCTTCAATATATTTCCATGTGGTAATTGATGGTGTACAGGACATCTATTATCTTGGGTGTATTGTTTTTGACCCAGTGATCTTATTGCTTTTGCATTAGTTCTAAGAAACTTTAAACTTAAAAGGTTAAATTTGTAGACAGGAAATTATTTATCTACTATTCATGGTTTGACATAGTCCTTTTCTATGTTTAGGGATCTTCTGTATTTTCTTCTCTTATATGTCATTGAAAACTTCTGGTATGATATTAAACATGGATATCTTTTTAAAGTACCATATTAACTTGACCATGATAAAGTAGTCATCTTCTATTGTGTCTTTCTTATGTATTTTGATTTCAGTCTGGAAACCCCTTTGAAACTTCATAAAAATCTATCTTAGCACTTGTTGAAATGATCATTTCTCCCTTTCCTTTAGTATAAGTGCAAAGAGAATTCCATTAATAGCTTTCTTAATGTTGAACTTCCTTGAATTCTTGGGATTAAACCTACTTGAACACGACTCGTTATTATGGAGTTCTTTATTTGCTTAGCTTATATCATTCTCCATAAAAATTTTATTGAGTACACCAAAATGTCTAATGAACCATAAAGTTGTTTGAATTTACAGCTTGTCACACAAATTGACTAGCTGGTCACACTTCTCATTTTTCTAAATAATTCCATTCTATGTCGAAATGAGAAACAGAATTTAAGCTTGAGAGGGGGGGGGAGAGAGAGAGAGAGAGAGAGAGAGAGAGAGAGAGAGAGAGAGAGAGAGAGAGAGAGAGAGAGAGAGAGAAAGCCTAGCCGTATAAGCAGTATCTCTTTTGGTAATTCAGCTGGTATTTAATGTCATATAGACCTGTGGATTATTTTGTGCATTTAAACAATCTGTTAAAGATTCCCTAAGTGGTAACACACATCACTACTGTCAAAATTCTTTTGGGGAACTGTGGGATTAATTGCATCTGCAAAATGAACTTGATGTAAATGTCTTTCATTAATCTTTGACCCGTAGTCTCTAGTCATGAAGGCAGAAATAGCCATTTCTTCCAATGATTATCCTGGAGAGTGCTTGCTAACATGTAGTGGTTGTGAACATACACACCGTGGTTTTACTTCTCAGTGCTGATAATAACTACCCAGGGAAACTGTAATTTCTTAGTTTTTCATTAAGAAATGATATTATTTAAAGTTCCTCATGCATTATTATGCTAGCTAGATTTGTAAAAACAGTGGCTAATATATATGTCATGAATGTATGTGGCTTTGCTCCTGACAACAGCCCAATAAAATCCAGTGGTATTTCCAGAGACTGTTTTATATTCAAGGTTTTGTTCCCCTGGCAATTAATGAGACATAACAGTAGTTAATGCTACTTGTAGTAGGTGGTCATATAGTTTGGAGATGCTTTCAAGGCTGATGTTGAGAGATTAAAATGGAAAATATGTACCCAGAAGTTATTTTCTCCTGGAATGCACATACATGGTTACAGCTCATGGTAGACCTGTCAAAAACATCTTCTCTGCTTTTCCTAATGGAGATTTTGTCTCCTGATGCAGTTTTGAATGAGAGTTTCACAAGTGCTGAGCCCTGTACCTTTTACAGTAAAATATTTGCCCAGATGAAGTCATCCCTTTTGGAATTTGAGATTTCCATCAGAAAAATAGAGCAAACTCACAAGCTGTGAAGAATCATCATAAGTCATTTAGATACCTTTTAGGCAGCTAGATATACTAAGAATTTTCTGGATTGTGAACTTTTGGAAGTTAGGAAGGATGAAAAAGCTTTGTCTGCAAATAACTGGCCCTCGAAAAATTCAGCATATCTCAAGATAAGAGGGGAAATTGATTTATTGACATATTATCAAGATTTTATTTCATAGACCTTTTAGTAGTCCACATTCATCACTCATAGAAAAATTTTTAAAAATTTATTTTGAAGTAAATGATGATGATTTTATATTTTTATTAAATTATGGTTATCATTTATAACATTATAGTAAATAATGCTATAGTCAGAGACACAGGAAACAGTATATGTAGCATTTGTTACCGTCTCTATTCCTCTTAAAAAAGGCACGTAGAGATGCTTTATAATCTGCCCTTGAAACTTTTTAATTCTTTTTCTCAATGAATTAATAAATGGCTTAATTGTTCTTTAAGGAAAATTCCCTTGGATAGATGAAGTAACCCCTTTGATCTTGAAAGCAAAAAAAAAAAAATGGTCCAGCTACACAGTGTATTGGGAAATATATTCTATTGGCCTGATGGAGAAACCTCTGCTTTGTGTCCACTGGCTTTAGGAAGTTGAATTGGAGGTGCCCATGCACCTGGCTGCTGGAACCCTGGGACTCCATCTTTTTTGAGCACAGCCCTAATGGCTTTATACAGCTGTTTCTCTGGAATGAATATATATCTATCTATATCTATATCTATATCTATATCTATATCTATATCTATATCTATATATATATATATATATATATATATATATATATATATATATACATATATATATATAAAATTTGGGTGTGGTGATGTCCACTTGTAATTTTAGCACTCAGAAGTCTGAAGCAGGAAGCTCATGGCAAGCTTGGGCTACATAGTGAGTTTCAGACACTACCCTGGGCTGTGCAGAGACCTTGTTTCATAGCAGTAACAGCAGCAGCAGCAGTAGCATCATCATTATCATCATTATCATCATCAACAACAACAAATGTAGAAATGTTCCCTTTACATCTTTTCTCTTTTCTTTCTGAATTGCTGCATTCACCAATGCTGGAGAGTGTGCCATGGGATGCAGCAGTGTTAGAGTGCTTCCTTAGAGAATTTGTCAGGTATTGGAACTTGAGGTGATGACTATCTTGAAGTCATGACTATCATATGGTCTCTTTGATAGTTATTGGCTGGAGATCATAAAGAAGGAAGAACAATTGTAGGCAGAATGATAGAGTTTCATGTGAGCTTTGTTGAATTGTAAAAGCTGGAAGCTCATGCAAATGAGCTTGGTACAATGAATGGCATGGAACACAACAGCCTACCATGCTAAGTAAGTCACCCTCATGGGTTCCTTTAGTCTTGTGCTTCTAGGTCAGCGCTTCTTTCACCATTCAGGAACTATGTTTGCTCTTATTAGAAAATATACACTTGAATAAGATGAGTGCATACATCATTGTCATCAGCAAAGGCTGTTGGAGGCCATCAACATATCTTCACCACATTTGCTTGATGACAACTGACTGCTAACAACACCTGCAATTCTCTAGTGTTTTCCTTCTGGTAAGAGACACACACTCTGCCATCCTAAGGTAAATATCAGAAGTGCAAGAGAGTTAAGAACCTTGGGAATGACCTTCAGTTGGTGATGAATGCATAGCAGTGGTCAGTTCCAAGATAACTGCAGTATATCCACTATGACTTCCAGAGTCTTTAGCCCCTAATGGATGTCTACCTCCTAATCCCCAAGCCTATGAATATCATTATTGTACATGCAAATGGGAACTTGCAGATGGGGATTAATTAATGATTTGGGAATGGGAATATTAATCTAGATTATTCAGGTGGGCCAAGAGTGATTACATGGGTCCTCAAACAGGAGAACACAAGGGATGCCAATTTGGAGATAGAGGTAAAATGACAGAAACAGGCAGAGAGACTAGAAGGTGCTACTTTGTTAACTTTGAAGATAAAGGAAGCAGCCACAAGCTAAGCAGTGTGGGTTCTTCTAAAAGTTTGAAAACTAAGAAAGAGATTCTCTCTTAGAGCCTCTGGAAGGAATGTATCCTTGCCCACACTGAAACCCGTTTAGATTCTCAATTCCTTGTGGCTTTTCTTAAAGCACTGAATTTGTGGCAATTTATCACACAGCAGTAAGGAATTGCTATTTCTTGTAATTAAACAATGTATTCACAGATTTTTATTTCAGTATCTGCTTCTGGGGGGACCCAAATTAAGATACTCTTGAGTCTGATGTCTGTGCCTATTTCTATCTCAGTTAAAATGCCAGTGATTTCCAAAGGTTCAACAAGCAATTAATTATTGTGTATTTCTATAATACTTGCTATAAAGATAGTCACAAAGAATAAATGAATTCAGCCCTTCCCTGCATGGAAGAAATGCATGTGCATTATATTATCAAGCTCTGTATTCGCAATAGTCAAATATAAATTGGCTTAGTATCTACTGTGAAACTTGATTACAGAATCATCTTTGCCAACATGTCAAAGAAAGATGTCAACATATGGTGTTATCATAAATAATAACAAAGTTCTCAAATTTACTTTTTAATAAATAACAGTATCATCTTTAAAAGGCTATTTTCATTTTGTCAGAGGGAAAAATGGATAATAAGGAGTTTGAAGGGAACACGATTCAGGGATCCCCTTTTAGGGAACTGGAGAACTGATTTTACCTTCTAGAGTGCCATAAAAAGCATGGAAAGTTTATTTTGTTCCCAAGGAAATTCTCTGTTGATTAGCTCTTGAACCATCAGCAAATTTGAAAAACCGGTAATGTGATGTGGAATTTTGGCTGTGAAATATGCTAAAAGAAAGTTTAGGTCAGATTCATAAGATATGAGTTCAAATTCTGGGTCTCTCACCTCATAAAAATCATGTCCCCTCAGCCAAAAATTTAACTGCTCTGGACTGCCATTGCCACTGTTACATGATAACAGGCACAAGAGTTTCTCAGATCAGCAGGCTACTGGAGGTCGGGGCATACTCCAGTCTCAAGCTATACTACAGAGCTATAGTAATAAAAACTGCTTGGTACCAGCATAAAAACAGACATGTTGATCAATGGAACCGAATAGAAGATCCACATACAAACCCACACACTTATGGACACCTGATCTTCGATAAAGAAATCAGAACAAAGAAAACATCTTCATCAAATGATGCTCATGTAATTGGATGACTACATGAGGAAAAATTCAAATGATCTATATTTTTCACCATGCACAAATCTTAAGTCCAAGTGGATCAAAGATCTCAACATAAAACACTAAACCTGATAGAAGAGAATGTGGGGAAGAACCTTGAACACACTGGCCCAGAAGATAACTTTGTGAACAGAACACCAGATCAGGTACTATAATCAACAACTATCAAATGGGACATCATGAAACTGAAAAGCATCTGTAAGGCAAAGGACACTGTCAATAAGAGAAAATGCAGCCTACAGAATGGAAAAGATCTTCACCAACTCCACTTCTGATAGAGTACTAATATCCAAAATATATAGAGAACTCAAGAAACTAGACATGAGCAAAACAAATAACCCAATTACAAATGGGGTATAGATCTAAACAGAATTCTCAAAAGAGGAATCTCAAATGGTTGAGAAACACCTAAAGAAATGTTTGATATCCTTAGCCAACTGAGAGATGTAAATCAAAACTACTCTGATATTCCATCTTACACCTGTCAGAATGACTAAGATCATTAACACAAAGGAAAGTTCATGCTGGCAAGGATGTGGAGCAAGGGGAACCCTCTTCATTGCTGGTGGGAGTGCAAACTTGTACTCTATGGAAATCAATATAATGATTCCTTAGGAAATTGGAAACCTACCTACTTCAAGATCCAACTATACCACTCCTGGGCATATTCATAAAGGATACTCCATCCTACGAAAAGGACACTTGCTCAACTATGCTCATAGCAACTTTGTTCATAATAGCCAGAAATTGGAAACAACCTAGCTGCCCTTCAACTGACAAATGGATAAAGAAATTGTGGTACATTTACACAATGGAGTATTCCTCAGCTTTTTTTAAAAAATGGCATTATTAACTTTGTGGGCAAATGGAAGGAACTAGAAAAAAATATCATCCTGAGTGAGGGAAAAAGAGGGAAAGGAGGGATGACAGAGACCACAGAGTTCAAGGACACTAGGAAAACAAGCTCCACCGTGTCAACTAACAGTCTTAGGAACCTATAGAGACTGAAGTCACAGTCATGGAACAAGCAGGATCCCCTAAATACATCTTATAGCTGTCTGGATTGGTGTTCTTGAAAAACACCTACAGGCTGGAGTTGGGGGAGTCACTGATCCTTTTACCTGCCCTTAGTACCCTTTTGTTAATGCGCAAATTATGACCCATCCTTGATGTAGGGATTGGTGCCTGGCTTTGTTAAATTTTGCTGTGCCATGCCATGTTTTATTGGTAACCCTGGGGGAGGGTAAACTTTTCTTTTCTGGGGAGAAGTTAAGGGAGAGATACTTGTGGGTGGTGATTGGAGTAGAGCTGGGGTAGAGGCAAGGCATGATGGGGCAGCTGAGGTTGAAGGGAGGGGAAGGGAGTTGGGATGTATTGTGTAAGTTGTATGAGAGAAGGAAAATAAACAAAAAGAAAAGTAAAGCAAAGTAAAGGAAAGGAAAGAAAAGAAAAGAGAAAAGAAAAGAAAAGAAAAGAAAAGAAAAGAAAAGAAAAGAAAAGAAGCCTTTCTCTATTTTATTTCACTGGGCATCTAGGAGAGGAACCTGTGCCAAGCTTTTAGGCTCCAAGTCTGGAATCTGTTTCTTTCATTTCCAATTGCAAAATGGCCAAATTGTCTCCAATACTCCTTCCCCTTCTTTGTAATCATTTGCTAAATACGGCCAAGAGGAGCCAGCACATACTATCTCCTTGATTCTAATGGCACTTGCTCCTAGGTTATAAGAAGGAAATATTTTAGCAAGTTGTTTCATTTCAGAATAAAGGGTATGATCTGGGTATCTGGCCTCCAACATCTGATCTTTGTCTACCTGTTACCAGTTCTGAATGTATTGTTAGGTCTTGATGACCACAATGCCTCACTGTAATATTCAAATATCTCTGTGATGGTGGGCAAATGTCTACAACAAATAACCTGGACATTTCTGTCACCTAACACAATACAAGTTGAATTCTTGTACTGGACTTGAGCTAGGCAATGGGGAACTCAAGGACTCAGATTTCTTCCATTTTGAGCAGACTTTTGTTTAAATATATATGTTCTATTCTTCCACTTTGAGATGCCTCAATATGTATGTTCAATATGTATATTCTACGTAATGGCATTAGAAATGCAGATCCCACAAGCCTGACCTGGATGTGATATACACATCTCCTGCCTTTGACCAGAGTGTTACTATTCCATTGACTAGAATTCAATCCTATGACCACATCCTAGCTGCAAGGGAGTCAGGGAAAAGTGGATCTCAGCTTAGTACCATTTCTTGGTTATCAGCCATCCTTCTCTTTCTCTTCATGCTTATTGTGTGTGTCAAAATGCTACTATCTGGGTTAAAAATGCAAAATAAATGCAAGAGTTCCCTTTAGCTTAAAATGTGTAATTAAATGGGAGGAAGTTGTTGCCCACCACCATTGGCTTCTCCTGATAGTTCATGTTTAGCACTTAATCTACTGGCCTTACTCCTATTCATCTCATCTTTTTTTATAGTACCATGGATCAAAACCAGGGTCTTGCGTAATTTAGGCAAGTACTCTGTGAATAAGCTGTATCCCCAGGCCTCTTGTAATTTTACTCCATGAATTCACTCTAGTTAGCCATGAATTTATTTTAGTTCAGAGAGTCCAAAAACATGGAATCTCTCTGCAATAGCCTCTTGTGTATCTGTAATAACAGGCTTGCACTACCAGTTTCAGCATTACTTGGTTTTTAACATTGCTCTTATAAGACAAATGTCTCTCCAACTCATATCTCTGTCTTAAAATTAGCTTTTGGAACTTATCTCAAAACCTGATATAATACATGTTCACTTTGATCTAATTTATACTTTATCATAGTTCATGTTTAAACTATAAATCAAATTTATAATTGACTCTCAGTTTAATGTTAATTTTTTGTCTGTATTGAAGTCACAATCAAATTGCTCTCAATTTTATTTGCAAAGTTCTTAATGACATGTTTGGACAACATTCTCTGTGTGAAACAAATGTATCACAAGAATTTTCATTTAATCATCTTCATATTAATTTTTTGCTCTTTTAAAAAATGCATGGTTAGCCTTTGGTATCCATCAAAGACTGAACCCAGGATTTCCAAAAATACCAAGTCCTTTATAAATAAAGTTACTACAGTGTTTGCATATAAGCTATATATACCCTCTTGATGCTTTAGACCGATCATAGATCAACGCCTAATAGAACATAATGCTATGCTAATACATAGTATACTGTATTGTTTAGGTAATAATGGCAGAAAGAAGAAGTCTGTACTTATTTTGAAGCACTTATTTTTAAATGCAAATATGTGTTTCAGTGTTGTGTGGATGTGTGCACATGTGGAGGCCAGAGATTGATATCAGGCATTTTCTATTGCCCTCCACCCTTGCTTTGAGACAGTCTGTAACAGAACCTGGAGCTCACTGCTTGGATAAACAGACTGGGTAATGAGCTGCACGAATCCTCTTGTTTCTACCTTCCATCACTGGGATTACAGGTGTGTGGAAACATGTCCAACATTTTCTGTGAGTTCTGGGGATTCAAACTCAGGCCTTCATGCTTGCTCAATAAACACTTTATTCACTGAGCCATTTATCCTGCCCTGGGATATATGCCATTTAGAAATACCTTTGGTTCATGCTTGGTTGAATCTTCAAGTGTAGAAGAGATGGATACAGAGGGTTAGTATATGATTTCTGTTTGTTTATTGAGAAACAAATATAAAGAGGGTAAATGTGTTTGTTTTTATTGTTAATTTGCTAATGTAAGAAATCATCAAAAATGTAATGTATATATTCTGTGATGGCTCTTGGTGGTGATGGCAAGAGGTTGGCAGTAAGACTGAGTTCCTTATGGCTGAAAAAACGTGGTTCCTGTTTGACTTCAGGTCTTTCTCAGTTTTGAGAGTCTACCAATATTCTTGTTGACTCATGGCCTTGCCATCTTCAAAAACAGCAATGGTGTGTCAAATCATCCTCATCCTTTCAATCTGTCTGCTGTCTTCCTTTAAAAAGATCAAATGATTAGAATAGGTTTAACTAGATACTCTCCATACTTTGAAGCTTGAATTACCTCTGTGAAATCCCTTAATAACAGTACCTTGATTAGTACTTACTTGATTTACTAACTGTAGTATGACAGGCTTTTGGAGACTACCTTAAGAATTCTGTAGCTCTAGAAACCAAGTTAATTGAAAGCATGTAACTATAAAGAAGCAAAGCATAGATTTAAGATATGACATCATAATCTATGATTTTCATCTAGCAGGTTATTCGTCTACTAAAATGAGTTGTGTTACTTACCCCAAGAGAATGTCCTATAAGGAAAGACCTACCCTGATTCCTAACCTAGAAGCATGCATTAGCTCATTTGTAGTACTATAGGAAAATGCCAGAGTAAATAATCTATAAACAACAGACATATGTATTCCTCAAGTTTTAGAGACCAGGAGGGTAAAGTTCCTGCTAGGGAGTGCCAATAGGGCTAGTATCTCTGAAGGATCATTGTCTGCTCCATCCTTACACAGTAGGAGGGACTGAAGGACCAAAAAAGGTCCTAAGCAATTCCCTCCAGCCTTTTACAAGGCAGGCATCCATGGCTCTGTCCTTATGACTTCACCATTCCTGAAAGGTCCAAACTCAGAGTTTTAACTCTGAAGTCAACACACACATTCAACTCATAGCAAGACATATAATTTAAATAACTGTGACATTTAAAATTAAAGACTAGTGTTTAAAAATTACAGATCAAAAATCATGCTGGCTCTTTCTAAAATGCCATCACTTCAGGTCTTTCACTGTGTAAGAGTTGAATTGAGAGAGCAAAATGATAACCTTATATAACCATTATCATAATTTCTGAGCACTATGAACACATATTATTTGTCCACCCACACACCCATCTATCCATCCATTCATCTAT
This sequence comes from Cricetomys ansorgei, assembly GCA_026225945.1. Taxonomy (NCBI): domain Eukaryota; kingdom Metazoa; phylum Chordata; class Mammalia; order Rodentia; family Nesomyidae; genus Cricetomys; species Cricetomys ansorgei. The sequence continues at coordinate 11,898,207 of JAMJFZ010003396.1, forward strand.
GTATTTATCTTGGAATCTATTTACCTATCAATTGATTGATGTGAAGATTGATATATATTTTTATCTATCTATATATCTATTGCATATATGTATGAAGCACAGGGCTCAGCCTAGCTTTTCTGCCTGTGGGCATCATCCTGCTTCAGCCTCTCAAGTGCTACAATTCCAAGCATGTGAATGACTGGAAGTACCTAGTATTTGCTAACAGGTACCACTGCTATCATTAGCAACATTATCATTATGTTGTTATTATCTCCAATCATCATCCCAGACAGGTGTCATCTACCAACATAGAATCAAATATTTTAAAAATTTATATACACAACATAAAGATAAACCATGTTAATATATCAGGTTCACAGACATCATTCTACCTTGTATCTGCCTCTAAAATCTCAGTTGTGAATTAGTAATTATCCTACTTTTTGACATTTGGAAGACTCAGAAATAAATGAGGAGAGTACATTTTCTTTGCTCCCCCTGTAATGTGAAGACTGTCCACTTGACTCTTATTCACTCAATAATGTGGTGTCTAGTTTTCCTGTGTTGCTCATAACAGTGTTACCGTCAGAGCTCCCATCTTCTTCTTCAGTTGCTCTTCTCCCTCTTCATGAAGTTCCATTATTAGAAGATCTCTAACATGTTTCATTTTCCTCCAGACTTGAGCTTGTTTTTAACCAGAAATTTATTTTTAGATTTTTTTGCCTCTGCATTTTATTTAGAGCTTTTCTCTTTTTGCATTTCACCACATTCCTATGTTTCTGCTCAGCCAACTTCTTAAGTGTAAGAAAAAGAAATGCCATGGAAGGAAGTCTTTGTGGAAGCCAACCAAAATGCCTGCTGAGTTCTCTGTGGAAGTAGGCATAAGACCCCTATGTTAGTTAAGCAGAAATTTGAATGAAGAAGTGTGAAAGGCAGAGGTACCAAGGGTGTTCTCATGATTGCCTTTAAATAGTGTAATTTCAAGAAAGTATGGGCCTCCCCAGATCCATTAGGATGGAGAATGTGGTTAGAAGAAGCCACCATGCTGCAGACCCGAACCTACTCTACCTCCTGTAGAAGTCAGTGATAAATGCTAAATTGACATTAGAGTTGGAGTTGTTTTTTATCTATATTATCACCTTACATAGATCATATGTGTTATTAAGTCTTAAATTAGATAGAGGAATGTATTCTTTCTTTCTTTCTTTCTTTCTTTCTTTCTTCCTTCCTTCCTTCCTTCCTTCCTTTCTTTCTCTCTCTTTCTTAATTTCTTTCTTTCTTCCCTTCACCCCTTCCTTCCTTCCTTCCTTCCTTCCTTTCTTTCTTTCTTTCTTTCTTTCTTTCTTTCTTTCTTTCTTTCTTTCTTTCTTTCTTTCTTTCTTTCTTTCTCTTTCTTTTTCTCTCTGTTTCTTTCTTTCTTTCTTTCCCTTCCTTCCTTCCTTCCTTCATTCCTTCCTTCCTTCCTTTCTTCCTTTCTCTCTTTTCTTCCTTTCTTCCTTTCTCTCTTTCCTTCTTTTTGAGTCAGGGTTTCTCTGTTGTAACTCTGTTTGTCTTGGAAATTACTTTGTAGACCAGGCTGACCTCGAACTCACCGAGATCCACCAACCTCTATCTCTGAGTGCTGGGATTAGAGGTTTGCATCACCACTGCCCAGCTGAGGAGTGTATTCTTGGTATAAATTCACTGTATATAGTAATGGGTTTCATGAGGAAATTTTCACACATATATATGACTTTGACTGTGTCCAACAAAACCTTCTGATGTTAAAGACTACCTTAGTTACTGTGTGTGTTGGTGTGACAAAAATAATACCAGTCAACAGCAACTTCATGAAGTAAAAGCTTATTTTGACTCATGGTTTGAGAGTATAGTCCATCATGACAGAGAAGTCATGGCAGCAGGAGTTAGGCTGCCTTGTCATGTTGCATCAGCAGTTAAAAGTAGAGAAAGATAAATGTTGGTACTCAGCTCACTGTCTTCTTTTAAAATAGTCCAGGGCCGCACCCCATGGGATGATGCTACTCATATTTAAGGTGGGTCTTCTCACCTCATTTTATGCTACTGAAAAACTCCCTCAGAGAAGTACACAGAGGCTCTTCTTCTCAGTGATTCTAGATCCTCTCAAGTTGACAATATTCCCCAACATAGGGACCAAAAAATTCTCTGTGTTAATTCTCTCCTGTTTATTGTAGGCTGTTTAGTAGCCTCCTTTTCTCTTCCAACTATGTTTAATAATGCCTACCTTAAATTGTATCAACAGAAAATATCTGAAGGCGTTGTTGTCTCTCAACTGAGGGGCAGAATTGTCTGCGCTTGAGAACTAATATCTCTGTGGTATACTCAACTAGTCTTTCCTTCATAGCTCAGCTCGATGCTACGTGTACAAACCAGTTTACTAATAAATCCCATCTAGTTTAAAGTTCTATCATTGGCTATATCCCATCTCCTCACACTAGACACAGGTTTACCATTATATATTTGCTATAGCTTCCATTTCTAATAAGTGAGCATTTTGTTACTTTTATGGATAATTAAGACTTCATTAACAAAACATCTCTAGTACTTCTATTACTGTATTTTTCAAACCACTAGCTCAGAAAAAGCTTTGATTCAATGAGTAGAGCTATAATTTTATGTGACTTTCCAGTCGTATTTTTTAAACTTGTATTTATCTATTTTACCGTTATTAAATTGTTTCAGGGTGCAAGAGACTAAATCTTTAAATCCCTATTGAGCATAAACACACAGAGTTGTAATTTCTTTTGATCTTCTGAGAACTTCCACGTGGAACTTCTCTCTTCATATCTGTAGTGCACTAACTCTAGAACCCAAATCACGTTTATGCCCGAGCCCTGAATAGAAAATGGTGTGGTATTTTAATCTAACCTACACACATTCTCTTGGTGCTTTAGCCCATCGTTCAATGACATTTGTAATGTAAATGCTGTATAAATAATGGCTGTATTGTATTATTTAGGGAATAATGAGAAGAAAAATGTTCAGTGTTCAGTAGAGTTGCAATTTACAAAATGTTTTCTATCCTTGGTACATTGAATCCATCATTATATATCCTGTAGGTTTGGAGAGTCTACAATATTCATGTGGTAGAAAATATATGTCTTCCTTTAGTGTATGTGTGGAGGAGTTGTGATATGTGTTCATGTGTGCACATATGCATGTTGAGTCAAAGCCTCAATGTCAGATATCTTCCTCAGTCACTTCTCACTTTCTTTTTTTAAGATGTATTCATTTATTTTTTTAATGTGTATATGTGTGAGCCTGCATTGAGTATCCGTAAACCATGATCATGCCGAAGGCCACACAGTCTAGAAGAGGTCATTTCATCCCCTGGTACAATAGGCATACGCAGTCATGACCCTCTCTGTGGCTGCTGGGAACCAACCATTTGTCATTGACAATAGCAGTAAGCACTTTTAATTAATGAAACATTTCCCCAGCTCCTATCCTTCTTATTTTTGAGACAGAATCTCTTAATGAACCTGAATCTCACTAGTTTGAATAGACTGACTGAGCAGTAAACTCTAGGGATCTGCCTGTCTTAGAATTCCCCAGCACTGGGATTGCAGACCTGTGTCACTATGTCCAGCTTTTACATGGGTATTAGGAATCTGACCTCAGGTTCTTGTGTTTTTACAGAAAGCACTTTATTGACAGAGCCAAATCCACATCTCTATTGAATGCATTTCTGAATTAAATAGTCCAAACATGTTTTGGACCACAATAGCTTTTAAGAGGCTCAGACACATAGCATGTGTCGTGTCTGAATGTCTTGACACCATACACCATTTTTGTCATAGACTCAAGTTATTTTGTTTGATATTGATACATTTTTATGGGCTCTTCTTAGAATTTAATTTGTAATATGAATGCCTAAGAGGCACACCCAATATCTCCCCATGTTCTCTTAGCTTCTTGTGTGCTCCAGAAAATCCTACACTTCAGGTTTCTTCCCCCTGACAATGGGAAATACTAGGGGCAATGGAATTATCAGCCAGGAGAGCAGCCTTCAATCAGTGATACATGGCGACTTGGTGACTAGCTGTCCCACTTTCATAGTCTCTTTTTTGAAGTAACTCTGAGGTTAGTCTGTATGTGCTCCCCAGTGGGGCTGAGCACAGGTTGCTCATGGAAGTAGCTTGTTAAACGACACATCTTTTTTGTTTTGTTTTGTTTTGTTTCTTTCCCTTCTCTGTCTCACTTCCCCATTAAACTACCTACACACAAATATAGTTATAGAAAAACTCAAGCTAAGACTACATGTTCCAAACATGTAAATTCAATGTCCAATATGCTTTAAAAAATCCTGAGATAATTAACAGACGCTTGTTCATGAAAGATTCATCAACCTTGTCACCAAGCATTCTCAGGCTTAAACTCTGGGTGGACCAGACTGCTTTTGGGATGTATTTACATTATTTGTGTATCTGTAGTGATTCTGACATTTTTATTTCTTTTGTATTTGTTCTGAGTAAAGCTTTTAGAAATTGTCTTTGTGCAAGGTCCACACATATGTCTACCTTTTATAAATTGAGCATGCTCTAAGTCATGTCTTTGAAAATCAAACTGTTTCGGCCAGTTATGTTATTTTTAAAGAAACCAAAACAGTTTTGCTTTGAACTTTGGCTTTTCTTATGCCTTGTGGTCCTGTTCTGCTCATATAGGGGATAGCTTTCCATGATACTTAATAGATATATTTATGTAAAGAATTGCAATAGATTTTTTCCTGATAATGTCTTATAGTCTGATACTTTTATACATATATTTTTCCTTTAATCCTCACAAATCCCCTGAAGAACTAAAATGTAATTACAGCTTAATAAAAAAGAAGCATTTATTTGTTTGTTTTTCTGTCTTTTGTCTGTGTGCATGTGTGTATGTTTAGACACAGTATCCTTATAAGCCAGGCCTAGTCTTAAGCTTGAGACCCTCCTGAGTGCTGTAATTATAAACTCAAACCACCAGGTGCAGCTTCTGGATAATTTAAATAAGTTTTTCTGTGGCACTTTCATCATTATGTTCATAAAAAGAAATGATAAACAAGTTTCATTAAGGTGATGAAGATTTCTGTAAAGGGAACAAAGTAGAAGACTGTGATTTCCAAGGGAGGGATGGTATAGATTAACAAAGCTGTAGGGTATGGGACATTTGAGAATCAATGCTACAGACTTCAGCAATGGCTTGAATCTAGATCTGACTCATTATATTCTATAAAATAGAGAGTAATAAACATCCTCTAGGTGCTATAGCTGTCATAAAATTAACACAGAGATGAAAGCAACATTTTCTTCATACTTTCTTCCTAGATGCTGTTCTTTATGCCTGCTGGCACTCTTCATTGGAAGATATGTTCCCTTAAAGCTGTGTAATTAGGATGGCCAGTAACTCACTGGGTAGCTGAGGCTGGTCTGGAACTCATGACCTTTTTGCCTCAGATTCCCAGGTGCTGGGATTGCAGATATATACCAACCTACCTGCTTGTCTTGCCTTTAATATATGACTCTGTGCCAGTATCCCTCTGGACAGCTACCACCCCTGATACTGAATGCAATATCTGCCTTTGGCACCTCTGCTGCTCCTATTGATGCCAGATGATCGCCTTTGGTTCTTCCACCAACCGTAAGCCTGAGTTATGACTAAGGTATTCTATACAGACCAAGACTGATTTGAGAAGGCCAAAAATGTACATATTTCAAGAAGAGACTTAGTAGAGGAATTTGAGGTTTACTGAGGAACTGAAAAGGACAGAAATTAGTATTCAGCAAATGAGAAAGACAGCAGAAAAGTACTGCTTCATAACTCAGCTACCTGCTACGCCACTGAAATACATCTGCCATTAGCCATCTGCTGAAACACATGCACCTGCTTTGGGTCCTCTTTTGTCTGTGAATGTGTCTGATTTATATGACCTCATTTTGAACTTTTATGAAAAACAGTATGGAAAATGTAGTTCCTTAGGTTTTGGAGTGATACATGGTCATCAGTATAGATAGCTCAGGTCATCATCGATGTAATTTATCTATGCTGGTTTGAATGATAATGGCCACCATAGGCTTATGTGTTTGAATACGTGGTACCTACTTGGTGGAACTGATTGGGAAGGATTGAGAGGTATGGCCATGTGAGAGGAGTTTTGTCACTGGGGGTGTGCTTTGAGGTTTCAAAAAGACTTAGACAATTCCCAGTGCCTTTCCCTCTACTTTGTACTTGTGACTTGTGGATCAAGATGTGAGCTCTCAGCTGTTCTTGCTGCCATAATGTTCATGAACTAATCCTCTGAAGGCATAAGTACTACATTAAACATTTTCTTTTATAAGTTGCATTGGTCATGATGTTTTATCACAGCGATAGAAAAGTCACTAAGACATTATCGGAAAGTGGAGTACTCAAAAAAACTAAAAACCATAGGATGCTGGTTTTGCTAAGAGAACATTGCTGCTAGAAATCAGAGAAACATGGGAACTGGGAGTGCATGAAATTTAGATGAAATCTAGACTATTTCTGTTAGTAGCAATACAAAGGTACAGTGATTCCTACTAATAGTTTTAGTTGTTGAAAAGAAACAGGAGGAGATGGGGACCTTTGCTATATATAGATTTACCAGGAAAATTGGGCAACTCTGATTATACTACATGTAGTTGTATTAGTTGCCTTTCTCGTCACTGTGATAATAAACAACTTAAAGAAGAAAAGGGTTATTGAGGCCAATAGTTTTGAGGGTTTAGTCAATAGTTCTTGACCTCATGGTGATAGGAGCTGAAAGTGGGGTGAGATCAATGGACCTGACATGACAAACCTCATGAACTCCTTCTATGTGATAAATTCTTGCTCCCCAAACTTTGTGAAACATCAAATAACTGCCACCATATGTGGACAAAACTTTTCTTAGCATATGAGCCTTTTGGTGGTCACTCTATATCTAAAACATAATGATAGCACAGTTGTGCTCTCTGAGATTTTTCTTATTGGTTAGAAAAATAAACATAGTGAATGCTTCAGTTGGTTGGCTGGGTATCTGCTTTACCCCTGTAGGCCAAGGGCTAAGGCAGTTCCTCTAGAGACAGACTTGGAAGCAGTCCTTGGGAGACAATGAGGATTGGCCACAAAGTTATCTTTGGACATCTGTTCTACCAAACTAGACATGGAACCTGGCCAAGAATGCTAGAACTATTGTTAGGGTTATTTGCAATGGCATCTTCTACTTGCCATCTGACTGTGAGTGTTTACTTCCAAAAGCTTGTGCTTTTGGCGAGGGTACAAGACTGGAAGAAGTCTCACCTGATTCATCTCTCGTCAAATCACAGAAATCAGTATCAGTTTCAAGAAGTAAAATAGATTTTGCATATTCATTAGTAGGTTTTAAGAAAAAAATTACCTTGTTTATTTTTAAATATTAGTAAATATTAAATGACTACTTATCTTTTCCTCAAGAATATATGATAAAACTAGGATTCTGTAAAATAAATTTTTCCTTTGGATAAACTATAAAGCTATTATATCTATATATTTATGGACCCTTGATTTAATCCAATAAAATGCTATTAATATCACTAAATTTTCTTACTATTACATTAACAAAGAAACTAGTATTAGGAATTATAATTGATATTATTTTGAAAATTTAGAAATATATTGGAGAAATATTTCAGAGATTAGTATTGACACTACATTTCTTTGATATTTATTAACAAACAGAAAGACATAATGAGCTAATAATGAAAACATTAAATGTTAATTAATATAGATATATACATATATATGTGTGTATATATATCTTTAGATATATACATTTGTATATATATCTTTAGATATATACGTGTGTGTGTGTGTATGTATGTGTGTGTGTGTATATATATATATATATATAAAATACAGTACCGAAGTAAATACAGCTAATTAATTGGAAGGTATAGTCTTCCTTATATATGTATTGTCTTAGTTTCATTTTCTGTTGCCGGGATAAAATGAACTTATAGAAGCAACTTAAAGGAGCAAGGGTTTATCCCAGTTCACACTTCAAGGGTATATATCATCACTGTGGGAAAGTCAAGGTGCTAGGAGCTTCAAGCAGCTGGACATATTGCATTCACTATCAGAAAGCAGAGAATGATGACTGTGTGCTTCCGCTCAGCTCCCCTTTTCCATGCTTACAGTTCAGGACCCCAGTCAGAAAATGGTGCCACTGAGAGTCAGTGGGTCTTCCTACCTTAATCCCAAGATAATCCCACAGAAGCATGCCCAGAGAAGAGGCCCATTTCACAGGTGAATCTAGATTCCAAGTTTATAATACTATTGATCACATACTTTAATTCCCACTTCATTGCATTTAATATATCTTCTATTTTGGGTTTCACTTGTTTACTTTTTTCTCAGAGAACAGATACTTTTTAGACTTTATATGTATTTTTATGTTTCCAAACAAAATACTTTATAAGAGAATAGATTTTCTGGCTGCATCTAACCTTTATGACCTTTATCCCACAATGCTGCAGATCTCTGGGCCAATAGAAATGTGACAAATCAAAATTAAGACTACCACAAAAGATCTATTATGGAAAGCAAGGCCAACATGAAATCACTCTGTTAATCAATATCTTATCAAAGGGATTTTGTTTTACGTTCTAGGAGAGACCAGGAGTACCAGTGTGCATTCCAGAATTTAACTTTGACTTGATTTTAACTGTAAACAGAAACACGAATCCATGCCAGTTCCTTGTAGACCTCAGTTGTGAAACGAATGTAGGAACTGCTAGTTATGATCAAGTTCTTAATATGAATGTTGCTTATCTTTTTACGAATGTGCTCTTCTAGCTAGTGTTTTGGCTTCTGAGAGCGTCTTTCCAACTAATCAGAGGATATGGCCTTATAGCTGTTGTATATGCCATGTAAGAGGGAGAAATGGATACAGTTCTCCATTATGGATATTGTGTCGGGTTCCATACAATTTGAAATTAGCTAGAAAGAGCAACATACTCAGTTTTCTTCAGAACATGTTTCCATTATGCCTACTCTCTTGTCTGAGTTATTTATGTACACTAACTTGAAAAATCATCATTAAATTTATCTCCATTATGTTTTTTTCATAAGTAGATATTCCAACATGCGGCTTAATAATTACAGTTGATAGTTTATACTTTCAAGGAGTTGTAATGAAAATATTACTTAGTTCAAATAAATTCCATCAATATTAGTTTTGATTTCTTATGAGTTTTCAAACAAGTATATTTTTCTTCTTAGCTGTCTACAGCTGAAGACTTTTAAAATGTTATTAATCTGTGATCATAATTATGCATTTATCCCAAGTGCTCACTGTTCTTTTAAGCCATAACTTTTATTTGTTGTGGAATTTATCCTCAAAGCAGAAATAAGTCCGGCACACATGGCATAGGGTTTTTCACAACTAGGTGATTAAATTAGAAATACAACAGCTGGCTCATGTTCAAAATAATAAAATACCAAAAATAGAAAGTGATTAGAATTAACATAAAGGCATTAACTTTTCCTGGTCTTCGTGAGTTTGCAAAAGTCTTTGGTAATTAGATTTGCTTATTCTCAAAATAGTCAGTGAACCTTGAGTGACATTACATTTCAAAGGTGGGAGCCAGAGGGAAGGTCTCTCATGATATTGGAATGACAACAAAGGAAGGATTTCACTTTGAAATCAGTCTGGGCTGGTGCTTCCTACTCTATTTTGAGATTTCTTGTTAGATGTCATAAAGTGATCATTATTTTTGAGGGAATAAGAATGTGAAATTGCCCTGGAGTTGCAAGTTTACTTTTAAAAAAACACCCCTCACTATCTTTCTGCATTACAGTTTTCAACGCAGCTTGTATCTTCCTAACAATCAGGAAATGATGAAGTTGTTTTCATTTTGAAAAGAAATGACTCCCAGTAATGACAGGACTTGGTTAGTTTGAGATCATTGCCTTTTAGCTTCCCATAGATATCAATGACAATATAACAGGATCCTAAAAATCTTTCCATGATCAATGGATTATTTAGGAAAAAGGTCACATAGTTGGGGGAGGTTTGGGAAGTGTGGGTAGTTCCAGGAGGAATTAGGGGAAGGAAAAAGAGGTGATTATGACTAAAAGTACACTGTATAAAATTCTCAAAAGATTAATAAAAATATTTTTTAATCTCCATGGATTGATAATGTCATTTTCATTACAAGCTGCTGGACTGGTGTTTCATAGACTACTAATGTAGATCTGAGGACTATTCCTCTAAGGACTGTACCATACACACAGGTTTGAAAGTCCATTTTCACTTCACACAATTTCAGGCACTTCCTAAAAACACACACACACACACACACACACACACACACACACACACACACACACACACTTTTTCTTAGCTTTCTTCTTAGTTTTCCCAGTGTGGTTGATATTTATTTTGTTGTTATTTATCCTTATCCTTTGTGTCCAGGTCAGTTTAGGGATGAGGTAATACCCCTGTTGCCCTTGTTTACATCTCCTCCTATGTACTGAAGGTGGAGCCATGATTTTCATGTTGCTGGTGGGCAGAGTCAGCACCTCCTTCAGATGCTCCAGGACGTCCTGGGTCACCTATCACAGCAGCTTTAGTGCTATGCCCACTTTACTTCCCTTTGAGTGAGTGCTATAGTTCTTCACTCCAATCTGTTTGCTGAGTGACTGACCATGCACGACTGTCTGGATGTTGTTTCCTTGGTGTTTATATGGGGCAGCCGAGGCTTCCTGATGTCAAACAGGCTCCACTTCCTGTAGATTTTCTTCTCTGACATGAAAAATGGTGTTGGATACAGACATTGCTAGTCTACTTAGGTCCACAGGTGTCAGAAAGTTTCTGTTGGCCAACAGAATTTTATTTCCTTTGAGGCAAGAGCCAAACTTAATTTTATTTAATTTGTGGATTTTAAAATTACTGTATACTTGCTAATATGGAATCGATCATTTATGCATATCATGAAAGATTCCAGCAGTCCAAAAATTTATGACTCTATTAAAGCTATCTCTCCCATCTCAGTCCTCAGAGTCCAATTTAACCTATCCAGAGAGAACAAGTAATACTAAGATCTTGCATGCATTTTTATTTCTGTGATGTTATATGCATTTAAACAAATTCATGACTCTATATCTGTATCTACTGTCATGTGATATATAGGACATTGGACTTCTATGTCTATATGTATATTGTTTTAATGAAAATGTAGTATACAATTTGTGTATAGTTTCTTTTTAATAAAATATTTTTTATTTTTGAAATTAAAGTATAATTACATCATTTTCCCCTTTCCCTATCCCCCACCACACCTTTCCTATGCACCTCTCTTGCTCTTGCTCAAGTTCATGCCTTTATTTCTTTGTTGTTTTGTAAACACACATACACACACACACATACACTCTACATATGTATTCCTAAATATATAAGTACAACCTGCCTAGTCCAGGTAATATTACTTGTATGTATATGATTTCGGGGCTGACCACTTGGCATTAGATAAACAATTTGGGGGCTCTTCCCTAGGGAATACTATTTCTCCTGATCTCTGCATACCTTAGTTTTCTGTAATTCCTTAGTGTTGAGGCCTCATGAGATTTCCCTCTTCCATATTAGCATGTCTACTACTGTCTTCCTTGTTCAGATCTTGTTTAGGTACCCATGATGATGAGACTTCATGGTATGGCTTCTCTGATTTTTTTCTAGGAGATGAAATCTCACCCAAAACTTCATGTTTCTCTGGCTTCTCTAACCATTCTCTGCACTCTTCCCCTATGATTCCTAAGACTTAGGTGCAGGAGCTGTATTATAGATGTATCCATTTTTTCTAGGCACCACATGGTCACCTGTTCTCTGCATTTTGATCAGTTGTGTGTATACAATTTCTTACACTTAATATATGTTGAAAGTAGTTTCATATCCCTGGGTCTGCATATATTTCCTTTTTTTTTTTTTTTTGGTAAGGACTTCATACTAATCTATTTTGTGGAAATTAATTGTACAATAGTGGTTCCTCAATTCTTCTAACCGGACCCCCTACCAATGGATATTTATGTTGTTTAGGGCTCTTTGCTTCGAGTCAAGCATTGCCAAACATTTTTGTAGAGTGAAATGTTGGATGCTTTGCAGGCTATGGAGAGTAGCTACACATAATACATAAATGAATGGGTATGGCTGTGTGCCAACCAAATGTTATTTGCACAAACAGGCAGCTGTCCAGAGGTGGCCACTCTCTGGGTTATCAGACAATTTTGAGAAGCACTGTCATAGCTCCCAGCACTGTGGCTGGCTTGCAGGAAATGTTTAATAGATACTTGTTGAGTGATTGATGGGCTATTTGCTCAGAAAGGAATGCCAAACAACAAAAGATTTGAAAAGACAGTTATATGAAAAATGCAGTAAATGGAAAATGCCTGAATTTAAGACTGGTCTACTTTTTGATGTTAAAATTTCATCTTGGGATGGTTCTTTGACTTCATTTTTACGTGTAGGAACCAATGATTGAAAGAGTAATATGATGAGGAAAGGATGAGCATTATATTACTAATGGAGTTTCTTCCTTCGCCTATTACTCTTTGAAGTTTTCCAAGCTGCCCTATGACCTATCTGTCTCACCAATTTCTTCCACCAAACTGGTAGCTCGTGGTTATATGGTCATTTGGTTTTGAATAATTGGAAGTCTTTTGAAGGTGAGCATTTCCCCCTGGATATTAACTGAAGAGTGCCACACAGTAGTTTTTACCTCCTTGTGACTCTCATTATGAGCTCTAGATTTCTGGGGATGGGACATTCTTTTTCATTAGACACTAAATGAGACAACCTTGAATTGTTTGTAGTTTTTCATTAGGGGGTCAGTAAACTAAGATTCCAGAGGCTGAATACACATCACTATTTGTTTTTGGAAATTGTGTGTGTGTGTGTGTGTGTGTGTGTGTGTGTGTGTGTGTGTGTGTGTGTGATATTATCATGTCCATTTATTGATATACTATCTGAATACAACAGTTGACTTGAATACTTGAGTAGACAGAGATCTCAGAACTCATAAATACCAAACCATCTGCTGCCTTACTTTTTACAGAAAAATCTGCCCAGCCCCTCTTCTAAGATTGTAGTGTTTCCTTTTCAACTTTGGGGATTTGGTGCCTTCTTTTCTGAAGTTCTGGAGGGGTAATCTATTATTATTTTTCAGAACGGAGATCTTAAAATTAGCCAATTATTAGCTTATGAATAACATATATGGTTGTTTGATGGATTTGACCTTCTAATACAGATTTTTAATTGAGCAGATAGTGAATGAACACCAGTCATGTTTAGGCCTAGGAGGACAAAAGCAAAGACATTCGAATTCCTGCTGTTCAAAAGAAGAAAAAGAATTTGGTAGCCAGAGGTTGACGCGGATAAATAAATCAGTGATTACAATGAGTGAGAGGGATGAGAGAACATTATGTTGGAGGACAACAAAGTCTTGCCAGGATAGGGAAAATCAAGTTTTGAAAAAGTTGGACAAAATGAAAGAAGACAATTTGGGTAGGCAGAGGGCATAGTTAGCAGGTACAATGATGTTGAGGTCTTAAATCCCTTTAAATACTATGTGGCAATAAAAGTAGAGGTGACAGAGAAAGAAAAGAGCTTCCTCATGAGGGACCAAATGGACTTTGGAGGTGCAAGTAGTATCACCTTATCCTTCTATACAGGTAGAGAACACCAGGTGCCCATAAGCTAGAGATTGCTGGGGTAGGATGTGGAACTCCGATGTTCTGCAGTAGTTGCTGCTGGAATAGCTGTTACCAAAGGAGCTGGTACCATCTCTGATCTTTTAGAAGTGAGGAGGCTGAAGAGCTGTCACTTCAGCTGAAAATAGCTTTGCGGTCATCAGACAAATTGCCAGATCAAGAATGACAGGTTCTAGTAAACCCCAAAACAGGAAATTTGCAGGAGGGGAGATATATGTAATTATACTCTAGAATTGTCCATGGTAGGATGTGGGTGAACATTTCCAGGAGACTGAATAAAACTTCTGTTTTTCAAATTCTTCTGAGATCCCTTTATCTTAGAAGAGTAAGATTTGATAAAGTCTTCCTGATTCTCTGCAGCCCATTTCCAATTGAAACCAAGAGAAAAGAAAACAAAAAGCAAATTCTGCCCATTCCTTTGCCAAAGAAGAAGTGTTATATGGCTTTTATTTGCATCCTGAATGTTCCTTGGAAAAGAACATGACATTTGGCAATGTCCGAATGCCTGTTGACAATCTTCCGACATCCTTTTCTGTTTCCATTGCCTCACTCAGCACTAAGGCTCTCATGCTTTCCAGTCAATGATGAAGCCCAGATGTTATGGATAAACCACAGGCTTTGGGGGGAAAGTAAGCAAACACCAATAATAAATAATGCCTCAAGGTCATGCTGGGGCCCCTCTAAAGTGCCATGACGGTCAGGTTTCATCATTTCCCAGGCAGATTGCTTGGATTTTAATTTTGGCACTGAATGCTACGGAGCACGAGGGTTTGTGAATGGTAGCTCCATCCAGATTTTAACTTGGTCATTCACCATGTATTGTGCTGGGTCTACCCTCCTCTTCTATCCAGAATAATTTATAAAGGCTAGTCCTGGTCTCCGTTATTTCTCATCCATACAAGTCATTAGAAGTCATATTAGCCTTCAGTATAATTTGGAGGTTGGGATGAACTCCAAAGGAAGTCTGGGTTTGATTAACAGGTTGTAGGTTATAAGCTTCCTTTCTTATGATTTGATCCCAAAGTCCCATTTTACGTTGAGGCATCTGTAATATTTATTCTACACAGGGCTGGCATGATGCTACTTACCATGGGAATAGTTGCTGGATCAAGTTTCCTTGTGTTTTCAAGGGTTTCATGATAACTAACACTGAAATGACTCATGAGCCTCATCACTGGAAAGAGGCAGTCCCCCCACCCAGTATTTTCAAAGGGTTAGTTTTGAAATGATACTGCTCATGAAGCAGCACTCTCAATACCTCTTTTCATGGGATTTCTCATTGTACTTTTAAAAAACCTTTGCAGTAAAAGTAAAAACAAAACTTGCAATTTGAGGGATTGTGTTAATCTTGCAGGCGGTTGGAGCCATTTGCAACCCATACAAGCTCTTGGCATATTATTTCTGTTGCCATGTTGGGGCGGCTATCTTTCTCATCATGAGTAATGTTGCATTCATGCTGCGTTCTATTCATAGCTGTCATACTGTCTGGAAAACTTTGATCAGCTTCCAGAAAGGACTTTGGCATGAGTGGTAGGATTTATAGAGAGAACTATCAACTGAATAATAGGTATTGTCTTGGAAGGAGCCTCTTTGCAGTCACCAGTGTCTCCTCTTCCTCATTCCCTCCTTATCTGTCAGTGATCAAAAGCTTCATTTTCTGTACCTTGTTTCCTTACTATCACAATGTCTTTGTATCTTTCTTTGCCAATGCCTGATGGTAGAAAATATAGCTTATTGTAAGAGAGAGAAGCAGAAAACAGCAACTTATTTCAGTGAGAATCGTATTTAGTGAGCAAAATATGAGAGTATGGATATGGATGAGACATGGTCTTTGTCCTTGTAAGGAGGAAGATAGTCACATAGGAAACAATAAACAGGATGCTCTAAAAGTGCCAAAGACAATGGACACAGACCATAACATAATTAGCTCCAATAGCTTGACCCAATAGGAACTTATCTCTAGTTCTGGGGAGGAATGTCTTCAAAGACCCACTTCTTCATAAGCAACCACAAAAGACTGTAATTCCAAGAGTGGGGTGATGGTTTTGTAAAGAAACATACACAAAAAGCAGGTATCCCACAGGAACTTATCCTATTGTGTGTTGTCTAGTCAAGTAGCTACTTGACTTGTCTTGCTGTGGTAGTGCATATGTCTATCAATTTGTTCTGACACAATGGCCTAGTGTGTTGATTTATCCTCATACGTCAAGTTGCCTTGCGAGCCCTGGCAACTGCACTGAAATCAGATGTTCTCCTGACTCTGAATATACCCAGTTCTCTCTAGAAGAAAATGGTTTTGGATCATGGCTTACTACTCAACAGACTGCACTGAACACTGGCCATGTTGAAATAGCAATATTTTGAGAATGGTCATGGTGATTATGGTGATAGTAATGATCATGTTAAAGATTGTGGTAGCAGTGATGATAATTATAATGTATTTACATAGCTGCCAATACTCTTTTAAAAATAATTTTTAAATATTTATTTTATTTTATTTTATAAATGTAGATGTTTTGCCTGCATGTATTTCTGTGTACCTCTTTTGCACAGTGTCCATGGAGGCTGGAAGATGGTGTCAGATTTCCTGAAACTGTAGTTGAAATAATTGTGACCTGCCATGTGGGTGCTAGGGATGGAACCTGGGTCCTCTGGAAGAACAGCCAGTGCTTGTAACCTGCTGAGCCATCTATCCAGCCCCAGGTGCCAGTGATCTTAATGATAATAATAATAGTAATAAAACAAAGTCTGCCTCTTACTTTTGTGTACCTAGTATTTAGCACAGAGGTGAGGTTTTAAAAAAAGCTTGTTGAGGATGCAGTGAATGCTCAATGTTTCCCACTTAAAATGTGACACAGAGGACGCCATCCCTCTTCTCCAACATCCCACAGTTGGCTTCTGTTTCCTCAGCATAGTACCCACATTTCTTGCTTTGACCTGTGTGCTCTGGTCCCCCTCTGACCTTTTATTTCACTGATTTGCTTGTCTTGCAGTACTGCTTCCCCCATATTCCAACCTCAGGGTTTCTGTGCATGCTCTTCCATCTACTTTGAGTGCTTTCACCAAGAGGATCAAGGAGGCTCATTACTTTCTCTAACCAACACTCCAATATTCACTTCTCAGAGAATCCCCTCTTTCACTGCCTCCCTTCCCTCCACCCTCCTTCCCTTCGTCTTAGTTCCATTGTCTAGCCTTATTTTCCTTTGACATATTTTCATGCTCTGCCTTATTTTTGTGTGCATTCATCATGTACCCTGACTCACTGTCACTTATGGATCAGTTCCTGAGGTTAACACCTTTGTTTTCTTCAGCGATTCTCCAAGAACCTAGAACACTGCACAATACATAGCCACAGCTTTGAGTGGAATCAATGACCTTGACAGTGACCTTCCAGGACTGGTGGCTTGTACTTCCAGAGTTTTCCTTCCAGTTTGTCCTGCCTTTTCATCACTCTGTGGATTGTATAGATCTATGTCGGACATAAATTCCATCAAATATTTGTCCCTAGTGGAGAGCAGCCTAGACTAATTCACACAGTGGTTCCTCTGTGAATGCATGCCTGTTGCTGTCTTATCTAAAAAGCACTGTTTAGTCGGATGGCTTTTCTTCCTCACTCTGCCTCACCAGTTTTCAGTCTCTCCATTTCCCTTGCTTCACTGGAATGTCATCACACAGTGTGCTTTTCTTTGTGTTAAATATCTTTGGGAAGAATGCATGAATGCAATTCTTTTTCTATTCAGAGGGTGCAAGTCAACCTTTTGTTATTTATACCGATATACCAAAGACCAAGTACCAAGAAGGCTATAAAAGCAAGAGAGTCTTTTTTTTCTACTTGTGATAAAATGCAGGTTCTCTGTAAAAAGAAACAAATCTTGAACTTTAAAAGATCAAATAGAGTGATTCTTACAAGCAACTTTTCCTTGATTACATTCAAGCTATTCTGGTTAGATTATGGTTTGGAATGTTTGTTTGTAGAAGCGTTCTAATATGGTATGTTATGAGCTTGATGCTCTTGATGAATCTTTCTGAAATGGTTAAATCAATGCAAATGGTTAAATTCACCTTGGGCTCAGCATCACTGCCTCCCTTACCCAGAGGGTGGAGACCAGTTCCTTGCCAGTTGCAGCTGGCCTGGGAGTTGCTGACACGTTTTTTTGTTTTTTTCAGGAACTAGTTGCACAATACATGTTGATCTTCTTGTTCTTCCTTTCCTTATTCATCCATTTGGATCCTTTCTCCTTTCCCCACTCCACACTGACTCCCTCTTTTCCCTTACTTGGAATTTTAGAAACCATTATCCGCTTTAGTAACTTAGTAGTGAATTGCTTCAGGCTTGAAAAGGCTCTGCATTTCTAATGACAAAGGATCATTGCTCTTGGTTCTGGGATCTCAGTCTTGATCTAAGTGAATCTTTACAAAGATTCAAGGGCTAGGGATGCAACTCAGTGGCCAGAGTGCTTGTCTAGAATGCTGGTGGTCCTGAGTTCAATCTCCAGCAATCTGCAAACCCAGGCAAGCCCATCAACTGGGGAGCTGGATTAGGAGGATCATTTGAGGTCCTAGTGACTTCAAGGCCAGTGAGAGCTATTTGAGATTGTCTTAAAAACTAAACAAACAGTCCCACCCCCAAAAGTCAAACTATTACCACAACAATCATGTATTTCCTTTGCTTATTCATTTAGGATTGAAGTATCTACCTATCAATCCTTCTTCGTGGCTAACCTTTAAACAAACACTTTAAGCCTTCTTCACAGAATATATTCTCAACTAATCATCACTGTCTTAATTTTATAACAAATATGCTTGCGTAGACCTTTATGTCTGCAATTGCAAACATATGGTGGAATGAATAACTCAACTCACATTACTTCATATAGTTAATTTTCTCTTTTTGTGGTAAGAATGTTTAAAATCTATTCAGTTTAAGAACTTCAAGAACATAATACATTGCTACTCACTATAGTCACTGCATGCACTATAAGTATTTTGAAATACTTATTCTGTCTGACGTTGTATATCCATTGATTAATGTCTCGCAAACCCACCCTGTATTCCTAGTACCTGGTAATAAGCATTTCTACTCCCTGCTTGTGTGAAATCACCTTTTTGTGTTCCACGTATCTATGAGGTCCTTGCCCTGTCTTATTTTACTTAGCGTACTAATATCTTGGCATCAACTGATGCTAGAGTTTCAGTGGGTATCTCTGGAGGTGTTCCAGGATCTTGTGTCTTAGAACAAAGAATAGAGCAGAGATACACAGTTTTAGAAGAAATGTAGTCAATTTATTTTAAAAAAGGATACATTTCAAAGGAAAGAAGAAAGCTGGAGCAAAGGGAGAAAGAAAGGTCAATATCTCAAGGGTCCCTGTTATGCAAAGATTTATGTTGTTAAGTTAGATAACCCAAGCTTTGTGGGTCATTTGCCTAGCACCAGCTTTCTTGAAACTGCTGTTTTGTGTGGTTCCACATATAACTTCATGTATTCTGTGTCTTGTTTAAATCTAAAGTTCTAGCTAGAAGTGTGTGTTTTAGGATGATAATGAGCTATAAGTCATATTTAGGTACTTTGCCTCTGTGTCAGTTGCTCCAGAAGGCTCTATCTAGATAGCCTTGGGCTGGAGTGTGTGTGTGTGTGTGTGTGTGTGTGTGTGTGTGTGTGTGTGTTTGTGCGTGTGATTCAGTCTTCCTGTTTGCCAACTTGCTTTGTTTCCTAGGCTAATGTTGTAGCCTTTGGTAAAACCTTCTAGATCTCTGCGTTACTCTCCTTCATTTTGAGATATCATTTTTTTGTATTTAGTAGTGTCCTATTGTGTACCTATGTCACATTTTAATCATATGCTTATCAACTGATGGAGGCTTAGGTCGGTTCCATATGTTGATCTTGTGAATAGTACTGAAACAAGCATATGGATTTCATTTTTGGGGGGCATATTCCCAGTAACAGGATTGATGGATCACATATTATGTAATTTTTGAGGACTCTCCATACTATTTTCCATGATGACTACACTAATTCACCATTCCACCAGTGGACTCTAAGTGTGTCCTTTCTCCACACCATAACCAGCATTTATTATCTCTTCTTTCTTTCTGGTGGATAATAGTAAGCTAGCTTGTAGATCTAGCTCCCCAAACAATTCCTTCATCTTCATATGACATTCTCCTTACATCCTTGGAGTTCTGTGTTTAAGCTTATACATTTTATAAGAACATTAGTAATATTCGTTTAAGACCTACTCTAATGATCTCAGCCTAGTTTAATTTCCTTTGTATAAACACCATTTCGAAATAAGGACATTTGAAATTTCTGGGGACTTCAGAGGGACACAATTCTGAACCGTGGAACTTGGAGGTTAATAAGATGGCATTTCATTAGAAAATTATTGACACAGTTTAATAATGACTTCTCTTGCTTCCAAAATCTTTGACTTTGAGTCTTTAGATATAGTGATACTTCTGATTAGGTTGAAAAGTCCTAACAGAGTTTTCTCATTAACCAACAGTTAATATGCTGATGTTACTGGGAGACATAGGCTGGGGAATCTTCCAGTAGAATAAATATATGTATTGAAAGGCTGAAGGTTTAGTTTTTCTTCTGACTTTGAAGCTGTCATCCAGGCAGACCCACACTGTGTTGCACAGACCTGCCTGTCTATTATGCAAAAATCATGACACTGTGACATTGTCTAAGACACTTGTCTGGGTCTCCACCAGTTCCAGAAATGTTGCTTCTACTACCCACTTTTGGACATTTTTATTTGTCTTCTGTAGTTATCTATTTAGTTCTACAAAAGAATTTGTTTAAAATTTAGATAAACTTTACTGGCTCCTTCTGGTTCAAATTTTAGGCAACTCTTTGACATCAGTTGCCAGTGCCAATAACTCTCCTTATCAACTCTTTAGTATTTCCACAAAATGAGTGAATTCACCAAAACAAAGTGAGTAAACTCACCAAAAGAAGATATTGTCTTCCTATGATCAGTATTGTGATGGCCTCCTAAGTGTCTTTTTCCATGGCTAGTCTCCACTCCGTGTGATTAATGTGTACTTCTTCAAATTGTCTTTCCGGGGAGTAATTCTGAGAAGGCAATTTGTTGCTCAGTGTCCACCAAATCCTCCCTCCATTGCCTGTTTAATCAGTGCCTTCCTTGGGATGTCATTTCACCTTCATATAACTGTTAGATTCCCCAGCCTAGGGTTCTCAGGTTGGGTGTGCATTGAATCATCTAACAACAGATATACACTTCTGCTGCTTGGGTCTTACTTTAGGAGTGCTAATGTAATGGGTCTGGAGTGTAGTCTAGGCATCATATTCAATTGGGATTGAGAACCACATATTCAGATCACCATGTCCCTGGTTGCAATGGGAATTCTAATTCTCTTATTCAAGCGCACATTCTGTTTCTGTAAGTATGAAATGAGCCAAGATGCTAACAACATCTTGCTAATAACTAGTGATACTGATGGTCTGCTCTTTGTATAGCAAGTTGATTGAGTGTGTTTGCTGACATGCTGCACTACATTTTGCTTGTCTTCGCATCTCCAGTGTTAAATGTAGAAACTCTTAGCAAATGCTGGAAACCGAGTTGAATTTTAACTTTCTCAATTTTCCATCCTTTCCCCCTGTGTGTTGACTTAAGGTTAAGTCTACCTCTTTTTCAATTCTAACCTCACTCACAATCAGATGGCTAGTGTTTTCTTGTTTGTTTTTGTTTGTTTGATGCAAAGTCTCAGCCTGTAGCCCAGGCTGGCCAGGAACTCACTATGTGGCCCAGCTGGCTTCAAATTCATAGCAGTCCTTCTACTTCAGCTTTTGGTTAATTTTTCAGGCATATTCAACCCATGGCCTGAGAATGCTTAAGAATACAGCCCAGAGAAGAATAAATAAATAAATAATAAATAAAAATAATTCATCCCAGCATAAAAAAATAAAACACTTAAAACATGAAAAAAAATTGTGTGGGCTTTTAGTAATGTGATCATGCAGTTCTTGACCATGAACATTGTAGATGACAAACATTGTGTTGCAATGTCAAAGGTATGGAGTGATCTGTTAGACATTCAGTCACTCAATCAACATTGCTTAAGCACCCTTTCATCACAGAACTGTACATTCACTGGATAATAATGCGTATTTCCTGTCCTTAAATTTGCATATCTGTGGCGAGCATGTTCTTCCACATAAGTGATTTATAGATTACATGTACTCATATATTTTATTATAATCTCTTTTACTTTCCTAGGCCATAAAATTCCACATGTGTTCATCCCAGCAAGATCAGAATGTGGTAAAAATCCCCAAATGAGTGTTCTCAGTTTCTCTGTGGCAATAGGTAGCTTTCAGACCATATTGATCCATGAATAATACTTTGAGCACCTCTGTTTCAGATCTTTGGCAGACAAGGTAGGGTCTGGAAATCAGAAGCATTGGCATCCCCAAAATTTTCAAAAAGCACATGAACTCAGACCCTATCCCAAGTCTATTGAATCACAAATAGCATTTCTAATTAAATTCCCCAATGATGTGTGTGCATATTACAGAACAAGAAGCATCACTGTATATCAGTAGTTCTTATCCTTCACCTCATACTGGAGTCAATGTAAGCATTTTTCAAATACTGTTGTTTAGACTGGAAAAGAAAGAACTCACTGCTAGTCTCATTGTGGAGAACAAGTGGCCATTGAATGCTCATCTTTAAATGGAATACCTGTGTCACCGTTTCCAAGTCCCAGAGACCATTTCAGGGTAGGGAGTGGAAGAATTGTGGGAGCCAGAGGATTAGGGGGGAGTGGTATGGAGCGCTGTCTTCTGCGTAAGATGTGGGGGATGCAATCATAAGCACAGAGCTGCTGTGACCATCCGCACCAGGCAAAAAAGCAAGAAAACAAGGAAGGATGGAAGGAGAGATGGAAGGAAGAAACACAGAAAGGAAAGGAAGAAGTAATAGATAGGGAAGGGAGGAAGGAAGGGAGGGGGGGGAAATATGAACCTGGGAATGAAACTGGGACTGAGAAGAATAAGAGGGTTTTCAGGAATTGGAGGGGGATGAGAGATGGGAGATGTAAAGGGGACCATAATTTTTTGATTATTTACATCAAATTACCAAAATTTTAAACTTAAAAAAAAATCACATTCACACACAAATTTCGGCTTTTAAAATGGCAGTCTTGACACTGTGGACAATTTTCTAGGGAATATCTCTTCTTCCCCCTACTATGTATGTATGTATATATGTATGTATGTATTTATCTGAGAGAAAGACTTTTGTGTAGGTCATACTGGCTCCAAACTTTTGATACTCTTGTATTAGTCTGCAAACTACAGAGCTTATAGGCAAGTACTATCACCTCTGGTATACTTTTCTAGTCTTAAAAGTTCCTTGAAAGCCAGATGATATTACTGAAGAGGAAGCTCTGTGTTAAAATAGAAGTTGCTAGTTAAAATTAATTCTAGGCCCAAACCATAGCCCAACACTTTAAACTAAAAAATCCCTGGGGGTGGCAGCCAGGCATCACTTTTGTTTTTCTGCTTTCTAGGTAGCTTTAGTGCACAGTGCAGAGGGAGAATCAGCACTAATCTCAGAATTTATAAAGCCCTGGGAAATGGCCAGCTCATTCATTGTTTTACTACTCAGATCATCTCCAGTGTGCAGATGCTCAGTAGCATTTCTTTCTGAGCACGTCCGAGCTATTGCCTGATTTAGATGGATTGCTTTCCACTTTTGGTTGCGTGACAGTTTACGAAGTTGGATAGTGTGTCTCCACTGTACAGTTTCAGGGGCTATGTTTTTCACTGTACCATCACTAAAGTACAGTAGGGTGCAAATGACTCCCATTGTTCACTGACCAGAGACTGTTTCTTTCCCTTTTCCTCCTAATAGCAGGTAAGAGTCCAAAAATACTACATTTACCAGCCTATCTTATGGCTTAAAATGGCCCTGACAAATTTATCCTGTCTGGTAAGATGTGAGGAATTTATGCTGGGTAGCTCTTTTGTATTCCAGACAAAAGAGGAACAGGGACACAGGAGGACTGTCAACAAGAGAGGTCTATGCTTGCATTTATTCCCATGTACTCATTAGTGTCTCAATTTCTGCTGGTGTGAATTCAGATTACTTGGTGAGCCAATTGGCTAATCAAAGAGCACAGACTGGAGACCAGAAGTCATTTAGAAATACTCCATTGTTGGAATAGGTGAGATGGGTCATCAGGCACAAGCACTTGCTACACAACTCTGCACAACTCTGTGACCTGAGACCAATTCCTGACATCCTTGTAAAGGTGGACGGAGAGAACTGGTTTCAAGAAGTTGAACTCTGGTCTGGCATGTGAGTTTATGCACACACAAACAAACAATAATGGTATTTTTTTTAAAAAAGGAAATACTCCATTATCTTACTCCAAGCATAAGTCACAAGCCAGCTACTGCACAAGAAAGCCCCTTAGATAATTAGAAATGCAGAAAATCAGATACCATCCAGACCTGTGGATTTATTCGTGCATCCAGGCAACTACTGTGTGTGCACTGGCGTTTGAAAAGCAATGGTCTGAGAGAAACAATTTTCTTTTGTAAACTTTAAGTCACATTTTTTTCTTGTGTGTCATGGAAAATAAAGTTGCCACAAAGGGAAGCCATGGAAAGTCTGGGAATATTCTTCACTTGGACATCAAAACACCATTCCCACATTACAGTAGAAGAGTCAAGACCAGTTCTATTGGAAACCCAGTACCTACATGCCACTACGTGGAGCCATAAACTATTTTTAGTTTTTCTGGACAGGTCAAAATTCCACTGTGCAAATGACTCACAAGAACATGCAGCTGATGCTTCTCAGATTTTCATATAACTCTTGCTTTCCTATAAAGTGTATTAGGTATCTCCTATTGAACTCAGCCATGCTCTTATTCACTCATGGGAGCCATGCATCTCCTATGCCCCACTTAGAAGTCTGCTGTCCTTTCTCCTTCTAATTTGCAAAGACACATCACATTTCCCAGTACTGTTTGCTCAAAGGAATAGACTCTGAAAGTGATTCAACAAGGATACCACGTGGTCATATCCACCTCCAGCTTTTCTAGAAGTTTGAGGTGAGGAGGAACAGGGAATATAGATCTGGAAAAGGACAACATGATTGAGATTGAAGTGTGTGTGTGTGTGTGTGTGTGTGTGTGTAAAATATATATGTGAAGAAAAAATGTATATGAAGCAAATACATATGAATATATTTATGAAGAATGCACACATGTGGGCGATAGATGTGAGTATGTATGTATTGGTGGTACTGAGGCCTCATGCATGTGAGGCAAGCATCCTACCACTGAGCTACAAAACAAACTCCATGTTTCTTCATTTTTGTTAGAGGAATTTGCAATCTATTACAAAGTGCTTACCAATTAAGTGGGCAATCATCAAAGACAGTCCATTGAGCTGTAAAGAGCAAATGTAAAATCCGAACAGCAACACATACATGTTCCTTCAATGAAGAAAGCACTACAGAGAATTAACTGAAAGTGTTTTCCTAATGTGTGTCTTTATTGCATGCTTTACAATGCTCTGATGGAATATGGAGAAGAATAGATATGAGTTTAGGCTTAATACTTCCCTAATCTTTCTTCTATTATAATATTTGTAGTATTTTAAAGATGTAGACTTTAAAGAGTCCTGCTAACATAATTAAATTCTCCTCAGTATAATGATTAAAGACGGCTTATGGGATAGAGAAGGACATTTATGTACACAATTACCCTTGTTTTCTTGCAAATCCAGTAAGTGCCAGGAATTAGAAATATAAACATAAATATGATAACATCCCAGTGTAGAAGAGCAAAAGCACCCTGAAAATCAGGAGTGCTATAGAAAATAAGAATGCACTCCTTAGAAAAGA
Organism: Cricetomys ansorgei; assembly: GCA_026225945.1. Classification (NCBI taxonomy): domain Eukaryota; kingdom Metazoa; phylum Chordata; class Mammalia; order Rodentia; family Nesomyidae; genus Cricetomys; species Cricetomys ansorgei. The sequence goes on from JAMJFZ010003396.1 coordinate 11,923,811, forward strand.
AGAAAGTAATCATTAAATTATACTTAGTTTCTTCCAGTAAGAAGAAACCAAAAAAATTTTTATTACTTTGAAGGCAAGACTTAGAGAAACAAAGGAAAATAGGAAGAAATAATGAAAGAGAGAGACAGAGACAGAGGCAGATAGATAGAAAAATAAAAGGCCAAGGACCAGGCAAATCACGGCAGCTTCGTCCTAGCTTATACAAAAGGTGTCATTAGCATTCACCTTCTTAAATGGAAGAAGTTTTCATCCATTCACAAAAAAATGTCATTCATACTCATTTTGTTCCAGTTCAATTTTTAACTGGTAGAAAATGTGCTGCTGCTGTTAGGATATCTTACTGTGTGAATAAGATAATTAATTATTCATATTTCTTGACTCCATTTTGGGGTGTTTCCTTAGGCCAGCACTGAGCCCCCTTAAACATATTAGCTCCTGCTGTCATTTTTGTGAAGGTAGCTTCACAAAAGAAGGAAGCACCAGCTGAAATGCTTAGTCCCCGTTGTATAAAAGTTTGAAGGAAATACTCTCTAGAGCTACCTGAAGTTTTGTGCTTTTAGATTCAAAGTGATTAAAATTTGTCCATTTGTATTTCAAAGAAATACATCTTTGTGAAGTCAGTGTTGAAAGGAATTAAACATTGTTTTGCAAATAGTTTTTCCCTCATATTCTGGAGACTTATATTTTTGTTTGTTTTCTTTTTGTTTTCTGAGACAGGGTTTCTCTGTTGTAACTCTAGCTGTCCTGGAACTCACTCTGTAGACCAGGCTAGCCTCAAACTCATAGTGATTTGCCTGCCTCTGCCTCCTGACTGCTGAGATTAAAGGCATGTACCAACACTGCCTGGCTCTGGAGACTTCTATAGTAGTTTTTAAAAAGCATTTCTTCTCAGGGGAAGAGCAACCTGAACTCCTTCATTTTGCAGCCAAGGTGATCAGATAAGGAAATATTTGGCCTCAGCTCACATGGTTTACTCACTGCCTGTTGAATTCTGCCTGAGTTGTGGTCGAGACCAAACAGTGATGGATCTTCAGCTGAACCTGAAGCAAAATTCTTAGCTAGCTACATATTTTTGGTAAGTAGGTTTAGAGTGATGAGGCCATTTCTTCAATATTTTGTTTGTTGAGGGTAATGTTTTAATTTTTGCCAAATAGCATCAATACTGTTGGGAAACTTGTATTATGTGAGTCTATTATATTTATAATATCCTTTACTTGCTGAAATATCTGCTCTCCTTGCTTCTGAATAATACCAGGCTGTGTTCTGAAAGGCTAATAGAAAATTAAATTACTTTAAATCCAGAAACCAGTTTTTTTGAGTCATCAAGATGTCAGTGTGAAATCAAATTTCACCAGAGAACTGACACTACTAGAATTGACCCCACCTGAAACAAATAAACTCTGTTCCACATATGATGTTAATAAATATAAAAATGATTGAAAAGGTAAATTGTGTTGCATGCCACATTTTTCAGCCTCAAGAATGAAATCGTTATGAAACTAATTTGAAAATGCTAGTCATAGCCCAGTCTTGAGGGTTGATTGGAATTTTTGTCATGTTCTTAAAGCCATTCAGATTTCTGGGATGGTTTAAACATTTCCCATATTACTGCGTACACAATAAATCTGCAGCTTTCCACTAAGGAATGATCAGTGAGCCTTTTTGCATATATGGATACTGTGGTTCAAATGAGAAATGTCTGCCATAGTTCATGTGTTTGAACATTTGGTTCCCAGCCGGTGGCATTGTTTGAAAAAGTTATGGAACCCTTAGGTGGTGGAGCTTGGCTGGAGAAAGTCCATCACTGGGGGTAGGCTTTGAAAGCTTATAGACTTTGGAGTCTCTCTTTTGGCTTCCTGATTATGGTTGCAGTATTATCAGTGGTCTCAGGTTACTGTCACTACATTCTTCCTGCAATGGTGGACTGTATACCCTGGAACTGCAGGGCAAAACAAATTTTTTCTTCTTTAAGTTGTTTCTAGTCAATTTTTTTGTCACACTAAGGTAAAACATAGCTAATACCAGGAATTTTAAGCTTTCAAACATACTATGTCAGCTAAATAAATATTAGGCCAACCGACACACACTTTGTTTTGATCTTGTAGTCACGTACTGATTTTTTAGCATTGTTTTGCTTGTCTTCGCCTCTTGCAAAGCATTATCCAAATGGCCAATGTCCGTTGAAACAGCCTAGAAACTAGAAAAATGCTCTTGGTGTCAAGGTAGGGTGGCACATGTCTACAATCCCAGCACTGGAGGAGCTGGGATAGAAGGATCTTGAATTAAAGGTCAACCCATGTCTCAAACAAAGAAACAAATGAAAGTCAGAGGGAATGAAATTAAGACTTTAATGAAAGAAGAGGAGAGAGAAAAACAAAGTTGGGGGAGAGTCTGAGATTCAAGAGAGAATGATACAGTGATTCTTAAGGGGGAAAGCAACATCTAAATAGCTAAAGATTGAATGACACTTAATATAATGTTAAGAATGAGATTTTTTTTGTATGTGTAATCTTTGAAAGTAAAATAATGCATCTCTATAGTAAGTATCTCCTTTACTGCATTTCTGTCTTGCCCAGGCATTTTAATAATTAGAACTACCATCTAAAACTCTCTCCTTCCTTTTCCTATGTAATACTCTCTCATCATCACACATGTGATAATTTACAGACATCTGGGCCATAAATAGGAGCATACTGTGCAGGACTACAGGCTATGGAATAAATGTCAGGTCTAGATTTTAGGGTGGCATCCTCTATACTCAAGTTACTATCAAGAGGGGAGTAAATAGTTCTGGAGTTGTTAAGATCACAGTGAGATAATGTGAGCAAAATATTTTTGCATAGTCTAAACCAGCCTTTCTTAACTTTGACAGTACTGATATTTGGGGCTGGGTCATTCTTGTTGTGGGGAGAGCATGTCTTCTGCACTGTCGGATTTTTAGCACCTCCCCTGGACTAAACCCACTGGAATTGCCTCTCCACTTCCAAATTATAGCAATCTAAAATGTCCCAAAATATCTAGACACTTCAGAGTCTCCCTAACTGAAGAGTACTGTTCTAAAATCATAGCAGGTAGAGGTCGATGTTGTTTGATGAAGGGGCTACATCGAGAAAGACATAATTAGATGATTCACCATTGTATATGAAGTTGCATACTGACAGATGTGTGGCTATTCAGAGGACAAGTGTAACCACCAGGTTTTGATAAAGACAAGGGATGGTTCAGTATGCTAAGACTCTAAAGAGAAGGTAGAAATGAGTCAAAGACATTTGAACTGAGCAGCTGCATGAAACTGAAGCTTAGGATCCCCTGAGGGTCTCCTGTTTATTGCTTTCCAAATTTCTGTTAGTATCTACAAGAAATCATCCCTATGTAAACACCCCCAACTCTGTTTCTTGGAGCATTGCTCCATTTCTCATTTGAAATCCCAAGTCATGAAAGCCATTCTTCTAGTTATTCCCAACTGTGATATTTCTTTCCAGCCTGGAGATGCTCTTCCTACCTTGTCTTTTTATTTGTCGGTGTGCCGATTGACTGTCAATAAACTGATGGCTAAGAAGATTAATGTGTGATACATGATCTGTAGCTTTGTCCCCCTGGGTAACTTATCAGGCTTGGAGGGATTTCTCACTTTGCTTCTCAACCCACAGACTCTGAGCCTCAAAGAGGCTTATCACACCAGCAGGATCCAAGAAGTGACAGATTGCACTCACCTGAGGTAGTGGGGTGGGAATAAGGTAGTCAGAAAACGCATTCATAGGAACTGGAGTTAGCTTTCTTGCCCTTCCATCATACTTCTCTGGCTTGCCCCCAATTCAGAGTTGAAGTTAGGCTGATGGCTTGTACTCGAGACTGGGGACAAGGTCATAGGCATGGTCTTTCCATAAACCATCGAAAGTTTCTCCATTCATAACTATTTCCTTGTTCTCATTCTCATTCCAACAGCCAGGTAAGAGCTTCAGATATTGCTGGCTCCCAGTGACTGAGCTGCTGTTGTCTTCTCCCTTTAGGGGACTGTTATAAATAAAGCTGTGATTTATCAAACTATTGTGTACAGCTGTAAAAAAAACAAATGCATCTTCCAACGCCAAGTGGGAAAACAAGTAGACACAAACTTAAAAGATAGAATTCATTCACAAGAAATCTCTTTATTCCCATTCCAGGGGGCAATGGTAATTGCTCTCCATTCAGCTCAGTTGACATTTGGTAAAGCAAATGTTCACCTAGTGTTTACAATGTGTCTAATGAATAGTAAACACTTCAATCCACTTATCAATTGCATTGGGCTTGTATTACTATAAGAATTGTTTCTGCTATTCCCCTCCATTGATGAAGAAATGGAAGCACAGGGAGATTAAATGAGTGGCTAAGACATGCTGCTAGTATGTGGTAAAGGAGAAATAATCTGAGAAACTACAAAGGTGTGCTAAGTTCTAGTCAACAAAGACAGTTTTGAGGGATGGATGGCTAAATGGTCAATAGCACATATGATGAAGTGGGGATTTCTGGTCATTCCATATGAAACCTTGCAGACTCCGGAGGGATTGCTCCTTCAGGGTTAACTAATTTCTAGGGATGAGCAACAACCCTTCCCCCAAGGCATATCTTTCATATACAGGAGACTGACCAATAGATCCATGTGCTAGACAAACCCTAATCATTTCATTTATGGAGTCTCACAGAGTTCTCCAACTCTAGGCCACTATTGCCTATGCCTAGTCACCCCAGGACACAATAGAATCATCTACTCCACTCCAGTCACCTCTGCAATGGTCAATTTCACGATCTTAAACCTGTTTACCCTGCCGGTTCCAAGATCAATTCCTTCCCAGGAAAATCTCAATAAAGGGTATCGCTCATGGTCCCTCTGGCGCCCCCCGATGGCCTTACTCGGAATGGCCCGTCACCTCTCGCTGGGAATTAGGAGCAAGAGGCTATCTTTTCAGTCAGTTGGCTGCTGTTCTGTTGTTAGCCTGATCAGACATGTGTAACAGCAACAGCTATATTTAGAAACAGTTGGCTCGCTACAGAGTTTCACACAGGTGCTCAGCAGAGGATCTCAGCTAGTCGCTGTTTTCAAGAAGCTCAGAGCTGTGCTGCACTGTGCCACAAAACACAACTCTTTTGCCATGGTTGGTATACACAGCTGTTTTGCTCCCTTGTTGCCTAGTGTGTGTGTGATACCCTGTAAGCTTTTCTTAAATTGCAGCCCAGAGAAATCAAATTGTTTAAATAGCATTGCTCGTGAACCATTTGCAATGTTACATTTCCTCTCTCCTTTCTTTGAGAAATCTTATTGCCCCACCTCACCCCTTCTTTTTTTAAGCAGGGGCTCCTGTAGCCTAGGGTGGTCTTCAATTCACTGTGTAACCAAAGATGACCTTGAATTTCTGATTCTCCTGCATATATCCCTCCACACACTGAGATTACAAGTGTTCTCCAGCACATTTGGGTATTTCGTGCTGGGGATTATTAAATCTGAGGCTTTCTGAATGTTAGGTAGGGTACTCAACCATGTAAGCTGCAACTCCAGCCCTGTGCTGTTCTGTGAAAAGAAGTTCTTCTATAGTATTTCATGTGAATTCTCTCAAGGTCATCATGGTGTTAATGGGCTATCTGCCACCATGAAGTCACTGGTAGTGGGTGAGATCCAGTCAGATTTGGAAGACTATCTCAAGCATACTAATAGGAGGATAATTGGTGTTTGGCCAAGGATAGATGATCATCTCTCTAGTGGGTAATTTAGCTTGTAAGTCTTCCTCCCAAAGGTGATAGTTTGCCATTATTATTGGAAAGAAAGTTCTAGAATAAAGAATGGGAGGAAATTTGAGTGTTTTTTTTTTTTTATGTAGAGTCTGCTCCTCTTCCCACTAGCTGCTCTCTGAAGCTACAGTATTAATCCTTGTAACGTTTAAAAGGTAATCATTTTAAATATTGCAGTTCTTTTCCCCCTAATAAGCTTACAGCTAATGGATCAAATCTGGTCAGTTATGCCCACTTAAGCTTAATGGGTTTCTTTCTACATAGCTGCAAAAGAGCTGTTTATAGGGTTAGGTAGCTGTGTGTGGGGAGTATAAAGTTAGAGTCACTGGGAGTAGGAGATTTGTGTTCCTCACATTCAGAAAAAGTCACCTTTATTTTCCTATCTCTAGAACCATGAAATAGTGTGAGACTGTGGTTAGGCTCTCTGCTAAAATCTTTTGGGTGTGGACATGTCTCAAGGTTAGATTACTTAGTCTGGTTGAGAAGGGAGAATTTTGATCTGGGGTCTCTGGGATGCATTTCCTAAGAGAATAGGAACAATGACTCACCCCTGAGTATCTGAGCTGATGCTCTTTGTGGATGACTAAGGAGACATAAACAAATGTGTCAGATCGGGCCTCAGTGACAGATGAAAGAAACAATTCCACCCTAGTTCAACTTGGTGAACCTGTGTATTTACTAGGCTTACTTAAAAGAGCATAGGTGACGCCCAAACAGCTGCATCACTTGTAAGTCTCACCCCACATGGATTACAGCTTCTCCATACCTGCATAGATGGACCCCCCATTCAATAAATCTCCCATACTCTATATGCTCTACCAGTTGCTAAGACCATGCACAGCTTAGGCCAAATTAAATAAAGCTGTCATGGATGTGGGGAAAGGAGGGGCTGAAATCAAGGACGAGAGTCTTATGACCTCCTTATTCACTTCTTCTGTGTGGGAACATCAACAGAGAGCATCTTGAGGCTCTCTTGTGAGCAATTAGAGTTGCTTTGTTGAAAAAGATAATGGCTGTCATGCTTGCAGAGTAGCATTCTACATTAATGTATAATTCTATAGATGAGACATTTGATATTGGGCTATTATACACATTCTGGGATTTAATTCTTTATTGAATACAGGAAAAATACAATACTGTGTTGCTCCTAAAATCATCAGGAAAGAAAAAAAAAACATTGTGCTATTCCTCACTAGACAATTGATTTTCAGGAGAGCTGTTTTGCTCTTCTCCCAGATGGAAATTTTATTGGCAGGTGTCCAACTGTGAAGAATGAGAGAAAGCAACAAAGCAACAAGAGAGATATAATTTAAACTGTCAAACGCCTCTTTTCCTACCAGATTTACTAGGTTTGTACTCAGGAGACACTAGATCAACATTTTCTGGTAGCTACAAATGTAGATGAGGAAAAAAAATAAAGAAAAAGGACACTTCTTTTTTTTTTCAAATGATTTCCAGGATTAATATGCTGGTTCAGCTCTTATATTCAATATTAAAAGATAAAGTAGTCACTATCATTTTTCTTACTTGTATGCTTTTCATGCTGTAGAGAAGTTATGAGAGAATGTTAGTACAGCATTTTCTAAATGGTGTGTGTGTGTGTGTGTGTGTGTGTGTGTGTGTGTGTGTGATTGAGACAGGTAGCCATACGGGCCTTGAACTCACATCCTCCTGCCTCAGCTTCCTGGGATTATAAGTTGAGCTACTTTAGCCTTCAGTGAGTACATATTTACATGGAGAAGTATCACAAAGAGCACCAGATCATTTCCTAATGGCTGGGCCTTCAATCTGTTAGCATTAGTTCTGCAGTTCTCAAAAGTGTGGTTGGAGGAACCCTTGAGGATTTGTTGTTCCTAGGAGTTTCTTGAAGTCAAGATTATTTTCTGTTGGGCAGCAGTGCATACTTGTAATGCTAGTTCTTGGGAAGCTGAATCACCAGAATTTTGAGTTCAAGTCCACACTGGACTATATAGCCAGTTCGAGGCCAGCCTGGGGCATACAGTAAGATCCTGCTTTCAAAAAAAACCCATACTGTTTTCATACTAACATGAAGACATTATTTGTGCTTTTTATTCTCACTCTCTCAGGCCATACAGTTGAGTTTTTCTGAGACTATGTGCTAGTATGTTCTGGTATGTGGTGATGTCATGCTGACACCTGCAGGAATGTGATTCTGTATTTTAAACATTCTCAGTTTAGGAGCTTGGGAGATAGCTTAGTTGATAAAATACTTACAAGTAAGTATGGAAACTAGAGTTTGATCTTCAGAACCTATATTAAAAAGCAGAGCATGATGGTATAGACTTTTTAAAAAAAATTATAAAATATTCTTTAATTTTTAAATTTTTCCCTTTTATGGAAAATAGATTTTTTTCCCATACAATGTATCCTCTACTCTCCTTCCTCTACTTCTCCCAGTTCTTTCCTATAGCCCCTCCCATCTGGATCCCTTCCCTTTCTGTCTCTGATTAATATACAAACAGGCTTCTAAGGGATAATAATAAAATAAAAATAATAAGAAAAGATAAAACAAAAACTAACACATAAGAATTGGACGATAAAAGAGAAGGAAACAGAAGGCACAAGAATCGGACCCACTCATTCACACACCCAGTAATCCCTTTAAAACACTAAGCTGAAAGCTATAGTATCTATGCACACATATAGTGTGTAGTACAGACTCATGTGTGCCCTGTGCATGCTGCTTCAGTCTCTGTGAATTCATATGAGCTTTGCTCAGTTAATTTAGAGGGCCTTGTTCTCTTGGTGTCCTCCACCTCCTCTGGTTTCCACATTTCTTCCACCTCCTCTTTCACAGAATTCCCTGAGCCCCTGAGAGCAAGGATTTGATATAGCCATCCTGTTTAAGACTGAGTGCCCTAAGGTTCCCCCTGCAACACACACACCCTCTCTTTTTCTCTCTGCATATTGTCTGCCTGTGAGTCTCTGTACTCATTGCCATCTGCTGCAAGAGGAAGCTTCTCTGATGATAGACGAATAAGGAACCGATCTTTGAGTATAGCAGAATATCATTAGGAGTCATTTTACTGGAGACATTGAGATAGGTGGATTCCCAGGGTTTATTGACCAGCCAGCCTAACCTAATCAATGCATTCCAAGCCAAGTAAAGTGGTGTTGTCTCAAAAACAAAACAAAACTAAACTAAACTGCTGGCTGACACTCAAGGAATGATACCTGTCATCTCTACCCTTTCCATGCACATACACAAGTACATGCATATCTCCCACATGCAGAAACACACACAGTATCAATTTTAATTCCTAATTCGATCAATACTAATGTATAAAACCTACATAAATACATGCCTTTGGAGCACTCAATGTAAGAATGTAAAGGGGTCCTGAAGATGGCATATCCATCTGTAGATCCAGGGAAGTAAAATGCACTTGGATTCTGTGCCAAAGTTTGAAAGAAACAGGAGCAATTTTCTGGATCCTTGTTTCTACTCTGGAGTCTAATGTGGAGTTTAACAATGGTGGTGCTGTTGCCTTTTGGATCAGGAACATTCTTTGTGGAAGGGCAGTATTGTTCACTGTAGGGTGGTTAGCTACATCACTGGTCTCTTTGGACCTCATGTCAGAAATAGTCCCAAGTTGCAACAGCCAAAAATGTATCAAGATAGTTGCAACAACCAAAAATGTATCAAGATATTGGCAAGCATCCTGTTGATGGAAACAGCCCAGTTGAGACTTACTATCTCTTAAGACAGATTCTGTTCTTTATAACAAGTCACAGTCCTGGATTTTCTCACAGTCATTTGGAACTAAATAGGCTGGGCAATGTAATATTTATTAGAGGTATGTTGATGCAAGCCAAAATAGGATGCTCTGTTTCTGTGGCAGAAGAAAAGAACAGGTATTTGGGGGCAGCTTCTTTGAGAAAAGAGAGTCTGTGTCTGAAGTATTTGTGATGGTGATAGCAATTCTATCTGCTCTAAAAGAACAGAAACAAGTTATTGGATTTTACTGACATGATCAGGTATTGTCATTTAGATGCTCCTCCACTGAAGGGCTTCTATTGGGTAATTACCTTTTTCCTCCAAAATCCTATTGTGCCATTATTTAAGAGAATTCAGACATACTATTTATCCTCACTAAATACGACAGAGTAAAAATTCAAATATCAATGATAAACATGAAAACAATTATACAAGGTTCTTGATGTCTCAGAGCCATCATATGGGCCCACAAATATGGTGGATATCTTTGGTAAAACAGTTTCCCAGAAGAGAATTGTTTTTCTAACTTTCACTAAGGGTTTATCATCTTTCTTGGTATCTATTGTTCACAAAGGAAAGAAAACATTTATCTCTAATAGTATGATTCGGGTGGGATCTTTCCCAAGTAGGGAAGTGGAGTCTGAGTCCGGGAATCAAGCACAAGGAGTTTATCTAGGTGATACAGATAGAGGAGCAGAGGCATGGGGCGGTGGAGGGAAAAGCCCAGTAACAGCTGTCACCACAACACGCATCTCCTCAGACAATGGGTTATAATCTCCTTAAGTCTAGATAGAACAGGCTGCAGAATAATCCCACCCAGGATTCAAAGATGCTGAGATATTTATTTCTCCAAACTCCTGCGTACCTTTGGATCATGGTCATATCTATAGGCAATAACTCCTTGGAGAATTCTGGCCTGCCTTTTGTTCTCTGACCAAGGAAAAGCCGTAAGGCAGCCCCTCCTCTCTCTTTTCTCTGTCTCTCTCACTCTCTCTTGTTTTCTCATACTATCTCACTCTCTCTTGTTCTATCTCTTGCTCACTCTCTGTCTCCCTTTTCCCGGGTAGTAGTATGGCATTAGAATGCTCCAGCCCAGAGTGCTGAAAGGAAAGGAGAGTCATTGACTATGTCCCTTCCACCCTATACACTGGTGTTGGCTCACTTAACTCACTACGCTGTAGCCCACCAGGCTTGGTGCCCATTACCTTGTGGGATGATAAAGGTTACACAGGCAACGGAAAAGCAGATGCAGCAGGAACTTGAAGGGATACGGGCAAAAGCCACACATGGATACACGATGAAGAAATCTCACTAGCCAGATGGCCAGGAAGATTCACATGCTGACAAAAATATGGCAACATAGCCACCTAGTATAAATTACAGCTCAAAAGAGGTCTTCAGAACAACAGTGACAGATTGGAGTTTTTGCTGTTCAGCTTGAATGTATAGCATATTTAAATGCCAGTCAGATGATCTCAGTGCCATAGATGAGCTTTATTCACCACAGAGACAGGAGTTGCCATCACCATGTCTCCAGACATTCTTCTGAATCAGGCCACCTAACTGGTCCCCGTTTTTATCATTTCAATCCTCCAGTTCTTTGTCCACACCACACCAATCCTTCCAAACCAACCAAACCTCTGGACATTTCTTTTATAACTGCAGAATACATTCCTCACTCTTTCTCTGATTCACAGTTAGAATATTTTTGTTAAGGATGCCTGATTTATTTTACTCAAAGTATGGTAAGTATCACAAAATAACTCCAAGATGTTCTGTCAGTGACTGTCATTAAGCAGAAAAGTTACTTGAGGCTTGGATAGAATTTCTGGTGATTCCATCTGTAAATCAAGACTTTTAGGGCTTTTTTTTTTTTTGCCCGAGTGGAGCAGGACCCATGGTCATATGGGTGGAGCCAAATTTGTATGGTTTAAATAATGATCAAGGGCTGGAGAGATAACTTAGCAGTTAATGGTTACAGCTTATACTTCTCAAACTTTAAATAATTATCAAACCAACATTATGTTTATTGAAATGATGTTTTAATTTGGAAGTTAGATAAGAATAGTTATGTTGATTTAGCTTTAAATCTACAAATGGCCAATTCTTTTGAGGGTATCTGATTTAGATCTGGAATTGTTTCAGACAGTGAACCTTGGGATAGTTTTGGATAGTTCCTGTTTAATGAAATTGAGATGCAGCGCCACCTGGTGGTAAGATAACATTTTGCATACTGTATTTCAAAATATGGTACTGGAAATTTGCTTGATTAAAAACAAAGCAAAACAACAACAACAACAAAAACCTGTGAATACAAGCACAAAATAATTTTTCTTTAAATATAAGTATTCTTACACCTCCCTTTCTTAGTTTATCATCCTGCTCCTGCCTCTGGAAGCACATAATAAGAAGAGTCTTGTTATTATTTGGGTCATTCAAACCTGGGAGGGATAGTATAGGAATGCTACTTTCTCCTATCCAAGTACTGACCAATGTGGACCTTGCTTAGCTTTCTAGATCAGCTGTTATCTGGGTGGTATTGCCATAGACAAAATGCTCCTTTTTGTTTGTAAACTCAAGTTTTCTTGATAGAAGATGTTCCTTTTATTGGCCCAGGGACCCAGACTTCTCCCAGCTTACTGAACAGCCAGCTGTGAGGACAAAGGTCATCTCACTTTCTTTGAATGGGCAGATTGAAAATATTTCAGTATTTTTGACTATCTGATCTCTATCCCAACTATCTTATCTCTGCTAGTATAGTGTGAGAACAGCTGTAGACAATATGCAAATGAATAAGTGGTTGTGTGCCAGTAAAACTTGAATTTTGAATGCCAAGATCTGAGTTTCATATGATTTTCATGAAACTTTCTTCCCTTTGGATAATTTCTTCAACTATTCAAGTTTGAAAATCATTCTTAGTGTCCAGACTGGAGTTTGCCATCTCTTACCCTGAGGTCTGGCATCCTTTTCTTATTGCAGTGGGCTAAATAATGGATTCGAAGGCATTTCTGGGATAGCCCAAAAAAGACACTCCATAGCATTGGACAGAACTCAGTAGCACACCTATAGACAGGGAGGAGAAGAAAAGGTTAGTGAACACTTAGCAATGTAGCCACAGTTCCTAATAAAGTGTACACTGTGACTTTCTTTTTTATATAATTTAGTTTTTAATTTTTCTTCTCTCATGCAATTTATAGAATACACCCCACCACCTTTCTCCCCTCCCTCCACCCCCATCTCACCCCCGTATCCCCCATATCTACCCTCATCATCACCCACAAACATCCCCCCTTCTTTCCAGAAAAGAACACCCGCCCCCGGAGTTATAGCACAATCAGTGCATGGCATAGCTGGATGGAGAGAGGCCAGGCACCAATCCCTACATCAAGGGTGGGCCAGGCAGCCTGGCAGAAGCAAAAGAGTCTCAAGGGCTGGTAAAATGGTTCACTCCAACGTGTAGGAGTTTTTCCAAAGACACCAATCCATATAGCCATGAGATGTTATTTAGAGTATCATGCAGGTTCTGTGTCTGTGGATTCAGTCTCTGTGGGCCTCTAAGCGTGCTAGTCAGTTAACACTGTGGGGCTTGTTCTCCTTGTCCTCAACCCTTCCGGTTTCCACCATCCCTCCTCTCCCTCTTCCTTGGGGTTCCCCGATCCCTGCAAGATGTTTGTTCTGGGCCTCTCCATATGCTTCTATCAGCTGCTAGAGGGATCCTCTCTGGTGAGAAATGGGTTAGGTACCTATCTATAAGCAGAGCAGAACATCATTAGAAATAGTAACTTTCAAAGTATAGTTTCTGTTGAGCTTTTGAGCATGGTGGCACAGACCTGGAGACCCATCTCTTGGGAGGCTGAGGCAGGAAGATGATGAGGGTCAAGTTCAGCCTGGGCCAAGCCATCTCACCAGTTCCTGTAATTTTAAAGGAATAATTTTCAACAACGGGTATTCAGTAACTGATGCAGTTCAGGTTTAAGAAAGAAATCTTATAGGTAAAAATGCATGAGTTCTTGTAATGAAGAGAAACTGATGACAAGGAAAGTGTATCCAGGAAAGGAAGAACAGTGAGGCTGCATGGGGAAGGGGGGTCGGGGTGGGATGGAGAGATACCCAAACATGCCAGCAGAGGGCAGCAAGGACTTATACAAGAACAGCATAATGTCACGTTTGCATTTAACATTTTCAGACAGCTGTGATGCACAGAGCCTTAAAAACAAACAACCTAGCTAGCTTACTAATGGTTGACCAAGACCTCCATCTTGCATGCTGTATACAAAAGAGCTAAACTAGGAGTCAAAGAAATGCTGAACTTAGAACGTCCTTGCAAATTCACTCTGGAGGCAAATTGACAGACCTGTGATATTCATGCAATACTACCAGGCCTTCCTCCTTTTCACATGACCAAGAATTAATGTAGAAAATGTTTGTAAAAGTTGTGGAATAATTCATTCTTTGGACATCCATTCACTACATGTGTTCTAGTGCTGGATGCAGACACCCAGGGTTGACTATCACATATTCATCTTTCCTATACTCTATTACAGATTAATTATTCATAGGATGGCTGTGCTGTAATGCACCTGCAAACAGCATGTTAGGCAGTAAGGCTTGATTTTAATTTTCTGAGGACAGACCTGCCCGGTTGTTCTCTCCTCACCCCCACTGGCTCTTCCCTCATCCCCTTCCTAACGACTCAGAATTCTCTCAAGTTTTATTTTTTTTCATATTCAACAAGTTCTGTACTTTTTTTGGGATTCCTTTTCTATTGTATGCCTAGAATAAATTCCAATAAATATCTGCATAACCCACACTGTGCTATTTATAAAGTCATTTTCCCTCTGTGTGTATGTGTGTGTGTCTGTGTCTGTACGTGTGTGTGTGCGCGTGCTCACACGCGCTACATGCATGAGTTTTCAGGTGCATGTTTGTATACATACATGTAGAGGCCAGAGAAACTTGTCAGTGGAGCTTTCTGTGTTGTTTCCTGGAAACAGTATCTAACTGGACTTGAAGCTTACCAGTTAGGCCATGCTGGCTAGCCAGAGAGCGACTAATATCCACCTAATGCTGGTATTATAGCATGTGCAGCCATACCCAGCTTTTTATGTGGGATTGGGGACTCAAATTCTGATTCTTATGCTTGCATATAAAGCGCTTTTACCCACTGAGTCATCACCTCCTTAGGCCTACAAAGATATTTTAACACAAATAAATTGTATTTCTTGAGAAGACAAGTCTATTTGTTGACACTTTGTATTTTGTGGAAAATACAGATTTGAACATTTGCCCAAATAGTTGAGGGGTCAGTCCTCCTGAGGAAAATATTGCTAGATAAAATTTCAAGTCTCATATATTGTTTTGGCTTACCAGAGTAATATCTCATTAAGAAAAGAGCCAGATATTGTCAACACATCGATTAAATCAATTATATTCTAGTGTAAGAGTCTATATTTTCTTTTTGAAAGATTTATTAGGATGGTCTTGAAGGTTCCCTAAAGTTTGACATCCAGGGGGCACTCAACTTGGAGTTATACTTCAGGTGGAAATCTCTGTGGACAGTGTTAACAGCTGACACTAATTGAGCACTTATTATGTCCCAAACATTATGCTAAGGACTCGGCAGATTTCCTGTAGAGCAAGGGACTGAGAAAAGCACAAGTGGGGTGAGGAAAATCTGTTTATGCCACACTTCTTTTAGGCATGACATTTCTCTGTGGACCGTCAGGATGCCAACCCTTCCATTGCTAATTTGCTGATTTCAATATTGACTCTCTTCCATTACTGGATTGCTTTTTGCAATGTTTTGATAATTGAAATTCTCAAGATGAGACCTATACCCATAAGGAAGGTGAAGACTTTCATATTATTTGTTCACTTATCCACAAAGCTTAATAGAAGCTTTGGCTTTAAGAAATGTGGCATACTTGATGAATGGATACACCATGGATAGATCCATGAAGTGCTCCAGACCTGGGCTCTGTGGCATGAATATCTTGCTAAAGTGATTCTGTTTTCAGGAGACTTGGGAATGATGTTTGCTAGAAGCCTGGGAATTCACAGCCTTCTTGTCCATGAGGATCTCTTCAAAGCATTTGAAAAATTTGCATTCACAACATTCTAGAGATTAAAAGGACAGACGACCTGTCCTAGTTAGGGTTACTATTTCTGTGATGAAACACCATGACCAAAGTAACTTGGGGAGGAAAGGGTTTATTTGGCTAACACTTCATCATTACTGTTTATCATTAAAAGAAATTAGGACAGGAATTCAAACATGGAAGGAACCTAGAGGCAGAAGCTGATGCAGAGGCCATGGATGGGTGCTGCTTACTGGCTTGCTCCCCATGGTTTGCTCAGCCTGCTTTCTTACAGAAGGCAGCACCACCATCCCAGGGGTGGTACCAACCACAATGGGCTGGGCCCTCCCTCATTATCAATCATGAATAAGAAAATGACCCATAGACTTGCCTACAGCCAGATTTTTATGGATACATTTTCTCAATTGAGGCTCCCTTCTTTCCAGTGACATAAAACTATCCAGCACACAATCTCTTCTAGAGTTTTGTTAGAAAACCTCATGGGTCCTGCTAGCCAGCACTCCTTCCAGAAACTAGGCAGTGAAACATGAGGATCAGTGTGTGTTTGCATAATCATGAGGACCTCTGTATGAGTGAATGGCATGCAAAGTGTACTCTACTTAGACTGTGCCTAACTATAAAAGATTCACTTCCCAATGTGCTGAAGGGTTAATGGGTATAATATTTTATATAATAAGCCTCAGAAGGAACCATATTCTTAGTCTATTAGGAGTATAATTTGCTTAATGAATAGCTTAATAAATAGCTAAATATAGTCCATGTGGCATTTCAGAATACTTTAGAAACAGATGGATGGACTACAGGAAGCACATACACACACACACACACACACACACACACACACA
Organism: Cricetomys ansorgei; assembly: GCA_026225945.1. Classification (NCBI taxonomy): domain Eukaryota; kingdom Metazoa; phylum Chordata; class Mammalia; order Rodentia; family Nesomyidae; genus Cricetomys; species Cricetomys ansorgei. Next base: position 11,940,256 of record JAMJFZ010003396.1, read on the forward strand.
CACACACACAGACTGAGAGAGAGAGAGAAAGAGAGAGGGAGGGAGAGGGAGAGGGAGAGGGACAGGGAGAGGGAGAGAGAGAGACTTGTGTAAAGTTATTGTTAGGACTATTTTTCTTTTGTGTTTTACAGTTGTCTTAGGGCTTCTATTACTGTAATAAAACACCATGATCAAAAGTAGCTTGAGGATGGAAGGGGTTTATTTCATCTTACAACTCTCAAGCCACAGTGTATCACTGACAGAAGTCAGGGCAGATACTCAAGTCATGAAGTTGGAGGCAGGCGCTGACGCAGAGTTGATGGAGGAGTGGTACTTACTGACTTGTTCCCCATGGCTTGTTTTTTTTCTGCCTTCTTATAGCGCCCAGGACCACCAACCCAGGGGTGGCACCACTCACAGTGAACTGGACATTCCTACTTCAATAATCAGTCAATAAAATCCCCCACAGGCTTACACATAGGCCCATCTGGAGGTTCCCTATTTCAAAATGTCTCTAGCCTGTGTCAAGTTGACATAAAAACTAATCATCACAATAGTCATATTAAGGGTCTCCAATTTTTTTTGTCATAGAGGCCCCCATTCTAACCTCTTATGAATCAATTTTCTGGTTGAAGTCTATTGTCTAAAATACACATAATGACATGAATTATTATATTACATACTTTAAAATGAATTAGCATGATTTTTCACAATAGCATCAAAGTATCATATGAAAAGATAAAACATATTTTAAGATAAATGATTGAAAACATGATTCCTGATTTAGGAACATTTCAGGACTCCTTTCTACAGGTTAAGTTCCTGTCACTCCCACAAGGCTCACCCACCTGCTATGCTGAGCTTTTTTTCTATGTATTAGATATCAAAAGAACTATAGAGAGTTCATATTTTCAGATACTGGGATCAAAAACAGGGTTCCAAAGTGTAAAAACATGTCTGACCATTGAGTTCTTCCAGGAAGAACTGATGAGATGAGAATTTGTGTGAAAAGGATTGAATTGGGAGGAGAGTGAAAGCAATACTGATCCCTAGCATATGTAGACAGTTTGTAGGGAAGCTCTGCATCAGAAATCCTCAACTTTCCTAATGCTGTGACCTTTTAATACAGTTTCCAATGTTGTGGTAACCCCCAGCCAAAAAATTATTTTTTGTTGCTAGTTCATAACTGTAATGTTGCTACTGTCATGCATTGTAATGTAAATGTCTGATATGCAGGTGGTCTTAGGCAACCCCTGTGAAAGGATTGTTCAACCCTCAAAGGAGTCATGACCCACAGGTTGAGAGCTGGTGCTTTATACAAAAACAATGAAGTTCCAGAGATATACCCAAGATGAAGGAATTTCTTTTCCTTTAATGCAGAAACGAGCTCAGAAGAACAAGAACTATAGAGGCTGTGGAGAAAGTCAAGAGAAAGGGATGTTGAGAGCCAATGATTCCATATAAGGTGCTTCTGGATCTCTTTTTTCTTCCACATAAAGGGATTGGTTGTGTGGCCAACATGTGAAACTCTTGACTCAAAGAGTTCTCATATTCAGCCCTTAGCAGGATAGCAGAGCAATGTGATAATGGCAGGGAGTCAGAGATACATCTAGCTTCCTTGCCCCTTGAAGGGTCACTTTGAGTCTCTTCCAGAAGTCACCAACAGGTTTGAGTCCCAGCTGTGAACCTGATCATGAATACACTACAAATTAGCTATCCTCTCATTCTTGTTGGATTTCTGTCCTTTCCTAATATATCCCTGGGTCTCCCCTCAAAATGTTTCCTTGCAAATTCTCCACTTGCTGTCTGCTTCTGAGAGAAGCCAATGGTAAAATATGGACTAAGAAAGCTTTTATATTTTGTACCCCACCATGGATGCCAGTACCATAAACAAGGAACTTTCAGTTCCTTTCCTGATATTCTGTGCCTTGATATGAGCCCAGCCTTTGGAGAGCTAGCAGAGCAGGAGGTGAGCCTGAGTAGTATCAGTTCTTGACAGAGGGCTCCATCTAGTTACTAACAACAGCAGTAAATAGAGCCAGACATTGATTAATTACTCTTGTGCAGATTTTCCCCCTGTAAATTTTAGACATTGTAAATAAAGAATTGATAGATTTTTTTTTCTGTACAGAACATAACTGATGTCCTTCAGTGCTTTCTGCCCAGCATTTATTTTTGTCCTTCTCCTTGAACTAAACTATGAAAGATAAATAGGTTTATTTTATTTTCTGAGAAGGTTATGTAATAATTAAGCAGAACAATGCATCCACCCAGTCTCAGGTCAGGAATAACAGAGTAGAAGTTGGTGGTTGGAAGTCCTGATTTCTGTACAACAATATTTCTTGGCCCTATTTTTCTCATGGACTAAGTGATCTCATGGAGTCCAGTTACCAATAAATATTTCAGATACCAATAACCAATAAAAGACCTAGGGGTCAAATGTAGAGAAGAAAGGGCTCCAAGTTTATGGATCCAGTTCAACATATTAAGATTTCTTCTTCATTCCCCAGTACCCCTGAAAGAGGAAGAGGTCTTGCAGAGCTGAGTGCTTCTGAATATAAGTCTATGATCAGGCCAGGCCAGGCCAGAAGTGTGTCTCATCTCTCAGGTGATGACAGTGACTGGAAACATTTTTGGTCGCTACAACTGGGGTTCACTACCTTATTTTGAACGGATGGCACCAATAATATTTGAAGCTTAGATAATTCTCAGTTGTTGGGAAGCTGTCTTTCATACTAGAGGATATTTGAAAGGACTCCTACACAGTAGATCTCACTAGCACATTTTCTGATAGCAAGAAGAATTGGTTTTAGTTATGGATAAGAGAGACAGATAACACCTGTTTTGGATTTGAAAATGTTACGTTAAGGTAGTGGAGGGAAGGGCTATTTGTATGATGATGTTCAGTCAGGAGCCAAAGATATGCATTCGAATATTATCGTCATAATCAGGACATCTGAATGTAAGGAGGTACATAGTTTTCAAGATAATATAAGATAAAGGAAGGAGGATGAGCAGATTAGAAATCAGTGACTTCAATTGTGCTATCAGTTCAGATTCCTTGCCCTTGCTGGATCCACACCTTTGGAGACCCTGAATTTCCATGCCTGATAGGAATGGGTGTCGAATTCCTTCCCCTTTGACTTTTCAGCTCTTTCTCTGGCTTCAGTGTGGATAAAGCAGAAGTGACAGCATGCCAGTTTCAAGCCTAAGTCCGAAGAGGCCTTGCATGGAGTCTGCTTGTTCTCTTGAGACTCTGCCAAGAAAGAACTGCCTGGACTAACTCATTTTCTTGAGTGGAGGATGAGTAATATGTGGAGTATGGGCCAGCCTAGATCAGCTAGCCCCAAGTGACTCGCGAAGACTGACGAACTAACCCAATAACCATTGTTTTAGTGTGATGTACCCCTGCTGTGCCACAATTCTTGTTGTTAATATTGTTATAGGTCATGAATTTTTGAATTTTGAAGAGAAGGCTGTGCAAATGCATTGAAGACTATGGCCCAGAGAATAGAAGCTGAAGTGTGAAAGGGAGTAGGGACTCTGATGCAGAGCATAACCTGGAACTGTTTACATCTGTAGTTCTGAGGAACAGTGGGGAATATGACAAAAGAACTAAGGCTGCAGCACAGGAAAGCAAAAGGAGGCGGTAAACTTTGGAACTGGAAAACGTGTTTAAGTCTCATCTCTACTATTTACTAACAATGTGGCCATGAATAAGATATTAAAGCTACCTGTGCCTCAGTTTTCTCATCTGCAAAATGGAAGAAGTGTGTGTGGGGGGGCAATGTTAAGTGTTATATTGAGAAATAAGTGCACATAGCATAGTAGATGGCAAATATAGTATAGCAGAGGGCTTGGTAGGTATTAGCTATTGTCTCAGAAATTCAGTAAGTATGATAAATATCACTTGCATCCTCTGGATCAGACACTTGAGGTGCCCTTTTAAGTAAAAAAGGATACTTCTCCAGAGAAAAGAATAGGACGGCAATGACTGGGGGAGGAAGAAGTGGAGGGTTCTTGTTTAATGGGAACAGAATCTTCTTTGGGGAAGATGAAAACTTTCTAGAAACTGCACAACAACATGAATTCAGTTAATGCCACTGAATTGAATACTTAAAAATTGTGAAAATGGTAACTTTCCTGTTCCATAGGTGCAACTCTAAATGAAGAAAGATAAAAGAAATGACAAATAAGATGATGAATTAAAGGAAATTATGTAAGATGTAACTCACTGGAAATAAATACATGGGGCTAGTTTCTCCACCAGTGAGTACTGGGTCCGAGACATAGTTATAACTGGTTTTGAAAATGAAAATGCTGAGAACGTAGGGCTACGAGGGGTGCCGAGAATCAGAAATGGCAAACCCCAGAGGCTCCTGTGTATTCAACAACAGTCAACTTCATCAGGAAAGTTGTGAGTCTCCATTGGCAGTCTCATGTTTGGGGGTACTTTGGCAATGTGCGGATTTCACAGGGTCTTTGGATTCTTTCCCAAGATTTTAATCTTCAGTTCTTGTTTCTTGAAATAGCAGCACATTTTCACAGACCAATAAGGTTTTGAGATAAAGCTCCATGAGATTCTAGAGACTGTTTTGTGCAGATTGTTTACTGTTCTGAAAAGGACAGAATTCTTCCATTACTAATTTGTATGAATCACTTTGTAATAAACAAGATGATTTTGTGCCCACGACAATGACACATTTGGTTCTTTTAATACAAAATATGTTTGAGAAGAAAAAAAATAAATAAAAGTGAAACATTTAGGAGGCAAAACCCCAAAAAAGCATTTTATGAAGCATAAATTTCTATGGACTATAGTTTTAAGCCCAGTTCAGAATTTTGGAGAAGATTATTAAAGAGAAGTTATAAAGGGGGAGGATCATTTTATGCCCCAGTTACTCCTCAAATTGATAATTGAAAGAAAGCAAACATGATGGTGTAATTGACCCAGGGCCATGGGAATGACTGTGTCAGGAGGCAACTTTTGTGTTTGATTAGTATATTAGTAACAGGTATTGGAATGATTTCAAAAAGCTCTCTGTGCCCTTAATGGCCTATACATTAACAATTTATTTTCAGGGAGAAATACAGGTCCAGCTTTAAAGGAAATTATAAGAGACTCAGGAAAAGTCCATAGAAAGCAAAATGAGCGAATCTGTGTCTAGGATGGCATGGATTATGCCATGCTATTTCAGGTCCCTAGCTGATGCTACTTATTGATTTCAACATGCTACTGAGTGAAAATGTAGCCTTAACTTTTCAGTACTTCAAGCAGCTACTGTCATTTACTTAACATTTTTCCCCTGTCAGATGAAAGCCATTGTTCATGTCCACAGTACATATAAATGTGACTATGGACATTGACAGAAAGGAGAAACAGAGAATGGGTAGTAGATATATTGGAGAGTAGTTACCAAGAACTTTAGAATAAAAGGATATGTCACATTAATAAGATCTAGTGAAGGACATATTACATACTCTGTCATGATGAGGATAGAGAATTGTCCCACACACTAAATAAGAAATGTCTGGTTAGAAATAGGGTAAGTAGATTAGGTAACCCTCAAATGGAAGCAATTTAGGTCCTGAGGGGACATTTGGCAATGTTTGAAGACAATCTTGATGACCACAAGTGGGACCAGAAGTTGTTAGTATCTAGTGGTGGAGGCCAGCAATGCTGTTAACTGTGCTATGATGCACAAATCTCAAACAATAAGGAATTATCTTGTCCAAAATGTTTGTTATATTAAGGTTATAATGACTAATCAAATCTCAGTGACTTAGCAAATATCAATCAGACAAAACGCAAATATCAATCAGACAAAACGAACCAAAAAAGTGTTTCAGGTGAAGTTCTACTTCAAGTAGCCAAGTTGGAATTGATGCACTTCTTTCACCATGCAAAGCCACTGTCTTTAATGTCTAGATGATGCTGTAGACATGGGAGAAGGACGATGAATTTGTGAGGAAGACAAATGTGCTCTTGTCTGCTTGTGGACCATGAATGACTCATCTTTTTCACTCTTTTTCTTTTGGAATGAATGAGTTCTAGGATTCCACCTAGATGCAAGGCATTTAGTTTGGAGACGTGGCTTAGCAATGTATTCCTAAAGATGAACTGGATATAATGCACTTAGCCAGTCTGTGCCACATAGTGAGGGGTAATGGTAAGGATCAAGGGGTCAGCTAGGGAACTGCTAGAGAAATTCAATGGGAAGTTGTTAGCACCTAACCAACTGACCACAACATCAGGCTTAGAGACAGATTTCATATAGAAAGTAAAATGGAGCTCAAATAAGCCAACAGTAGGAAGTCTAGTGGGCTAACTCTAATTCCTTGAAGGTAACCTTGAATGTGATTCTCAACTGACTTGGGCCCTCATTTTAATATAAGAATGTATGGATATGTAGGACAGAAATTTGGAGCAAAACCTGTGGGATTTCTTTGTTGTTAGTGGTGGCAATCTGCTTTTGGGGGGATGGGGTCAGGTGTGGTGGGCTGGGGATTCCTGTAGGAGAATGATAATTTAAGATTTAGAACATTGATAGGTTTTCAGTCGTGATAAATGTTCCAATAGAGCTGGTCCCAAATGCACTAGATAAGAGTGCAGTATTGGAACTGTGGTTGGAAAGCAATCTTACTTGGTGGGGTTTCACTGCTGTATGTAGTAGCCCAGGTTGGCATTAAACTCACTATATTTCTTGCCTTGGCCTCAAGTCCTGGGGTTTCAGGTTTCATCATACCTGGCACCGATTAATAACATTTTCTTGTATTCACAGATCAATGGGTATTTATATAAATGCAAGAAATAACTTTCCATTTCATCAGAGTGTGAAGAAACCTGCTTCTTATATGCCTATGCATCAGTTATCAATTGCTGTATAACAAAAAACCCAGAACCTTAGTGGCATCTAATAATAAACATTTATTATTGCTCATATCAACTTGCAGTCATCTTTGTTGTGCTCCCAGTCTTGTCCGTGCTCATTCATGTATACGCACTCAGCTGCATATGCTCATTGGAAACTGGGTTAATTTACCCATGGTTTCTGATCTTCTCGGTGTGTGTGTGTGTGTGTGTGTGTGTGTGTGTATTTAGGCCAGAGGTTGATTTGAGGTATCATCTCAAACACTTTCCATCTTATTTATTGAGGTGGGATCTCCTACTGAACCCGCAGTTCACTGAAAGGCTGGGTAGACAGTAAGCTCTAGAGGCTGACTTGTATCTGCTTCCTCAGCCCTGGGATCACAGGTGTGTGCTGCCATACTTGGCTTTTAATGTGGATGCTAGGAATTTGAACTCAGGTCTTCATGTTTATGCCTCAAGCACTTGATCAAATGAGCTATCTCACCAGCTGCTGTATCTGATCTTCTATCAGATTTCCTTCATATTTTTTTATGGTGGAGATGAGGATCCTTGAGACAGAATGGAAGTATTCTTGACCATTTAAGGTACAGGATTAAAATCAAAGCTACCATTTAACAGCCAACGCAATGCACAAGATCAGCTTTGGTTTAAATATAGGGAAACAGACAAACATGAATTTACTTATTGATTGATTGCTTTTTTTAATGTTTTCAGTTGAAATCACATTCTTGCTTCCTTTTTCTTCCTCTGCCCCCCACCCCTGAGCTTCCCACTAAGACAAACATTTAATGAGAGTAAATTGCAAAGGTTCCCTTTCAAGTAATGTGGATAGACAAAAATGTATTAATTAGTTCCATCAATAACATCAATCTACCACCATTTAGGAGGTTCCTGCATACACATGGAAAGAAAGGATGCTAAGCTAAATTTAGTTCTGAACACTTTCATTTTCAGGAGAATTAATAACCATCATTGAATAATTTCTAGATGGTTTTGTTATCATACTAACTTAGATAAAAATTAATTTAAAATCATAGTTCATTCTCTGTATTTTTAAAAAATAGCTGCTAGACTATTCTAATTTCTGTATAAGTTAAATCCTGAGTTAGTTTGCTCCAGATTTTCCCTAACATAGTTTATGTCATGGCACATAAAGAATGTAACTGGTATCTTGTGACACACTAGGATAAAAGGATAAGACTGCTAGTGGTTGAGAGGTCTGCCCTTGGGGACTCCGACCTTTCCAATATCCCATCTGTCTAACTTGAAGAATGAAGTGACTACCATCTCCACTGGTAGGGTGGGCCACACAGGATGCTCTAGAAAGGACTAAATGTATTAGGGCTCTTATTGGATCCCATTCCTTCTTTGTAGTAACTGGTATAGAAGTCAGGCCAGTAGATTCTGAATACTAAGTGCTTTCTAGAAAACTTCTTGCCAACTAGCCTGTGTTTTTCATGTACTTTCTGTTTTTCTAAAACTATACAAGACCCTTCCAGGAAATGAAGAGGATGTGCAACCCATATGTTGTCAAGGGGAAGGCACTTTCACCTGATGATTTTCATCTCTTATTTGCAGTGTCATACAGTATGAAGTCAAGTGCAAGAGAAGGAGTCAAGTTCCAGTCTTTGCAGACATTGCAGGAATGCCTCTGTCCTCTGTTTTAGTCATTCTTTCTGGATATGCAAAAATCATCCACCCAAGCACAGGGAAAACAGTATTTTTAAGGAGCCTTGACAATATGAGAAAATAAGCAGCTTGTGTTACCCATTCTGAAACCCATAGATCATCTATTACTACTTTTCTACTATTTTAATGACTTCGGAGAATTATGAAGAATGGGGGCTATTAATTCCAACCACCTCCTCTTTTCTTTATTGAAATATATAATTTCCATTTTATCTTTTCTTCAACCTTTTTAGAGACAGAAAAGAATGAAAAATCCATCTTGCTGAGAGATTAGTTTGTGTGACTACTACTCAAAGTCATTTGTAGGAAAGTACCATTTTTAATTTTGTCCTTGTTCTATATCTCTTGGACTGGAAAGTGATCACTAAATACTGCAACCTGAAAATTTCATAGATTAATCTGATGTACTAAAGGGTCAACTCAACATTTTCCTTGAGAGAATTGTGAGCCACCAACTCCTGCCTGTGAATATTCATTGTTTGAAATCTGAAGGTTCCTTGTTACACAAGAGGCATCCCTATGTTCCTTCTGAACATAGGGATGTGAGAGGAGTTAATCCTGGAAACAAAGTCAATGAAACTATTAGACCCTTTTCTGACAATGACCATACCCATGTTACTAATCAAGAACTGTTTAACATAGTTTTTCTTGCCTTTAGCCACATTCCTTCCTTCTGTTCACTATTTATTGACATAACTTTCATCACAAGAAAAAGTGTCTTATGCTTACCTAACTTTTCTTACATTCTAGACCTCTTTTCTGATAACCTTCTGGATTTCAGACATGTGATTTATGACATAGGGCATTTCTCAAAACAATGCACCCTTTCTTTAAAGCATGCACCTTAAGTATACCTTAAAGTCATTGATCAGTGAACAGTTATCTTTGTACAGCAAAATATCAGGGAGGGCAGAGAAGGTGCAGGGTCTACTTATTAGTCATGGAAAGAAATTGGCTCTCTGCCAGGCCTCAACATGTGCATCTAAAAGGAAAAGCCAGTCCACGCTTGAAAGTACTGTGATCCTGAGGTTCCACAAAAGTACACAAAAGCATATTTTAGTAGGGAAGTTGAGATTCAGTTAAAATATTTCTAGCATCCCTTTTGACTCCAAAGCAATGATCATTCCTTCTTGTTCTTCCACACAAAATACTCAAATTTGATTGTCTTTCGTTGGTAAGAATTCTATGAGTTTTTGAGCGGCTTTTTAATATATGACAAATAGTGAACAAAGAATGGGAGGGAAATTTCAGAGTATAATAATCTCTGTTGCTTCATTGTAGGGGGTGATCTATTTTGATTAAAATATTTTATTATTATCCAGGCATGTTGGCACATCTGTGATCTTAGCACTTGGGAACTAAGGCAGGAGGATGGTGGGTTTGAAGCTAGCCTGAGCTATGTGCAAGTTCATGCGTGTGAGCGTGCGTGTGTTTGTGTGTAACATAAGTTGACTCAGGCATTTGGTGTATCTATGTCAGATTTTCATAGACATATTTTTGAGTTTAAGGACCACGCTATGCACAGAAGGTACATAAAGAAGAGCAATGGGAGACGAAGTGTGAATACATTTTGCCAGATCTTCAATCCCTGGGTGGCTCAAAGGCTCTTGAGACAGTCTTTGTGGGGAATAAGTTTATTGAGCTAAGAGATGGACTAACATGCAAATTAGAAAGAAAACAAGAGAACAAAGTGATGACTCTACAGTTAGGCATATAGTGAGGAGTTGGCATTAAGATTGAGCACTCCTATGTGTTTGAAACCACAACCATTGTCCTCCTCCCCAGGATAACCAAGGACAGGATGTTGATTCAAATTTAATTCAGATAAGTAATACATAATTCTGTTCACATTAACATAGTATATACCATATATTATATGGGGTATATTTATGTAAACTATTATTTATAAGAAATTCTAATTTAGCTGGATCTTCTGCATTTTATTACCAAATATGGCAAAGATACCCACCTAACACCTATGTTAGGTAAGCACCCTACTTTTTTCTTCTTGAACTTTATTTATTTAGATGATTTCTTCATTTAAAAACTTTCTTCCACCCTGAGCAACCATATTATGTACAAAAGAAATATGGCTGGTATTCAGGAACTATTTGTTGAATGAGGAAATACTGCTTTATTAACAATGGAACTACTTTCCACGAACCACTAGATGGTATCTCTGAGGCTTCTGGCCAAAGTTCAACTGTACAATAAGGCCCAGAGCATTTTTCCAGTTGAGGAATCTGTAAGGAAATAGGGGACAAATAGGTCTGGACAGGAATAATATTCCTTAACGTTATCATTATTCTCATAGTTAAATGCATTAGGAAATGTGTTTGTTAATAAGTATCTTCATGATCACAATACTGGATAGATATATCATCCTCAGAACAAACTTACCAGAAAATGTACTTTCCTTTTTTAAATGTAGATAATATTTATAGCCACAGACATGATGAACTATCTTTATGATATGCTCAGAGGCAAAACATTCTGTGTGATTGAAAGAGAAAGGAGATCCCAGCCACAGAGCTTGTATCCCTTGCCTTTCTTCCCATTGGCTGTGTGTTTCTGGAAAATTGCCTGATCTTTCTGTGACCCAATCTGTAAAAAGTGGGGAGATCATTGCATGTGCCTTGATAAATTGTTAATTTAGTGAAGTAACATTTGTAAATCATCCAGAACCATATCAGATACCCACTGAACATGAGCTCCATGTTTGATAAATAGAATAAAAGTAAGCGCAAAGAAAGCTATAAACTGCACATACCCATGTAAACAAAATTTGACCAGAAAAAAGAGGCTGGCATATTTGGAGTTTCTGTGGTGATTTGTATATATGAGTAAAGAGTTTCAGTGAAAATTTCACTATTTCTCCCAGGAAGTTAAGAACTGGCAGAGGATGACATACCTGGGAGCTTATGCTGTGAAGGAATCATATACTCTGCTCAGACTTTGCTAACAAACACCTTCCACTTCCAGGAGGCTTTAAACACCTCAACTAGATCTCTCTTATATATTGTTCTAGAACTAGTCGAGCAAGGTATTCTAAAAGAACTTTGAGCAAAGCTATTGAGTTTCATTAGTTATGCTCTAATAAGAAGGTCTTCGTTAAAGGGAGAACAGAGAACAAATAATCCTGAATATTCCACTAATAAAGAAAAGGAGAGAATAGAGAGAAGTATTGGATTCAGAAGTTTGAGGCATTGTGGTCCTAATATGGTTTCAATTCTGAGCATTGAGGAAGGGCAGAAATAATTTCTAAGTTATTGCGATTTGTCTAATGACACCTTCATGACTTTACATATTCAAAGATACTAAGATTGGGAAATTAGTGGCCACTCACATAGAGTGAAAGAATTTAGCCTAGAGGCCTTTTAGAGAATTATTGACCAGGGCCTCTGTCACTCCACACTCATCTCATGTAGTGGCCCACGTTGGCTTAGAATTCACACATCCTCAGAATGTACAATCAATTTTCAGCCCTTCTAAGTGATTGTCTAGGATGTGTTCACAAGGTAAAATCATTATGATAGAAAGTGAAGATAGACATTCTACATTGTGTATGTGTGTGCATGTGGGGGGGTGAGTATGAGAGCACACCCACAGCCCAACATTTGCTCAACCCCACCATTTATATACCTTGGAGCCAGGTAACTCTTCTAAGCATTCCCTCGTACCCTGGGGGGCATTCAACAGCATCCCTGGGCTCTGCTAGTAGATTCTCCATCCAAACCATGACAACAAAATCTGTGTCCAGACATTTCTACATTTCCTACCTGGGAGCCACAGTTGTCCCCACCTGAGACCCATTGCCCTACACTGAGAATCAGATTGCCTGCTTTCATTAACTGCCTGAATGACTTCAGAAACGTCATTCCATCTTGAGCCTCAGTTTCTCTTACAAAATGGGGATGGAATTTCTAACATGTGGATACTCAAAAGTATTGAGAATTCATTAAGGCAAAAGTGTATATTGGAAGGAAATATGCTATATACTACCCACACACATTCCACATGTGTCCCTGTCACTTGAGCAGAGTGTCCTGGTATAAATATCCTTTACGTTCAATCATGCCCTCTAGTGGCTTCTTGTCTGTCTGTGCTTCCATGCTCATGCCACCTCCCACTTGAAGTAAGTGATGTGGAAGTGTAGGCAAAAGATTCATCTTCCAAATAACAGTTGGCTCCCTGCACCTGAGCAGAAATCAGCGAGTTCCTTTGTGGAGCCATAGATGCTAAACATTTTTTAGGAACTCCTTTTCTCTTTAAGATGAGGATTTTGCCACCCCCTCCCACTTTCTACTGAATAAGACCTGGGGTCTCGGGACATTATCAGATCAGACTCAGTTAAACAACATTTTTTTTAATCTGACAAGGCACTGTGCTTGATCAAAATAACAGAGAAAATAAAGATGATTGGCAGGCTGTGTTCCAGAGAAGGGTGAAAAAGTTCACAGGGAAACGGGCATCATTAAGGGAAGAGTGAAGGAAAAACCAGATACTGCTGAGTGCAAGCTGGAGGTACCACAGGAGACCTCAGAGAGGAAGAGATCTTTTGTATTTGGGTTTTTGTAGTTGGAAGTAATGAAAGTAATTCCCCCCTAATGTCTTCTGTGTTCATGAATAGCACAGCACTGCAGGTTCATGATTGTGCCCTTGACACATAGGTTTCATCCTTGTATGAAACGAAGATCCTATAACCTACTTAGGCTGTTTCAGAATCAACACAAACTTGTTGGTGAAAATGTGATGGTTGATCGTGGGATTCTTCACTGACTCCACTCTGATGTTCCTCATATGCTATCCCTATCCCTCACAGTGAAGAATTTAGTAAACCTTCCAAGTGTGTCCTATAGAGACAACACTGACTTCTCAGTCATTTTCTTTTTAACACTGGTGGCTGTTGACCGTTTTCATTCATTTCTTTAATTATACATTTACTGAAATGCATGAAAACAAAGCCATTTCTGCCAACATAGATTTATTTTTGTTTTGAATAATTCAATAACATTATGTATTTGGTTTAATCTGAATTTGATATTACTTCTTATTTCCTTTTATTTACTGTAAGTGTCATGGTGTGCTTGTAGAGATCAGGAGATAACTTATCAGATTCTGCGACTTGAACTTAGGTGATCAAGCTTGGCAGCAAGGGCTTTCACCCATTGAGCCATGTCACTGGCTCTTAATATAGTTCCCCACCCATATCAAAAATTCATCTATCTTGAAAGTTATTCATATTCAGAATATACCACACTTTATCTATTCTGTAATTGATGAGTATACATATTATTTTAGGCTATTAGAATCATACATGCATGTGCATTCTTATACATATTCTCCTAATGACCTCATTCATATATTGCTTCATCTCCCTAGATATTGAAATGCTGAGATACAGTGTAAATGTTAATTAACACACTTGTATACATAATTTAGCCTTAGTTTTCCAACCTGTGTGAACAAACTTTCCTTCTCGCTGACAGAGCATTAGAGCATAAATTGACAAATGATGGTCCAGAAAGAGGCCTGTGTTTGTAAGTGGTATCAATGGGACACATTTATTCTCTATGTCTGTTTTCCTGAGACAAAAATAGAATGGAGTAGGTGTAAAATGATAGTTCATGGCATACAAAGCTAAAAATATTTACTAATCTAACTATTCACAGAACCAGGGTGCAGATTCCTGTGTTAGAATTTTGAAGATATCTCACCATTTTGCCAACATTCATGCTGCCTGATGTGCCACCTCAGCTACTCTTACGGGTGTTCTTGTGGATGTTTCACATAGCATGGTATATTATCCATGCACATTTCTCCATGGGAATCTTCATTACATCAGAATTTAGACATATATGAGAGAGTTGTCATTAGTATGTTTACATGTGGCACCCAACAGGAAGCTGGGTAACATTCTTTCTAACAAAGCTTGATGTTTCTTTTTGGTGGTTTTGGAGATGAAGACCAAGTCCTTGTGTATATTAAGAAAGTGCTCAGCCACTGAGCTATGTGCCATACCTAAGATTTGATTATTTTAATACAATTTTTCTACATAGTATACATGTAATTCTCAATTTACAATGTTATACTTCCAACAAACCCATCAAAAGTTGAATACATTTTCAGTCTAAATGAATTTAATTCATTACCATTGCTTAACAATCAATACAGCAAACTGTGGAGTATCTGTTGTTTCTTCTTGTGATCACATGACCAATTGAGAGCTACCCACTGTCGTGATCACATATTACCAGGTTAGGAACAGAGCAAAATATAAAATGTAAAATGTTTCTTAATTCTGAGTAACGTATTGCTTTTTGGAAGTTAAAAGAAGTCATAAATTAAACTTTTGCATGATGTGGACCGTCTATAATAGTAACTTCATTTGGAGGGGAAAAGGTGTTTTGATTTGCTTTGTGTGTGAATTGGTAAGACTTAGTAGAAAGTTTTGGAAATGTGTTTTGGAAAGAGTATTTGATTCTCAATGGAGTATAGAGTCAAGGCGAAGAGATGGGTAGGTAATGGGTACCATGGAAAATATGTTCCTAAAAAAAACAAAGGATCTCTAAGTACATACTAACTGAATACCAAGAAAAACAAAAGTGGGCTGAGTTACTCTTAATATCTTTTCTGTCTTTTTCATTTCATAAGAATCACATACAGAGAATTATTTTTACATATAGTTAAGCAGTTTTACCTCCTTTCTCATATAGCCTTCAGTGCTGAAGACTGTTGGAAAATATCAATAGAAAATTAAATAACTACACAAAGCAGGCTATAACAACCAAGAAGTCTGAATCCATGCTTGAGGACAACGCTTCTGTGACACTCATAAACCACAAAATATAGCTCTGTAATAAGTCTTTCTGCCTCCAGATACTTTCCAGCTGAAGTCATACTTGGCAAGTTAGGATGCCTCAGAACATAAAGATGGAACTTATCCAGAAGCAGAGCTCTATGCTATTTCCTCTTCTTCCAGTCAGAATCTAGTATTGCCTAGGAGATAATGGGATCAGACATCCTTTAGGCAGAAAGAATGGATAAGAGGTGAATGAGGATATTAACACTGGGAAAGTGGCAGTCAGGCAACCAGGAACCTAGAGTAGTGAGGAGATATGAGAAAACAGCTCATTTTATAAATATCCAAAAGTGAGAGAAAGCTTTATTGTTTAGACAGAAATTACTGAGGAAACAAAATCTCAGAAGGTCCCTGAATCACAGAAACCCCTGGAAGAACACTGAGAGCAGAAATGAGGAGATGCCATTTTGTTTATGGAAGAAAAGAGTAGAGGAGCACAGGACAGCTATCTGGAAGATAAATGAATTCATAGAAAAATGTCTGTGATGTGTTTAGAAGGAAGAAAAACTCTGCTTGTTGAAGTGGAGAAAAACATTTTCATAAATGTAAACTTTGCAAATATCTTCAGATCAAACACATGACTGACTAAAGACGAATGACCTGCAACTCAACTATAAACACTGAAGTTATGTCTACACAAAGAAGTCAGCTTGACTCAGTGCATTAGGGGGAGCAAAGATTAAGTCAATAAAACAACCATTCTCAAAGCGCCAAGTACCTGGTTTGCCTGTGCGCTTTGCTTTCACTTGTTTTGGCATTCCATAGACACAGCCAGAAGTATTACAACAGAAACACCTCTCTCAGTGATGTTATTTTAGTGATGAGGGGGCAGGGAAATACTGAAGTCTTTCCCTCACTGTATCCCAGTTGCATGAATGCCTCTGATTTTTAAAATCTTTAGGTGAAGTTACCTGAAATCATGATCAAATGAAGCTTCGTTTGCTTGTGTTAAAATGTTGCCAAAGGGGCTCTAGATAGCTCAGTGGTTAGGAGCTCTTATCGCTCTTGTAAGAGCCTGGGCTCAGTTTTCAGTATCCACATGATGGCTCATAATTTCAGTTTCAGGGAATCTTATGCCCTTTTCTGACTTCTGTGGGCGTTAGGCACAGACATGGTCTACATGCATATATACAGGCGAAACACCTTCATGTTATAATCGCTAATGCTTTGTGCATGCTTTAAACATAATTGCACAGAAAATAACACAAATAATTCTAAAAGAATTTATAATATAAAAATGCTTAAAGAGATTGATCTTTTGCCAAATGGCTTGAAAGTGTGGGCAGGCAGGATAAATTGATTTTCTTTCTTGTATGTGGATTTAATTTCTTTAAAGTGTTATTGAGAACTTGGCCATTATATTACCCTTAAAAAATTCTTCCTTACAAACGTTTCAATATAATCAAACTGTATCCAACTTTCGACTGTTTACCCAGCAAGATGAGTGTTGACCTACTTTGATTATGATGAAACAGAAGTTCAGAGAGATGATATGTCGCCCAAGGTCTTGTAGGGGGAAGATTCACAAATTTTCATTTAAACATTAGGAGTCTTCTTCTTTAATACCCCCATTAGACTGAGCACATAATAGACCCTCTATTAATGTCTACTCAATCACAGATTAAACACACAAATGACAAGAGTGGAATGAGGTAGAAATAAATGTGTGAGTAGTTATAAGACATGCCTCTCTCATTTAACAAGAGGCATAGATTCATTTTTGGAATAAAAGAAAGTCCATATAGATAGTATTATTTTGTACATTTAAAGGAAATTGTTATCTTCTGTACATATGCATTAAACTGTTACCACTTCTAAGGAGAATAATGTGGTTTTGTCTTAGAAAGTTAAAGCAATGCTAACTCTTGAATCATCAGCTCCACTTTGGATACACAGTTGGCTCTCTGTATCCACTGGTTTTCCATCTGAGGATTGAACCAACTGTGGGACAAAAGATATTTTGTAAATAATATTATCTATACAGACATTTTCTGACCATTCCCTTAGTGATACAAGTTACCAATTATTTCCAAAGTATCTACAAAGCACTAACTATTATAAATAATTTGTAGATTAAGGAAGATATTGCATAGGTTATTTGCAACCATTACACCATTGTATTCAGAGACTTGATCCTTTCCAGATTTTGAAATCTATCAGGAAGTGGGGGAAGTCCTGACACACCACTCATCATCCATTCTGAGGACTGATGGTTGACTCTAGAAATTCTCACCCACTAGAATGAGAATGTTTATTGCAGCATTATTTGTGATGGAAGAAAGTGAAAAAGAACTTAAACTGCATATGAGAATAGACAAATAGATTATAGGATGATCTTTTTTGATAACAAATAAGTGAAGTAGGCTAAATTATGCCAACATAGATAAATCTCAAATTTTAATAGTATTTAATATTCAAATAGAAGAACATTCAAAGTTTCATCAACAATAATGAAACATTAACATATTTTGATGCTTTCTTCTTTGCAAGATAAAAAAGCTTACAGCTGATTGTGTATGACCTTGAAGATTATCCCTTCATGGGAGAATGCCATGGATGAGACATCCATCATTGTTTCATGTACTGAAATGAAAAAAAAATGCCAGAAAGTTGGGAACCATCACTCTAAAGATTTTTATTCAAATTGTTGCCAATGGTGAGGGAACATTCTTATGAGCTCTGTCTTTTGGGGGAAAAAATGTCAAGCTGCTATAACAAGATACCACCAACTTTTTGGCTTAAGCAATTGAATTTTATTTTCCATAGTTCTTGAGGCTAGAAAGTTCAAGATCAAGATGCAGGCAGATTTGGTTTCTGGTGAAACTTTTGATCATGGCTTGCACATGATGATCTTCTTACTGTAGCCTCACATAGGGTTGAGTGTGGAAAAGTGAGCATTTTTAAGGCTATATAGCACAAATCTTATCATGCGTACTTCACCTTAGTTGACTTAACTAATCTTAATCACTTTCCAAAGTCCTTGTATGCAAATACCATCAAATGGGGTGGGGGTGGGGAGACAGTAGAACGTTAACATATAGTTTTGGGGTAAGGGACAAAAAAAATTAAATTCAAAACAGACTATCAATATTGACTTGTTCTAATCTTACTGAACTATAGTTAAACATTAAACTAGGGTTGAATTTGTTATGTTGAAAATGTTTATATGACCCATCTAAGTTCCAGTTAGAATCATACCAACACAGTTGGATGTGTTATATTACAGTTACATGTGTGATGAACTGACTTAAAATATAGGCTTCTTGGCACATAAGAATTCACTTTGGCAGCTATTAGGGGAAGTTTCAAAATTTAAGTCATCCTACTCTAGAGAAGCTGAAGCTGAAGTAGCAGAAAGAGAACTTATTGATAGTTCACCAATAAGATCAATGTATCTCTAGCACAGAGAACACACAAGCTTTAAAATGTGTATCCTAAAAGATAGTCCCCAAAATAACCTTTTCAAAGTATAGAGCCAATGTATGAGAGAACTTCTCAAACTAGGCAGCTCTGTGATATTCTCAAATCAAGGACAGAGGATTCAATTATTAGATGATAATGGTTTTGTGCGATGATGTTTTTCTGCACTGTAACCACAGCTGCTAAATCTATTAATCAAAACAAACACTATTTACAATAAGCAGTGCATTAGCAAAATTAACTCAATTTGATGAGTGATTTGGCTTTACTAAAATCCAATGATGGATTTATGGTTATAAAAGGAAGAGTTGAGTCCAACACTATGCTTTGATTTTAATAATAAAATGAAATATAGAAAATGTCTGTTTGCATTTGAAAGCTGTAAAAATGTTATTAATAAGTACAATAATTCTTTTTTGCTAGTTCAAGATAATTAGGGTTCATTTAAATAAAATGAATCACCCTCAAATGTCAATGCTAATGGTAATTCTGCAAAATCTCTCTTTTGTATATAAAGTTAATACAGTAGAACCTGCTTTAGAATCTTATAGTAGCAGATATATAAGATAATAAATCTTGTAATAAGCAGGGGATCATTATTATGATAATTATATATTGACAATCTAAAAAGGCATTATTTACACAAAAAACCTTGCTGCACATTAGCTAGATTGATTTTGGATACATGTAACCAAAAAGAAGACTGTGAGTCTCATAAGCAGCAAGAAAATCTTCGGCCTAATATGGACATTACCTTATCTGTCTACTGTCATACAACACATTAGCATTGGTGTTTTGGCTTTGAAGTGTGTGTATTTGTTGTTTCACAATTTCTGTGCTCCTGTGGCTTCTGTGTCTTAGTAGATTCCTATACTTAAGGGTTGAGATGTGGCTTCAATCAAGGTGAAAGCCTGAGACTGTGGTCTTATCTGAAGATTTGGCCAGAGAAGGAAAGTGCTTCTTAGGCACACACTTTGGATCCTGGCAGAATTTAATTGTTCAAATGGAATTTGGCAAAAGGCTTCATTTTGTCATTGTAAGTTTGCTAGAGAGTACTCTCAATCTGATGCCAAATGAGCGTCTCCAACATGGTGGCTTAATTTGTCAAACCTAAGCTAAGGAGACAACAGCAGAGTCAGTTACACATGCAAAGGTTGAAATATTGGAAATTACATCTTATCACCTGAACTGAATTTTACTTGTTAAAGGCATGTTGGGTAGAATAGACTACATTCAAAGGGAGTAGGCAAGGCTATCAATACCAGGGGAGGAGGATATTTGGTGCCACTTTAGAATCAACATGCCAGGGGCACAACCACGATCAGTTTAGAGGGTAATTATACCAAGAATCCAGGTGGTGTCCATGTTTTTTTTTATCTAAATCAAGGATGGTTCCCTCTAAACTGAGAGTATGGTATGTGAAGACAAGGCTGTACTCAGGGGGAAGAAAAGAGGGTATGCTTACCTGTGTTATTTTAAAGAAAATCTTTTCGCAAACAACCTCTTGCAGACTTCCCTTCAGGTTTCATTTGCTAACAGCAGGTCATGAGTCCTATCAACAGTATTGTGAATCTAGGAAAGTAAGGGTGAGAACCTTGGTCTGTAAGTCTCATCCTGCTGTGAAAAACAAGTATGGATGGGACAGAGTTTGGTAATGTACTGCAAGAGAACAAGACACAACAAAGCTACTAAGTCAGGAGCACCTCCTTATACCACTCTGTCCCACAACAGCTGACATCCCTGCTTTTTGTCTCTATTCTTGCTTGAGACTGTCACTCACATATTTGGTTATGATATCACTGAGTCTTTGTGTGACTCAAGTATTCTTGTACAAAATGCAAACTTAGGTCCTGAAGATTCTTGAGAGCTTCACTGTGATTATTTTCTTCAAACATTTACCAAATATAGTTATTGTGCTAGTCATAAAGTGCTTATGTGGTCAGAGAGGGATTAGTTGGGAAAATTGTCTTGGACAGGAGTGGGAGAGGTGAAGGAAGGTAGTAGGGGGTGAATGTGATCAGTGCAGTATATGTAACTATGATATTGTCAAAAATTTAAAAAATAAATACCCTTAGTCTAGGGCTCTGCATGCAGCTTATTGTTATGGTAGAATGCTTGACTAACCTGTAAGTGATCCTGGGGTTAATTACTAATACTGAAAAAAAATCCTTAAAGACTTATCTGAAAATCTTTATCTTCTTTCTTTCTATCATCTATCTATCTATCTATCTATCTATCTATCTATCTATCTATCATCTATCTATCTGCTTCATTAAATAAAAAAGACTGGTTTTATCTCTATGGCCAGGGTGGTGCATGCCTTTAATTCCAGCACTTGGGAGGCAGAGGCAAGTGGGTCTTTGTGAGTTTGAGGACAGTCTCCTACATAATGAGTTCCAGGACAGAAGACAGACCCTGTCTCAAAAAGAAAGAAAAAAAGAAAGAAAGGAAGGAAGGAAGGAGGAAGGAAGGAAGGAAGGAAGGAAGGAAGGAAGGAAGGAAGGAAGGAAGGAAGGAAGGAAGAAATAATAAAAGACCGACTCTTTGATGGACCATTAATTTCTAAACATCTAAATCAGTCAGTTTCTTTATAAATGCAAAGATAATCAAGAAAATAAATATCAGTTATAATACGAGCTTTTGATTGACCCTAATTTTTTTTTCAGAAAGCATTTCCAGGAAAGTATTCAAAAGATGATGGGTTGACTTCAAAAACATCTCCTTATAATCAGAGCAGAAACTTGTACCCTTAAATGCCTTGGGCTATGAGATATCCTGCTGTCCCTTCAAGTTCTTCAAAGCCTGAAAACCAACTTTCCCAGCTGAACCCACTACCAGTCACTATAGCTTTAACTGACTGCCAGGTCGTAGTGTGGCAGCAATCTGAGCAGAGCTGCTCCTGTAAGGAGTCAGACTGTTTGTTCCTGTGGGAAATTACTCCCCTCCCCTTTAAAATTTGCTGCTGGGACTCTGGATGAAAGGCAGTGAAGCTAATATTTATTCTTTGCAAATGGATCTTTCTTATTACGTAATTTGACGCAACCTCCTGAACCTTGTTTCTACAATCACCTTTAATTCTGTAATGTTCCAAACTGTGTCAGCTACAAGTTTGTAAAGTCATCTAGGTATATCAACCATCTGAGCCAAAGCCATGTCATGCCCCCAAACAGTCTGATCATTTTGTGGGATTTTAAGAGAAAATTAGTTTGAGGCAAGGTGATGATTATTTTTTAATTGGTTTGTTCAATGCATTGCTCCATGACCTGGGCACAACCTTGGTGAAAGGGAGGGTTTCCCTTCTTACCCTAGTCATCTAGCTATATCTGGAGATGGTTTTGGTGGTCACAGAGTCAGAGATTAAGGGGTGTACTACCAGCATATAGTGAATCCATTCCAGGGATGCTGAAAAATACTCCACAGTGCATAGTGTATAGTCATCCCAGCATCAAACATGAGTCTACTTCAAAAGCATGGATGATGGGATATTCCCTGGAGTATGGGCATCTTATCAATGACTACCCCACTGAAGAAAATAAAGAAAAACTATAATTATATTAAGTGGGGCAGAAAAATGGCAGAAAAATGGTATCAAAGTAGAAGGAGGCTTGTAGGAATGATGAAGAAGAGGTTCAGTGGTAAATGGATGAGAGAGGGTAATGGGGACAAAATTCATTATATATGCATATGTATGTTAAATTGTCAAATAATAATAATAAATTGCCATCCAATTTTATATGGGAGATGTTATGAAAATTTGTCTGTCAGTTCTATAGGACTTTCTATGAAATATAACAGTTGTCCTACTTTTTCAATGTATAATTCTTTTGCTTATTTTATCTGAATTCTATAGATTACCAACCCTCTAGCAACTCATTTGGGATTCAGAGAGTTTCAGGAATCTGCTTCCAAATTTCATAGCCAAAGTCAGTGGCAACTGAAAACCCATATGCAACCAATCAATAGAAAAACAACTATTGACACTTATCACCACCCTTGCTGGGCTTTTGTTGACATTGTCACAGAATGAATAATTTCTAACTCTGCTCTGTTATGCTAAGGAAGCTGACACTCTCATATCTAGCCATTGGCAAATGGAATCTCAAACACAATCACACCCCCCAGGGATATTTAGGTATGAACACTTGTCACAACTCCTACTGGACTCTCAGCACCACTGTAAGTTTGGTAGATATCCCTTACTGCCATATATCAGTTTTTTTTAATATTTTTTCTTTTTTACATTTTGTGTAGTACCATTTTACCTTCATGAATATACGGGCTCCATGTGCATGCAGCATCTACAGAGGCCAGAAGATAGTATAGGATTCACTGGACCTGGAGTTACAGATGGTTGTGACCCAGTATGGTTTCTGGAAACTGAACCTGGGTCCTCTGTAAGAACAAAAAGTGTTCTTAAACCCTCTGCTACCTCTCTAGGCACCCCACATAATTCTGACAGACTTAAACTGCTGTTTAGGAGCACCCAGTTGGGAAAGCCTATTTCCCATGACCAGGATGGGGCCAGGTCTAAGGAATTCATGACTATTATTCTTTGACTCCACCAAAACATTTTTACTTTTCATTGGCATGCTAGTCCTTCAAAGACAACTCAGAACAATTTGTTGAATATCTGTACAAAGGTTTTCAGTGCATGTACAGACACAAATATCATGAGATGTATTCTTTCTCTGATAATGTACCTATAAGTTGAACTTGCTAAGCTGCAATAAGAGGCCTCATAATTCAGTGGTTAAAAGAATATTGAGATTGTTTCTCTTTTGTATCCTGTCCTGCCTGGTGATCGTGACCTGATGACCACCATTTCATCTCGTAGAAAAATCTAACAGAGCTTGAAGAAGGTATTCATCTTGTCTTAAGGGAAAGAACTGGAGAACATAAATAAATAAATAAATAAATATATATATATATATATATATATATATATATATATATATATACAC
This sequence comes from Cricetomys ansorgei, assembly GCA_026225945.1. Classification (NCBI taxonomy): domain Eukaryota; kingdom Metazoa; phylum Chordata; class Mammalia; order Rodentia; family Nesomyidae; genus Cricetomys; species Cricetomys ansorgei. The sequence continues at coordinate 11,964,038 of JAMJFZ010003396.1, forward strand.
ACTTATCTGTAAGAGGGGGCTAGCAATTAATCTGTAATAACAAACTTAGCTCACTACCTAATTGGTTGCCCCAAACATGCAAATAAAAGTACATTATACAGAATTCTTTCTTTGCCTTGAACATTGTCTATGTTGCTAGATAGAAAGATGCCTCTTTCAAAGTAGTAATATCAACTCCAATGCAATAGTTATGTATTCTTGACTTCTAGAAGGCAAATGTATATTTTCAAGTTGTGTTTTGGACATCTCAGTCTGTTTAATTGCTGGTTAAATGTTTAAGATATACAGAACTTGATCAATATACATTAATGTTTTTAGAATGGCCAGTTAGTTCTTCCTTGTTTTAGACATCCTTTTTTCTAATATAGACATTCATATCCAGATCCAGAATGTTTGATTTGTAATTCTCCATAATTGTCTATTAAGGACGTGTTGATTTGTTCTGTTTATTATTGCACTGTTAAATAACAAGGGCAGTTAAAATGATGCACTGCAACTTGTATTCTGTTTTCCAAGAACTGGAGACAAGTCTAAATTCCTCCGCTGTCTGTTACTGGCTTGCTTTTACACTGTTGACATTCCTCAGAAGAGGCGAGGAGGGGTGAAAAATAATATGATGCCCATTTTACTTCTGACCTCTCAACTGTTTCATCCCCACTCCTCACTGTTATCTTTGGCATTACAGTGTCAACAAATTCTTCACTTTATAAAATGGCTGAGGTTTTTGTCTGATGCCTTGATGCTGATGTACTCTGAGTAAATCATATTAGCCAGGATAAAGTCAACCTTGTGATTAAGAAACTATGGCAAGATTTCTTTTCACCTTCCACCCACTCTTTGAAAAGCAACAAGGAAAAGCAATAGAAAAACCTGGGAATAATTGAGCCATTTCAAAGTTTGTGCACTCCAAAGGCCAGGAATGGCCACAACTGTTCCCTAAATTTGCAAAACCTTCACAAAATGAATCCCTCTAGAGCTTCTTTGTAGTCAAATCACCAATCCCTTGACTCGCTCAGCTCCCTCCTTTTGGAGTTCAAATGCAGCATGTGTAAAAATGACACTGAGCCTGTTATGTCAAATATCCCCTCCTGCTGGCTTTTATACTCAGCAGCACATTCATTCTTTGTGTCATCTGAAGTCTAAACCATAGAGCTATCTTGGACTTCTCTACGGTGAGGATTGGCAGACTCTGACCCCTGAGTCCCATCTGAGCCACATGCCTGCTATTGTGAATAAAGTTGCTTTGGCATGTGGTCATGCTTATTTAAGGGATCCCTATGGCTCCTCTTGGATGGCAGCAACAGAATTTGGTGGCATTTGCAGAAGCTGTCTAACCTACCCACTGAAAATGCTCAGTAACTGCCTCTTTTCATGTGTCAGCCTGTGCTTTTGAGTCAAGTGGATCTAACTCATTTCTTGTTTATTTAAAATGCTGAAAATCCCTATACCTTTCCTTCATTTCTTTTTAAATTTTCTTATTTTTCTTCTCTCATACAACTTACAGAATATATCCCCAATCCCCTTCTCCCCTCCATCCACCCCCAGTTCTTTCCAGCTCCTCCAAATCTACTCCCATCACCATACACAAACATTTCCCCTTCTCCTGAGAAAAAAACCGTACCCCCAGGGTTACAGCATAATCAGGGCATCGGATAAGGGGATGGAATAAGACCAGGTACCAATCACTACATCAAGGGTGGGCCAGGCATCCTGGTAGAAGCAAAAGGGTCTCAAGGGCAGGTAAAATGGTCAGAGATGCTCCCACTCCAGTTTGTAGGAGTTTTTCCAGAAATGCCAGTCCAGACAGCCATAAGATGTATTTAGGGGATCCTGCAGGGTGTGTGTCTATGGCTTCAGTCTCTGTGGGCCCCTAAGAGTGCTAGTCAGTTGACAATGTGGGGCTTATTCTCCTGGTGTCCTCAGCCCCTCTGGATTCTGCCATCCGTCCTTTCCCTCTTCTGTGGGGTTCCTGATCTCTACACAATGTTTGGCCCTGGGCTTCTTCATATGATCCTCTCAGCCGCTGGAGGGGGGGGGCTCTCTGGTGAGGACTGAATTAGGTACCAATCTATAAGCAGAGCATGATACCATTAGAAATCATTTCTAGGTTATCCAGTCTCTAGTTCCTGTCCTGTCCTGCAGTTTCAGGCAGGGGTTCCCTCCTTTGACATGGAGTTCTGGTCTTCTGTTGTCAAAGAGGATCTTGAAAGTTAGATAGACCATAAGTTGGAAGTTTTGTGGCTGGGATTGTGTCCCAGTTTCACCACTGGAGCCTTGCCCGGCTACAGGAGATGGCCTGTTCAGGCTCCCAATCCCTGATCACTAGGGATCCCTACTAGGGTCTCCCTCATAGATTCTTGTGATTTTCCACGGCACTAGGTCTCCCTATCGCCCCCCCTACACAATTGTCTCCCATTTCTTGTCATCTCTCCATATATTTTCTTCCTCCATTCCTCTCCTCCTCCTGGTCCCCTCTGCTACCATTCCCACACTCCTCCACCCCACCTGCACCCTCTGTTCAATTTCTACCCTACCAAGGAGATCCTGTGTTCCAATAGGGGCCTTTCTTGTTTCATAGTTTTTCTATGTTTGTGGACACTAGTACCTTTGTCCTTTGCTTAGCAGTTAGTATCCACATATAAGTGAGTACATACCATGTTTGTCTTTCTGCGACTGGGCTGCTTCACTTAGGATGATCTTTTCTAGTTCCATACAATTACACAATGGAGTATTACTCAGCTACATAAAAATGATTACATGAACTTTGCAGGCAAATGGATGTACCTACATTTCTTACTATCATTGCTCACCATGTCAACTCTCTTAGTACATATCTGAGTTGACAGAGCCATTCCTTAGCTGTGCTCCAGCACCTAGGCAGTTTTTCTGTATAAGTCCTTTGGTACTTTGCTGTTGTCTGAGCATCAGAGGTTCTTCTCTGTTGGCTTTTCTTTTTACTTCCCCCTCCTCTCTCTTCTTTCTCTCTTGCTCTTGAGAGAGCATCCTGGCTGTTCTGGAACTTGTTCTGTAGACCATACTGGCCTCACATTCAGAGAGATCTACCTGCTTCTACCTCCCTAATGTTAGGATTAAAGGTGTGCGCCATCACTGCCAGGCCTCTGTTAGCTTGCTTTCTGCTCTTCAAAAGAAGCCTGTCTTTGCTGTTAGTAAAGTAAACACTTAGCTTAAAGATTTTCCCCAGTTTTGTATGGTTCAGTCATATAACTAATTTAAAGTGTCTGGTTGTACTTAAATTTTACCTTCCATAAGCCCTGGATCTCTATAGATTAAGATCATTGTACACAAGAATCTAGATTGAACTGGTCAAAGACACATGGAAAGTAGAGATTGTTGATAGATCCATGTGTAAAGTGACTTTGCAATTAAAATTAAGTTTTTTCATTCATTTGATATTATTTTTAGTGGTGGTTGGCTAACATTATACTTCTCTAGACAATGATACCAATATGATTGTCAATATCATGAATGGTTTTATTTTTAAATTTTTATTAATTCTTTGAAAATTTTATATAATTAATTTTGATCATCCTCCCTGAACTCTACCTAGATGCACGTTTGCATCCCTACCCATCCAACTTTGCGTCCTCTTTTTTTTCTTTTTAAAGATACTTTTGTAGTTTTATTTTTTAATAAATCTATAAAGTCCATTTGAAACAAGGTCTTACTCTGTAGTCGAGAGTGATCTTGAACTTGTATAATCAACAATCCTGCTGTCTCATCCCCCGGGGTGCTGAAATTATAGGGATAAGTCATTATACTTGGCTGAAAACGGGAAATTAATTTTAGTACATGAATGGCATTTAGTCTGCATGCCATGCAAGGTCCATTTGCTTTCTCAGTATCATCTTTATATTAAAATGACACAGGCTAATATGACAAAATTGCATTTTGTTAGCATGTCCTGTATCTTTAGACTATTTTAATCTGGTACAGCTCATTTCAAGGCCCTTAGACTGAATTGTTCAGGAGTGGAAGGAAAGGACTCATGTACCTCTCTCCTGGGGAAATTTTGATTTATTTATCTATTGTCTCTTTACTTTTATTGACTTGGCTCATTCACTGCTGTATTACCAGAATGATGCTGCCTTATAATAGGCACTCAAGGATTAATAAACTATAAAAGGATAAGTGAGTGAACGAACAAATACATGAACGAATACATGAAAAACCTCCCTATATTTTCAAAAGTAAACTTTAAAACCTTGGATACTTCTATTCTTTTTGCCCTTGAACTCATTCAACTTTCAAGTAAAATTTGTCCCTGGTAACCCAATGGATGTTTTGAATTTTCTACCTGACCTAGCATGACATCTAGACAAGTTTATTTTCAGGTCACTATAACCCAGACTTTTTTTTCCTTGTAAGAGAATGGCCAAAACATCATTTTTCCTTATTAGGGAGTACCTTGCGTGTTTCTGTAGAGCTTGCATTTCATGCCTTCCAGCCTTCTGCTACCATACCCTGTGCAGATTTAATCCTACTTCTGAAAGCGATTTCTATGATTTCTATAGGCTGAGACAAAAGCAGCTGCTTCTTCTCAGGTTATCAAATAAGATATCTGCTCAATAGAGATTCTCCCACACATGAGAGGAAGAATTGTGGATCACTTCTGCTGTTGGTAATGATGACTCAGAGAGAAGGGGCTCTTAGATACTCAGATGCCCCAGGGCCTAGGGTTCTTATCTTTTCACTATGTATTTAAAATCTTGTGAGAAAATCTCCCTGCAAACCTGAAAATTGAGAGGACAGAGCAGCTGTGCTCACTGCCCTCTCCAGTTGTCACAAGGAAAATGAGCAATGTGTGTCAAGGGAATGCAAAATTACATGCATTTAGCACTTAGCAAAATTGATTTAAGAATCATAGGAAATTGCTACCAAATACTGCACAGTTTTAAAGTTCATCCTAGCTATGTGTGTGAAAGTGAGACTAACATGGATGAGAACTCTCAAAATATGTTTATTCTATGACTAAGAACTGCCATGGGGACTGAGAAGTGAGATGAATATTATGTAGGCTCAGAATATTTGGGGAAGTTAAATGGCATTTCCTACAATTTTACTTCTAATATGTTCAGTTGTTCACCTTTCTCAAAATACCTTGTGCCTAGGCACACCATTTAGAAGCAATTCTTTTCTTTTCCTTTCTGATAAATTCTCACTCATCCTGGGAAACCAGGCATGAAGAACATCTTTTCTATGCTATTCTCAATAGCTCCCCACTGAGTTCATTGAAGAATAATGGATGTCCATTGGTCTATGTCTCCACTATAGGCCATCATGCTCTTGTAGAAAGGAATAATGCATTTCATTTGCTAATACTTATGCTAATGATTTCAAATGTACAGAATTTGGGGTATTGTACTGCTTAGCTCATGACACTCGGGATCATGTCCCATGCATGCATCTTCTCATTTGAATTAAGTAGCCTACACTGGTACCTTGCAAATGAGTTGCTGAGAGCAGGACTGTCTTCTTAGGCACACTTGGGTTGAGTTCCTGTCAACTTTGTGGGGTCACTCTCTGCAACTGATCTTATTTTTTGTGAGCCTTTGTTTTTCAAATGTAAAATATGAATAATAAGAGAATGTTTAATATTTTGTTTTCTGAGTGTTAATCATAATAGTGCATATGAACTGTTAAACAAATTATGGCAGTAAATAGCCAGGTCATTGTAGCTCTTTTTCAGAAATGGAGTGCAGTTTAATAGAGAAATGAAGCATGATACTTTTTGGAATTCCAATCAAATAGACATTTTTTATTTCTTTTTCTATTTTTCTTTTCCTTTTTTTGAGACACATTCCTACTCTGTAGCTCAGGCTGACTTAAACTCATTATATACCTAAGTCTGGCTTCAAACTTGGAATTCTTCTGCTTCAGCTTCCAAAGTAAGTGGTAGAATCACATACTTTCTCTTGTCTTTATCCTTCTCCCTTTCCCTAAAAAAATTCATTCTCTTCTCCACTCTTCTGCTCCTCCTCCTTCCTTTTATATTTTGGTATCTCTTAGAATAGGTGCTGTACATACTAAAGCAAAGTTGTATCAGACCCCAGAGTCTTTTTAGAAGACATCAGTTTTCAAGCTAGGGCATGCTGCTTTCTAGAATGTGACCAAAACAGCATCCAGTAACACAACAACAATCGTCTTTTCAGATAAGACAGGGATAACAAATTCTCTAAGCTTTTCATCTGTAAGAGAAATGGTACAAGATACTTCACAAACACTATTTCAAACCATTATCTTAGCAGTCCTTCGTGGCACAAATGATTATTACTACTGACAGGTAAGGCATTCAAAACCAGTGTCACCATTAGAATTAATATTACAAACAGTCTCTCAGCTCAGTTTATTTCCCTGTTAGGTTTACTGTATCCCACTACAGATGTCTTTCGACTAGTCATGGAAGATAACTGTAGCCAACATCCATATCCATGAGTATAGTTCATGGTTCCAAAGAAGTGGAATCCCTCCAATCACAGCAGCCAATTTGCTAAGCAGTTTTCTCGGTGGGTTGTCATTAGCAGTCATTTTAGAATATTTTCATTGGCAAGCAGGAGAGGGATCAGTGTCATAAGTAAAAAGAAACCATCAGAAACCATTATTTCATTGATATATAATTTTGGACATAGGGTCTTCTTGGGTTGATTTGGTGATTCAGTGATATTTGGAGCTAGACAGTGTATTGTGAACCTCTTAGGTTTGTGATCATTCTTACAGAAATTTGTGGATTTTCTAAGGCATCACTTCTTCACCTTACTGTCACAAAAAAAAGAAGGATAAAAGTGTTCTTCTTTCCACAGTGTGATGGCTTGGATGAGAATGTCCTCTATAGGCTTGGATGCTTAAACACTTGTTCTCTAATTGGTAGCCCTATTTGGGTAGCATTTAGAAGGTATGATCTTGCTAGAGGAATTATGCTATTGGAGAAAGAATTTGAGGCTTCAAAGAATCTCATCATTCTAAGTATGCTATCTCTGTCTCATACTTGAGATTCAAAATGTGACTCACAGCTTCTGCTCTAGCAACATGTTTGCTGCTTCATGTCATGACAGATTCTTATACCTCTGGGACCATAAGCCTCAACCCTTTCTTCTATAATTTGCCTTGTTCATGATTTTTTTTAAAATCAGGAATAGAAAAAATAACTAATACCCATAGCATTCTCTTTGTGTGAGTAGAGCTATACTGAACAAAATTTCAGTGTACTTTTCTTTACTTCATTGGCCAGAAAAAGGTCACATGTCCATTCCAAGAGAAGTCACCTAGTAAGGAATAATGAAGTTACCATGAATGGTTAGAAGTCACCGTTTTTGTAGAAGTTTATTTTTAGTTATGTTTAAAATGGTTGTTTTGTGCACTGTTGGGAGAGTAGCTGCCTAAGTCTTGGCATTTTGTATTGTCTGTAGGTGTTGGCTTTATGTAAAAGATGTTTGATTGCTCATGATCTGCACGTGGTATCAGTAGAACATCTGAGGAGCTTAGGTATCAATAAAAACCTCTGAGATGAGATGTTCAGGGTTCCACTGTCCAGGATGGTGCTTGCCATGATAGTGGTTCTTTCTGCTGAGGTCCGGCAGGGTTTGCATCTATGAGAATGTCTCCATGTCTTCCTTGATGAGCCATCACAGCAATGTACTGCTACAAATGGTGCCCAACACGGTAGGCAGAAAATGAAGAAGTGCAAGAAGAAACTGCAGAGACAAGGAGAAGCCATTGGTGAAGGTACAACCTCAGTAGCAGCTGAAGGTCAAGATTGAAGGGATCATGCAGAGAAGTTGAAGCTTAGCACTATGAAGTGAGCCGAAGAGAACCTATGGTTGAAAGTGCAGCCCAGCTGCAGCAAAGAACTCCAACAATTTTTCAGATATCAGTTCCTTGGGATGATCATCAAGGATAGCAGCAGCAATGGAATGAGGCCAGCCAGAGTCTGGAGGACAAGCTGTGTGTGCTGCAGAGGGCAAAGCCAGAGAAGTGATCCAAGACCTTTGGAGGAGCCCAGAAGATCGTGAGTGAATTCCAGATAATTGGACATTGGAAATGTTTTTCTGCTGTCCAAATTCATTGTGAAAAGATTGATAGATCTTTGGTTTCATTTGGTCCTACCCTTTTGATTGTTCCTCTTTTAAATAGTTTTGCTAGCGTAGTGTTAAATTGTGTTGTAGAGACAAAGCAATTTTTTGATTGGCTTATACAGAAAGGGAGAAGTGTTGTAGAAGTTTATTTTTAGCTATGTTTAAAATGGTTTTTTGTACACTGTTGGGTGATTGGCTGCCTAGGCCTTGGCATTTGTATTGTCTTCAGGTGTTGGCTTTATGTAAAAGATGTTTGATGACTCATGATCTGCACGTGGTATCAATAGAACACCTGAGGAGCTTAGGTACCAATAAAACCCCCGAGATGTTCAGGGTTACACTGTCCAGTATGGCTCCTACCATGATAGTGGTTCCCTCTGCTGAGATCTGATAGGGTTTACACTTATGAAAATGCCTCTGTGTCTTCCTTGGTGAGCTGCCACAGCAGTGTACTGCTACACACCATAACTCAGGTTCTGAGGCTATGGGAAGGTTCAGCTTTTCCTGGGATCCAAAGTGTTATGTTGACCACATGAATACATTAAATGATTGATAGACAGGGTATGAAAGAGAATACATGCAGATGGCTGTTGATAAAGAAAGTCAGTGTCTGTTCAAGCCATTTGAATCACATGCTCATCCCTCAGACCTGCTGAACATGGTGAGATGATCTGTCTTTAGTTGTACCCCAAAGTGAAGAGTTCATTCCTAAAACCAGGAATAATATGGCAGGTCTGAGTCTCAGGGTAAGAAATGGTAGGTGAAGTGTGATGAGGAGGGGAAGGAGGCTTCATATAGGTTATAGGTCTCAAATTCCTCCCTACCTCTATTCCCAGAAGAAGCTTAAGCTCAACCTCATTAAATGAGCACTGAGAACCATGTAGACACCTGTAAGTACTGATGTTCCTTACCATCAAGGATGCTCTTCATCATTTTGGGGTGAAGGTGTGATATAAATTTCTAGGAACTTCTGATCTAACATCTAAGCAAAGATGGTTTAGAAGCCTGAGTCTGGTACCCCAACCAGGAGATCTAAGACTAGCTTTTTGGAGTCATTGAGCATTACACTGGGGAAGAGTTTGGAGGATGAGCTGAGTTCTAAGGGAATTTGTTACAATGTCCAGGAGGGCCCAGACCCGCATCATTTCCCTAGAGTCATGGAAAGAGTGACCATGGCTTCCTGACTGCTAAGTAAACCAAGACAATACAAGTACCAAGGGCATTCAGTTTACTCAATGGAAATGTGAATACTAAGAGGTTCTTACCTCAGAAAACCTACTCATTTCCCTCAGTACCAAAATGTGTTCCCCTAACTTATTATGGCACCCCTTGGGATGGAGTTTTACACATATATACATATATAGCTATGTATATTATGGAGTGTCACATTTTCTAACAGAACTCCTTCTGGGAGACCCCATCTGTTGGTGGTAGCTTCTAGTGCTATTCCTCACTTCTTTATTTAGATTCTTCAAACACTCTTGAAATGAATGTACCCTTTCTGTACACCAAGAACTATTAATATTTGTGGCTTTATCATTTTTCCTTGTGGGCAACTATCCTGTACAATGTAGAATGTTAATAGTATGGCTTCTATACACTTGAAGTTAACACACATGCACAACTTATGACAGATGTTTCACTAGACTTTTCAAAATTTCCTCTGTTTGAGAACTATTATCTCACAACGCTGACTTCTTACAACCCTGGATTGTAGGTTTTCACCAACTAAACTGGAGGAAATACCGTACACACTGTGGAACTTATCAGTATCCTGGAAATTTATCAGATAAGGCACATTTCTTTTATTCTTTGTTACTTAGTGAGTTTGGTGTTTGTGCTTTCTCTCTGCTGTGGTACCATAGAGAAGAGTATATTGGTCATATTAAGTTTCTTCTTTATCTCCCATTTACCTGTTGTCTTAGTTACATTTCTGTTTCTGTGATAAAATACTACACGCGACCAAGGCCACTTATAAAACAATTTAATTGACCTTATGGTTTCAGAGGGTTAGAGTCCATGTTAGACCAAAAGTATGCTAGCAAAAACACCTGAGAGCTCACATCTCAGATTACAGGGAGAATCAGAGAACACACTTTGAAACTTCAAAACCTGCCCCCAGTGACACACCTCCTCCAAGAAGATCACATCTCTTAATCCTTTCCAAACAGTTCTACCAACTGGGGACCAAGTATTTATGAGCCTATGGGGGAGGGGGCATTCTCATTCAAACCACCACAGCTATCATTGCCCAGTTGAGGCTTTCTTTTTCTTTCTTTCTTTCTTTCTTTCTTTCTTTTTTTTTTTTTTGAAGTTAGGCTTGCAAATGTAGCAAATCACTGCTGTAACAGATTCATAACTTTTAACAGACTCCTAACTTATAACAAATTACTACTGTTCCATTTTACCCTCTAGCTCAGGGAAGAGAAAGAAAAGATAGTGAGAAAGGAAGAAATCTTTACTACCTATGTAGCAGCCTTGAAAGACAGAAAGGAAGAAATCTTCACAGCCCTTTTTGACTATCATTAGCTTAGAGAGAAAGAGCTCATACAGAACTAAACTTGCATCAAACAAAACAACCCACCAACTGTCCACTCCCAACTGCCCCCACGATCCCTTATATTCTAAGCAGAGTTCCCAGAAGTCCAAGTGGCATGTAATCATATGGAAAGTTTCATATGACAAAAAACTTCTTCAAAGCATCATTCTACATGTGAATCAAATGTATGATGTCTAGTTAAGTTTGAATTCCATAAAACAATATAAGTATAAATCTATCCTGTGTAATATTTAAGAAAGACACCATGAAAGTATCCCTGTTTTATCTGAAATTTAGATTTTAACTTGGTGTCACGTGGTTTGTTTGGCAACAGTGCCTGGAATGTGTTCTTTCTCTAGGGACTTCATTATGGAAATGCCTGCCATGACTAAATTCTAGAGTGTCCTGGTGTGCTCACTTTATTCTTCAACCACAGAATACTCACTCTGTGGCCTGATTAGCTTTTACCACTTACCACAGTCCCACAACTTGCTCTGTTTCCATGACAGCACTGTAAACATTGCTGCTACTTCCCATGGCTCCCTGTTCTTTCCTTTCTTGAGCTTTGTGTCCTTCCTTCCCAATGCTCATCATATGATTGTGGTTTAAGGTCTGAAGCAATTGTGTGTGGGCATACATGTGTGTAAGAAAAAAATATTACTGTCCCTAAAGAGAAGTTCATGGAAATGGAATAACTGAGTAATCTAGCTTCAAAGGATTCTGGGGAAGGAATGCTCCAGCATTCCACAGTAGTTCCTATTCTGACAGCATCCAGCGAGCATAGGCATGAAAATATTAAAGACAAGGAAATTTTTTTCTGTAAATAATAACCAAGCAACCAGAGGGTATCTTAGTAGTTTGTACTTTAAAATATTATTCATATTTTAAAAGACTTATTTTATTTTATGTGTATGAATGTTTTACCTGCATGGGTGTATGTGAATTAAGTACATTTCCTAGGCCTGCACAGGTCACAAAAGGACATCAGATTCCCTGGAATTTGAATTATAAATAGTTGCAAGCCACCATGTTGGTTCTGGGAATCAACCACAGGTCCTGTGGAAGAGCAGCAAATATTCTTAACTGCTGAACTGTCTCTCCAAGTGTGTGTGTGTGTGTGTATGTGTGTGTGTGTGTGTGACTCTGCAGAGGCCAGAAAATGATGTCATATGCCCTGAATTTGGAGTTACAGGAGGCTCTAAGCTACCTCACATGCATACTGGGAACCAAGGTCTGGAAAAGCACTATTCACTTTTAACTACTGATTTACCTCTCAAGACCCAGTAATTTCTACTTCTAAAGACTAAAACCAAAGTTAACCTTCAAAATATAATTTTATTTTTATCTTTCTTCTTTTTTGAAAATAAGTTCTCACTTTATAGTAGGTTGGCCTTGACCATGTAATTCACTTACCTCAGCCTCTCAAGTACTGGAATTAGAAGTCTGAGCCACCATGTTAAGCTCCCAGATAATTTTTTCTAAAAGATTTTGATTATTGATATGCCTTAAAAGAGCAGTGATTTTTTTCATTGTTTGAGAGACCACCAAATCAGAAAAGAAAACTTATTTTCTTCCTGAGATTTGCTAATTGTGTGGCAGAAAGGTTGTGGTTGAATGCTTGGTAGCTGAAAGAAATGGCAACAGAGACACAAGAGAAAGCATCATGGGAACCCAAAGCCATTCAAGGGAAACAAATCACTCATAGAGCTATTTGTTTGGTGGCCCAGGGAGAAGGAGGCATGTGTGCTTCATAGCTTGGCTCATTCAACTAATAAAGATTGAGGATGGTAGTTGCTCTGGAGATTACTTGTCTCTGTCTCCTGTTAGTTGTAAATGCAGGTGTGCCACCATACCCACCTAGCATTTATGGGGGTGCTGGGGACCTGGAATTCATTCCTCATATTTGCACAGCAATTACTTTACCCACTGAGCCATTTCCCCAGCCTCCAATTTTAATTATTGTTTCAGTATTGTTTAGGCTTTATTGAGACATAATCTACCTATTATTTAGTTTCACATCTTTGCAGTGATGGACTGTAATCTGGCATTGTAAGTTAAATAAACCCTTTCTTCTTGAAGTAGTTTTTTGTCAGGATGTTTCATCACAGCAACAGAAATGAAATTTTAACATTGGACATCCTGGTTTACTTCCTCTTTTGGAGATTGCAAACAGTGTTAACAGTGAACATAGGACTGTAAGCATCTCTGTGAGCGTATGAAATGTATTTCCTTTGGCAAGATGTATCCAGTAGTTGGACATCTGGTTTGCATTTTTATATTTTATCTCATGTTTGCTTCAGATCACTGTGATTTTTCCTTTGGAAACTTGGAGTACAACTAAAGTGAGTTTACTCATTAGGCAGTGTTAGGTTATTCCTGCCCTGTCGCTTCATTGAGTATGCTCTGGGATATATTTTTTTAATGTTGGGTCCCAAATGACAAAGGCGGTGTTTGTTTTGATATTTCCTAAGAGAAATTCATCAGGATTCAAAGACCAGGGACCTTTGTGTTAATTGTAGTTTATTTTTTGCAAACTCAAACTGCTTTTGAGTCCCTGTTGCAGATCAAACTTGAGTTTGAGCAAAATTGCAAATGATAGAAGTCTTTATTTTTCCTTTTATTGACATCATGCTTTGTTATTATTTTATTTTACTTTGCTCTATAGTCTGTATTCAGCCATCTCCACCATCTCTGTTGAAGCAAGGCCTGCCAAGGGTATCAATATGTAGGAACCTTTTTAACTCCGGCTGTTATTTGGTTTAGCCTGTGCTTAAATCTTAAATTCTTACTTTGTACTGGACTCTGAAACAATTGCTATGGATAGCTTGATTTCAGTCATGACAGTAGTGGTAGGTTAAACTGTATTTCCATTAACTCTAAATACAAGCTCCAAACCAATGCCCATAAACAGAATTCTAGTCTGTTTTTTCTGCTCATCAGGATGCAGTACTGTCTAATTGTTAAACATGGAGCTATGTAGACAGATGTTGCCTTAATGTGAGATCTTGGCTTTCCTATTAATGGGCTGGTTGTTTATCTCTCTGGCTCTCAGTGTCTTCCTTTGTCAAGTAGGGTCTAATTAATATTTTATTTGTAGGACTACAATGATTATTAAATGATTTAAGACATGCAAAGCATTTATTTCATGGACTGAAACATGTTAGGTCCTCCAAAAATATTAGCTTGTCAATACTGATATAACATCTACCTCAAGTGAAGTTTGTTCGGTCCTATCTCTAACTAGCTTGCTACCCCAGAGTCTCTTATGGGGAAACTCTCTATCTAGCCTGGGTATTTTTATAAGAAGGAAGGAAGCTCTATGCCACTTACACAGATTTATAGATATAACACCACATAAAATATGTACCTGTCAACCCTTTAAGTAAGTCTGACATGTTGCCATTAATGAGGATTATAGTTCGCATGTCAAATATGGTGGCTTATAGATTCAGAAAGAACTACTGAGGTATAGGGTGGGTGCCTGAATCATTTCTGAGGAACAGTTAAGTGGGCCAACAAATAAAGATCTTGTGGAAGGAAGGTATGTTTCTCTTATGCAAATGTAGAAGGAGCCTTGAGATCAGGGGGCTGGTCTCTGCAATATGAAGGCATTTAGTGCGGTTGAAGTGGTAGAGACAAGAGGGTCAGAAAACCAGAAAGGTACGTGCCATAGGTCTGGTGTGCAATGTTATCAGTATTATATCTGGGCCCAGTGGAGAATTTTGCGAGGACTTCTTACGGGAGAGGCATTCTTACATTTACATTTTAGAAATACCATTGTGGCAGTGAGGTGGGGGATGGGGGTTAGAGAGACCAGAAAGGGCAGGGAAATCACTCAGAAAGGAGCTGCAGAAAGCCAAGCAGGAATTAGAGACTTGACTTTTATTCGTACTTTTCCTCTTTTCCTTTTTCTTTCTTCATGCCTCTGACTTTTTTCTTCCCAGTTTCCCGTTCTTCTGTTCTTCTTCACCTTAACTAGTTACTAACTCTGTGCATTTCAAATTAAGGCTTTTTGTCAAATCAAACTGAGAGGCCAGTACCTGGCAGATTTGGCAATGCAAATAAAGTCTGGTACATGTATTCTCTCACCATGACATCTTCCAGTGATTTAAAAGCCAAATGAATATATAGATTGGCTCTGTATCAAATAATTAGAACCAAAGTTCCCTTTTAATCTCAAAGTATAAGTCAAGAATTATAGTAAGGCTGGCTACATAATTAGCAGCACTTAGTGGGAAACAGAAAACAGAAAATTACTTTAAAAACCAGAATTCCAAGATGATGGTAAGAACTGAGGATTCAACCAAGTGCAGATGTGAACAAGGACCCTTTGCACAGGTTCCATGCACAGAGTGGGAGCCCTGAAAACAGTTTGATGTCTGTAAATTTTGAGATTATGCTTTCCATACCATACCAACCTTTAGTCAAATTTTTATATCTTCAGATGCTGCCTAAGCAACTGAATGGACACTATGAACTGAGGACCACAGGGATGCTACTTTCCAGAAATGAATATGCCACTTGGTGTCTCCAGTATTACATTTCTTTGAGGCTGTGTTCTGATGAGCTGGATTGGGATGTTGCTCTTGTTTGGGTGGGCCCTTCCAAACACCACTCCAAATTTTATGACTGCAACAATAAAATGCTATGAGAGATGCATTGCTTCTTGTGTGGCAAGCAGTGTTTGTTCAAAAGCCTATGAGAAACCTTCTGACATATACAGCTCTCAAGCTCAGGACCCCGCAAGTCAGATTAACTGTGACCACAGGGTACATGAGTTGTTATGAGTAACTCTGGGAGAAACCCACATTTGTTTAAAGTGGGAAATGAGTGGATTCAAAAGCTTCTTAAGACAACTGCAATGGCCAGATTGCCATTTCAATAGCCCATTGCCTGCCTGAAGTGTTGTATGGATGAACATTTCTGCTAGCAAACAGAAAATATTTGAGTTCTTAATTTAGAATCTTGTCTTCTGTGAGTTCAAAGAATTTGAGCTTCTACATCTCAGCAGGCTCATGTTTTTGTTTCTTTGTGTCCTCAGAGGATGGGAGCTTCATGTCGCTTTGCTCTCAGAGGAATTTTGTTGTTGGTAAAGGATATTTTTCATAATTAGCATCTCTGAAAAAGCTAGGAAAATCAGAAAATAAGTATAAATGAACACAGGCTCTTATAACTCTCCATCCCACATCTTCCTGTTTGAAATTTCATTTTGGTGTTTTTTTCATGAGATCATGTGTATGTCATAAAATTCAACAAAGTATACAGTTTGATGAAGTTTTAGAAATGTACATGCTCAATACCCAAATTAGAATGTAAAATATTTTCATCATTCTAGAAAGTTCTATTGTGCTTTCTTTCCATTAGTTACCCTACCTAGAGGCTGCCACCATTTTGGTTTCTAACCATATAGAATAGTACTGCCTATTTCTGAAACCCTTCTAAATGGAATCATACTATAAGTTCTCTTTTTAACTTTATTATTATTAGTGTGTGTGTGTGTGTGTGTGTGTGTGTGTGTGTGTATGTGGTGTGAATACAAGTATGTATTGTTAAGGTGCATGTGTGGAGGTCAGAGAACAATTTTCTATAGTCAATTTTCTTCTATCTGGTGATTGAACTCAGATTATTATACTTGCACAAATGCTTTTTCTTACTGACCTATCTCTCTGACTCTATATATATTCTGCTTTTGTTTATTATTGTTTTTAAATCATATTTTTCTTATTCTTAAGAATTTGTACTTGCTTATAAAAATATGACCATATCCACCCTGTATTTTTTACTTCTAAGTACCCCATGTTTTAGTCACTGTTCTATTGCTGTGAAGAAATGCCATAACCAAGGTAACTCTTACAAAAGACAGCACTTATCAGGGGCTTACCTACAGTTTCAGAAGTGTAGTCCATTATCATTATGGTAGGGAGTCTGAGGACACACAGGCAAATGTAGCTGAGAACACTACACCCTGTTCTGCAGGCATGGAGTAAAAGAGACAGAGTCAGAAAGACAGAGACAAAGAGACAGATTCACACGCAGAGGAAAAGATATACGCAGAGAAACAAAGAGACAACAGAGAGACAGGGAGGCATCAGAGCAAGACAGAGACTGAGACTCTGGCCCTGGAGCAAGCATTTGAAACCTTGAAGCCTACTGCTAGTGACATGCTTCCTATATCAAGGCCACAAGTACTTCAACAAGGTCATCCCTCCTAATTCTTCATCTTTCAATAGTGCCACTACTTGATGACTAAGGAAATATTTGAGCCTATGCGGGACATTTTTATTCAAAGCACCACATCTCATATTCTTTCAACATGTCTCCCTCCCAACTTCATTTTTTTTTAGATGTCTCTTTGGCTCTGTATGTAATCTTATGTGTCTTATGTGTAACTTAACATAGTATTTCTGAGGCCTGTCTGTGTTGTAAGCATCATTAGTTGGTTGTTTGCTACCTAGTCATTTTCTATTGCAAGAACATACTGTGAATTGCTTACCTGTTGTTTGGTTAGGGCTCCTTCAGTAATGTCCAGGCTTTGTCTGCAAATAAAACTTTCATGAACAATTTTATGTAGGTCTTTCGATAGACATATGTGTTTGTTTCTCTTGGTATAAAGCTATGAGTGAAATCACTGGGTCATAGGAAAGTGTTTCATTTAACTTTTAATTGCCAAAAGAGACTTCCAGTTGTTTCATGTCCTTATTACTTCTTAGGTTTGCCAGTTATTATAATTTTAGTCATACTGGTGGGTCTGTAATTATATTTTATTATGATGTTTTTTAAAAAATATATATGAAAATATGATTAGTACATAATTAAATATTCTGCTTTAACTGCACAATTTGAAAAGGATATATATACATATAAGCATATGTTCATACAAATGCAATCATAATATTTTCTTTATCATAAAGACTTTCTTCTCATCTTTTTTTAGTCAGTACCTGGTACCAGGAAACCACTGATATGCTTTCTGATCCCATATGTTAGTGTTGTTTCTTTTAGAATTTCTTATAATTGAAATCATGTAATATCTGAACTTTCCATCATAGATTTTGTTGGATCCATATTTCTTAAGATCAATGAATGGTCTGTATTTAGTCTGCTTCTTTTACATTGAGTCTTACTTCAATATCTCTCCCCATATATATGTATGTATGTATAAATATATGAATAAGTAAGCAGATTTTACACACAAACACACACACACACATACACACACACACTCACTATAACCAAAACTAGAAACAACTCAAATGCTCATCAATAGGTGAATAAGTAAGCAGATTAAACATAGAAACACACAGAAGTAAAATACCTAGATCACACTATAAGTAAATATTTCATATGTTTTGTGTGATATGTAAATATGTATGTATATGTTTGTGAGAACAGGTATGTACACACCAGGGCAAGCATTTGGAAGGTCAGAGAACAAGCTCAGATGTCAGTTTTCACATTACAACTTATTTGGGCACTTTGTTTTCCTTTCTTGGACAACCATCACACATCTTCTTTCATAATTTTCATTTTATTATTTATTAATAAAATCATTAATAATGAAATATTTTTGCTAATTGAAAAAACATGGATGCTTGTCATCTAATTTTTATTTGAAAGTATCCTATATATCTTAAGAATAAATCAGAGTTTAAGTACGTTGTAAACATCATCTTAATCCAAAGATCGTGAATTTTTAAATTTTTTAAATTTTTTAAATTTGAATCCTATTCATGGTATTTCCACTTGTGCATATTTTCTTTTTGTATTCAGGTGCTTTCTTCATCAGTGTTTGAAGATTTTATATAATTTAGTTGGGATCTATGATTCAATTTTTAAATTATTATGTACTTTGTGAGGTAGGACTTATCCCATTTTTAAAAAATACATTGTTTCAGCATCATCTATTGAAGAATCATTATTTTAAAATTTTTCTTTTCATTATTTTATGTTTATGGTGTTTTGCCTGAATGTATGGTTGTGTACCACATGTGATGCCCATAGAGGCAAAATGAGGGCATCAGATCCTCTGGAACTGGAGTTGCAGATGGTTGTAAGCTGCCATGTGGTGCTAGAAACTGACCCCAGGTCCTCTGGAAGAGCAGCAATTGCTCTTAACCATGGAGCTATCTCTCCAGTCCCAAGACTTTATTTTCAACTCATTAATTTATTTTTACAGCATGGTTGAAATCAATTAACTCTACTACAAGAGTTGGTGAATTCTTTATTTTATTCAACTATTCTAGGTCTTATTTGTCTGTGTGTGTGTGTGTGTGTACGTGTGAGTACACATGCATGGATATGTATTCTCACATGTGAATGCAGATGCCTTAAGAGGCCAGAAGTCCTAGATTCCTCTGGAGCTGGAGTTTGATGGTTATAAGCTGCTGGACATTGGTTCTGGGAATCACACTCAGATCCTTTGCAAGAGCAGTTTGTGTTCATAACCAATGAGCTGTCTACTCAGTTTCCATATTGTAGGTCATTTAAAGTGTAAATAGTACTTTGTCTTGATTGCTATTGCTTCATAGTAAATATTGAAGACAAATAATAGAAGTCCTGTAACATTTATTTACTTATTCAAGAAGTGTTGACTAATCAGGATTCTTTGCATTTTGATAAGTTAGAGAATGTCAATTTCTGCAAAGCTGATAGTGAATTTTTGGTTCGAATTGTAGTATGATCTGTCATGTTTTTTCAGTGATATATTTTTTTTTTAAATTTTGGGGGTCAGATGGATATTCAGTTAAATTTATCACTGAGTGATATAAATGCTTTGATTAAATTATAGATTTTATTATTTTCCTAATTTCTTCTCATACTTTTTTATTATAGTGAGTCGAAAGGCAGTTGTTTTTATAGGCTTTATTAAATCTATTCATATTAAATTTTGAGTGTATATTTTTATATTTTCTTCCTATATAATTAGTAATTGATTGTGGGGGAGAATAGGGTAACCTTTGTCTATCTTCTTTGTTTCTGATGTACATATCCTTTTTATTTTTTGCTTGTCATATACCATTGCCTAAAATCATAGCCTTGAGCTTGCTATACAAATACCGTAACCACTGGCCATCCAATTACCCAATATGGACTTTATTTTCTTTTTTATTGGTGTTACCTTAATGCACATGGTTCTTTGAATTCTCTTACTTTTTTATTGAAAATTTACACAACATAGTTTGTTCAAGGTTTCACCTTCCTAAAACTTTTATCTTTTCTTTTTTTCTTTTCTTTTTCTGAGACATGGTCTCATGATGTAGCTCTGGTTGTCCTGAAACTGTCTATATAGATCAGGCTGGCCTCAAACTCACAGATTCACCCACATCTGGCTGTGGAATGCTGGGATTAAAGGGATGCATCACTATGCCTGACTGCCAGTATGGATTTTCATTGAACAATTTTTGTAAGTTTGTAATCATTTAGCTGAAAATTGCCTGCTCCTTTTTTATCATTTATTTATATTTATCACTATTTTATCATTATTTACAGGAGCATTAAATATATATCTGAATAGAAATCTTGTTGGGTACATGTTTAAACATTTCTCCAGTCTGTGACACTCTCACCCCTTTTTCACTTCAGTAATGATGTCTTTTTTTGAATGACAGTTGTTGACTTTTTAAAAATCAGATGAAGTCAAGTTTGTTAAATCTTATGTTCAAAGCCATCAAGATGGCTTCCTCTGTTTACTTCTAGAGTTGCCTTAAGTTTTAGCTCTTTTAATTTGATTTACATAATTTAAAAAGTGTTACACACACATATATACCTATCATTTCTCTAATTCACAGTATATTCAAATGCCTTGCTCCCATTTCCATGAGTGTATTTTAGCAACATTGAAAATGTGTGATTTACAATTTTGGTGTTTGGATTGGGTGAGAAGCAGATGTGTTGCTGCAGTTTCCCATGCATACAGCCTTTGGGCTTAAATAGTGGGGAAATACAGCAGTAGAAGTCCAAGCAGTAGCTATTGAAAGCCTTAAAAAGAATTCCTGAGGTCCCGCAGGGACACATTTAAAAGTTATTCCATGGAAATAATATCAGTTCTGTGCCAAATTCAGCTTCAAGGGTATGTTACCACTGCTTTAGCTTTTTTTTTTTTCCTTTGAAATAAATGGAAGTGAAAATAGAAATAGTGTGTAAGAATGAATTGGTTAAATTATCAAATAGCACCGACATGGAGGACTAATCATTAAAGATAATGTAGAATATTCATTAGCATAATATTCATGAATATATTTGAAAGACAAATTATAAAATCTAACTTCTCAGTTGATTGTCTTTTGACCTCTTTCCAGATACAAAAATGGCTATAATTTATCCCAGGTAAGAGTACCCATCTGTATTTGTCTAGTTTTATACAGTGAACATGTTTTCCAAGAAAGGAAATGTAAAATTTCTGACTTTGGAAGAATGAGGAGAGTGAGGAAACAGGAAGCCTTGAGGTAAATTACCAGCAGATGTGACTATGTAACAAATGGAGTCTTTTATGCTTTGTGGATGACAGAAGACACATTCAAATACACCATAAAATTTAAAAAAATTCAGTACCTTTACACTAAATATTTATCACTCTAATTTCATATCTATTTTACTGTATGACTAAGAAAATGAGCATGTAGTTACATAAGCATTGAAATACTGAGCTGAATGTGTTGTTGTTTGCCTATAAACCTGCAATGCCAACACTGAGAGGTAGAAGGAGGGAGGGTCAGGAGTTCAAGGTCATTCTCAGCTATATACTTCAGCTCTACGAGACACTATCTTAATGGGAAAAAAGAAATTAGAAGTTGGAGGAATAACAGAGATGTGCCACCATTCAGAATAGTTCTCTCACTGTCCAGCAGTCCATCATTAGAGCACCAGTGATTTGGGTCATTTATTGAATGAAGATGCAGATGGACTATATTTCTTGGCTCTCAAGGAGGTGTGTATACTTAAATAAGCACCCATTGGCAAGTTGAACTAGAGGATTCAACTGTTGTATACTTCATGGCATTTTACAAAGGCAAACTGAGATGTAGTGGAAAAAGACCTTTCCAGCTCTTTTTGAAGCAATGCATGCCTGTCACTCATAGGGAAGCATTATCAGAACCTGCAATGATTCTGTCAGCCAGCCTGTGGCCTCCAAAGACATTGTCCTTGGAATTTAAGAACCAGAGAATACATGTTGATCCTCATTGAGCTAAGAATCTCGGAGGAGAGTCTAGGTTCCAGGAACTTCAGTCTATTGGATCAGTGGAGTAGCAAAAGGGAGTGCTGAGATGTGAGCATCCTCATGATTATTATAAGCGTCAGGTTAAACTGTCCAAATGAATATTATATTAATTTTCTAGGGATTCAAAACAAATGACCACAAACTGAGTGATTTAAAACAGGAGAATATTATATTCCTTGTTTATAGAGACCAAATATCCAAAATGATGGTCTGAGTTGGACCATGCTCACTCTGAAATCGAGAGGAGAGGCTCCTTTTCACTTCTTCCACTGATCTTGGTTACTCTAATCTCTGCCCCATTGTCAGGCATGCTTCTTTCTTGCTTGCATTTGAGTCTGTTTGTGTTCACTTCTTTTTATTTATTTATATTTTTTGAAGAGCATCCATCAGTGGACATGGACATCTTAATTCAATTGCATCTGCAAAGACTCTATTTCAAAATAAGGTCATGTGGACAGGTACCAGGAGTTATGGCTTGAATATTTTTTGGGGGGGAGTCAGAATGCAACCTGTTATAAGTTTATGTGCTGCAAGAAAGTCACTGTTTAAATATTCTCCCTTGGGCTATTCCATACTAGTCTCAGACTGAGTCACTTCTGCATTTCTGAGCCATCTATATTGTATTTTGTTCAGAAGATGACTCTTAGAACCCCTTAGGCCTGTTCTCTGGAATTCATAACGGAGATACTGGGGTACTGCAGTCATAAAAACAGGATGTTCAATTCCAGTTTCCAAAAGAGGCAGAATACTGGCAGTGCTGGGAGGGAAAGCAGATGTGAGGGATGGTGGAATGATTAAAGGAAGATGAAGCTACTGACCATGGAACTAACTAGGACAGAGGTCAGATGACCTAGTAGAAGATGAGGGTACAAAAGGGAACCAAGAATCTGAGATTGAGTTTACACTAAAATGTGATCATTCTGGCCTAGTTAGAAGCAAGGCTGAATTTCCAGCAGGATCTGAAAATTGGGGTCCATCATGGTGGGAGAAGGAATTTATCCAGTCCCAATCTGTCCACAAGGCCTGTCAGATACCTATTACAATGGGGTAAATCTGTTAAAAAAACATTCCCAGTTCTACTAAAACCCATTTCAGCTCCTGTAATGTCTTTTCTGAACTACGGAACTTCCTTTTATCCCTGCTATTATACCACTCTTCTCATTCACTGCAGTACAATTTTGAGCCACAGATTGTTGTGATATCTGGCCTCTGACCACCCACTCTGTGCCATCACACCCCAAACATCCTGCTTTCTTTATAATCTTCTGACACATCAAACTCCTTACAACCTTTAGACTTTTTCATTTGTTCACATAGCCTGCAAATCTCTTCCCTGACTTACCAATGCCTACCTCTCGCCCTTTCATCTTCGGAACAATCTTCTGCAATGCTCCAGTCTAAATTGGTATTTTTTCATCTATTTTATCCATCATGCAATTTTATTTTCTTCATTTTACTAATTGTTACCTGAAATAATTGAACTCATTTATTTCAGGGATTTTCAATACTGAGTGATCTTTGCTCCACAGGGCACATTTGGGCATTCCTGGAGATATTCTTATTATAACTAGGGTAAAAATGTTACTGACACTGAGTCAGAAAAAATGACCAAGGACACTGTTAAACATCCTATAGTAAACAGGACGGTCTCCATGACAAGGGATTATTCTATTCTGAATATCAATAGTGTCAATGTTGGGGAGTCCTTACTTATTAATTGATGTTGTATTCTCTATCTCTATTGTTAGACTTTTCTTTTTGATGCACATCCTAAGAAGGCAGTGGCTTGATCTGGTTTGTGTTATGCTCACCACTCCTCTGCTCACCAGAAAAATGTCCCAACAAGGGTTGATGCTCGCAGAAATATATCTTAATATGTTAGTTAAATCTTTTAGTAGTCTGAAAATAAAATGCTAGAATTATAAAATTTCTATTTTAAAGCTTTATTTTATGCAGGTGACTTTTAGAATATTATTTTCATTTTATTTTTCAATTGTCAGGTATTTGGGGCTTATTTTAATTTTTGGTTATTTTGCAGTTGTTTCTTTAAAGCACCCATTTTATATTTTCAATTGTGAATAAATTGGTTTCCTCATTTATTACTAATTTTAGATTTATAAGAAAGCTGCAAAAATTATGAAGAGACAATTCCTGTATATCTCTGTGGTGGTTTGAATAAGAACAGCTCCCAAAAGCTCATATAGGTATGGCCTTGTTGGAGGAAGTATGTTACTGAGGGTGGGAGTTGCAGTTTCAGATGCCCACACCAGGCCTAGACTTTCTCCCTCTCCCTCTCCCTCTTCCCCCCTCTCCCTCTCCCTCTCCCTTTTCCTCCCCCCCCTTCTCTCTTCCTCTGCTTCTGTGCCTATGGATCAAGGTGTAGCTCTCAGCTATTTCTCCAGCATCACATTTGCCTGGGTCCATGCTCACCACCATGATGATAATGTGCTAACTAACCTTCTGAATCTGTAAGCAAGCCCACAATTATAAGCTTTCTATTTATAAGATTTGCCTTAGTCATGGTATCTTTTCACAGCAATGGAACAGTGACTATGATAATTTCACACTTAGTTTCTTTTTCTTCTAATAGCATAATTTTAAAAACATTTTCTTATCCTGGTTGGAAATATCTTCCAAAGAGACTCAGTTGCTACAAGATAAAATTGTAGTTTAACATGAATATAGAATCTCATATTTGCAATGACAGGAAGGGAAGATGTCTAGAGGTTAGGTATAAGTAAAGAACACTTTGATATTTTCAGAGTTGATACATAACACATGAGGTTCATTGCAAAATGAAGCATGGAGATATTTGTTGAAGATTATTAGGAATTTCAAATTGTGGCAGCAGAGCATTGAACTCAGCATGGAGCCGTTTTAGTGCAATATCCTGAGAGATTGATTTCACAGTCGTTTGCCTGTGAAGTAAGTCCTCGCTATTCCTACCTATGTTGTAACTTACTTTATGGTCCAAATGCTCGGTAAGTTAAGAGACAGTCTCATGTACAACTGGGTAACGTCTACACCTGTAAGGTTTTCTAGAGCACTCAAAAGGAACAAACTCTGCAACTTGCCTCCTTCTAAATCTCATTTCAAAAGGCTTTGACTTGAGGACAATGATATTAGGTACTCTGAAATGGCAGCACAGCTAATTCTAAAATATCATCCACATTAGCTCATACATGCTGATATTTTCTTTGCTGAAGATCAGGCAAACAGTGTTTGTTTTGAGCATCTTCCAGTAATACTTAACAAGTAGCCAAGAATACTTGGGATCTTAGAAACTGTACGTTATGCCCAGAGGCTTTTGGTGACTATATTCTCTTAACCAGATTCACCCATTTAACTTGTCCAAATGGGGCATTTTCACAAGGGAATCCATCAGTTGGTCATTTATATTGAGATTTTAAAAGGATCTGTAAGGAAATCAGCTGTAAAAACTCTTGGTAAATTAAGACTTTGAAAGTTTCCTAAAAATACACAAGTGAGAATTGATTTACCTTCAATCATCATTTTCTTATCAAACTGCAACAGATTGCAGTTTAAAATTTGATAGCATAGCGTCCACTTGTAGTATTTGTTTGGTTCAGCTAGCCAGTTATGCATTTATTGCCTAAGATGTATGAAGGGCTCACCTTCCTTCCACACTGATCTAGGAATGCTTTTTCTGTATATACAATAGACACTGGCTCTCTTATGGGATGGCACCTGATCAGGTAGAAGAAATGCATTCATCTGTCTCTCCAGCCTTTTTTGAGTCACAGGTGATTCTCCATTGGCTCCTAGGAACTGACTTCCACTGACAGTAGTGAATAGGTGGTCAGTGAGGATGTCACTGGGACAGACTTTTATTCAGCACTTATTTTATTCCCTATGTATTGTGTGCAATTATGTGGATTCCTAATATTTTACACAAATCACTCTTGACCTTAGTTCCTGGTTTGCAAAGAGGTAATTGTCAGTTGGAGTTTTAGGCTGTATTTTAGTGGATTCAGGTTGCTAGGTGTCCGCAATAGATTTGAGTTGAGAAACTCTTGAGATGATTATTTCGACATTTCATGGATGTGTATAATATTCAGGTATAAATGCATTTCAAAATATTGTGATATTTGTATTTTTCATAAGATTGGTTTGGATTTGCATAGAAAACATTAGAAGAGCAAAATTCAAAAGTTTTTTTTTAATAGAGATAGAATTACTTTTAAATTTCACTGAATTGTTTATCCTTAATATTGCATGTTAATCTTTTTTCCCCTCAAGAATAAAACCCTTAAGTTTTGGAAAGATCCGGATCCTCTTCAAAGAATGATGGTATAGTCACATAAAAGATATCACCTTCTAGAAGGCTTAATTGTCCTTATGCCACAGACAGTTAAAGATACCATGCCTACACTAAAATTACCTACATTTCTCATGGTTCTGGAGGCTGGGAAGTCCAAGAGAGAAGTTTCAACACATTGTGTGTCTAATGAGGAACTCCTTCCTGACTTTCAGATGGCAACCTTTCATCCTGTAAAAATGACCATCTCTTCTTACAAATACTGTGATTCCATCCAGGTGGCTGCCTTTTCTTGGTCTAGCCACCTCCTAAAGGCTCCCACATGCAAATAACATAACATTGTATATTGGAGCTTCAACACATGGATTTTTGAAGGGACACAAATATTCATTCTATAATAACACTATAATATAAATACCATCAGTTCTGTGCTTGAAGTTCTGTTGGGGAGAAATGGTCTCAAATTAGAAAATAAAATTCTGATTTGAAAATTTTCATATAGGTCATTTCAGATTTTTGAGTATTTCTGCTATAAAATATGGACAGTTTTATCAGTATTTAAACCTGTCCATCCCAGATGAATGTCTTTTCAAAGATTCACTTTTACTAAATATTCACCAGGTACCAAGTGAAATTCATGGTTAAGAGAGGAAGCAGGAATGACTAGGGCATGAGGAGAGACTAAAATTCAAGGAACAGATGGGTTGGGAGCTAATGAATGAAGGAAAGTTGAAGAAGTTTGGACGATTGATGTGAAGTACAGTAACAGAAACTATACTGAATTTGCGTAATTTCTTCAAATCATCCTTCAGATGATTGATTTAGCTGTACTTAATTTGCTTTCCAAGCTGTTTATTGGCTCTTTGCCTTTATTTGTATTTTTACTGCAGTGCATCATCTATAAAAAAAAGCATTAAAATTATGTGTACAGCTTAATGAATTTTCACCAAATAGCAACAGTCATGTGATTACCATCCAGATGAATTAGATTCTGGAACCCTGTAAGCTTCTCGAGAACCCAATACTGAAATCTAAACCCCTCCCCTCCAAGGCAAACAAATATGCCAACATCTATCACTGCAGATGAGGTTTGCTCATTTTTGTGCTTTGCATAAATGGAGAGTTACTGTACCTGCTTCTTTTGTAAATCATACTGAGGGAATTTCAAGCCAATGCTGTACTTACGTGTATTGCTTCTTGTTGCACTGTGGGATTTTGGTTAGTATGTATCCCACAACATACCCATTCTTCTATGGATGATGTTTAGAGTTGTTTCCACTGTCAGGGTTTGAGGTAGGAAATTTTCCGGACCTTGGTTGCTGTTCATCCTTACCATGGTGATGTATATTCTCTGAGTCTCAGTATTAGGGGATGGAATGTCCTATTCAGCTCATCACTATGGATAAACTTGAAATCAGTAATTTGTCCCTACCAGTTCTGTTATGCCAGGAAAGCTCTACTCTAGGTTCACTGGGTGCAATAAATGATTTCAAGGCAAGCACTAGCTGTAGGGCTACAATGTCCTTTCTGAATATTTTGAGAGCTAAGTGTTTCTTAATTTTCTTATCTACTCAAGCATTACTTCAATAGAGTTTTAAAACATACTGTCTAACATTCATAGTTGTTTTTCATTGGAGATTAGTCTGGCTATTTATTCTGCCTTACTGCAAGAAACATATATGAGCATGTAGTTTTGACAAAATATGCATTCATCTGTGAGATCAATGTATCTATTATACAACTTATAAAAATGAGGCATGCTAATATTTATTCCTCCATACTCTTTCTTTAAATTTATATTTGTACAATTTCATACATGATTGCTGCATTTACATAATTTTCTTTCATCCTTCTGCTCCCTCCAACTCCTCCACCTAGCTTTCTCATAAACTCATGACCTCTTCAGTAATTATTGTTGTTACAACATACTGAGTCCATTTAGTATTGCCTGTATGATAACTATCAGGTGGTTTATCCCTAGAGAGAACTGAGACACTCTCTCTCTCTCTCTCTCTCTCTCTCTCTCTCTCTGTCTCTCTCTCTGTCTCTCTCTCTCTTTCTTTCTCTCCAGCCATTTATTCTCTGTTGTTCTTCAAGTGGTGGGGCCTTTTAACGTTTTCACCATCCATAATGGCATGCCATTATGCAGATCTTGTTTAAGCAATCATATTGTTGAGATTTCACATTCTTTTAAATTCTCTATAAGGACACAAAAGAGATGATAACTTTTAGGGATGTTGTTTTGTTCTAGTTTTGTTTGTGGAGAGTCAACAGTTCATTTCAGAATTTTGGATTTGAGTAATTCTTCTCTCAGAAATCATCTTGGTTGATTCGTGTGAAATATTTTTAAGTAGCTCCTTTTTATATACAGGGTTAAGTAGGCCTTGATAGCTTTCCAATGATGGAATGAAGGAAAAAGTGGATGGAATGAAGTGTCAATGAACACAAATGTCTATTATACCAAGAGAAATTTGATTGCTAACAGTTGAGTGACCCAGAGAAAGTGTTCTGCAAGTTCACAGCTAGAGAAGCTGACTTCATTAGGTGTGGATCAGGAAAAGGTCATTGTGAATAGAGACATCTGAACTGGTTCTTTGCAGATGATCAGTGACCAGCTATCTTTATGGAGAATGAAGAGTAGTCATGCTCATTGCATGAGTTTGTATAAGTGGTTGAATTTGTTTGGAAGATCCATTCATAGAGAGAGTTTTCCTGTCAAACATGGCAGTCACTGGCTCCATGTGAGCTGAGCACTTGGCTCCTGAATATTACAACTGTTGAACTGATTTTAGTTTTATGCGATTGTAATAAAGGGAAACTTAAATGTGAAAACTGATTCTATGTTCCCTTTTCAGAAAGCAGTGGCTAAGGGAATCTATGTTTTCAACCATATATTTTGTGACATCAAAATCAAGATGAGGCGAAGTATTTCTAATGAAAATTGATTGTCTCAACTGAAATGTGCTGTACCAATGTAATATATATTCCAAGTGAGTAAATTTTTACATTGATTTCATGCTGAAATGGTACTATTTGAGACGTTTGAGTTAAATGCAATACACACCTACTTATTTTCACATATGCAGTGTGGTTGTAGAAACATTTAAAATTGTAATATGGCTGGTGTCATTCTTCTATTGGACAGTGCTATCCTGGAGATAAATTTGGAACATACAATAAGGGTGTCTTGGGACCTTTTTGCTAGTGACTTACTCTCTCTCAGCTAAAGATTCCTTATTTCCTATGGCTTTCCATCTAGGTGTTGACAGAACAATTTTAGAGTTGCATGCAGAACTTATGTTAGCTCAATAACAAATAGCTTAATAACAATATAATGATACTTATATTTGAAGATATTAACACAACTATGTAGAAAAGGGGCAGAGACCATATATCTGGTGCACTTATGGAACAATAAATAGGAAAGATGGTTACAAAGATTACAGAGCTAATAACTGGTGAACTATAAAGAGGGTTATGTGGAACACTGGCATAAAGGATTGAAAAAGGAGGAAGAAGGCAGGTGAACGATGGGAGAATTGAAACCAGAGAATTGTTTTAAGCTTGGTGGGCTGTTTTAACTGTGCTGTGTTCTCATAGACTAGCTTCAGATGTGAAGCCAGTTCACTGTTATGCCTCTTTTCAGCATCTGCAGAATCACATATCTGAAAGAGATGGCTGTTCCAATTCTTTTTCAGCCAAGTCTTTGGTTTGGTATGAAGAGAAATTGCTCATAAATGTTGGTGTTTTTCTGTACGCAATCCTTGTTGTGGCTAAAGAAAAAGAGGCAATTTTCTAAAGATAAGTAAGGAACTCCTAAAGGCTATTAAAGAAAATGAACAGTAAATAGAAAGAGAAACTGAATTGGGAAAGAGACTGGAAAATTCTTGGCTTTGTAGTTGAACTTGTTTGGCAATTACTAAAGATAAGAAAGTAGATGGCTTTGGTCAAGAGTTGTTCATTTTGTAAACAGGTAAGAACATCCTGTGCCTTTCCCTCTCTAATTATAGTTTGTGGGTATTTGTTTGAAGTTTAAGACATCTGTTTCGTTTTTCTTTTCTTTTTTTGATATGTTGTTATGTGTACATTTTATTTACTTGTGATTTAGTTCCCATTTTCATGTCTGTGTGCTTTAGGCTGACAGTAAAATTAATCCCATGGTCTTAATATGCTGAACAGGAAAAGCTCAGCAAGATGCATTTGTATTGGATGCATGGCAATTTGTTTTTGAATAAAGTTAATACTTCCTGTTGACTTGGAACTTTGCAAATATCTGCTTTGGTATGAAATCCCCTCTGCTTCCTAGAACATGCCTTTCCCATTCAGGGTATTTTGTGTTTCAAGGTGGGCCATCGCAGCCATATTAGAGGCAATGGAGGAAGTGTCAGTATTGGTGGATTTCTGAGAAGCCAACTTAAAGGGTCCTGCCCCAAGTCCTTCTAGATCCTCTCCCCATCCCTTCCCAACCAATTTTAGGTTCTTAAAAAAAAACAATATAACAAACCCCCCAAATTCAAGAAAACAAAATAAAACAACACATAAAAAGAAAGAAACAAACAAACAGATAACATCAACAACAAACCCACTAAAGTGTAACCAAATAAAAGCATACACACAAGAAAAACCCATAGGGTTTATTATGTGTTGGTCAACAACTCCTGAGCATGAGGCCTGTCCTGGAGTGGTTGATATATGCAATGTCACTCTACTGGAGAAAACTGATTTTCCCACTCCCAGCAGTCATAAGTGACAGTTCAGTTAACCTTTACTCTAGTGGCTAGGTTTTCATTCATCTATTTTTTTCATTCGTCTACTTCATTTATATGAAAAAAATATAATGTGATAAAAAATTATCACTTTGAAGTTGGACAAGACAAATGAACAAAAGAAAAAGTGCCCAAGAGAAGGCACAAGAATGAGAGATCCACTTGTCCCCAGGCTCAGGAATCTGATAAAAACCCTGAAGTAGAAGCCATAATATAAACACAGAGGACCAGGTGCAGACACAAGGAGGCCCTGTGCATGCTGCTTCAGTCTCTGTGAGTTCGTATGAGCTTTGCTCCTGTTGACTTAGAGGGCCTTGTTCTCTTGGTGTCCTCCATCCCCTCTGGTTCTTATATTCTTTCTGCCTCCTTTTCCATGGGGTTTCCTGAGTCCTGAGGGGAGGTAATTGATGGAGACAGCCCATTAAGATGAGTGTCCCAAGGTCTCTCACTCTGCATAATGTCTGGGTGTGCGTCTCTGTATTTGTTCCCATATACTACAGGAATAAGGGTCTCTGATGCTAGCTGAACAAGGCACTAATCTATGTGTATAGCAGAATATCATTAGTAGTCATTTTATCACTATATGTTGTTGTTGTGTTTTTTTCAGACCAGTATTATTTGATTTTACTCTAGGTCCATGAGCTATCTTGTTTCAGGTTCTTGTTCACCAAAACAGTGTCAGGTACGGGTTCCCTCTCATGGAGTGGGCCTTAAGTCAAATCAGTAATTATTTGGTTATTCACACAAGATTTGTGCCACCATTGCCCTAGCATATTGTGCAGACAGCACACAATTGTAGATCATAGGGTTTGTGGCTGGGTTGGTGTTTACATTTCTGTTTTCAGAACATACAGAGTATGTTCCTATACCAAAGACACTAGAACATAGGGGTGAAGGTGCTATGTAGGCACCAGTTTGGTATCTCTCCATCTTCAATATGTTGTATAGGTGTTGTCATCAACAATGGGGCCTTGCTGTCTGTTTGTGGAGAGTAGCCTGTAGTCTTGACAAAAGCCTGGGTTGTTTTAGGATTCCCATGTGACCCATTTGGCCAAAAATTCAATTAGATGCAACCCAATCCTGGTACTGCAAGCTTCATTTGGTAACAATTGATGGCCAGTTTGTATCTGTCTTTCCATTATTTGATGATTTTATTTTGATTTCCTGCATATATGTACATATTTTAGGAAGTTTCTATTTTACTAGGTTTCCATGCTATCCCTCAAGTGCCCTTGATTTTAGCTGTCTCTCCCTGTATTCCCTCCAACAGCCCCCTCTCCCTTTCCCACTTGATGCTCTCATTTCAATCTTCACTATCCATTCAAGACTATCAATTCCATTTCCCTTTTGTAATGAGATTTAACTGTTCACTGTAGTCCCTTACTCTATACCTACCCTCTGTGGTTCTTGATTATTATTGACCTAATAGCTAATACCCACATATTAGTGAATACATACTCTGTTTGTCTTTCTGAGTCTGGGATACCTCACTCAAGATTATTTTTTCTGGTTCCACCCAATTACTTGCAAAGTTCATGAGGTCATGTTTTTAAACAGCTGAGTGACCCTCTCTACTGTAAATGGGCCACATTTTCTTTATCCATCTTTCTGTTGACGTACATCTAGGTTGTTTCCAGTTTCTGGCTATTATGAATAGAGGAACAATGAACAAAGTTGAATAAGTACCTCTGTGGTAGAATGAAGCATCTTTTGGGTATATGCCCAAGAGTGGTATAGCTGAGTCTTGAGGTAAATTGATTCCCACCTTTCTGAGGCACCACCATATAGATTTCTATAATGGCTGTACAAGTTGCACACCCATCAGCAATGGATAAATGTTCCCCTTATCCTCCACAGAATAAACTGTCACTTGTTTAGCCATTCTCATAAGTGTAAGGTGGAATCTCAGAGTAGTTTTGATTGCATTTTCCTGAAGGCTATGGCTTTTGAACACTTCTTTTAAATGTTTCTCAGCCATTTGAGTTTCCTCTTTTAAGAATTCTCTGTTTAGATCTGTACCTCCATTTTAAAATTGTGTTTGTTTTCGTGATATCTACTTTCCTGTGTTCTTTATGTATTTTGGATATTAGCCCTCTATAAGATGGGTAATTAGTGAAAATCTCCCATTCTGTAGGCTGCCATTTAGTCCAAATAACAGTGTCCTTTGCCATGCAGAAGCTCCTCAGTTCCATGAGGTCCTATTTGTTAATTATTGACTGTAGTGCCTTGTGCTAACAGTGAGCACAGAGCAGAGGAAAGCAGTGGAATGGCAGCCTCATACATTGTCACTGGCTTCGCTTCTGCACTGTAAAAGTCATTTCAGTTGACTTTAGTGGAAGCACCTAGGAAATTCTAGCTAAGCACTCATAGGGGTCTTAACTTTGCTGGTGATATTCATGTTGCCATAAATAATTTGTTTAAAAAATTAGAAGCAACCCTATCTCTCATCCTGTACAAAAAATAATTGAAAATGTATCAAACATCTTAACTTACATCCTGAAACACAGAAATGTTTCAAGAAAAACATAGGGGAAACAATGCAATGTAGTTTGCAGTGTAGTTTACAATATAGACAGAGACAAGGGCTTCCTGAAAGGGACTCCAGAAGCTATCTTAATTACCCAAAATAAATAATAGAATCCATAAGTGTTTTAATGAAACATTTTTTTTAAAGACAAAGTACCAATGGACAAGAAAGATGTAAAATGTGCAACATCCTTAGCTATCTGGGAAGTGCAAATTAAAACTATTTTGAGATTCTTAGCCATAGTCAGAATGGTATCATTATGGAAACAGATAACAAATTCTGGTGAGTGGAAAGAGGAATCCGTATCCACAGTTGGTAGGAATGTAAACTAGCCCAGACATTATGGAAATCAGCATGGAGGTTGCTCAGAAAAAAAAAATGAAACTAGAGCTGTCAGATGACCCAACTGTATCACTCCTGGCCTCAAGGACTCTAAGTCAGCACACCACAGACATACTTGCACACCTATACTTAATGTAACGCTCATCACAGCAGCCAATATACAGAACCAGCGTGTCAATCAGCAGATGAATAAATAAAGAACATGTGTTATATATACAAGATGGTATCTTATGCAGACATAGAGAAGTATGAAATTATGTCATGTGATGGTAAATGGATAAAACTTCGCATTACCATATTAAGTAAAGTCAGAGTCAGAAAGACACACAGTACATGTTTTCTCTCTTTTATGTATCCATACAAATATGTATGGATATGTATATTCATATATATATGTATATATATATGCATATATATATATATATATGTATCCATACATATTTGTATGTATAATGCATATGTGTATATACACATGTATGTGTTTGTGTGCTGAAATTAGAACTGAAATTGTGTAGGGGGAAAGAAAGGATCTAGTAGGAGGGGGAGAAACGGGAGATTATAGGATGGCAATTGTGCTCAAAGTACATAAATTTGAATAAAAGTCTTAATGAAATCCATTGCTGCATAGAGTGAATATACATCAGTCAAAATTTAAAACTTAGGAGTAAATGCACTATAGACGTCATACTGCACAACTTGCAAATATTAATCCCATATAATTGCAAACTTTGTAGTTGATTTGAGACCTTGGAGATCAAAATGTCATCTCATATCTCATTAGAAAAATCCAATTGATTCATTTGTGCTAAATCATCAAACAGCACAGCCATAATAGTTTCTTCTTGATTGATTCACTGCCCTTCAAAATTACTGCTACATTCTTCTTCTGTTGGTCCTTTATCACAGCTGAAATAAATTTGGAAAGTGTTTTCAGATGGCTGGCAAGAAGGAAACACAAGGACGCCATTACTGCTCTGCACAAATAAAGCAAAGGTCATTTTCCCACATCATCCTGAGGCTTGATGTTAATCTGGGTCAAACACAGTTGGATATTTTTTATGAAGAAAGCAGTGCTCTGGAGAGTGGAGAGATGCAACAGCTCTCTTTGACCCAGATGTAACTCAGCTCAGGTCACATCTCTTGGCCTCAAACCTCAGAAAGACTTAGATGTGTGCAATTTTACAATTTGGGATGTCTTTTTAAAAAGTAAACAACAATCCTTTTCTAAAAGCACCAGAAGGAAATGTTCCACCTACCATGTGCTAAAAGGCCAGGAGACACTGTTACTTTCTATATGACCCTGGTTCCTTTTGTGTGTCATAAATAAAGTATTTCTAGGAAAATATGGAAAATATTCACCCTAAGTTAAGAAAGAAGCTTTGTGTTAATTTCCTTCCTGGCAAGTTGGCAACTGAGTAGAGAAAATATTTTGACACCCAGAGATACTACTGTCCCACCTCCAGCCTCCCTACTGGCCCTGGGCTGCTCACTATCTGAAAGGTGTCTTTTCTGGCCCTTTCTGGTCAGACCTGATCTATTTCTTTTTTGCCAGGGGTTTCTGGTTCTTTTCCAACAGAGCCTGCATCAAGGAGGCTTTGGTGGCTACAAGAATCTAAACTACAATCACATCTTTCAGCTTCATCTCTCACCTCCGAGACAGGAATGTTGTTTCCTTGATAAGGTTCTGCTGAGCTGTCCTGTACACAAGATAATTTGTTTGTTTCATCACCCTTGAAATGTACTTCCAAAACCTGCCTGTGATACTAAAGAAGTAATCTGTCCTTTGAAAAGTTCTGAGAAAGTACATTTAGTGAGACAAATCTGCCCATCCCATCGCTTCATTACTATTGCAGCCATTTAGTAAGCAAGGCATCTTTGAGCTGCTACTATGTGCCTAGAAAATGTGCTATTCATTCAGGATATAGATATAGAAAACACAGGTTTGCCTCGCAATTACTAAGGTAATAGGCAGAGAACAGCCCATACAGTACTTTCTGTCTCTCTCATTTTATGACCATGACCCACTCTACTTCTCCAATGTTTTTTTCTAAAGCTTTCATACTTACCCATCCCCAGCTATTACACTTCACTAATTACTCTTCCTTGAACATGTTGGCTATTTTTTCCTCAGAGTCCTGTGATTGGTATTTGGGAAGACTTTCACATGGCTGTCTTCTTTCTGTATATTTCCTGATCCACATGAATTAGATTGGATCATGTGATCAGTTTTGCAGCACAGTGTCTAAGAGGCAGGTATATATATATATTTTCCTTCTTGGCCAAGGTGGCAAATGACCCTTTAGCTTTGGTTAAGTGCTATATGAGACATCTCAACTTGGACTATTCTCCATCACTGGTAGTGTGTGAGTAACTAAAAGAAGCAGAATGCTCCCAAATCCAGTTAAAATCTGCAACAACTCTGAAAAAATGATTTCCATTGGATCAAGCCACTGAAGTTCCATAGTCAAATCATCACCCCAGAGAACTTAACTGACTGTAATTAAAAGACTTATTTGTACTGAGTAGAGACTATTATCTCTATTTTAGAAATGAGGGCACTGAGGCACATAGAAGTAATAACTTACTGATCACTATAAAGCAAGTGAACAGTGGGACTGAGTCAGGCTGAGGTAATGTAGCTCCTGTGTCTATGTTCTAATCCCCATGGTAAGTTGCATGGGAAACACAGACAGGCAGCATGTGAAATGATTAGGTTAAACCAAAGAAAGTACAGTGAAAACTTTCAGCCTGGGAAAGCTTCTCTGTGGTGATACATGCAGCATAATCTCAATAAAATTTAGTAGTGTATTTGGTGTCCATGGTTGCACAACAGAGTACAGCCAGTGATTAAAATGGCATGCATATTCCATAATTTTCTGGTCAGGATCAGGCATACCTAATTGGATTCTCTTCTCTTACAATACCCCAAAGATGGCATCCTTGAGGACTTATCTCAATATCATTTTACAAGAATTATACTGTTGGCTGAGTTTAATCATTTGCCATTATAGTACCTAAGCTAAGGCCCCTTTTGCTAAGGCTGCTTTTCCTACTAACTGTGAGCTAGGGTCTCTTTACTAAGCCCCTAGAGGTCTTCAAAGTTCATTGTCCTGTCGCTATCTCACAGTCGCTCTCACAATATGGAAATTTCCTTCTCTAAATCCAGTAGGAGACTTTCTCAGGTCAACTGTCATTTTCTGTATAATATGAAACATTATGGGAACGGCATCCTATAATGTTGGCCATATAAGATAACTCGGTTAAGGAAAAGTCTGTCATGTTTATTACATCACCTATCTACATTCTAGAAAATAGATAATACCAGTATACTAAGGGGTGGGGTGATCTTATAGGTCAGCTTATAATTCTGCTCATCCCAACAAATGAACAAATAAAAGCTAATATAGTTTTGCTTAGTCAAATCCATTGGCTATTCACTCATTCATTGTAGAACCCAGACTTGAAGACTGTGGAGGGACAAATTGAATGCTCTATATAAGTCATGTGTCAAGGCAAAATGAGAACTTAAGACGAATCACAAAAATTGTGCTTACCACGAATTAGGAACATGGTTAAGTATGAACAGATCAGATCTGCTGGTTGAAATTAAGTATTATGACATTTCTTGCATTGTTCTTTGTGTTTTGGGTTGTTCAACATATTTGAGGTCTTTGGTACTTCCGTATGAAATTTAGGATTCTTTTACTACTTCTTTGAGAATTGCATTGGAATTTTTCTGGGGATCACATTGAATATGTAGATCACATTTGATAATATAGCCATTTTAATAATATTATTTCTGCCAACTTATGAGCATGGGAGTTCTCCATATTCTATCGTCTCCTTTAGTGTTTCAAGGTTTTCATTGTAAAGGTCTTTGCTACTTTTGTTAGATTTATTCCTATGAATTTTTACTTTTTGAAGCTATTAGGTATTTTATTGTTTCCCTGATTACTTTCCCAGCATGTTCATAATTAGTAGATACAAAATTATTGATTTTTATTTATACTAGCTTACAAAAGAACATGGAGAACACTGGAATAATAGACTCAATAACCCACACCAGTAGAGTCATTTGATTTTTAATAAAGGTATGAACAACCTATATTAAGGAAAAGACATTATTTATAACAAATAGTGATACGAAAACTGAATACAGATGTGTTAAAGAATGAAAGTAGATACCTAGTTCTTACCTTATACAAAAATCACTTCAAAATGAATCAATGACTTTAATGTTATGCCTCAGACTGTAAAATTACTCCAGGAAGACAAACAGAAATACTTCAAGATATAGGTACAGGCAGGAACTGGAAATATTTCCAACAGCTAGGGAAATAAGAATTGATAAATGGGATTGTATGAAACTAAAAGGTCTTGAACAGTAAATGAAGCAACAGAGAATAAAGAGGGAGCCTGCAGAATGGACATAAATCTTTATTAGGTATACATCTGACAGGTGATTAATATTTAGAATACATGAAAAATTTGATTGACAGAAATACAAATAATGTGATCAATACATGAGCAAAAGAAATGAATGGAGTTCTCAAAAGATGAAATAGAAATGGCCACTATATGAAAATGTGTTTGATACTATTAGCCACCAGAGAAACACAAACTGAAATTGCTTTGAGATTCCATCTCACTTTGACCAGAATGACTATTATTAGGAAAACAAGCAAAAAACAAATGCTAGTGAGAGTAGGGGTAAGGAAGAATTCTTCATACTGCTAGTGGGAATGCAAGTCACTCCAACCAGTAGTATGGCGGTTTCTCAGAAAACTAAAACTAGACATGAAGTAGAACAAAAGAAAATCCTGTCATTTGTAGTAAAATGAATGGAACTGGAGATCATCATTTAAAGCAAAATAAGCCATACCCAGAATGAAAAATATCTTATTTTCTTTTGTACGCAGAGTCTAGATTTAAATATAAAAATATATTCCATAAAAGTAGGAGAGGGACTATGAAAGAAGAGATCTAAAGGGACTTGACAGAGGATGCTTGAGGGAGAAAGAAAAAAAATCCCAGATTTTTTCTCATTCGTAGAATCTAAACGATTTACACATGCAGGCATGTGTGCACACATATATGTGACATGAAATCAAAAGGGGAATTATTTAGAGGATAGACTGGAGACCATTGAGGGGAGATTGAGGAAGGTAGTGGGGATGAACACAAGATACAGTGCTGAAAGTAGGAAAATTTTATGATGAAAACCACTATTTTGTATGCTAACACCACCAACAACCTATTATTTAAACAGGAAGACAAATATAGAATGTAATTTCATTACTCACATGCAATATACAAAATAACAGGTTGATCATTTATTAATTTCTGCTTCAGTGTTATCATTTCAAAAATATGATAGTATAATGTAAAAAATGTCTTTGAAATTCAATTTAATTAATATACAATAAGTCTAGGTTCTGGAGAGATGGTTTCATGGTTAAGAGAACTTACTGCTTTTCCCAGCACATATATTAATTGGCTCACAATAGCCTGTAACTCCAGCTCCAAGGACATGATGCCTCTGTTCTCCACAGGCATCTGTTCTCATGTGCACATTCCCTCTCTCTCTCCCTCTCCCTCTCCCTCTCTCTCTCTCTGTCTCTCTCTCTCTCTCTCTCTGTCCCTCAGACACACATACACATACACACACACAGAGTTTAAAGTAATAAAGCTAAATATTTTAACAAATAAACCTAAAGGATGCTTGGCACATATTCTTTTTATGGTCAATAAAGTATAATTAAATGCAAAGCAACTTTGAAGATGGCTACTGGGAGATACTTAATGTATGTCAAGCTATATCGATGTCTCTTCCTGCCGCACTCTCCCTTCAACATCAGTGCTCAAATTTCCTCCTTCTCTTTGAGTTGAGGTGCATCTTATGCTTTATATTTTACTTGATCTTGCTTTGCGGATACTATGTTTATTTTATTTTTTAAATTGCAGGACTGAGGCAATCTGGTGTTGAACAAGTATCATTTCTCCCACACCTCAGATGGTCATTGGCATTTTTTAACCAATAAAAAATTTTTAAATAGGCATGTACATCGTCATTTCGTGCATAATGATACTGACAGATAGTAGACTATACTATACTACAACTCGAAGATTTATGTGTACTTGGAAATTTAAAAGATCACAATTGACTTTATCATTATAGTTGCTTTATTGCAATGTAAGAAATGGAACCCATGATAACTCTCAGATATGCCTATACTCAATTCGATCTCAAACTCATTGAGACCTACTCTTATGACATTATTTGATGCCATTTGTCCCAACTCTCCTAATGTCTCTCTTCTGATGCTTTACCATCCTGCTTCACTTTTTATTTTCCCCTAGTATTTATTACTGTCTGACATCCAAAATATTTACATATCACAATTACTCTTAATTGTCTATTTTCTCTTATCATCATAGAACCTCCTTGGGGCTAAGAATTGTTACATACTATTGTTGTGGCTGTATCTTGTACTCTTAGAACAAAGTATAGCACATAACCAATGCTCAGTAAATACTTGCTCAAAAAATCTCTACCTGTGACATAGATTTATATATATACAACCATACATAATCCTTACAACAAAATTATGAGATATAGATATCACCGTCATTTAATAAAAGAATGAAGAAAGCAAATTATTGTAGCTTGCCAAAAGATACACAGAGGGTTGACACCATCTAAAACACACACTTTTGTCTTTAGGATGCTATATGGGGCCTTCTAAGGGCAGATGTGCTGAGTCAGGCATTATTACCCAGCACTAGTAACCCACAAGCAATTTGTATGTTTACCCACATTGGGTTTTTGATTCATTGGCTTATGCCAAGCCAATTCCTTATTTTTGCCCTGTTGCATTTCAAAATATGAGAGTGGCAGAATGCCGAAGCATATTTCTGAAGGATTAGCTCATTTCCTGGCCTGCAGCCTTGCAAAAGTCTTCATTAAATCTACTGAATCTATTGCAGAAGGTTAGACTCCATCACGTTTATGATTATCTTTTTTGAAAAGCCAACTAGGAAACCAGAAGAATCAAGATTTGGGTCATTATAATAACACGGAATCTGGAATCATACTGTTAGAGGAAAGATTATGTTTACTTTTTGTTAATCTTTTAAATTAAAATTGTGTGTGTGTGTTGTGTGTGTGTGTGTGTGTGTGTGTGTGTGTGTGTGTGTGTGTTTTCATGGGCATTCACACACATGGAGGAAATGACAGTTTGGATTAAGTCAGTACTTTCTTTCCACCATGTCTGTCCTGGAGATTGAACTCAGATTTTCAGACTTGGCAGCAAGCTCTTTACCTTCTGTGCTGTCTTGCCAGCTCAAGATAATGTTTTCATACTAAAATACTTCATATGAAACATGATTTTCTTCCATTTTTGAGGCCAAGTCTACCTATCACATAAGAATTTTCAGTTCTGGACACTAGAAATTCAGCATAGATTCCATTCTTTGTCTGTCTTTGTACAGGTTTTCCAGAGTACACATGACAACAGGAATTGAATGGAGGCATTTTGTTTGGGAGACAATCCTAGTAACACGTTGAGGGAATATGGAGATGAAACAAGCACAGGAGGAAAGCCAATAAGGGTATTAGGGAGTCAGTGCTCTGTGGCAAACTGGGACTCAGTTCTACTGAGTCTGCATAAAATGTATGTTGAAAATAGACTAGCAAGGAATGATGAGGCAGGGGCATTCATGCCAGCCTCTGTACTCTTTTCTGTGCCCTGCACTTCTAGCCTACTCTGTGCTTGGGATCCAGCCCACACCTTTGGCTAGACACTGCACTGAAGAAGGCTTATGGTAGGTTTGTTTGCTACCCAGTTTAATAAAAGAGAATGTTTCCCTTGGGGACAAAGTTTAGGTAG
This sequence comes from Cricetomys ansorgei, assembly GCA_026225945.1. Classification (NCBI taxonomy): domain Eukaryota; kingdom Metazoa; phylum Chordata; class Mammalia; order Rodentia; family Nesomyidae; genus Cricetomys; species Cricetomys ansorgei. The sequence goes on from JAMJFZ010003396.1 coordinate 12,005,688, forward strand.
GGCTACCACCTGTTATAAGATTTTAGTTCCCTAACGTCAGGATTCATCACTTGTAATGAAATCTATGAGCATGTGAGCAGCTGTTGCCAGATCTTTAGGTCACCTTGTAGGAAATGGAGAAAATGATGAAACTCTGACTGCTGCTATTGCTTTGAGTAACTGTCTTTCATCCCTGATTCAGGTGTCTCATGTCTTTTGCCAGTATCTGTGAAACCATGACAGGATGACTGGTTGGCTTGCAAGGAGGGTGAAATCTCAGACCTTCCACAGCTTTGGAAGGCATTTAGGGTGGGCCCCGGGGCTATGGATGGGTTTCTAGCAGTGTACTATAGCCATTGTTTTTCTCTATTAATAACAATATTAGTCTGCTTGTGTTAAATCTCTATTTCATCCTATATCTTTGACGGAACATCAAAGCTTATCATTGTATTCTGCAGAGTACTACCAGTTCCATCTTAAGAATAAAATGAACACAATATTGGGGGAAGAGGAACCTATGAGCACATACACATTTGTTTTTCATTGAATACTCATTGTCTTTCATTCTACAAGCACCATAAATCTTTTCAGTTTTGATAAATAACATATATATTAGCTGGTAAACATAGCAATCTTTTAATTAAATTATGCCAAATATTTAAGAAACGTTCAGGCTTGTATTTTGTAATGAGTGTTTGATATTTGTGTTTTCATATTAAATGTTTCATAAATTATTTCCTTCCATTGTGGCAAAATCTATCTATCACATAGTAAAAATGTCAGTCATTTTTTTTGTCTTGGTATAGGTTATCCAAACTACACCATGACAATAGATATGTTTCCATTTTCCAGAAGTGCTCTCATGCTCTGTGGCATGCAAGAAAGTGTCATTTGGGTCTAGGTATCTGGACTATATCCACCCCAGCCTCTTCCATTAGTTATCTTGACTGGGTGATTGAAGTTCTTCATTCCAAGATGTCAAGGTCTGTGAGTAAATTCTGATCTGCTTTGACGTTTTCTTCATCCTTTCCAATATCCGTGTCATTTTCCTTAATGTCTCTAGGTACTCATTCTCTCTACTGGTTTTTCTTTTCTTTCACAAAAATCTTCATTATTATTGATCTTTTAAAATTAACTTCTGTGATCAATAATCAAAGGGGAATTTATTAAAATTTTATCAAACCCACAAAAATTAAGGAGAATTGGCATTCTTACTAGTTTGTTTTTAGTATTCATATGTAGAAACAAAATATTTTTTCCTCACTTAATTTCCTGGGTACCTTAAAATGGCTGAATTTTCTCCTTAAAAATCTTCATATATTTATATTTTAAAAAACACATTACATATGATTCTACAATTATAAATGGTACAATTTCTAATATTATATTTTGAAACTTCTGGCTAAAAGTTTATAGAAATTCACTTTGGTTTTTTACATTGAAAAGACAGAATTCAAGTGTTAACTCCAGTACTGTTTGTAGATCATAACTATAGGTTAACATTTTTAGTTTCACATATATCATGCCATCTGATTCTTCCATAACAAACAATATCCACATTTTAGAAGTTAGAAAATAAATCCAAGGATTTTAAGTGACCTCCCATACATACAAAATGACTTCTGAAGAAGTATCTAGGCTTTTGTACACTTAATTCACGTGGACCTTTACCTTCTAAAATCACCATCCTTAAAAAGGAGGTGAAAATTATAATCAGAGAGATGCCAGTATTATGAGGGTAGATGGAAAAGAGCAAATAATTTCAGTTGCCATGTGAACATCAAAATAGCACAAATCAGCCAAGTCTCGATTTATTTGCTATAGGGACTTATAAATGCTTTTTTCCTTTTTTCCAGGTTGCAAGGTTCCATATCATTGCTATGTTTATAAACTTTACCATCTCAATTTTATCCAATGCCTCTGAGGTAACGATGTCATTGGCTATATTGATACAAGTGTCATTAAATCACCTGCTACTGTTTCAGGTGGTCACTTTGTAAGCAGTAGGAACTGATATCAGTAATCATCCTGTGTCTCACAATGCTTTGTAAGATGACAAATAGATCACCAAAGAGTCTAGTCCTGTGTTATACCAGTCATTGTTTCCAGTGGAAGAGCACAATTTCTTTTGTCTTTGCTCTGCAGAATCTGCTAAAGTACTTTAGATTTTGGATCCAGTTAGAGTATATCCCATTTCTTTCTGTGGTTATTTTCAAAAAGGGACCTGGAAAGCAAATGATGGAATTTCCATTTGGTAAACATAGGAATTTCTTCCACACCTTGGAGAATGTGGTTCCTCTTCAACATCTAGTCCATATATTGAATATTGCCTAGTGGGTGATTAGGGAAATACAATCTAGGAAAACTCATGGGAGAACAAGTGCTGTTTTTTCATGTTTATAATAAAGATCGAATGAATCTCCAAGTTATGCTTGAAAAAATAGTGTATAAGAAGACAATCAATTAGTTTCTATTCCAACTAAGGTTAATTCACTATTCACCCATGACCTGAGATGGTTCCAACTGCCAGAAAAAAAAAACTGGATTAGGGTTATATACATAATTATATACATAGTTTCTGGTCTGTGTCATGAGGTCCTCCTCATGGCAAGGTGGACTAAGAACTTCTCACTTCCCAGGTTACTCCTCCATAAAAACATCTGTTTCACATGGAAATGGAAATTGAGGATTTGCAAGTAGGACTTCCAGCTGTGAGTGGCTATCCCATCAGTAAATGAAACAGCATAAGCCTAATCAACTCCAAAAACTGAAAACCACATTCCTTGATTCTTGCCAGTACAAGCCCATGTGGAAACTCACTATAGGAAAGCCTGTAATGAATTCAAATGCCAGATTGTTGAAAAGTCTCCTCAAGCAGGAAACTACTTTTAAAAAAAAATTTAGGTAGTTATTTTCTTTAGAAAAAAATATGCTCTTTGCTGATTTCAAGACAAGAAAAATTAGATGTGCCTTGTCTTTTTTTGCTTTACTATTACTGCTCCAAGGAAAGTGTTTTAATGCTTCTATTTCACAAGTGCTTTTATAGAAAATGAGCTTCATCTGGAAGGCTCCTTGTGAGACTGGTAGTTTTCAAAATGAACCATCAAGAAATGGCTCTTTTGGTTTCTGGGACAGCATGAGACAGAGCCAAGGACAGCAGATAAAATAACACCTGGGGAGTAAATACCACAAGAGATTTCTCAGGAAGACACACTATTAACCTGTCTTGAAATATAAACATTTCCAAAAATAAGAGCTGCCATATAACTTTGCTTATGCTTCTCTGGAATATTCTTAGCAGTATAATTTTAAAGAGAGTATATCATGTAAGTAGAGTAGTTTAGGTTTGAGGAGTCAAAAACTACTATCTGTTCCACTAGAGGCAATTTTGAAACAAGTCAGGTTTTCTACATGAACTTCCTCAGGGCAGCAAAATGTTGAAAACCAATAAATAGTGCATGCAGTGTTTGCATTCCTCTCCTATCTACTACCCCCAAGCTCTGTGACCAGATCCCAAGAATCTTTCAAGAGTACAGAAATCTCAAGAACCAGTTTTGCATGGCTGAGTTCCCCATGGAAGCCAGAACATACTGAAACTTGGCCAGACAAAAGATGTTTACTATTCTGGAAGGAGTATCTAGGGGCATCCTTAAAATTTGTAAAACACACACACACATACACACACACACACACACACACACACACATACACACACACACACACACACACACACACACACACACACACACACACACAATTGCTGAAAGGAAATTGAGTATATCCAACATGAAATTGGAGCTTTCCTACTTATATGGTCTAAGTGGCCCAAATGTACCCCACTTCCTTCTCTTTTAAATACCTACTGGCGAAAACTTATGTTGCATAGAGGCATTGCCAGCACCTACAGAGAAGCACTTCTAATCTAACCTCTGGAGTGTACCAGTGAGGAGTAACTTTGGAGATCTTGGCAGTGGCAACTTTGCAAAACTAAGAAATAATTGTCAACCTCATTTAGCTTCTGCGTGGTTTGCTCTGCTATTTCTCTTAACAACTCAGTGGTCTCCTGCCTTGGACAGAACCCAGAGGACTAGTCATGGTGGGGGGTATTATGTGGAAATGTCTGCTTCCATGACAAAATCTCCCTAGAGCAAAACTCTGATTCACTAGCATGCTTCTTGGATGTGTACAACATTGAACATTTAAAAACTGGAATTGTAAATGGTTTGTTGTTTAGAGGTATTTGTTTTTCTGAGGTATCATTCATAGTGGAAGCTGTTGTAAAATATCTATAAATATCACATCAGAAATTAAAGTCAGATTTCTCACTTTTATACTTTTCCACTGAACACGTTTCTGGATCTTTCTTTGATTGGGTTATGTATATAAAATGATTGTATAGACTGTCAAACCTTATAGAAACATGATGTGTTGTTCTAGCCTGTTGTATGCCTAGCACAGAGTTGACAGTGAGTATTTTTTTAAGGAATGAAAGTCATAGGCACTTTAAGCATATCAATGGAACATGTAGGACTTCAGACTACATTTGTACTAACCATCAATCGCTTCCCATGTCTGTGTTTGGAGATAATTTATACTTTCTTGTTTTTCTAAAATTTTGCGTGAAGTTTCTTCTGCTATGCATTCATTTTCTTCCTTTAAGTGAAAAGCATCCTTTCAGTTCAACTGGAAGTGGTTTTTCTCAGCTCAGTCGACTGGAATCTCCAGTCTAGCAACACAATTAGGTATGTAAAAGAATGTCACTACAGTGGAGCAAATTATTAACAAGGTGTTAAGGGGTCTTGGAGAAGGGGAATCGGAAAGGTGACATGGGCACAAGGTGTGGAAGATGATACAGACAGAGGCAATAGCAAAACCAATGGAGAGTCCAGATGAGTGGAATTGTGAGTTCCCTGCATTTCACTTTTCATAACTTTTATTTGTATTGCTGGATCTGCTTTCATTCTGAAGTGACCCGAGCAATCTATAAAGAACCTCCAGGGTTAGTGTACTCCCCTGAGATGTTCCTTAAATACAAAGGCCTCTTTTAGCTTGAGGAGTGTGTATACATTTGAAAGCTTATCATCATTAGTGATCAAGGTCTTTTTTTTTTTTCTTTCTTGGACCTCAGTGCTAGGACTCTTGGATTCCTCTGTTCAAGCAATTAGAAAACCAAGTCAGGTGGCACCAGGAGCCTGCACTGTGAACTCACAAGGGTAGAGGAAATGCACTCTGGCTCTGTTGCTATGGCAACAAGTGGTTCTGCATTTTGGTTCCAGGATAGTTATGTTTTCCATTTGGATAACTATGAACAAAAAGGAAAAAGAAATGAAGGCAGTGTCATGGTGTTTGCCCTTCCATTTGACAGCCTCTTGGAAGGGGCAGCTACTGTGCTAAATCTTCCTCGAGCCTCCATGAGACCTTAGCTTAGTTCTCAAGCTAGTTCCAAACATTCGATGTGTGGGATACAGAGTTTATGTGTTGGATTGGGTAGGTGATCTTTATTGGGTGAACTCTGTTGTACATACAGACCCACCAGTGGGGATGTTTAAGACTCTCATCTGGGCTTCCAGTGAAATGTCATCCTTTGGAAAAGTGGTTCTTAGCATGGGGTGGGAAGGTAGAGGATGATTTTCTTCCTTCTATAGCATATCTTTAATGTTTTTAGATGTTTTGGTTGTCACAACTGTGGGGGGAGCTGCTGATAATACTGAGCAGGTGGAGGATAGGTATGTCACTAACCTTGCAATGCATAGAATGAGCCCCACCACTTAGTTATTCAACCCCAAATATCTATAGTGCTGAGACTGAGAAAGAGCACTTGGACCATGATCTTCATGCTTTGGAATGGCTGGCATTCAGGAAGTAATAGCAGAGTCATGTATGGATATGATCTGTAAAAGAGATTTCTTTGGGCTAAGTTTGCTGTGATTTCTGAGGAACTTTCAAAGATTGTCTACCTTGGAAGAGTATAGTTTATGGAGGGATCATGGGGCAAGATCTTGGCCAGGAAGGGATAGTTTTGCAGATCTGATGAGTCAGAAGCTTGACAGGACAGGCGCTTAATTTCAGGAAGAAATACCTTTGCTTCACTTTATAGTACTTGTTTAGAATTTAGCCTAGGTTACCAGAGCACATATATTTGTATTTAATTTGAGTATTATATGTTAACAAGACTCCCAGTCCAGTAAGCATTTCTTTGAAAGGTAAGATTCCACCCTTTTTTGTCAGTTGAGATTAAATACACAAGAGATAGAAAAAGAACACACACACATACACACACACACACACACACACAGACACACATACACACACACACACACACACACACACACACACCTTTAACCATAAATCACTTACCATTTTTATGCAAATATCAGCTATAGATTGCCATACATTTTTATTATTCTAGAAAGATCTCTCACAAAGGAGCAAGAACAAACTGCCCTCTTAGTATCTGGAGGCCTTTCTGATGACAACCGTGAGACTACACAGGACTGGAACATGCTCATTCATCATCTATTGCTGTCAGGATGAATTCCTCACCTGTCATAAGGAAATGATATCACAATTGTGTACACATCTTCCAATGTTTCCCAGTGACACTGTGGAACTTAACAACCTGTCATTGTTTCTCTCTAAGCTCAGGCTTCATGCCATGTTGGCCCACAAATGCTTTCTCACAGATCTTCCCAAGGCACCAGTGCTGACTCATGTCAACCAGAGATAAACCATCCTAAAATCCTGGATCCCTAGTCTTTCATGCACCCATTATGAAGAGACATTCTCCATACACCTGCTATGTTCTATACCCCGTGGCAATGGCTGTAGATCTAGCATTCAGAGAGTTGCTTTCCCTACTTTCAGAAGAATCAAGTGATGGGAGAAGACACATATGGAAAACAAATGATACCAATTTATCTAAGAACAGACACATGCAGAGGCTACCCAGGGTTGGCAGTGAATACTGGACTCTTGCCTGTTAAGTTTAGTAGTCTTCATCAGAAGAAATGTGACTCCAGTGCTCACTCCTACCGCAAATGTGAGGAAGAAAGTAAAAAGAAGAGGGATTTACGCATGCAAACACTGACTGATAAGGGGTTTTCAAGGGACTCACGAACAACACCCAGTGGCTGTCAGGGTATCAGCATTCCACTTCTGATGATATTTATCTAATGAAAACACCCTTTGAGAGAGGGTGGTTCTATTAATGAAGAAAGAATACATGTATTGTGCTTGGAGAAGGTGAAGTAGGGAGATCAAGATGACCAGTGAAGAGACTACTTACAATGACAAAAGGGGAGTGATGCATTTAAGAGACTTCCGACATAGACCCACTGATGTTGGGCCTTTTAGGACTAGGTCACAATGCTGATATGCTGATTGACAAAAGCAAAGGAAGGCTGATAGAGGATTAAATGTCTCAAAAATTTTATAAGCATCTTGTTCCTTATCACCTAAAGTAAACACAGAAACTAACTCAAAGTATTCTGTTCTTAGTTTTCTATCTCCAAAAGGCTGTGTCATCAGCTGGCTCATGGATTAGATGACTGGATAAAGTTTAGCCATTTCAATGAAAAAGGCACTCTAGATAGTGAAATGGTGGTATGGACAGTGTTTGGTATTTCACGTGGTAAGTTTGAGAAACTTATGGACTCTCTTTGTAGATTGAATTCCCAGTTGTCTCCTAGACCAATCATGTAAGATGAATGTAGACACATAAAGAAGAATTCCCAGGAACCTGAGCTGGTTCCTCTATGGGAGAAGAGGTAGCTCCAAGTGGTGCAAATTGAAAAACATATTTACGAAGAACAGTGAAGCCTAATCTAAAAGCTAATATTCCTGAAGTTTCTCTATGATTGTGTTCAGTATGCATATTTGTGCATTTTTTGCCAATGTATTTCATATCCATCATGAGGGAGGTGAGTGTGGTCTGATGTTGATTAGCAATGGACTTTGTTAAGTCATTGCCATGAAGCAACAGATGGCTACAATGGTTTCTGTAGCTAACCTTTGCATTCAGGCTAGATAGGAAGGCATAAGATTCAAGACAGACCTGATTGCCTTTAAGATAATCAAGACGGGAAGGATTGAGAGTTGTATTCATAGACTAGAATATTTGAATTAAAGATTTCAAAATGAGAGTAGACAGATGGGGAGAGGCTAGCCAAGTTGGCTTGGAGATCAAAGCATTCCAATTGCTCTGTAAGAATAAATTTAGAGAAACAGGTATTTATTCTCCTTGTATTACTTTCTTCTGGCAGTCTACTTTAGTTACAGATAATTTCTTTGACATGAAGGCTGTCTTTCATTGATTTCAAGTGTTTTACCATAGCTATACAGTATATTATTTTATCTCCATTGTTTACAAACACTCACCATAGCAGATCAAAACACACTTGCATCAAGAAATATATATAACAGATTAAGATAATCCTTTCTAGAGTCAGCATCACTTAGAATATTTTTTGCTAGAATCATGAGTTCTTGCTTTTTTATTGTTTGCATATTTTGTTGCTAAGTCTGCAAAAACATTCTTTCTGATTATTAATTATATATACAGAAGCTCCTGTGTAAAAATGTCCATTAGAAGAGGTCCAGGAATCTAAGGCAAGGGTCAGTAAACTGTTTCTATAAAGGTTCAAAGAGTAAATAGTTTCAGCTTTTCAGACCAGAGAATCTGCCATACCTACTCAACTCTACTTTTATAGTTTGAAGACTGATAGACAATATATGAAAGAGTTGTGACTATGTGCCAATAAAATTTTATTTATCAAAACAGGCAATGGGTTTGTATTGGGCCCAAAGAGTGTAAATTGTTGACTTCTAATCTGAATAAGATACTCTAGTGAATTGTATGATTTTGTGGGAAAATCAAGTTCATATTTTAATAAATTTGCCTTTTCAGTTTCGGCTTTAAAAAGATTTAAGTCATAACTTGTTATAGTAATAAAGTAATATGTAAATGATGATGACACATGAATGTTTCTAATTCCTGATAGGTGTAGGTAAATCTAAGAGTCCCTGATAGTCTGAAGTCATAGGCATCAGCTTGCCATCTAACTCATTTCCCCGACGATCTCCTTACTTCCTCTCTAGTTTGGGAGCAAGGTAGAGGATCTTACACTGAAGATATGTCTTAAAACATCAAATCAAAAGTATGTATTTTTGATTAAGGCTTATTAAATATTTACTATCTAAGCTGCCACTCTGATGTGGTTTGATGCTTCAATCAGGGCTGGGAGAGTTTTTTTTTAATTCACCAGTCATTCTTTGGAGTTAAATATGTGTATGTTGGTCAAACAGGAATGGAATGGAATGTGACCTTTTTGCCAACAACTCTTCTAGCTGAAAGAAAGTTTCTCATTTTTTTCCTTTTTAACATGAGTCACATAGACAATTTATCTGAAGAAAGTGTCAAGTGAAAATCAATTGTAGAGAATAAGCAAAGCCTTCATCCATGTCGGTGCATATTCAAAAGTGGGTGGTAAGTAGCATCGCCAGTCATCTTTTAGTTCATTGGGGAAGCGAGTTCCTAAACTTTTCATTTGAAATGTATCTGGATGGGATAGGCTTGATTCAGGTCACACGTTGAATGAAGATACCAGAACTCATGACTTTCTTTCCTCACTTTGGAAAATATGTAGAAATATGCTCATCACAGTAGTCCGATAGAGTGACATTAAAAAGTAATGTCCAGTTGAACAGGGGTGGCACATGCCTTTAATTCTAGCACTCTAGAGGCAGAGACAGGCAGATATCTGTGATTTCAAGGCCAGCCTGATCTACAGGGTGAGTTCCAGGACAGCCAGAGTTACAACAGAAAAACTCTGTCTCAAAAAGAAGGAGGAGGAGGAGGAGCAGGAGGAGGAGGATGAGGAGAAGGAGAAAAGGAAGGAAGAAAGGAAGGAAGGAAGAAAGAAAGGAAGAAAGAAAGAAAGAAAGAAAGAAAGAAAGAAAGAAAGAAAGAAAGAAAGAAAGAAAGAAAGAAAGAGAAGAAATGTCCAAACGCTCCTCCTCTTCCAGATTTATATCAATAACTTAAAGAATTTGTTGAGAGTAATGAGATACAGGATGAAATCTTGCAAACTATCTAGAAACGTAACAAACATATACAGTAATAAAAGCCTTCTAATTTTTGTTCCCTCTATATGTAGCAACTGGGTTGTGATGGTATGTTAACTTTGCTCAACATGGGAGACTGAATCACTTTTGCTTCATTCATCAGGAATAGATACCATGCAAATGTACTTTGGAATAGTTAAGAACCATTCCACCTTTTTGCTGTAGTGTCTGCTTGTTCTCATTCAGCATTTCTTATCCTTAGAATTGTTGGTATTTGTGGCTGGAGGATTCTTTGTTTTGAGAACTGTCCTTGCTACTATTTAGCAGTATCCCTGAGTTATAACCACTAGGTGCCAATAGTGTTTCTTTTCCTAGCTCAGAGTCAAAACAACCAAAATGTCTCCAGATATTTCTTAATGCTCTGGAAAGAATCACCTTAGTTGAAGTTAATTCTCTAGCTATTCAGTACTGGGTTTAGTGTTATTTAAATGATGTCCTGAAAAACCATTGGCTATAGCCACATGACTCCCCTCTAGGATTCTCTCTGCATAGTTGATCTAAGCTTTGTATCCAATATAGGGAGGAGGTAGAGTGCTCACACTTTTGATCTAGGACAATGATGTTTGTGTCTGTCATCCTAATGTAATTATGAAGTAGAACAACCCTGAAGGGTGTCACGGGGAGGATGAAAATTGCCTAGCCCATTTAGGCTTTAGGAAATATGGAAGAATTTTAAGGAATTCTACAATCTCTGTAAGTCCTTCTTTTATTCTGCATTAGTTTTATACAAGAGAGGAATCTCTTGCAATAGCAGCCTGGAAATGCCATCCCATGCCTGCGGGACTACAAACACAAATTCTTAGCCTTAACACTTTCTTAGAGGTTTTAGTTTTTGTTCAAAGTAGGCAGAGTAAACCCAGACAATAGGGAAAGGGACAGTGTTTTTGACTAAATGATCTTTCTCCATTAAAAAAAAGACTCTAACGTTCTAAGTAAGAAGAAGTTACTGTGGAGTTTGTGATGGATCTTATATTTGCTTTTACAATTATGATATTACTCGGCTCAAGCTTCCTGCTTGGGAACATTTTAAAATTTTAGAACCAACCAGACTTTAGAACATGACAAAGGAGCTGAAGAAACTAGGTGGTACTTTGAAAAACAATCATTTTCTTTTGGTCTTAAGAAAAGGAAAAAGTGTTTTCCCTTCTCATTAAATCCTATCATGTTGAAAAGACTGCTCATTAAAGCTTGGAGTGGACATTTGCATTGTGCTGCTCACTGGCATGTGCCTTTATCTAAACCTGCATACAAAAAAATCCTCCAGGTAGTAATATGCACTTGAACCTGTAATCAGAATCATCCTTTCATTTGGAAACGTAAAGACAAGATGTTGTTCAGCCTGGAGAAAAGCTAAGATCATCTAAGGGCCTACCCTGTGCAAAGAGTTGGCATTAATTTCAACATATACAACTCAGTGTCTGTCTTATATTTGTCTTTTAAAGAATTCATGGAATCTTTTTGAAAATATTGGGCATGCAATCTAACATCACCTCCACCATTTTTTTTTTTTTTTTTTTTTTTTTTTTGGTCAGCAGTTGAGAGTCTTTCCCCTCTCTTTAACTCAGACAAAATCCTGGTCTTTAGGGCTGAAGTTGAAGATCCCTGTCAGAAAAGTCAAGGTTAGCTGGCTGCCTCTACTGATAAGTCTTTGCTCCAGTTTTTTTTTCCTGTCACATTGTAGTTTTCTCCCTGAGTTCACATGGCATGGCAGTGATAATGTATATTATCTATAAAACCCTCCTCAAGTTCACATCTTTACCTTATTGTGGTTTAGAGGATCTTCCAAGTATGTCTTAGTTTCTTTTCTTTACTCATATTCATCCCTATCACCTCTCTCATCCCTTTCCTCTTTTCACTGACCCACTTTCCAAATAATACACCTTTATTTTTATGTCACATATATGCACACACATGTTTACATCTAGATTTCTGCATATGAGAGAAAATACATGATACTTATCTCTGTGAGTCTGGTTTATCTCACTTGACTTAAAATCTCCAATTCTATCCATTTTCCTGCAAATGACATAATTTTGCCTTTCTTATAGTGGATTAATCCCTCTCTCTCTCTCTCCCTCTCTCTCTCTCTCTCTCTCTCTCCTTCCCTCCCTCCCTCCTTCCCTCCCTCCCTATCTCCCCCCACTGTGTGTGTGTGTGTGTGTGTGTGTGTGTGTGTGTGTGTGTTATGTGTCTGTGTGTTTTATCCATTCATCTGTTGGTGGACATTTCAGCTGGTTCTGTTTCCTGGCTATTGCAAATAGTTAAGCAATACATATGAATGTGCAAGTATCTCTGTGGCTTGCTGCCATCGTTTCCTTCAAGTATATATTCAATAGTAAAATGATTAGACCATATGCATGATAGCTCTATTTTTAGCTTTTTGAAGAACTTCCATACTAAGTTCCATAGTGACTAACTAGTTTACATTCCTGCCAACAGTGCGTAGGGGTTCCTACCCTCAGCCCCACACCAGGCTGTAGGGAAGCCTGTAGGGTATTTTCTTAATTAGTGATTAATGTGGGAGTGTTCAGCCCATTGTGGGTGGTGCCATACCTGAGATGGTGGTCCTTGGTTCTATAAGAAAACAGGCTGAGCAAGCCAGTAAGCAGCACTTCTCCATGACCTCTGCATCAGCTCCTGACTCCAAGTTCCTATCCTGCTTGAGTTCCTGTCCTGACTTCCTCCAATAATATATAGTAATATGGAAGGGTAAGTCAAATGACCACCCCCAAGTTGATTTTGGTCATGTGTTTTGTCACAACAACAGAAACTCTAACCGGGATAGATGAATACCAAGGAAAGAGTTCGTTACATTCTGCCTACTGTTAATTTTTAAATTAATTCTCTGAGAACGTCATACAATTTTTTTTATCACATTCATCCTCTAACTCCTCCTAGATGCATTCCCCTATCTGATCGACCCAACTTTGTGTCCTCCTTTTTTTTTGTAACCCATCAAATCCAATTTGTGCTACCCATACACTAGTAGGTTTATGGGCTTTTACTAGAATGACATCCTTAAAGAAAATTTACTCTATCCCTCTCTGAAGCTGTCAATTGACAAGAGTAGATGATTTTAATTTCATGAGATTCTATTGGTGAATTCTTGCTACTATTTCCTGAGCTAATCATAATGTCCTTATCTATGCTTATATCTTGAAGCATTCTCTCTATGTCATGTATTTACCTACAGCTCAGAGCCAAACCAGCAAGCCAATGGGACTGGAAGCCAGAATATGGTTACATTTAGGGGTTGAGATTGGGAAGAGACCATCATGGCCAGAAAGGTGATGGACCTTGGTGGTCACTTCAGGAAAATACATTGATGTGTGTGCATACTACTTCTGTGCTTATCTGCTTGTATACTTTACATACTTGTGTGCTTCACCTACAGAATTAAAGCTGAGGAAAAGAAAACCCATCTTTTTAGTGATGGAGGGCTAGCAGCACTGCACTAAACTGGCTAATTTACTACAAATGTTACTTATGGCATATACCTCATAAAATAATCACATGGGGCTACACAAGAACAACTGGCCTGTATCTGTGGTTGGGAGTGTGTTTTGAATTTATTCTCAGTCACAAATAGAATACTTCTTGTTCCCAGCTTTTTGCATTAGATATTTTCCACCAATTAAGTATGGCATACCAGGTCTTCTCAGCTCCAAGTAGTCCATTGCAGACTTAAGAAGGTGGAGTTCCAACTACAGGTGATGAATTACCTGAGCATACCTCATACTTCATGTATGTCGGCTTCCTAGCTCAAAGAAGACAATGAAGGCTCCAAAAAGAGCTGTAGGGTGGGATTTATAGAGTCCAAGAAGGATGTAAGGTTATCTTCTTTCTGCTTCTGTTTAGTCTTAACTTGGTGAAATTGTAAAGAGATGCTGGAGACTGGGGGAGCTGTTTGTATGCAAAGTGTTGTCTGTCTCAATTATACTGTTGAATGTTGGCCAAAGGCCAGTCTTTTGTTGGAGTCTGGATTGGATGTGTATGCTTCTTTAAAAAAAATCAATTTCAGGTTTTACAAAAAAGATTTAAGTGTTATTGCTCCCCAAGGAGAAATTTAGACAGTTTTTTTTAAAGGAGAAGGCCAGAATAGCTTGATATTTAAAAAGTCACTCAAATAACTGGCTGACATATTGAGTTAAATTCACCCCTACCTCCCCGCCCCTGTCACTGCCATGGATGCAAGTCAAGAGATATAAAAGAAAGAAAAATATTAAACTCTAAAAATGAATGAGAGGGATGTAATAACCTGGGCATTAGGGTGATTGATGGCGATTCTTAAAAATAATACTGCCATAAACTAAAATTAAGTAACTGTAAATAAATCTAGATACTCAAACTAAAAGTTTGTGTATATATGGGATATGTACTAACATTTTAATATTTCAAAACCTTTTATTTTAAAACATAACACCATTTTACTTGATTCTCTGTACATTTACATATGAAATCATACAAATATTATATAAAATATGTTATATATACATTATATAATGTATATATGTAAACATGCATAAGATTTCTAGAACTGCCATCCTCTAAAAGCTAGGCAAAGTGATGAAAAGAAACTGAATTGATCATTTCTTAGACTCTCAGAAGATTGAGATGATGTTGATTCAGCCTCGTAACAGTTATAGCAACTCAAAGGACTGTGTGTATTCAAAGAAATGCAATTAATTTAGAATAAAACTGTACAATTCACATTTTTGTGAATATAGTTGGAGGTGAAGTGATAGCCATTCAGCTGCTTGGAGCACAGTACTTGTGTTACTATTGTCTCCATCAGCTTCTCATTAGAAAAAAATGCATCCACATTCCCTCTCTTTCTCTCGTAGTCCCGAAAATAGAATGGATTTGGGGGAATTGGGCTATTGGAACTGTGATCCCATTGTCAAGTTCCTATTGTCTCTGGCTAAGTGGACTTCTAGTTTTGTGAACCAAAGCATTTGGACAATGTTATCTTGTTACTCTGCCCCTTGGTGGTCCCTCATAGTGTAATTGTAGGGAATTTCATCTTCATTCCTGATGACAGAGTTGCACAAAGCTGAATGTACAAGGACTCACAAATACCAAATCACAGAACTCAAGAGCTATCGAATGCCCTTTAGAAAGGGGTTTCATAGATTATACTCTTTTGGTGTGCAGTCAAATTGAGCAGTCTTGTGTCCTGAACTCTGTAGAGATTCATATGGAAGTGGGAAGCAGAACTCTTTACCTCTTAGACCCATTGGATTCCTTTATGGGAGACTTTTTGGTACATTTACTCCATAACTGAAAGTGGTGGCTCTGAGATCACAAAGGCCCTGTGATTTCCTTTACTGAATAAGTGCTTTATTATTTCTAAAGAGATATAATTCTGATTTTAGAAGGTTTTTTTCCTTTGAAACACCAAATTGCAGTGTCTAAAAAGAGAGTTGTTAGCTATCTGCAATAATCAAAATGTATGTGTGTTCCTCAATCTGGGCCCAAGGACTGCTTCTGTTATAATCATCACCAGCAACTCCAAGTAACAATTTTTGTAATTTCAGTTAATTCTGATCCAGTTCCATCATAGATTTGTTGGAACTGTAAACACTCACGGTATTGGTATTTCTTCTCATCTCCTGAAGTCATAGTTAAGAAAGATGTTCAACAAATAGTTTTTAAGTTATTGCTATACAATACGAAAGGGATAAATCTCCTGGATAAAACAGATTAAACAGGCAACCGATCTGCTTTTGAGAACAGTGTTTTGGAAGATATATCAAACAAAACAAGTAAGATAGATATCTTAGCAGAGGTGCCAGGAAGAATCCTGCAGAGACCTCCTACAGTAGAGTGAGTCAGGAATTGTCCCTCCAGGAACCCCAGAGAAGTAATTAGAAGTTTTAGTAGCCAAGGGGAAATGGAATAAGTAAAAGAGAAAGGAGGTAATGGATGAGATGATGGAAGAAAGGCATAATAAACCAAAAGACATTTCTTCTTCTAAGCAAGGAGTCATGTTTAATGTGGGACCTTGAATTGCAGAGTGTAAAAAGTCAAGAAGGTACATGGCTGCATTGTGGAATATTCAGAGCATGGTGGGGATGCTATGTACACTGGGTTAGATGTGGAAAGTGTGTTGGATTTTTGATTATCTTCCAGAATCTTGACTAGTCTGGACTTCATATATAAAATTTATCTAAACAGCATGACATTCCTCCAAAGTCATAGCCTATTAAGAAGTTTATATTATTAAAAATAAATTTTAAAAACTGAGTTTCCTTCCTGTCAGTGTTTAAAGGACATGGTGTAATCACTGGACTCCAAGAACTAAGCAAGGACATGTATGCATTTGAGTCTTTTGCTTGTGCAGTTCAATCCAGCAAGGACAAGTGAAAAGCCTGGTTCAAAACCTAGAAATGAGCATGTATTCAAAAGTAGAATGAGAGATTCAAGGGGAAGAAGGGCACAAACAACACTTCAAACACCAACCAGTGAGGAGAGACTTTGTCAAATGGTTGAGGTTAGAAACATAAATGCAACAAAGGAGCATTTAAATACTTGCTTGGCTATGATTTGTATTGTTCTAGAAGAAATGTGGCTGGAGGTGTTTTCGTTTTTTTAATTAAGTCTGATATAAGCAATTTGGATGTTCATAGAAATGAATATGTAGGAGATATAATAATTTCTTGGGATTTGTAAAGGCCCAGTCAGATGAAGAAGATGAAGGCCCAAAGAAGGAAAAACAGAGAAAAAAGAATCATTTCACTTTTTAAATCTGAAGCTCAGTGAAAATTTTCTGTAACTGGCTAGATCCTACAGATTTGCTGAGCCATTTAGTGAATTACAGCTCCTCAACATTCCTGGTTTAAGGAGAAAGTAGCATAGACAAATGCTTCACTGGATGGGCGGGATTGTGCTCTAAGAAGTCTTTATTTACAGGGGCAGGAATTTGAATTTCAAATAATTTTCACACGTCAGTCATGTAATAACAGTCCTTTGATTTTTTTCCAAACCATTTGAAAAATGAACTCACTCCTGTACTAAATTTGAGACAAACATCTCCCCACAAGTTTGTTTTTTCAGAGACTCCTAGTTGAAAAGCAACATCCTTGCCCTTTTAAGTTTGGGAGAATTTATTGAATGATGACTTTTCCCCCCTTTGGTATTTTCCTAGGTTTCTCTCAAATGCTTTTTGTGCCTGTGACACTTTCCAACACTAGTCGTCATGCATTTATTAAGCACTCACGGTGAACTGAAATGCCGAGGACAGACGTCAGAGGAAAAGAAAATATTAGCAATAGGACGTGGTACAGAAGCTCCTCTATTTATGGAATTTCAACTCGTGCACTTTCTTAGATACAAACAAAACCAGACTCTGGAGCAAAGCCCTCTGGCTCACTCCTTACCGCCCAAATATGCATCAAGAGCTCTGGGAGCTCTTTTTATTTCTGCTCCCTTATGTATTTGATTTCTCATTTATTCAGTCCATCACATATTCATGGCATCTCTGCTTAAACCTCACCTTGTATGATAACTTCATGTGACATGAGAGGGAGGGAAAGTGCAGTAAAGAGTAATAGAAGGTAGGACAACCTGTAAAAATTGAGATACCTCAGAAAACCTGTCATAGTCTCTTGACAAACAATTTTCAGGGCAAAGATGCTCTCATGCAACTAGTAAGAAGGTACATGCCTCTATTAACAAAGACTTTTAGAGTATGTACCTGGCAGTGTGTGTGTGTGTGTGTGTGTGTGTGTGTGTGTGTGTGTGTGTGTGTGTATATATATATATATATATATATATATATATATATATATATATATATATATATATTCCTTGACTTATAATGAAGTTACATCCCAATAAATCCATCATAGGTTGAAAATGCCACAAGGCAAACATGCATTTATTTAACCTGCTAACCCCTCTAGCTAAGTAGCATGCTACACTGTGCAGTATTGCTTGTTTCCTCTCATGACCTCAACACTGACCAGGAGCTGTTACTGGCTGCTGCTTTCTGACCTTAAGACTTTGTTGTACTACATATTGGGAGCCAAGGAAATGGCTTTGAAGCTGAATTGATCATTTCAACTTAATGAGTACCATTTTGTCTTTTTATTTCTGAGATTATGATTACACCATTGATCTTTCCCTTTCCTCCCTCCAAACCATTATATATGCCCCTCCTTTCACTCTTTTAGCCTCTTTTTTTTATTAATTTTTATTATATCACACAAACGCACACACACATACTCATAAATGCAACATGCTCAGTCTGTACAATGTTACTTATATGCATGTTTGCAGGGCTGACCAAGACAATCGATTGGCATGCTCTTCCCTGAAGAAGACTATTTCTCCCACTCTCAGCATTCCCTAGTTGCCTATAGTTCTTTATATACGGTTGAGGCTTCATGGACTTTCCCCTGTCCACTTTGGCATGGCTATTGATGTCATCCCTATTCACTTTTGAACCATAATAAAGTAGGAAAACATCAAGTCAAATCAAGCACCATCTGAACCTATTCAACATATTCCATATACCCATGACCTCTACCACACACGCACCTGCATCTGTGTTGATTGTGCAGCTTTTAGTGGTTGCAAAGGATGTCCTATGGTGTTCTGGTACAGTTTCCCTACACAGAGAAGGATCAGGAATTGTGTGGGCGTTTTGTATATATGTCAAATACTATCTTAATTGCCACCAAAATAATGTTTGACTGGGAATGTACCTTTCTGGTGGAGTGCTCATCTGGCATGTGTGAGGTTCTGGGTTAAATTCTCAGTATCACCCCAAATGTGAAAATTGACAAACTGATGAAACAGAGAGACACTGAGTATGCAGTGGGGTGATCAATATCCTAGGCCTGTTTGTGTAAATTCCGGAGAACTCAAGCCACTCATAGATGTTTCTAAGAGTTTGCAGCTTTGGAATCTGTCTGATCTCAAACTAAGTGGTGAAATGATAAATAAGGTTGCTGAAGCTGCTGAGAAATGCCTGCAGTATGAGCCGGTAGCTCTGCTACTTCAGAAGATTTCCAGCCTCTGAAATGAAACAAGCGTGGTGTGAGCAAAGATGCCAGATAAAGCATTCATCAGCAAGGATGACAGAAATGCAGAGGCCAAGCCTGGGGCCCTTGAACCATATAATCTGGAAATGCATCTAGATACTGGAAGCTTCTACCATGTTCAGTGCTTGGTATAGGCCCAGAGTAATAAAAAGCTTACTCTTTTTTCCAGCTTAAATATTTAATGCCAAAATGTGTTGATCCTTTTTGGATTTCTGCTCAGAATATCTTAGATATTCTTATTTGAACCAATTCCTCACTAGGTGGGGTGGGGTTGTGGATATGCTTCTATTGGTGTAAGTGCTTGCTGTATAAGCATGAGGACCTGTGTTCAGATCCCCAGGACCCACATAAAAAACAGGATTGACTATGTATGCTTGTAATTCTGGTGCTGAGGAGGCAGAGACAGGCAGAACAATAGACCCGTGTGGCCAGCCAGCCTAGCTGAACTGGGGAGCTACATGTTCGTCAAAAGACCATGTGTCAAAAACCAAGGTAGGCAGCAATTCAGGAAGATACCTGATGTTGTTGACCTTTGGCTTCTACACATGAATGCACATATATGCTTGTTTCCCTACATGCATATATGGTATCAGATATAAACATATGTGTATACACAACACACACATATGCATATCCCAGTTCCCTGTATTATTTCTCAGCTTCTAGTGAACAACATTTGAATATCTCCAAAGGATTTCCTATGGGGTTCTAAAGCAGTTTTCCTGTACCCACAAGAAACAGGAAATTCCTGGGAGTTTCTGTCATCCTAGGACATCCCACAGACTGTGTGGCTGGTGGGAGGGAAATTATGAATTCAGAGGTCTCCTGGCTTGAATGGGAATAAGCTCTGGGATTTCTTTATACCCCAGAGCTCTCCCATCAGGCTCGGACTGAAGCTGGGGAAACCCTAGAAATTGTTCCCTAAATTGACTTCCTTCATTTCCTAACGCTGTTTCTATACTTACATGTTTCTCTTGGGAGCACATTCCTTGAAAATTACCCCCATGTCAGTCCTTATCTTATTATGGTCCTAGGGTCCTCTACCTACGGCAATAACCAATAATATTAGTAGGACAAAGAAATAGTACAAGGCTTTGTTTTCAGTTATGGAAAGAGTGAATGAAAGAATGGCCTCTGTGAAATAATAGAAGCCAGTCTCTAGCCTTGGAACATTCAGACTGGGCTATGGAAAGACGGAAGAGGCAAAACATTGAGAGATCTTAAAGCTGGCAGCCCTCTGTGGAAATTGTGGTGTAGTGATGCATCTCCAGCTATAGATCTCCCCAGCTCAGTCTAAATATTACCAGGGAAAAAGATCATAGTACCTCCTGCCTTCCTTCTCTCTTTTCACCTGCCTTCCTTCCAAAGAATTCACATGTCATGCAATTAAATTCACATGTCATTTAAAGTAAACAACCATCTCTACAGTCAATTTTAGAGCATTTTATGTGCACTAAGAGAAGCACAATACCCTTTAGCGTATTAACTTATTAACTACTTCAGTGTCCAATCTGAGGCAACCACAAATGAACTCTTGGTCTGCATAGATATATTTACTCTAGATAGATAGATAGAATCATATAGTATGTGATCTTTTCTGATGGGCTTCTTTCAGTCACCATCTATATCTCAAGGTACATTCAGATTATACAGTGTGACAGCACTTTATCCCTCTTCTGTCCAAGTAACCATCTATCAAGTAGACAGCTTCTCTTTGTCTATTCATCAGCTAATGAACATTTGAGTTGTTCTAACTATTGTAAATATATCTGCTCTGACCATTTATGTACAAGCTGTTTTGGATATGTATTTTCATTTCTCTTGATTTTATACTTAGAAGTAGGAGTGATAGGACAGATACAGAGATTCCTTTTTTAATCTACAGCCAAAACACAAGTTTTCGTAATTCCTGCCCTTGGTTTTTATCCAAGCTTTTCTAGAAAAATGAGCAAAGACTTTCAATTGTTACACATGACATCCCTTCAAATCATTCACCATTGTCTTCATGTCCTTCTTCAACTTTTACATATTGATGCTCTTCTGTTCTTCTGATCATTCCAATGCAGAGATGGTACTTACAGAAATGAAAACTTAGAGCTTTGAAGTTGTTATAGTATCTGGTCTGGTGTAAAAATAACAGTTTGCTTTTGTTTCTAAGCTAATGCTTTCCCATAAACAACAGTGAAGTAGTAATGGCTAATTTTTAATTTTCCAAGATGGGAGAAAAAAAAATCATTTTCTGAGTAGGAAGACATTTAAATAGATGTCAAAGGAGTTTTCCCTTTGGAAAAATCACTAGGACTGGTAAATTTCATATACACATATGTCACTTCTTAACATATTAACGTAAAAAAATTCTTTATTCCTGAAAAAGAAAAATAAGTCATCTTGAGAACGTTGAAAGAAATCATGTAGCCTGAAGGTAATAGATGATGTTATAGGAAAATGAGGCCAGTTATTTTGTAGGCTCAGAGTTCTACTGAACTGAGTTAAATGTAATGTTCATTGCTTTTCAGTAGCTATCAGTGGATCTGATTTTTCTGGGTAGTCATATGCTTAGGCATGGTTTTTTTTTAAACATCTTTAAAAGTATGAAATCCAGGGCTTATGATAGCATTCAGTATTGTCTCATATTGCCTTGTACAAGTCTCTTGACCAAGGACAAGCCTTTGTAGGCATCAGTTTCTGCATCTCATTACCATTTCCATGGTTCTCAAAGTGTATTGTACATAGAGATCTTGTTTAAAATGTCAGCCCTGAGCTGGTGCTTAAGGCGATTCCATTCAGTGTGTTTTAAGGACTTTCTTCACAATAATAATTTTAAGCCCTACATCCAAATGTGTGTGCTAATGCCTGTGGCTCTAAAGACCATTCTTTTGATTACTAATTATCCATTTCTGATTGAATTTCTTTATCTTGTACCATCGTCTGCCAAAAGGGAATAAAATCTTATATATCTTCATGTATTTTTTTTTTAAACTGTACTGTGTGTGGATGCAAAGAAAGATGAAAACTAAAGTCAACATAAAGAAAAAAGTTTGAGCCTAGATCCTGATCTATTAGAGCTCCTTTCACCAGAACAATTCCTATATAGACCAGAATTTCTCAACCTATATACGATCCATATCTGTGGCCAGACCATCTTTTGCTATGTGTGTGAGGTTTTCTCATAAATTCACTATAGGATACCGAACAGCATTACTGGTCTGTCCACACTAGATGCCAGTAGCAGCTCTCCCTGCTTGCTCATTGCAACAACTCAAACTGCTTCTCCATATTACAAATGTGCCCAGGGAATATGTACTAGTTCAATACTGTTGGGAACCATCCTTATAAAATGTGGTCACCAAGAAAAGAATTCAAGAAATCAGATGGGGAACAGTTTTCTTTGTTTGATTTTTTTTTTTTTTTTTTTGTTGTTGCACTGCAAGGCAAGAAACTGCGAAATCTTTGGTGCTCTGATCTTGTATATTAAGCATTCCTCTGGACTCTGGAACGCTCTGGCTCATCGTAGTTGTTGGATTAATGGGCTTCAGATAGGTTAAGTGTCTTGGCAGAAGAGGGACATTTTGTTTTATTCTCCTCATTTTATTACATGCTTGACAAATTTTTAAGGTTGGCCTCATATGTTCTCCTTGTTATCATAAAGATAGATCTATCACAAGATAGATTTATTGAGGGAGTACCACTACATGTGAAAATGTTTTGAAAACTACAGTCACCACAGTAACACAAAGTGTAACCTTTGTACTACTGTTGGGCCTTGAAAGTAAGGAGTTTTTTGAGGTTGCAAAATCGGTTTATTTGGACGAATGACCACAAATGGCCAATCTGCTGGCTTTCTGACAAATTGCTATGTTATGTGATTCTCAGGTTGTCAGCTCAGTTCTACTCTTCTGCAATGCTGAGTGTTACCCTTGGGTGGTATAATATATACTTTACCGATAGGAACAATGTTTTAGATAGGAGATATACCCTCTTATGTAGAAATTCTTGAAGACTTAATTTCTTATGGGCATGAAAGATTTCACAACCTCCACAGTCTTGGTATTCTGGGCCAGTTCTTTCTTTGTGATGGGAGTTATCCTTCTATTCTGTGGAGGATATTTAGTAGCATCCCTAGTGTTCACTTACTAGATTGAAGTGATACTTCTCACAAGTTGTAACAGGTCATGGTAGCTCTAGGCATTACCAAATGTCGCCTTGGGATCAAAATATCTTCAATTGGGAACCACTAACCAAAGAGATATGAGAAGAGGCACTGGTAATTCAATGAATGAGTATGTCTCTTCGCAAAAATAATATTTACTTTAAAACCTGCTAGATTACTGTGCAAATTGTTTTGGGTCCAACTTTCCATTTACATTTCAACTATATCATATATTATGTACTCACAACAAGTAAGTTCTCCTCTTGCTTGAAATGAAATGAAAATAATTATGTTTTCCTCACATCAATGTAATGAAGATCCTGGTTTGTTGTTTTCACTGAGCTCCTGATTTAGGTGGTCAATAAGCAGTGGAATCACTATTATTAGACTAATAATTCTATTCCTTGTAGTGGTGTCACAGTATTGGACATTCTGCAGAGTTTGGGCTCTTGAACTACCAGGCAGATGAAGGAAGGCTGGGTTAGAGAAAGGCACATAATACCTGTTGATTGTGACTATAAATGAAAGGTAATTTTCTTTTAATCAGTTTTTATTAATTATATATAATTATGCCTTGTTATACAAATACATAAAACAGTGTGAACACATTCATCTTTCTGTTTTCCCCATCTCACTCCTGTTGATCTCCTTCTTCTTTCTACTTTTACTTTCATATCTGTTTTTTTTTTCCTGCTTTTGTCTTTTCTGTCTTTTCATTTGTGGTAGTTTGAATGAAAATGCCCCCCTTGTTGGAGAAAGTGTGGCCTTGTTGGAGGAAGGTGTGTCACTGGGGAGGGGGGTGGGCTTTGAGATTTCAGAAGCCCAAGCTAGGCCCAGTGGCTAACTCTTTCTTCCTACTGTCTACCAATCTGGACATAGAACTCTCGGCTATCTCTTTAGCACCACGTTTGTCTGTGTGCCACCATACTTTCCACCATGATGACAATGGACTAAGCCTCTGAACTGTAAGCCATCCCCATTTAAATGTTTTCCTTTATAAAAACTGCTGTGGTCATGGCATCGCAATAGGAACCCTAAGCTATCTTTTTGTTGTTGTTGATGATGATGTTTTTTGGTGACCCAATGGGTTTAATTAGAGTTTCTCATTTGAGCATAGGTGAAGGGTTATTTACAAAGGCATGGTAGCACTGTAGGAGGAAAGCTCACAAGGCTTCAAGTTTATACAAAGAACTATAGGCAACAAGGAAGAGTATACCAATTAATTATCTAATACCAAAAAGCCCTGGAAAGCGACATTATGCAGACTGATCTGGTTATATTTAAGTATTTAGGAATATATATATAGAGAGAGGGGGTGGGGCATGAATTTGAGAGTGAATAGGGGAAGCTACACAGAAGAGATTGAATGGAGGAAAGGGAATGGATAAATCATGTAATTATACTTTTCAAAAAATAAAACATTATAGAAGAAGAAAAATTAACAAAAGAGCATGAGTAGTGGCTATATGTCAGTAGCTATGACACTAGAGAGAATGTCTCTATGCTAAGATCCATTAATTGCCTAAAGATCCAGGGGAGGGGCTAGGCCTCATGAGTTTCTCCCTCTCCATGATAGTGTGTTGGCAGACACAGTCTTATACAGATCATGGGCAGGTAAGTGAAGTCGCTATTAGTTCAAATGTGGAATGGCCATGTCATTTCTTGATTCTCAAGCTGCAGTTTGGAAAACCATAGCCAGAGGGATTGTAGCCTCTCCTTTTTTTGATTAATGACCCTTGAATAGAACATTTATTTTAGAACCATTTCTCTGTGGGTTCTTTTTAAGGGCACTCTCCTGGGATCCTTGGCACAGAGTAGCAATTCTTCAGTGAACATATCAGATGGCACGAACCGTAAAATCAACGGTATCTTAATGGAACCTATTGTCATGGTTGCCTTACCCCAGCTCTCCCTCCCTTGACTTCTCTCCTGCATTCTCAGGTCATCATGGTCCTGTTCATAACTGACACATAATTTTGCGATGTTCTTTTTGCTGGGGACTGAGACTACAGGCAGCAGCATGAGGCTATACCAAAGCCATGTCCCTTTCTAATATCTCCTGTGTGATTGAAGCTCCAGGCAATATTCTTGGGACCATCAGAAATTCTCTGGGCACTAGTCTTGGTCCTAGGTCTGCTTTAGGGCTGAGGATTATATCTTTAACTGGGTTGGAGAAAGGAACAAGGGCCCTTTGTTCTTCCTTGGATCCCTCCTAGAGATTTAGGAAGTGAAGTAAAGAATTATGACTATAGAGCAAACTGATCATTCCAGATGTGGCACATATGTTTACAATTTTCTCTTTGAGATTGCCACACCTTCAAGTAAATTGAACTTTCTCCCAAATGAAATATCCTTCTTCTAAAGCCTACCAAGTGCCTCATTTGTTCTTGCCTGTGAGCAGGTAAAATTAGCAATGACATTGTTGATGTCGGGGCCCCAGCAGAGCTTTAGAAGGACCTTCTTTAATTCCAGGAGAAATGGTTTTGGAAAAGGAGGGCACAGAGCTCTTCCTAGCTCTTCTTCCTTATCCTAGCCTTTGAATTCTTTAATTTAATCTTTTTAGCTCTGTGAGAAAACCTAAAAGAAAGTCAACTCTAAACTGTGTCCAGCCTTTATATAAACTATGTTCGGTCTATTTATATGGTAGGGTAAATAAAGATTTTAATTAATACAATCCGTTTGGGAAACTGTGGAACACTATGCAGTAACATTAAACTTGGGCATGCCTATAGCCCAGCAACTCTCTTTCTAGTTTCTTGTCCTATAAAATGGCATGCAAATGTGTATACGTGGATATGAATAAAGACACTCAATCTATATGGTTTTCACTAGTCCTATGTTGGATAGACCATAAATGTTTATTAGCAGTTAGAAATATAAATTATGGTAACCACATGCAATGGAATGCCACACAGCAAAGGCAATGACAGACTACAGTGAAATTTGATAACATGGGTGAACCTTCAAACATGATATTGAGCAAAAGAGGCAGAATGTAATAAAAATATATTTATGCATGAGTGCATGTAAACTTGGGAAATGGCTCTGATATTTTTGGTGCTTAGCTTCCTAAAATAAGGTTGTTTTCCCCTAGGTGTGATTTTTGCCTCCTCCTGTACCAAGAAACATTTGGCAATATTTGGCGACAGTTTGGGGTGTTGAAATTGGAGGAAGACAAATAATACTGGCATCTAGTGGTAAAGATCAGAGATACTGTTAAATCATCCTATAAGGCACAGAGCTGCTCCAAAACAAAGAATGTCCTCCAGTGTCAGTGGTACTGTACTTAAGAAACTATGGTGTAAAATGTCAGGACATGAAGCCAATCAAAAATAAGATAGTGTTGGGACTGGGAAGATGGCTCAATGATTATGAGCAGTTGTTTCCCAGCACCCACTTGGCAGCTAACTGTCTGTGTAACTCCAGTTTTAGGATATCAGACACCTTCTTCTGACCACCACAAGCACTGCACACACATGTTTTACAGACATACAAGCAGGCAAAGCACCTATGCACATAAAATTAAAAATAAACTCATACAAAGTAGGAAAATGTCTTCTACTTGAATAAGAGGGTGTGGTTATAAATCTAAGGGGATAGGGATCTGGATTGTTAGCAGCACTCCATTCCTTAGCTTTGGATGAGGGCTAGATGCAGGAATGTTCTGTGAAAATTATTTGCATTGAACATTGTATGGTTATCTGTTTTTCTGTTTCCAAAGCATTAAATTACTTTAAAAGGCTGTCAGGCTAATAGGATGGAGGAGTGTAAACACTGCATTTGGGGGCAGATTTGCCCAAGCAGATCCCATAGCCACTCCAATAACAGTGATAGATCTTTGTGTTAAAAGCACACTCAATTGTGTTCTGGGCTCCTTCAAAATTCTTCAATATCTTTTGCTTACACAAATGTAATTAAAGTTTTTCCAAGTAAAGGCAGTTACCTTTGAGTTTTCACCAAATATGCAACATTGTAACTTAACCTATAGGCAGGCAGACTCCATTTAAAATGAAATATTCTGGAAGACAAGGTTCAGTCTTAGCAGGGCCACAAAGTTTGGTGACAGGAATGCACAGACATTCTACTATTAGCATGGCACACACATTTTCTCTCAGAGATGATGCGGTTAGTATAACTCAGAGATTATTTTTGAGTTCCCTCTGGGGAGGATTTATAAATATAGAGAAATTTATTTTTAAGTGGAGCTAGGCCTAGGGATATAGCTCAGAGAAAAACTGCTTGCCTACCATGCATGAAGCTCTGGGTTCCATTCCAGTACTACAATACAAAAAGAAAAGGGACTATTACCCTAACAGTGCTTAACTAATGAGTGGCTTGAAATTTGAGGCCAGAAGAAAGGTTTCTTTTGTTTCTTGTTCCCTCCTGTCTCCCCATCATCCTAAATGATCAAACATGAACTTTGAAACCTTATGCCACAATAACATACAGTTCAGCTCACCAGAGCAGTACCAGAGCATAAAGATTAACGCATTGGATACATGGAATAAATGACAACGTTTGGAAAAGTGAGCAATGAGGGAAGATACTCACAAATTGAGACTCAAGAGTAGAACGTGAAATGTATTTGAATAGAACTAATTTGTGAATTTAAATTTTTCAAACTGAATAGAAATCTTAGTATTCTGTATGGCCTTTAAGGCCCCTTTTTGTGACTTGAACCTTGAACACATGGACTGAGATTTGAATGGGCAGATGATTATTTTATGAAGTATATTTCCTGGAAGACTAACCATTCATTTTCTTAAATACTTGCCCTATAACCCAAACCCCTTCTACAGTGGGGTGGGGGATTCATCACACTTGAAAATTTCATGGCAACTTAATAAGAGTACCTTATCAAGAAATAGTCTAGAAGAAAGAAGTCATGCCTAAGATGTAAGTCCCCAGATTGGGAGGCACAGGATCTTTCATTGTGACATTTTCAAGGTCATAATGCAAGCAATTTCTTAGACAACACAGGTTTTAAAAATGGCTTGTTCAGAAGTAATGATCAAAGGACTCTGATGAAGGGGTTTTTATCAAAGGGAAACTCATTTCTTCTTGTTTATATGCGTTGATAATGTAGCATTCCTCATAGAAATAGGGACTTAATTGAAACTCTAAGCTTATATGATAACAGAAAAATTCCTGAGGCTGAAGAGTTCATCTTGTTTGTTTGTTTGTTTGAAATAGGGCCTGTGTGTTTCATGCTGGCCTCAAGTTCATGGCAATCCTCCTGTCTCAGCCTCCCCAAAGCTGAGATTATGAGCATAAGCCATCATGTCCAGCTTGAGAGGTTACCTGAGTAGATAGCAGTGAAGCAAAAGTCCATGCATGTCTCGATCAGTCCATGTCATATCTCATTTTTATACATGCATCCTTCCTAGGCAGTAGGAGTTGTGAGTCTCTGAAGGGTGGAAGGTTATAACGTGGGCAGTAGTTCTCTATTTTCTTTGAAGACTTCCTCCTAAAGGTTATTTTTATTTTCAGCAGCAGATAAGAATGAAAGTAAAAGGAGAGAGAGCTTTAATGTGTCCTTTTCCCAGCCCTGCCTGGACATGTTTGAGCAGGAAAGCCTCTGAATTGAATGGCTTAAGTCCATCCTCCCTCATAGCAAAGGAGTAGGGGACTTGATCCATGCAGTCTGCAGGGGAAAAGAGAGACCCAGATGAATATTGAAATGTTTTGCTCATAAGACAGGCCACACCTGGCTGCAAATTTATGTTTGAACAGAGGCTTGACTTTAAATTTACTTTTATGTTTTATGACAGTGTAAAATACACACAGTAAAGAGTATAAGTGGAACCAATCTGATGAACTCTATGGTGCAATGGCTGTTTACATATGTATGTGCTCCAGTAACTGTCATACAGGTCAAAACATAGACTGTTTCTAGCACCCCAGAACACAAACTTTTCTGTACCACCTTCCTGATCTATTCCACATTCCTCACCTGGCTATCTGTTATTCTGACTTCTGTCATCATGGATAACATATGACTATTCCAGTTCAACATTTGCATTTCAGTTGCAGAGTAAATAAGTGGGATGCTTTTATATGTACTTCTGTAATTTCTTCCTCACACTGTAAAGTTTGAGGGATGAGCTCAATTATATGCTTTGGTAGCATTGTCCTTTTTATGTGCTGAGTAGTATTCTACTGTGTATATAGCTTGCAGATGATTTATATGCACCAGTTTTCATATGTTTGGACTTTTGCATTGTGCACAACCATGTCCAAAAGACATATGAGCACTAATGTATAGGGTGTGATCATTTAAATTATTCTCTATATATGCACAAGTGGAATCGTTGGGTGAGAAGGCAGGCTTGCAGTAAGCTTCAGCATAGGGAGTTGTACAGTTTTCTAGAGAGTTGGACCATCATGAGATTATCTAGTGGTAGACTCTCCAGGATTCCTGCACCTCTGTGCTCACATTTCCACTGATTGTTAAAAATATCCTGCCAACTGTTTTCAAACAATTATATGTCTGTCAATGGACAGGCCTGTGCAAGCAGATTTGTCAGGGACCAAATCCTACTTTCCTATCCTTGTCTCTGATACAGATATGGTAGAGGGTGTTCCAAGTTCAATACAGCAGGACACTGAAAAACTAGTATACGGCATTTCCCAATCCCATTTCCACGTTACAGCCTCATATCTATGTTCTGAATTGGTTGCCTGCATGGGTGTGGAGTCTCTACTTTATCCTCAGAACCAACCATACCACCTTGTCTGCATTTCTCTCTGAGGAAACTTCGTGACTGTTTTTTTAATTAGATGTTTTAAAGGACAGGTTTCCATGGAGGGATTTTAGAGCAGAAGCCAATTGTATGAGTTATTATGCAGCTCCAGTGTTTGTTAAAACCAGGTTGCTTTACCTGGCAGTGTTTGCCATTAGTGTTTCTCTTTTATTTCTAAATCCTTGCAGTACTGTTTTCTAGATTGGCACCTAAGAACCAAACAGAAAATAGCTCCTTTTCAATTCTGCCCCTTAACGTGCAGTGTATGTTCAGATCCAGCCGGGGTGCAAAGTCATTCCTTTTCTAACAAATTCTCCGGGACTAGTCCTTCAGCAGGGCTTCCCTGCACTGCCTGGACTGTGGAAACTGTTAGCCTTTCTGGCCCTGTCTCTAAATTGTCCTCCTAGCTTCAACAGGTCCTGGAGACAGTAGAACTTAGTTCCTTCCCACCAGCCTGAGATATCTGAGGGTCCCAGCATTTGTGACTCAGACCAAGGCTTTCCAAAACCCTCAACTCCACTGACCCTTGACAGGAGTAGGAATTGCCTTCCAGTGGCTGGCCCTAAGCTCCTTCAAAGTTAGTCAAAATCTCTCTTGGAAACCTAAGCTCTTCTTTGAAGGTGTTGAAGTCCCAGCATTGACTGTTAGGTCCAGGGGGCTGCGGGTGGAGCCAAGTGCTAGGGGGCGGGACATTGACCAGTCTGACACCTGTCTTGGGCGACCTCAGTGGCTGCAGCCTATGACAACTGGCAGCGGCCACTGCCTCAGCAGGGACCCGCCAGGAGCGGAAGGAATTAAACGCCCGCCCATCTCATCAGACTTGGCCGCTCCCTCCTCCTCTTTGCCCTCCCCCTGCTTGCTGCCTCCTCCTCCCTGTCCCCACAGGCTCTGCCGCGGGACTCAGTGCCAGCGACGCTAGGAGCCAAGCTCGGCTCAGCGCACAGAACTAAGCAGGGCAGAAGCCCAGGTTTGCTCTGAGATGGCAGTGAAGTAAGGGGACCTCCGGGAGACGCCGCGACCCTAGGTTGAGGTGGAGAGTCTGCTGCTCCTCCAGGCAGGGACATGGGGGACCCGTCCTACAGCGAGAAGCCTCATCTGCACTACGCGGTGAGTGTCCCGGCAGGCATGGTGACGAAAGGGGGCGCCACTTGTCTAAGAAGGGGACTGAATGAAGGTGATGGATCTGTGACTCCCCAGAGGTCTTTTGGCTGGGGAATTGGGTGTGCCAGCTACCTCACCCGGGAGTGCCACCTGCTCCAGAACTCAGCCAAGCTCGTCGAAATCTCTGAGTGGAGCAGTCCCTGCACTCAGTGTCCTTATTCTCTTGACTTGAGCAATGGTCACTGAGTCACTAACCAGGGCTGGACCTCATTGCTACCCTGTTACTTAGGGCTAAGATAAAGGACTTCTGGGGCTTGATCAGCCTTTAGTCAGATATAACAGAAGGACTAGAATTGAGCTAGATATAAGTGAAGGCTGCCCACTGATTTAGGTGTGTGGCCAGTGGAGTTGCTGGAGAAATGTTGTAGAGAGCTCCGTGCACCGAGTTTACTCCTTGGAAGGAGTGTGTGTGTTTTCCTAGGAGTTTGCAAAGGGACAGAAGGTTGTCAACTATCTGCTTAATCCAAGGGGATATCATAGTCCTCTGTTGAACACGTCCCTTACCTCGTGGTGACCTCTCTTCCGTCTGTTGACTTAAATGCCCCACAAATATTTATTGGGGACTTGTTTTCTGCTGGACATTGTGCTAGGCGCTGTAGGTACCCACCCGAGGATATGCAATGGACAGAAAGTTCATGGAGCTTGTGTCCTTTGAGAGAGTCAAGGTTTTACGTTAATGGCTAACCAAACAATTCTAGATTAAGCTTATTTTTCTGGGAGAAAGAAAAGAAGGCAAGGAGGAGAAAAGAAAGATATTTGAGGAATGAGCACTACTTCTGAGGATTGCCAGGAGGGGAACAGGCAGCAGGTTCTGGACGTTTTATTTTCAACTTTGAAGATGTGTAGTTTTGAGATGAGGCGTCACTGTTGTTCTGTTGCCTGCTAATTTACTGAGCTTTCTTTGACGTGATTTTCACTGTTGAGATTAAACATTCTTATTGCCAACTTGAAAAACTGGGGAGAAATAGACAAGACAAAGAGCTGAGAAGAAGAAGAAAATCAATATTTATAGTAAGGCAAAGGTTGTCTGGAATTCATAGCCTCCCAATCCACTCCCTATATTAAGACTATATATATATTTTTATTTCAATGAAGAATTTGATGTGGATGCAAGTGGTAGGGACAGAGGTCCAGGAGCTATCCAGGTTTGGCCTGGATCAGCCACTGGGGCAAATTGGGTACCCTCTTGAATGTGACTTTCTTTCACTGGAAAGGTGAGACTGTGAGCTAGGAAACTGTTAAGTTTCTTTCCTAGGCTAATGTTCAAAGAAAAAGAAACAGCTCGTTGGTTTAGCCATAGTTGTTTGTCCAGAAAAGTCGAGTGAGGCTCTTGTCCAGTTACTGATGCTTGTTCGTTTCTGTAGAGACTCTATTGGCTCTGAGATTGACCTTTTAAAGTGGTCTTAGGTATAACCAGGTTTCTGCAATGGTTGCTATTCTGTGCTACTTGTGTTCTCTCACATCTGTCTTCTCCATATTTTCCAGATTTTGAGGTGTGTCCTGGTGCCTTTTGATTTATGATTACAGCCCTTCCTTAAAAAGCAGGCAGAGGAGGAAAGGTGACAACTGGCTCCTTATTTAAAAACATGTGACCATTCAATGAATGCTTACTATCTCTGTATACAAATATGTCAATACATCCCAATAATTTTTATTGTTGTTTTAATTCAGCTCTCTCCTAAAATCGTAAACTCATGGTCAAGCTCATGGTCATGTTTCCTCTAGGATTCTGAATATCTGCTGGTAAACAGCCCTTTGTACTAGCATAGGTAATCATGCACATATATTTTGTATTAAGACTGGAAAGGGGAACATTTTAGAGAGAATTTACTGAAAGAAATCACCTGAAAATATCTCTGAAGATATATATATAATATATATATATATATATATATATATATATATATATATATATATATATATAATCTCCTTTTTAATGATAAAGCAGTGTGTTCAGCAATACAACCTGTAGCTTTTCACATTAGCAAGACCCTTCACGGCTTAAGATTCAGTGCTGAACTTTTGTCTAATATGATCATTTGGGTTTTTAACAATTCTGGGCTTGTTTTGTCCTTCAGTACAAATATTCCACTTGCTTTGCTCTGTATGATTTGGCTGTACTGTGGTCTTTCTGGGGGGGGCAAATTCCCCTTTATGTGTCTTTAGTACTTCTTCACTCCCCTTAAATAAAGCTCAGGGATAAGCAGTTAATATTCTTTCTTCAGAGCTTTTTATTTCCTGTCCAAAGTGAGACTACATGTACTAAATAAGTGCTTACCATTTATTCACTCAAAAAAACATATGTGGAGTGTCTATTATGTGTTATTATTTGAGCAATTTTCCAAACACAGGACACTCCATTCACCTCTTAAGATCCACTTTAAGCATCACTGAGAAAAACATACAAGTGATAAGAGCATCGAACATTTATAGTATCAGTTACTTTTTCTAAGTATGGTACAACAATACTTTTTTTTTAAATTTTCACAGCAGAATATGTGATAGCAGCTTATGTTCTTGTTCCAAGTATTCCTTCTGTGGTTTTCCCACAATCAATTTATGGCTATTCCATCATTTCAGCTGGGTATTGTCCTTGGTATTTCTTGGTGAGGTGTTCAGATTTTGGGTTGCCTGCTCTGGCTTCAAATAGAAGTCAGAATAAATTGTATCCTCTTTTCTAACAGAGATGGGAGAAGATGACCTGTATTGTACTATATCTAGGAAGGATTTAGTAAGCAGTTGACATATTGGAGAGAGCCTTAGGAAATCAAACCTAACAGACTTAGGATGGGGTGTACAGGGAAGAGAGTATAAGTTACAAGGATGCAATGAATGAACCAGTGGTTTTGGGCCAAACTTCTGGAGAAACTATAGGCTATAATAGCATCATCATACCTTATTCAAATTTCAAAGTGATTGGACATAATCTGGATCAATTTCAAACTCAAATACAACTGGATTTGGCAGATTTTTCCATCTCCTGGTTAAAGAAATTCAAAGGAAGAGCCGGAGAGTTGAAGGTGGTAGCAAAATAGTTGGTGACAGATCCAAGAACATTACCTAGGTGTCCTGATCTGATATATCCATTGTCATTTATATGATTTAAACAGTTAAACCCAATTATTCCTCTTCCCATCCCCTTTGTCTAGGTAATGATCTTACAACAAAATATGAAACCATTAATGATTCAATAAGGCCATCCATATTGTCAAATCACAAGGTCAAATACTTCCTTAAGATGACTAGTATAGGCAGAATTTCAAATTTTAAGTAGCTAAGGAGTTCAATGACATAGCCTCTTTACTTTTTCAAAGACATCAGTAAAAGACTAGATTCAAAATTAGCTCTGTGACTTCACAGAACTTTCTCCGAGTTTACTCCTTTGACCTGTATTACCCTTGAGATGGACAAAGAAAGGCAGATGAAATGTTCAGTATAGTCACCATGAAAAGCGCCTGGACTGAGAGCATTCATTTCTGTTTTATTAGTAGATAGAAGACTCTATGGAGTATTGGTTGTGTCTTGTCCCTGCTATTATACCAGCATCTAGTAGAGTGCTGGGAGCCCTAACTGGGTCTACTGGTGCTTGTTGAACATGTGCTAATAGCTAAACTGCATTAATTCAGTAGGTGCGACTTAATTTTGATCGTTACAAGCTACGCATTCTCTTCCAGTTCTCTTGACAGACTTTTTTAGCAGTTCTGTTGCTGACATCACTTTCTGTTTGGTGTGATCACCCTGCCATCTGTGCTTTTGATCACAACCTTGTAATCAGATGTTGACCTCACCCAGCTCCAAGTAACCCCATACCAAGGAGCCCACCCAAAGTATTAAGCCCTTCTCCTCATAGTAAGCCTTCTTTTCACACAGAATGGGAGAGGTCTTAGTACAAGATTGTCCCTCCAGAAACATCCACTTTCCAGAGACTTTGAAATTATTAGGGTTGCTTCACGATTCAGTAACATTGAATACAGTGGACTATGGTAATTTTTAAGATGCTAAACTTTGGGCTTTGTTGTAGGGCTATACAGATAAGAATCAGTTGTCATCCATCAGTACTGCCAATAGGATTAGCTAAGGAATGGAGCAGATGCTACTGTTTGCTTTGCATGTGTCTTCTGATAAAAGAGAAAAAAAAACTTCAATTTACAAATAAATGGGAGGTTACTGAATTCCCTTGATTAACACCTCCACTAATTATAAATATTTTTCCAACCCTCCTGCCTCCCCAGTTTGATTCTATTTTTTTGTTATACCCTTTCTTAGATGAAGCCTCTTTGGCCTGGAAGCCCTACTGTTTAAAGAAGTCATACCTCCCATCTTTCAAACTGCTTATTAAGCATCACTACTGTTGCAGATCCCCATTGGGTGCTGTATAGTAAAGATATCAGCCAATCATTCGGAAACAGATACCACATGGTGCTTAATTTTATTTTGCACTTTTTTCTGAGGGTGAGCATTTCCTCCCACACTGTAATAACCTTACACTGGATGGGTTTGATTTACAACTTGGTTCTGAGCATATGGTCCAATCATAATAATTCTTTGCTGTATTTTTGGTTCCTCATTTTCCCTTCAATATTTTCTAGACTATGTCCTCTCACATAACAGTTGGTGACAATGTATTGAGAAGATTCTTTCAATAATAAAATGATACAGTGAAATTTTACTGCTTAAAGCTCTTTGGTGTTTTTCTATCACAGGCATAATATTATTCATTCTTGAACTTAACCATCTAAGTTTTCTTACATGGTATTCTTTGCTTCTTATTACCCATTCCACACTCTGGGTAGATTTTACTGATCAATGAAACTGACTACTTCGTTCCTGCAGAAACCTTTGTACTTGTCCTTTCTACCTAGAATGTCTTTGTATGGCATACTCCTCTGTATTCTTCACATTGCAGTCACCTTCCATGATGGCTCTTTTCAGTGTTTCTTACCCCACTCATTTGCTTCTGCTTTAATTGGACTTGTTATCATATTTTATATTTAGTGCTTATTTCTCTAATTGATGTGGAAACTTTTTCAGGACAGGCATCCAACAATACATTCCCATCACATCTCCACTTCCTAGAGTAGGCAGTGGTACAAGTTAGTTTCTGCTTTTTACATAGAATGTAATAGTTTTCAAACTTAACTCTTCATTGGTTGCTTAGTGGGTTAGAGGTAAAGAGGGCACTGTGAAATATGTTTCCTTCATCCTTTTATCCAATTCCTACTAAATGATCCTCTTCAAGGATAAGACTTGAAATTCATAATCTGAAAAAAAAAAAAACTTTGGCGGTGATTCTGCAATCAGCCACATTTGGAAACAATTGATACTGACTTAGCTCACCACTTACTACTGAAGAAAGCAAGTATTCAAGTCTGTTAAAAGCTAGGAATCAACAACAAGGCAACTGCAGATAGTACAATGTTACAATTCATATAGCTTCAAAATAATAGAGTGCAGGTTTTCAGAGAGGTCCCTGGTGTTGGAGCCAAGTGTTCATTCCAGCCAAACCCTCTAAGGATATTGGAAACATAGAGATGCTTCTTTCTCTACATATGGCGGGCTGCAAATATATCCTTCAATTTTTATTTTTAATCTAAGTCGGTAGTTCTCTAAGGAGGACCATTTACAATGTGTTAAGTCAAATTTTGGTAGTCACTATGGGCATGAATTTCTCCTGGTATCTAGTATGTGGAGACCTGAGCTGGAGGTATGCATCCATAGCACTGCCTAAAGAGGAATTGCCCAGTTCCAAGTGTCAATTGTGCTGAGGACTTGAAGCCTCAACTGAGATGTTCTTATATAGAAATCAAAATCTTTAATGTGTTTGGAGAACCATTTTGTATGGCATGCCTCAAAATACATCCTATGTATTCCTCAGCTTTTTTAAAGAGATGGGATTGACAAAACAAGAGATAGACTTGGCTAGATGTGAGTCACAACTATGAACAAACTATTTTATGCTATGAAGTACTGACACTGCAAATGGGTTCATCACTATAGAAGTCTTGACACTTTGAGACTTTGGCTTCTTGACTCTTCAGTACCAGTGTTCTTCTAAAAACTGGGATTAAAAAAATGTTTCCTGTAGGTATCTTCCTTATGCATTAACATCTATCAGCCTTACCTGATATACTGCCCGTGTTTGGATGTAGCTGGAGTATCAGTTGCTCAAATCTGTGCCTATAACTTGAAGGTATTCTGAAAAGAGGATGTGAAGATGCGATAGTCTGAAAGCAAGAAGTGTGTTCTTTTGTTTCATTGGCTGGGGATGCGATATAGATCCTTTGCTATGAGCCATTGCAAGAAGCACTGAAAGGAACAAATGGAAGGAGGAAGGAGACCGTAGCTCTCAACTCTTCTTCCTCAGTCACATCTGGATGAGCCTACGGTAGCCTGTGGTTGGTGATTTCTCCTTTCTTCCATTGAGATGATTGTTGTAGGGGTCTTTTCTAAACCTCTGGGCATGGCAATGATAATTAGCATGATCTGTTTTAGATTGTAAATTCCTAAGTGATGAGCAAGGAACAAATAGAGTTACTAGCGGCATGGTAAATTTTGGACTGTAGTCATCAGTTTTCCAAGCACACACCTTCTCTTTTAAACAAAAAGGACAAAAGGAACAAGACTGCCACCATCCCTTATACGGCACTGCTTTCTCTTTGTAGACTGAGGCAGGTTACTTTACTGTGAATGTGGTATGCTGGCCTGGCACTCCACCCACTGAATTACATCTCTATTGCTTGATGTGAATAAGGGATATGACACAGTACCAGAGATTTGACCACAAGTTCAAATATGATCATTGTTCATTTAAATATGGTTTGACTTCTGCTTTCCTTAAAAGATGTTGTGACCCTTTGAAATGAAAATCCATTAGGATTTTCTTTCCTTCTTGACTGATATATTCTTAGAACTTTCTAATTTAAAAATAATAAAATGTGAGCATTTGGGGTGTCAACTAAACCAGATTTCTAAAAAGAATTTTTCAGAATTTGGAAGAAAGTTGCTATGGGAACACCAACAGAATTTTTGAAGATTAAGCCTTAACTATATTTTTTGAATGACCCCTTTATATAGCTGACTGAAGTATCAGGAAAAAATGGCATAAGTCAGTATAAGTAACAGTATAAGTAATCTAAAGGCATCTTATTGGCATGGAGAGTGGCTGGCTCTGTGTTTCCTGAGAAATCTTGTGTTTGGTGAATGCTATTTCGTACACGAACAAAACCCTGAACAATAATGTACATCCCTACTATATTGGTACCACTTACGTTACACCCACAGAGTAATAGAACTGTCGTAAAGGGATGGAATGTTGAGTTTGCAAAATAATTTGAAATGGTAACAGCATTATTTCTATGTGTCTACATATGACTTTCAGTGGTCCACAAGATGTTGTGATGTTAGTGTTGATAATCTGAACAAAATGTACAATGATAATCTGAACAAAAAATCTTGACTTTTCTCTCAAAAGATGAGCTATTTTCCTTCTTACTTTAAGGTATTGAATCATAGAGGAAATCGTAGTATTAAGATCCAAGCAGAGAAGGCACTCAAAAAGGCTTAACTTGAGGAGAACTATTTCTGATATGTTGACAGATGTAAAGGAAGCAATGAAGGGTGGCAAGACATTCAGTGATTAGGTATGTGGAACTCCTGTCATGGAAAGAACAGTGGCATGAGAACCCAATGACTCTCAGCACTGATTGGAACGGATACTAGCAATGTACCCAGGTGGCAAAATCTGGAGAAGCACAAGTAGACCATAACAATCTATCTCCTGACATCTTGTTTTTTTTTCCCCCATCTTTTTCATGAACCAATCCCAGACATTCTAGTGAGATAAATGTGGCAAAGCAGAGCCCAGTACACAGTAGGGCAGATGCTTTGTTTCCTTTCATTGTGTGTGTGTAGAAACAGAGAGTACCAACCTGAGCATATGCAGTCTCGGTGCTTACTTACTCATGAAAGATCCTATATTCCTTTTTAGGGCTTCCAAATTGCTTAAAGTGTTTAATTAGCATATCTAAACTATTCATGTGTTCTGCCAACTCCACCCATATGTACTATATATCCCAGTAAGGATATTCGTATTATTA
The DNA here is from genome assembly GCA_026225945.1 of Cricetomys ansorgei. NCBI lineage: Eukaryota > Metazoa > Chordata > Mammalia > Rodentia > Nesomyidae > Cricetomys > Cricetomys ansorgei. The sequence goes on from JAMJFZ010003396.1 coordinate 12,044,986, forward strand.
TTTATTCATTAAAGGATCTAATCTTCACTTAGATTCTGATATTAGATTTATATGTATATATAATTATATATGTAACTTAGAAGAACACTATCAAGAGTGCTCTGATTCAAATTTATTATAAATGGAAAACTACAATAGATGTTTTTTCCCTTTAAGCTCATGAGAATAATCTAAAGTATTTTGTTTTCTAAACAGTGAGAAATAAATGATTAATTTAGCTTTTCCTTATTGATAAGTATAGTTTTAGCTTTTAAGTAAAAATATTGTTACTTATTTCTTCTAGTTATAGACTAGTTGCATCCAAAGATTACAGTTGAACCTCCTTTAACCCTGTTATTTTGGCAAAGGGAAAATTTCCATTTCAGAGATCTTTTTTTTCCCTGTTCTGTGCGCTGGCTCTTCACTTTGATGATTATTTCTTTTACTGTACAAGATTTTTTTTGCAACTAATATGAGATTAGGAACTGATATTCAGGTTATATGAAGACTGTAAAATTAACTACCAAACTATCCTAATGAACTCAATAGACAGTTTGCAGAAGAAAAAAAAATACAAATGGCCAATAAACACTCAGAAAAGGAGGGGGTGTTAAGATCCTTAGCTCTTAGGGAAATAAAACTAAAAATTGTTTTGAGGTATTTCTTATCACATTCAGAATGGCTATCATCAGAACAACAAACAGCAGAGAGAATAATTGCCAATAAATGTTGGTGAGGATATCGGAAAAGAGCAACCATTATGCAGTGCTGGTGTGAAATTAAACTGGTGCAGCCACTGTGGAAATCTGCCTGAAGTCTTCTAAGAAAAAAAAAAAACAGAAAATAAAACTACTGTATCATCCAACTATACCAATCCTAGGAACACACCTGGGCGATCTAAGTCGACACACAAAGGAGACACTCGCACATCTACGTTTGCTGCACCATTCACAATAGCCAGAAAGTGGACTCGTCCTAGTTTTTCAGCAGTAGAAAAATGGATAAAGAAAATGAGGTACACACACACACATTAGAATTTTATGCAGCCACAAAAAAAGCAAAATAACATTTTCAGGAAATGGCTATATAAGTATGTGTCAGCCCAACTTAGAAAAAACAAATTCCTTGAAACGCATGCACATCTACTTTCATGACATCTGTCTTGCTTCTAGTTGTTTCTTTTAAGACAATATGCACAACAAATTGGAAAATATGGAAGGGCAGAGGCCAGAACTATGGGCAGTATCATCGTTTTGTCTACTTGGCCACTTGTAGCATGAGCCTGATACATGCTTGGTACATGCATTATGGTTAAAGAAATTAATCAATGGTTTAAAGTTCCTGACCTTTTAGAATTATTTAATTTGACAATGGTAATAGGAATAGCCAATATTTTTGAGTAGGCTTTCCATGAAAACATGAATAGCCAGCATTTATGATTTTATTTAATCCTTTAAAACATGCTTCTGTAACCTAGGTAACTGCTGATTTATTCTCTATAAAATGACATCTTAAATTATCCTTTCCAGTCTTCCCACACTGGGAACATCCATGACTCAATTGATCATTGATCAGAAACAGTAGGAGTTGGGTGTTATGCTTTTATAATTCTCAGTAGTAAAGTGAGTTTAGTTTAAACATGGCAGAATTTAACCCTGTTTGAGTGTTCCTCTTGTCTTCTTCACATGAATGTTTTAATGGAACATCATTTCAGGAATGACATTGTACAGTTGAACTCTCAGCACCTAGAAAAAGTACATGGAAGCTGGCAGTCTTCCTTCACCAGAGTTTTCCAGAAGCATTTCTGAACAAGGTTAAACATAAGCCCTCCATGTATTTGCAGTGACTCTGGGCAGCACAGTGGTTATGTAAACTCTGGCATTCATGGCACACATGCATTATTACTCATTCATTTTAAAGGGAGTGGCAGTTCATAGACCTCTCTTGGAGAAAAGATTGAGCCGCATCAAGATGAACTGGTTAAAAAAACGTAAATGCTGGGTTTTTGTGGGGGAGGTGAAGGGGAATGGCTGTAGAGTAAAAACCTTATCATTATGACACAGATATAAAGACTTCCTGCATTTATTTGTTTCCCACTATTTAAATAAAGGTGTCACAAGTGCTGATGCTATCTGACTATGCAAACATAAGCACACTTTTACGAGATACTTCAGTAATGGATGTTTCACTATATGATTATTCTTTGATATATACTAGAAAGGGAGAATATTTTTACAACCTAGAGATATGCAACCAGCCTCCTCCTTTCAGTGAGGTAAGCAGCTAACACTACATTGCTAGAACTCCTTACTATCACACATAGCAAATATTTGTAAAAGAACATAGACTTTTTTGAGCCTAAGGGCAGCTTGGCTTTGAAGAACCATGGGATCTTCTAGAAGATCTCTACTGAGATGCACTTTCCTATTTAATGCAGCGTCATTATAAAAGATTGCAATATGGACCTAATGCTTACTTTATAGTGTGTTTGTATGAATGTAGTATTGGATTTGTATCAGTTAGCTATTGTCAAACTAATGCTGTGTGACAGACTACTCTGACATTCAGTGACATATAACAACCATCATATATCTTCATGGATAAGTGGGTAAACTGACTTACTTAGGTAGGCTCAGCTGTTTAACTGGAGGTCCAGAAGTCAGTCCCAGAAAATGTGGCTATTTTGACAATTCTTCTCCATGGGTATTTATTCTGGAGTTTAGGCTGGTGGGGTGATGTCTACCTAAGACAACACAGAGTCAAGGCACAAGAAGGTATGTAGAATCAATCAAATATTCTGAAGGTGTATGCAGCAGGACTATAATATATTGCTGTTTCCTCTTACCTGCCATTGGCCAAGGCAGATCACATCTGCAAGGCTACTGTGTTGGGTAGGGAAATGCTTTCCTTTCAAGATGGGGCTTCAGGGAAGGTGAGTGGAGGAAGAGGTTCAGAAATGCAGGAATGCACTCACTCTACACACACACACACACAGTGTTTCATCAAATTGATGAAAGCACTGTTTTTAAGAAGATAGAAATCTATCTATGCCAATTTTTCTTTCAATTTTGTCAGTGAATTCTTTCTATAGTGAAACTGTATATTTTCACTATAATTTCATCATTACCTCATTGTAGAACAATGGCAGAATTTGGGTCTCCTTATACTGATACTAATTACCCCAAGTTAAAGTAATAGGATAGGATTACATTTTAAAAGGATACTATAGAAATTATGTTCATGTTTAAGCAGAATTGCCACAATCTTCCACAGTTTCTTTGTGTTATGCAGCTCAGGTTCCTCAAACTAGTAAAAAGGAGGCATTCATAATCACTTCTTTAGAGACATAAAAAAAAATCTATCTATCTATCCATCTATGTATCTATCAATCTATGTATCTATCCATCTATGTATCTATGTATGTATGCATGCATGTATGTATGTATGTATTTATCTATCTATCTATCTATCTATCTATCTATCTATCTATATATATATATATATATGTATATACATTCATATTTTTATATGGTCAATGAGATGGGGACTCACTCTGTATACTAAGCTGCCCTGGAACTCTCTATCTGTCTTAGGCTGCTCTTAAAATCATTGTAGTCCTCTTCCCCTAACTTTTGAGTACTGGAATTACACATGTGCACCAACACAGCTAAATCAAGGTTTCTTTTCTATATACAGATTTATTTTGGTTTTATGCGTATGGGTGTTTTGCTTGCATGCCTGTCTGTGAACCATGTGCACAGTGCCCATGGAGGCCAGGAGAGAGTGTCAGATCCCTTAGAACTGGCATTAGAGACAGTCATGAGCCATCATATGAGTCCTGGAAATTGAAACTGTGACAGAAGAGTTCTTAACCACTGTGCCATCTCTCCAGCCCCTCAATGTTTATTCTTAATTGACAAAAAATGTTTGTGTTTATAATATGCAACATGTTTTCAGGTATGTATGCTTTCTGAAATGGATAAATGAAGACAACTAACACAGCTATAACTTTCTATACTTGTTTTGTGGCATCTTATCTGTTAGAATTTATCAAATATATAATAGTTTTCTTAGCCATAGTCATCACTTAGTATTAACAATAAAAATTTTAAACTCTCCTCTTGTTTAACTGAAAATTTGTGTCCTTTGACCAACAATTCCCTGGAGAATTTTATGTTTACTTCTATTTATTAGTTTCACTTAACAGTTTTTATAACCTTACTGCTTGTTTTAAAATCTAGGAACAATTACAAATTAGGTGATTTAGAGTTGGGAAAATATTATTTTTAAATGTCTAATTTACTCTCCATCCTGACATATAAATGAACAAGGTAAATTAGAAATATGATAGATACATAAAATGTCTTGTCTTTAAAGTTTAAAAAATTTTGCCTTGTCTTCCTTCATTACATCAACTTAAATGTACAGCTGCCAGTTCTTGCCTTTGCTCCTAGTTTGCTCTGTCCAAAATCTGTGATACTGCAGCATTAGTTGTTAAATTAAGGGTCAGCAAACTGTGGGCCAATGGCCAATCCAGACCACTGCCACCTTAATATGCATATTGTGAACTAAGAATAAGTTTTACATTTTTATTTATTTACAATTTTATACATATGCATGTTTTGCCTGCATGTGTATCTGTGCACTACCTGTGTGCCTGATGCTCAAGTAAGTCAGAGGATGGTGTCAGATTCTCTGGAACTGAAGTTACAGATGGTTGTGAGATTCCATGTGAGTGCTTAGAATTGAACCTGGGTCCACTACAGAAGCAGCGTGTGCTCTTAACCATTAAGTCATCTCTCAAGCCCAAGTTTCACATTTTAGATGGCTGAAAAAAATGTCAGGATATTTCAGATCATGTGAAAATTATATAGAATCATATTTTGGGGTCCATAAATGAAGTTTTATTAGAACATAGCCATATCCACTCATTTACATATTGTCTGTGGCTGCAACAGAAGAATTGAATATTTGTAAAAGACAGCTTTGTTGTCTGGTCCTTTACTGCAAAAGGTTATTTCTAGTCTAAAATGATGTCTCAAACTACCATAGACTCTGTAGACAGGTCTACTGTTATGTAAGTACAAGGTGTACAATAAGGTCCACTCCTCCATAAAAAGTAATGCATATATGTATATGCGTTGAAGTGTGTGAACCCAATCTCCCTTTCCCAATTTCTACATTACTGGAAAATCCTTTGGATTTAAGATGAAATTAGAAATTAAAAAAATTAAAATCAAAACCTGCCATGGTGGTACATTTGTTTAATCCCAGCATTCAGGAGGCAGAGGCAGAGGCAGAGGCAGAGGCGGAGGCATAGGCAGAGGCAGGCAAATCTCTGTGAGTTTCAAGGCTAGCCTGATCTACATAGAGAGTTCCAGGCCAGTCAGGGATACACAGTGAGACCTTGTCTCAAAAAAAGTAGACAAAGAAACCCCCTAACTTTGAGGGCTGGGCAGATGGCTCAGTGGTTAAGAGGGCATCTGTTCTCCCAGAAGACCTGATTTTAATTACTGGCTCCCAAGTTGGTTCATACCTGCCTATAATGCTAGATCCACGGGTTCCAATGCCCTCTTCTGGTCCTCGTGTGCACTCCACTCATATGTACATAATCCCACACAGAAACATACATACACACATAATTAAAAATAAAAATTGTAGAAGATGTATTGTAACATTAGAAGGATATAAAATTGTATAAATGTCTAGGTACTATAAACTACCATTTTTTTTTTGGACTGAAATCCTAGAGACACAGACTTTTAAAAATATATTAGAATTATGTACATTATACTTAAAATTGTTGTTTTAAAATACTAAGCTGGGTGGTGGTGGTTCACACCTTTAATCCCAGCACTTGGGATGCAGAGGCCTCTGGGGATCTCTGTGAGTTTGAGGCCAGCCTGGTCTACAGAGTGAGTTCCAGGACAGCCAGAGTTACAACCAAGAAACCCTGTATCAAAACAAACAAACAAACAAAAATCAAACAACAAACAAAATACTATATATATATATATATATATATATATATATATATATATATATATATTCAAGTTTCTGGAAATTTTAATTAGATTTGATTTATAAAGAAACTGACTAGTGGGGAATGTTTGCTGATCTTCTGATACTTTCACTCATCCCGTTAGGACAACATATTACATTAATTACTGCCACATTAAAAAAACCCTACAACTTCACATAAGCAAAATTGACTTTAAAAATACATGGGAGTGTGGAGTAAAAAAAAGAGGGATTTTTCATAGATTACTAGGCAAATATTATAGGCAGAATAATTTTTTTCTTTTTTTCTGTTTTTGGTTTTTTGAGATGGGGTTTCTCTGTTGTAACTCTGGCTGTCCTGGAACTCACTCTGTAGACCAGGCTGGCCTCTAACTCACAGAGGTCCACCTGCCTCTGCCTCCCAAGTGCTGGGATTAAAGGCTTGTGCCACCACTGCTTGGCCAGAAAATTTTTTTTAAGAGTTGCTCTTTTTATCTTGTCAAGAGTAAAATTAAACTCTGAAAACTGTCATTCTTTTTTTGATTTAGAATGCTGGGTCTTCTTATTTATGCATTTGAGGTTTAACATTACTGTGGCCAGAGCTCCTCTAAGGAATAGAATTCTAAATAACTTTAAAGGTTCACTCTAAACACTCAACTATTCTGCACTCTAAGAGCAGCTTTGCCACAAAGCTAGGGGTATATAAGTGACCTCATGGTCGTGCTGCTGCAGCATGTGTTTTGGCAAGGAATGTATGGCCTGGTCTTCTACTCTCTGGTGTTTCTTTTGGCTGACTTTTTCACATTCCTGTGACTCTTTGAATGGAGGAGTCTTAACAGCTTTTGCTCTACAACATGGCCTCCTGCTATCGTTTCCTCCAGGTCTTGCCTTAGATCTAGCAGCTTCCTGAGTAAATGTCACCTTGGTGTCTTCTAAGAGGATCTCCATAGGCTCACAGTCTTACCAGCCCTGCCCCTCAACTTAAAGCATAATGACCATGAGTCTTCTCTTTGGACTGTGCAGAACTCTTAGCTTGGAATTCTCTTTGATTCCTAAGCAAGGGGCTAGGTGGAGCAGGAACAGGGGAACTAGAAAAATGCCCCTGAGGGTGGGGATCAAATGACCCTAGAGAAGGAAATTCCAGTTGAAAATAGAAACCAGGTCAGCACCCTTGTGAGAACCATAGCCTGTTCCACTTAGAAACTGGCAACCTGTGGCTTGTGAAGGCTGCTGTCAGAAGTCTGTGGATTGTTCTAGAAAGGGGGTTTTGTTGTAGGACAGTAATTGGTATAAACCGGAACTGAAACGCACCTATCTCATTTCACAGTTATGCTGTGCTGCAGAGTGATGTGGAAATGACTCAGTTTCATGTAGTGTCATACTGATCAGTAGTTGCTTCTTTAATGTAGAAAGACAATTCAAAAATAGTATTTTCTTGTCTTGATAAATCTGTGTTTGTGTGTGTGTGTGTGTGTGTGTGTGTGTGTGAGAGAGAGAGAGAGAGAGAGAGAGAGAGAGAGAATGAGAATGAATATGATGGAATGGTAACTTCCAATATATCATAAGAAGAATTTTCTTCACTGATTGTTAAGGGGCAAAATGTCTATATAATATGAACTCATTAATTCAATGAAAAAATCTCAATTAATTGCTGTACTTTAAAATGTTAGATTTTAATACCTATCTATTTACTAATAAAGTTATTAAATATAGTTGAAAACAGGAACTAGTGTGAGGTTGCTAGAAAGATTGGTGGTTTTTTGACTAGTGGGACAAGATTTCCGTGTACTGTTAAAGAGTGTTTGCTACCTAGGACATTTTCTAGGACCCTTGAAAAGCTGTGGAATAGAATATCATGAGAATTTCCTTTGTTGCCTGTGGCGCAAATCTAAGGGAGATTAAATCTATCTAGAAGTTTTGATGCACAAAGAAAAGGTCTAGAATAGGGTAAAGTATTGAGTATTGGTGAGTTGATTGCCACAAGTGTTCAAGTATCCCTTTCAGAGGAGAAACACTAAATTTCAGAACTGTTTTTCAGAATCTTTTCAGAATCTGAAAAATATTTCAATGTGGTAATAGGATTCTGTTAAGGGAGATAAATTTTTTTGATATGTATTTTGTTTCTGTGTGAAAATATAATGTTTCCTGCAATTTAATACTGACATAAAGTAGATTCCTCACTGTCTGAGGTTGGGGTTGGGGAAGGTCAGTGACTGGTAATGGGTACCAGAGATATTACCGTGGTGATGGAAATGTCCTAAAATGGTATCATTTTGATTGTTGTAAAGTCAATTTACATGTGAAGTTTGTCACATTAAAATTACACATCAAATTGCTTTATAGGATGCAGCAATAGGAAAATCAGAAGTCTAGTAAGAGGTAAAGGAGAAGAGTAGGAGAGAGTGATGGTAGGACACATATAAGCAAGGTGCAGTGATGCACGTACGAAAATGTCACAGTGAGATCCATTATTTTGTAATATTTTTTCAAAGTATAAACTCTGCTAGAAAAATATACTAGAAATGAAGGATTGGAATCAACCTTATGCAATTAAATACATTAACAACAATATACTTTTCCTTTCTAGAACACTCTTAGAAAAATAAAAACGTAATAAATGAGGGAAACATGTTTTGATAATCATTCAGGTTTTGCTGCAGTCTGAGAAAACAGCCCATCTGTGGTTAGCATAGACATTGCACTGAAATAGACACCAGACTTCTAAAAAGTCCAGCTTTGTAAAATTCAATTCAAAAAGACATCTGCACAACCATAAGGATGTTCTACATGATTTGACATCATGTAGTTTCACATCAACAATCAGATAGGTTGCCTCCCCTCCTTTCCACTGTGTTTTAAAACAGAATTATAGTTATGCTTTCACAATTTGGTAAACTTTATGAAAAGCATGCAACTGTAAACTTAAAATGAGTTAACTTGTAAATGCATGATTCATATATGCATTTTTATATTTATGTATGTTATACACATATGCATATATACACAGACATACAGGGCCCTCTGCTTACATACATACAGTCTGTTTGTAACACAGGCCAATATTCATATTCTACACAGTGAAGTCACAGCATCAGGGCCATAACCTTGTCTTCCTGATCTTATGTGGCACATCTTGGCTTGATTTTATGATAGTAATATTTTCCTAGGGCTGTTGAAATCTTCCTGTATATTTAAAGAGATTCTTCTGAAAATAGACTTAAACACATTTTTTTGTTTCCCTTTGCTTTCTTCTCTAGCAAGGTGATAAATCTGCATTCTAACATTGGTTCCTTTTCTTCCTTCCTTTTTCTTTCTTAATTTCCATTTCTCGTTCCCACAGTCAAGGTGATTCAGCTCTGTGGTTCCATTCTTATGGATTTGTGGTTTCATGACAATTAGTCTGCCTTCTGATATTTAGATATGAGCCCATTAACTTGGGGATCATGTGTGCTCAGTGATCTACCATCAAGAAAGAAAGAAATGTTGATATGATTTCTTCTGTCAACCCAGGAATGTCAAAAAGATCTTCTTTTAACAGCTGTACTGAGAAATAACTTCTATCAATACAGTTCATTCATCTCATGTACAGAGCAGTGTTTTTAGGATATATTCCGTGTTATGAAACTTTTTCAATTGACAAAATTGACTGTGATTTTGCCCAGATCAAAGAAAAACCATATTATTAGCAGTCATTCTACATTCATCTCCATGATAACTAGGACTTCATGACATTGAAAGCTAGTAATTTGTTTTTGCTTCTCAATTGGTTAATATAGAATTTTTATATAAATGGGCCCATATAATATATGATACTTTCCCATTGACTCCTTTCAGTTAGCATGCTTTCATGGTATACACATGTTGTACCCTGTTACCAGGGAGTAATTCATTTTTATGGCCAGGTAATTTTTCTATTTAATAAATATATGTATAATATATATATATATATTATATATACACACACACACACACACATAGGTAGAGGGGGGAGGATTTGGCCTTAGGCAGAGAGTGTTGTGATTATAGGTATATGCCATCATGCCTGGTTTCATGTGGTGCTGAGGATGGAACTCAGGGCCTAAGTGCATGTTAGGCAGGTACTCTACAGACTGAGCCACATCCCTAACCCTAATATTCCATTTTATATATATGACACATTGTGTTTATTCTTCCATCAGGTGACAGACATTTGGCTTGCGTCCACTTTCTTGCCTCTATAAACGTTTGCTTATTTTGTGTAAATGCATGTTTTCATTTTCAGGAATATATCCCTAGGAGTGGACTTTCTAGGCCATCGTGGTGACTGTGTTCACTCATTTGAGGAACTGCCAGACTATTTGCCAAAACTGACAACATCATTTTACACTTCCTCAACAGGTCCAGTTTTTCCACATTCTCAACAACAGATGCTGACTCTTTGTTTTTTTTATCCTAGCCATCCTAGTTGTTTGTGCACTTCTATCTCGTATTTTTTTCCTTGTTGGAGGAAAAAGACACATTAGAAGGAGACAATATGCTTTACACCTTGATTTCCTGTGGTGCTCTTTTTGAAAATTGTTGAACCACCAATGTATTTAGAACAGGACCCTCGTCTTTAAACATAAGTCACTGCAGTTCGCACATATTCTAGCAGTGTCCATTTCACAAAGTAAATGTCACATTTCCTTTTTCCTCCTGTTCAGATCTGGGAACATGTATCCCTGAATATGGATTCTCTGATATACCTTGATATCACTTATTGGATAGTGGCAAGACCCCTAGGTCAAGAGTTCTGTTTCAGTGCTTAGCAACAACACTCTGAGAGGTCAAGGGGCATGTGACCACAGGCTCTGACTTGTGCTTCTGAGTGAATACTTGGCATAAATAGTCAAGAATCATGGGATGCATCCTGAAGCAGATTCCAGCCCTTTCCTGCAGGCCATAGAGTTGCTTCAACTTTACTATGGTCCTTACTGTATCTGTTATGGTTAGAAAAGTAATGTCTCCACCTAGTCCATAGGATAAGGGACAGTAGGTGAGTGAAGTCAAAGGAATGCTCTCTAGGAAGAAGTCTGTGAGAAGAACCCAAGGTGCCAAAAGGCATCAAAGATGGAAGAAAGTAAGTCAAAAAGTAGCAGAGTGAGTGAAAGACTAGGTATCCTAAGAGGCCTTTGGAGAGATGGGTTGAGGTGAGTAAGAAGAATGATAGTCTTGGGTGGCTCAGAGGATAAAGATTGTATTGAGATCCTGGAACAAAGGGAAGATATGATAGAGATGATTCTGTAATACCAGGATGGAGTTTTATGCTTAAGGAATATCTACTGCTGTTAACCATAGCAGGAGGTGATCATGGTTGTAGAAAGCACGTTGTTTCCTTTCTCTGTCACAATAAACAAAGTTCCACTAAAAACAGTAATTAAATGATGCTTGCAGAATTATGAAGAAATGATATATATTTTATCCAAAAGGTACATAATTCTTGGCCAACTGTTCGCCACAATACTTGTAGCGTATCATACACTGAGAAACTGGTTGCCATTTTTGTTATTAAACCACCTTGTTCATCCTCTTCCCAGTCACCTACAAATATACACACATCATTTTCTGCTTAATAGGCTACTAGGATGAGTTCTTAATCTTTGACTCAAAAGCCAATGATAAGACCTTTGACCAACAGACACATAGCTTATAGTTCCATTTTCAGTGTTTTGTTCAATATAATTATGTCATTTTTTGTTAAGTGATTTATAGCTCACAAAGTCTACTCTTGATATTAAAACTATTCAAAAGTTCCTTAGGACATTCATTGTACAAGAAGTACAAAAAATATTGAGATCTAGCATGTCATTCCCATATCTTAGCCCTTCAGTATTCTGTTGAATTCCATAATAGCTCCTCCTCATTCACACACACACACACACACACACACACACACACACACACACACGACCAAGAGGATTTGTAAACATGCACAAAATCAAATCATTATTCATTAGGGAAATGTTTAAAAAAATCACAGGAAATACTAGTTTATACTCACTACACTACAATGAAAGGGATCATAAAAAATGTTGGCTAGGATGTGAAGAAATTAGAACCCTCACAACCTTCTGGTGAGAATTCAAAATTATGTAGCTAGTTTAGCAAAGAGTCTGTCAGTTCTGCAATAACTTAAACATAGAGTTACTATAGGAGCTTGCAGCACTACTCCTAGTGGCATAAACAAAAAAAAATATATATGAATATGCATGAATTACTTGTAATAGTACAAAATCAAAACAACCCAAATTTCCATCAGTTGATAAATAGATAAATCCTTAAATTAAACTTTATTCAGTGTAAAAGAGTGAAGTACTAATGTATTCTACAGGATGGATAAGCCTTGAAAATATTATGGTAAGTGAAAGAACTCTAATATAAAAAGTCACATGCTGTAAAAATTCTGTTTTTATGGTATTTCCAGAGCAGACAAATCCAACTTACACAGAAAGTAGATTTGATTTTTCCCCAGGGCTGGAGCTAGGTGTGAGGTAGGAGAAAATAAAGGATAACTGTTAATGAATAGATATAGAATTTCAAGTTGAAAAATTTTCTGAAATTGGTTGCTGTGAGGGTTGCACAACTCTGAATATATCAATAAAGTGGTTGTAAAAATAAATACATCAATAATAGCATTAAATGGTCTCTTTTCTGTAAGGTATAGTCTGCCTATGCACATTTAATTATGAAATAAAAGCTCCACAGTTATCTTGTTATGTGATGCTTTGCCATATATGTACCTAAGAAAGTTCTCAGTTTACTTACAATATGGATTTGACAGCCAGTTTATTTTATGTCCTAGCAAACCAAAACAGAATGAGCAATGGTTGTTTAAGTGAGTATAGTCTAGCCTTTTGCTGGAGTCTGGGATATATTTTAATGCCCCAAACCCACATATCTCACACATTAATCATGGCCAGTATGCTGAGAACAACAACTGCCAACCACAGAAAGCAAGGATGCATTTTGCATGGGCATTTGTAAGCAAGTGTACCATGATCTATTTAACTAGCTAGTAGTCATGGGTGGCTGTTGTGGTGGTCTAGTCCTGGTAGTGGTGGTTGTGGGGATGGTACTCTGTGTGTGTGTGTGTGTGTGTGTGTGTGTGTGTGTTTGTGTAAGTTCAATCACATTGCTTAAGACAAAATAATACTATAAACTTCAAAAAGGGAATAAGAGATCAATATCTTGGAAAATGAATTCCTGAATGCTTTCAATTATTCAAAGATTGCTTTACTAGACAAAACTCAATGTACTTTTCTGATGCTAGGAGAACAGGAATTTGAGTAAAAGAAGTCCTTCTCTCACTGTCCCTAGCACTCACTCTGTAGCGAATATTTTACTCGGTGCTTCATGTGCATATTTGCTAACTCTTACAGCAAATTTCTAAACTGAAGTTTGTAGAGGCTAAGCAGGCTAAGCCTTAGGCCACAGAGACCTTAAGTGGTGAACTAAGTTTGGAACTTATGCCATTTGATTCCAAAAACTGTCTTCAGGTTCCACCATATTAGTTTGCCATCTTCCCAAGGAGAAATTACCGTCTATATTCTTTGCTATGACTTAAGTTTAATCATTAATGAAAGGGAAACAGAAATTCTTATTTGACTAGAATTTGATTGCGCAACAATTCAGTGTTTATACTACCAACCAAGGATTTCTGATTTCTGTCTCAGTGCTTCAGAATTTGCATTTTAAAAATATTGTTTGTATTTTTGAGATAACACAATAACCATATGATAGACCCCTATATTGTAGGATTACAACCAATAAGAATGACTAGTTGTTTTTTTTTTATTAAAGAAAAAAAGGAATTCTCCTTAAAAATAGAATTAGGCTGTTTATGTGCTTTTCATTTAATTCTTTCTATCATCATTGGTGTGCTTTATGGAAGGAGACAGGTGGTGGTTACATGATAAGAGTATGTGTGGAAAGCACAAAAGTGCAGAGTAGTGGAGGAAGCAGTATTTAGGTGTTCTGGCACTCTGGGATAGGAACCCATGATGATTTCGTGATAGAGGTTATAATCTACAGAGGAATAGGAATCTGCCCATACTATTGACAGTGGAAAAATGAAGAACATTGAACATAAGGAACTTTCTGGAGAGGTAGCCAGAGGTCCCTCACACCTAGACCATCAGGACACTAAGTACCTTAATTAATGAATTTTCAATGTTGCTGGGTGGCGGCATATTCACTTCATGTGGTAATACTGTAAGACTCACTCAGCTCTTCATTTGATCTGAATTTCAATTGTAATTATAGCTATAAGACAAAACTAGTTCAGTGGGTTCAAAACAATCCATGAATGATTCTACATTAAGGAAATGAAAACTTACAGAAGATGGTTAGAGTATGAGCCCTGAGCCAAGCAGGATGTGTGCTTATCTAGAGTGACTCATTCCCAAATGGTTGAGGATTTACACTATGGGACCTGTTGTAAGGGATATGACCTGCTCTTTTCTTTTTAATATTTTTGTAGACATTTTTCCTTCCTGGGGTTACCTACAGCAGTATTCTTGGACTTTATTTTTTGAGCTCTAGATCATTAAGAAAATCCATAACCACCCACAAACACAACACAAAGATGAGGCTTAGGGGCCATGAAACTTAGGAACTTAGTAGAAAGCTTGGTCTCTCTTAACAGAGTTTGTTATTTCCTTTGAGTTGTAAGGACATGGAATAATTTTAAATAGATTAAGCAAAGGCAATGGAACAGATTAGCTTTAAAATTTCTCATTTTATTTTAATTTCTAATTTAATTTTGTCTTTTTATGTTCAGCATCAGATTCTGTTTTTAAACTTTTAACTTGTGTATTGCAATATGAAGACTGAGGGTTGGTTTCTATATCTTAGAAGAGTTGATCACAAAGAATTCTCATTCTCATTTGTGAGCTTTATTGTTTAACTTTCTTAAGTGGAGTCAGATTTTAAAACTTTAATTCAAGGTTTTAATTTAATTCAGGGCTTTAATTTAAATCCAAAGGCTGTTAACTACTTTGATACATTTTGAGTCAAAAACTGGGAATGAGTTTCAATATTAAAGTTCAAGACTAATTTGCAGTTGGAGATATAAAGAATGCAGACCGCTCTGACAAGTGATGAGAAGGATGGCTTTAACTTTGTGATCTGGATGTGAATCAGTCAGAAGACAGTAGTGAAAATGGTAAAAAAAATAAAATGAAAATCAGAAGTCAAATAAGAACTCAAAATAGGAAAAACAGAGTGATTGAACCTAAGCATCTGTAACATGTGTATGTTATTATATGCAATGTCTTCTCTCCCATCTTATGCAGTCCTGGACCTTCTCCATCCATGTATCTTTTTAAATCATTACAGGATTTTAGACATCAGCACCTAATGATGAGTGTATTTCAATATTAGAGCCCGTTTCAGCTCAACTTTAACATGGTTTAAGTAAATCTGAAAAGGGAGAAAGTATAGTTACTTTTTCATGTCTCAAAATCATAGGTTTGTTTAACAGATTTTGACAAGAAGGCAGTGAATGAAATTTCAGCTTTCAAGTATGTTTGGAAGTTAACATTTGTAGTTCAGGAGCCAAGCTTAGCCAAGCAAAACTTTGTATGGAAGTGCCTTCAAGTTCAACATAAATCATGCCTTAAAGTAACTTTCAGTCTTCACATCAGTGTCATACAGTAGAATTGTGAACCAAACCACATGTGTAGTTGAAAATTTCCTAATCTCCATGTTTAAATAACATTAAAGATGTAAAAAGAAATATAATGTTTTATTTTACCTGATGTATCTGAAATATTACTTTGATATGTAAGCATTAGAAAATGTAGTAACAAGACACATTGCACATATTGTTTGCTTACCAAGTATTTGAAATGCAAATGTGTATTTTGCTTTTATAATATGTCTCAGTTTCAACTAACTACATGTTTGGTACTCAATAGCTATATGGGATTAATGGCTGTAATATTTGACATCAAGGTTTTAGAGGAGTGAATTAGAAACAAAACAAAACTACACATCTTATATATTAGAGGAGTTTTCACATCAATTATGAGATGCAACAGGTCAGATGCTTACTTGTAGATCTATGTGTTTATCCTAACCCTGAACATCCAGATCTACATTTTTGTCTCTTTTTGAAACACACTGCTGCACCTTTGTATATGGGTTAAGTGTGGAGCCATGTGTACACATTGAATGGTATAATCCACTCGCCACTCTCTGTTAATGGTCTACTCAGATTTAAATTTTAACCCCTTGGCTGGCCCACACTGAGCAGCCAACACAAACTATTGTTTGCAATGATATCTGTTCCTTTATACAAGGTTGAAGGTACTAATCAGATTTGTACTTAGTACAAGGTGTTCAAGTGAAATTATCCACTTGTTTTGGTGCTCTCTCTCCCTCCCAAATTGCTGGGGTGTGTCTTCATCTGAGGTATTATAAATAGAAATTGCCCACCTCCTAAATAAAGTGTGTAATAATGGAGGTAACTAAGTATCCTCCCACACCCTGCCACACTTGATGCCCAATTATTCCCCAGAACACCTAAACTTTTATGTAACAGGGCTCAGGGAAGAAAGAGAAGTAGAAGACAAAAGTGGAGTCAAACATTTTTCCTGTGCATTTAGAGGGGAAGGTTCTTTTTCCTTCTATATGTGAAGTTTGTTGCATGGCAAACATGCTTTGGTGCTGTCAGCCCAGTACCTGGCTTAACTGCAAGAAGTAGAGATTTGTAGGCTTCTCTATAAAAGCAAAGTTATAGCCAAAGCCAGCCTTGAAGATAAGTGACTCTTGCATGGTGAAGCTTGTGTTGCTACTGTGCTGTTCTCCATGGGAAGCACAGAGCAACTTTTTACTTTGCTAATTAACCTGTGACACCAATTTTTGCTGAAATTAGGCATGGACTCAAAAGGTGACTCACCCACAGTCTTTCATGTTTTGGAAATATCTGATGAAAGTGGATCCAAAATGGATAAATTTTTATTTCATGTTTCTCTGAGTTCTTCTCATTCATATTTATAATTCTTGAAGATGACACAGACTTGGGATAATCATGTACAATATACTCTTTTGGCCAAGGGCTTGATGATCAAATCCTAAATTTCAAGACATTGCTGGGTTTTGCTTTTAGAATCAGGCATTGTCTCCTGACTTGGCAACTGATTAACAGAAACTTTCAACCAAATCCTTGTGAACCTAGTGATATCATCTAATAATCAAATCAACAAACCTACGTCACTGAGCTGAAGTTAGAATGTGGTAAGACAGGGTAGACACAGTGCTTGCAATAAAGGAAGGCTTGACTAAAGAGCACTGGTCTGTTTTAAGCTTTAACATGCTATCAGATGCCTTTTAATTAATGCTATTGTATTATATATTTTCACTATACATGTATATTCACCATATATAGTGAAAACATGTAATGGTATAACTATTTAACCTAAGTATTCTCATTCTTAAACAGAAAATAGACGCCATCATATTTTCGTTCAGGCTGATAAACATTTGCTAAGTTATGGTAATTGCAAAGAACTTACTGTTGAGGAGTGAGGAGTAAATTTTTGCCAATTTAAAATTAAGTAATACATTTTTTCTTGTTGTCCTTAAAAGTTTATGCCTCTACTGGAGGTACTTTCCCCGAAGGACATTAGAAAATGTTTAGAAAAAATTTTGCTTGATACAACTGGAATAGAGTGCTAGTGGTATCTCGCGGATGGAGGCCAGGAATGTCATTACACATCCTACAGTACACATGACATCCTCTAGAAGTGAGTTATCTACCCCAGATGTTTACAGTGTTGGAGTGAGAAGCATGGTCATGATATTATGCATTTTAAAGGTTTATTATATCTGCTTTCTTTTGTGGTTTTGTCCAAGCCATGAGGACTGAGGTGATAAAAACTGTCCAGTCATAAGCTGGCTGGACGTAAAGCTATAAGTGTTAAAGTCCTGGAGAGGAATTTCAGCGGGAACTTGGTTATTGGGTAGGTGAATGGATTACTCTTAGATGTCCTTCTAATTCCAGGAAACCCATACTTTCCTTGTTTTTCCTCAGAACAGTGTTTCAGAAAATATCCCATTAAAATATGTACCACAACTAGCTTTTTCTCAGATCCTACCATCAGAGCCAGGCAGATTATTCTTGGTATGTTGATGAATGTACTGAGAACATTATTTTAAAGTAGCATTCTGCCATACAACACCATGAAACCATGAATCTCTGAATGGAGATGGTTCCAAATGAACACATAATGTGTACCATCTCATTGAAAGCCATTGAAACCTTATCAAGATTAACATCACTAGTGATTTCCAAACAAGTCACATGGCTTAGAAGCTCCTACATTTATTCCATATTCTTCTAGATACATAGACAACCCTTTTCTTGAAATTCATAGCATCAAATAAGATACTGCATGGTCATGGGATAGGTATCACTTGGTGTACAGTGCAGGTCAAGTCTCTGGATAAATTGATGAGCTATGTGAGATTTCTTTCAATGTAGTCTGATGGGATGGAAACTGAAAAATTGTTGTTTTAGCAGGGCAGTATTGGCACATGCCTTTAATCCCAACACTCAGGAGACAGAGGCAGGTGGATCTCTGTGAGTTTGAGGTCAGCCTGGTCTACAGAGTGAGTTCCAGTACAGTCAAAAAGTTACAATAGAGTAACCCTGTCTAGAAAAACCATAAAGAAAAAGTTAAAGAAAAAGAAAAAAAAAGTAATTGTTATTTTAAAGAGAAAATGGTAAGTCATTTCTGGGAAAACAGTGAAATCCAGATGGTTTGTAGTTTGGTTGCTTGCTCTTTAGGTGCGAATTCTACAAACAGTCATGCTTTGTAAAACTCATGCAAGTTCATTAACAATCTCATTTCAGCTTAGGTGGGTCCTCTATGTGATTCTACTTACTTTGTTATCTTTCTCACAGCTGAAGCACTTTTCATCCTCATGCATAAACCTAGCACACTTTTGAAAACATATTGAACTTCTCATCTCTTTCTGGAAGTCTTTAAGTTTATTAATCATCCTCTTTCCACTGATCCCATTAAATGACTACTCTTTTGTATGTGACTTTAATTGAGATATAATTTGCATACATCAATCTTTCTATTTTAAAGTGTACCACTTCAGTGGTTTTATTATACTCATGGAGTTATTGCAGCTATCCTCACATAATTTGGAAGAAAGTCATCCCATCTAAAATGAAATGCATTCATTAGCAGTCATCCCTTTATTTCTCTTCAGGACAGCTGCCAATCACTAACTACTTTCTGTCGCATAGGTGTGTCTTTAGTGGGCAGTTAATTTTATTTGTGATATTTTGTGTCTATTTGTTATTTTTCATGATTTATCCTTGAAAACTGCTTCATGGTTGATCCACCTAATAGCCACTACTAGGGCTTATTCCTCTTCTCCCATTTTCTTTGGTGGCCTAATTATTTTCCGTTGTATGGATATGCCATATTTGGTTGATCCACGCACTAGTTGGTAGACATTGAAGCTGCTTCACGTTTGAGCTTTGTGAGTAATGGTGCTGTGAACATTCATGTAGAAATTTTTATATGAACCTATTTTTATTTCTTGTGAAATAAAGTTTACTCAGGACTAGAATTGCAGGCTTACATGGTAACTCCATGTTCAACATACTGAGGACCTTTCAGACTCTTTTTCCAAAGTAGTTGTGCCATTTCTCCAAGTGGCGTACAACGGTTCAGTTTTTCTACATCCTCTTTGACATTTTGTTCTGCACAAGACTGTTGACGTCACTATTGTACTGAGGATTAATTATCCCACGTGTTAGTCTTACCATTCAATTGAGACTGTAAACAACTTAGGACAATGATCCATTTATTTGTTCTTTATTTTAGTGTGTTTCTTGATTGCCTACTCTGTGGCAAGACTTACAAAGTATCAAGGCTATGAATATGAAAACCCCCCATTAAGCGGGGGAGGTGCATGCAGTTTGCAGCAGCTTATTTGTGAGTGGCAGGTGCAATAATGACAGCCTATTCAAGGTACAGCCGTGGTTTCCCAGAATTCATATTGATTGTCTCCCTCCCACAATGCTGTACTTACTTACAAACACCACTCAAGCCTACTATTTAATAAATCCTATTTTAGAGAAAGAACAGATCTCTGTGTGTGTCCTCTTTTTAGTCCAAATGTAGAAGCTCTGATTTTTCTTGAGCTTTTATGCTTCAATATTAGCAAATATTCTTAAGGAAATAAATGGCAGCAATATTTTGAACAGTAACTTTGGACTTACAATGGGTTTTACTCTGAAGCAGTGAGTCATCAAGGATGTTAATCCGTTGATTTGTAGAATGAAGACCTGTTTGAGACTCCAGGTTAACAGAGAAAAGGAACCTCTTAAAATTTTAATTTTAAGGATTCAGAAATAAACTCTCTGTATGCTATATTCATCCATAAATCACTTCATTTTATATTTGTATCTCTGCAACTTTCAGTCAGTGTCATTTAGAAATTATTCAATGTCAAGAATAAACTCAAACTACAAATGTGAAATGAAGGCCTTGCTATAACCACATGAATACATAATTATGTAAATATAAGAATATGATATTTACAAACCTCATATTCTTTTTAAGTCATTTAACAATAGCATTAAATAGTTACCATCTGAGTACTTAATTACTTAACATAAAACTGTCAACATTTTTCATCCTAAAGCAGGTGTATGCAGGAGTTTCCTGTATTTACGGAAGAAAAATAATTGATCACCTTCTGCAATCAAAGGAAGAGAAAAAAGCATTTTTAAAATTCTAGTCTGTAAATCATGTCAATTTTAACAATGATTTAAAAGTTCTGTGATTTGCTTGAACTTTGAAGTTTATGTTAAAGGAAAATTGAGAATGAGCTGTTTCCATGTTAGAGAGGAGCAAAAGTCTTACTACTTTCTGTGAACGTTGAAGAACAATAGGGTGCTCCGATGTAATTCTTTCACAGCAATTACATGGAACTTGCACTGGGTTAAAAACGTGACTAGTCTTGAATCCTCGGATGTGCACCACAGTCCTAGGGAACATGGGCAACTAGCATCCACATTCTGAAGACTAAGAACCTTGGGTGTTTTAACTTATTTGCCTGAGGTCAACCAGGATGTTCATATAACCCCATGCTATTTAGTGATGGAATGATTAACTGTACGTGTCTCTCCCAAAGACAGGTGGGTTTCTGAAGAGCCTAATATTATTCCAGATTTTAGAAGGAATTTGGCTTCAGGGTTTTCACACAGCCTGGGATAGCAGTGTGGGTAGTGATAGTACACACTGTAAGCCATATGCTCTATGGTCAATATAATGGATTATCTATGCCATAATATTATGATCATTTCTTTAGTAGTACTGTTGTTATATATATACCCACTTATATGCGTATATTGTTGCTATCCTTTTCCATAGCTTGGGTAATGTGTGCATACCATGCTTGCTGTTCCTCTCTCAGATTTCCAGAAACTTCAAAGCTATTATCTTTCCAGGAAGTTATTATTCTTCATTCTTGGTGAGACAGATACTCAAAGACTAACTGTTAAGTTGTCTCCAAATATCATACATGGGTCATGGAAGAAAGATCCAAAGTCCTCAGACATAACCATAGCTTTGCATCCTGACACTGGCTTCTCTGTACTGACAGCAGCTTCTGATAAATGGAGTTTCCCATTAAAATTGTTATAGGCAAGGACATCCCAGAGTAGTTTAATTTTATTTTCTTTTCTTTGTGTGTGTGTGTATGCACACATGCATGTGCGCTAGCGTGCCCCAGATGTCAATGTTTGGCATCTTCCTCAATCATTCCCAAACTTATTTTTTTAGACAGGGTATCTCAATGAATCTAGAGCTTGGAAATACACCTAACTGCCTGGCCAGAAAATTCTGCTTGTCTCCATTTCCCCAGCATTGAGATCACAGATTCCCACCACAGCGTCTGCTGTGTGTACTTTTCAGTAGGTGGTAGAATCAAACTTAGGTCCTCAAGTCTGCTCTGAGATATTTTTTGAAGGATAAACTTACACCAAACAAATGTATCAAGGATAATCAACATTATATATGTTTCACTTAATTTAAGATAATTTATCTTATCTTGGAATTCATTTTAGAACCTATTTATATTTTTGGTTGTGAGCCTACCCTTTAGTGGCTGAGCCATCTCTCAAGTCCTAGAATTTATTTATAAATAGGCTATGATGTATTCATGATATCACCTAGTACTAGGTCAGAATTAGGTTTCATACATATCAAGAAAAATAAAATAGTCTTAGATATAGTAAGTACTGAGTAAATACTTTTGAAAAAGGAAAAAGAAAGTGCTTGACAATAGTTTTATCAGGTAGTACGAAAAATATCTAACTTTTTCCCATTTCAGAGTAGGGCATGAATGCACAGTCAGTTTAGATTTCTTTATTTTATATCTGGGTTAAAGGAGGGCAATTGAAGAGGAGTTTTGAAATTCATACCATACTGAGTAAACAAGATGTCTTCTATTTTAGAGACCATCCAGGAAGTGTCTTGTACAGTGCCACGATGATAGGCAGAATTTGGTGGACTGTTTCACTTTTGAGAAGTTTCAAATATGGTGGGAGCTATTCTTTGGCTTAAGGTTTCTCAGCCTCACCTATGATGATCCTCAATGATTACATTTTAACCTTTATGTTCCTTTCTGTAGAAAGTGATAGAATCCGTAGTGAGTCTTATGCATTTACTATAAAGAACAAAGATTACAGCTCTCTAGGATGATAGCACTCCTACAGGGTGACTCACAGGCTAAAACATGAGGACAGGAGAAAGGAAATATTTTTACTTGGCTATGCCTTCCCTTTTCAAAACAAATATTACTATTTTTTTATAAAAGGATATCATTGGCACAGTTTTCAGAGTTTTTAATTTTTTTAAATATTTTTACAATGGTTACTGTTTAAGGATGTAGTCTTTGATAGTGAAATCACTCAGAGATAATTAATTTTGGAAGGAAATGACAAGGGAAGTAGTTAAGTACTCAATTTTTGATTATCCAAGATGATTTTGCCACTGGAATTAATATCTTATTTTAGCACGTAGCAACAGCTACCTCCTGTCTTTGCTAATCCTTGGAACAAAATGTTTTATAGGGGAATTTTATTTCTCCTCCTGGGCCTCAGGCCTGCTTTGTATTTCCTGTAGCAACTAATGTTTTCCCCATTTCAGATTGCACTGCCTGGAGAACAAATTGTAAAAATATCTTCAAAGGCCCATGGTCCATGTCCTATCTTGGTACCTTGAAAGCTGCCGTACTAGGAGTATTTATACCATGGAAATTGACAAATGCTCCAAAAAGTGTCTTTCCTCTAGAGAACTGTAGTTAAAATAATTTACCAGCACACAGCTATCTTTTGTAGAGAATAAGGTTTTTATGTGAAGTTCATGGCCATAGTCAGAACCTCTGTGACAGCTACTTTTGTTGCCGGTTTTGTGGACAGTTGGCTTGTGAAGTTGCTCAGCTATCACCACCCTGAAGTTCTTAATTTTTGTTGGGCCTGAGGTCCTGCCTATTTCTTTCGTGTAGGGATCCAGCCTCAAGTTCTGTTGCCAATTCTGATTGTTATTCAGATATCTTTTTTTTCCTTCTGATTTTAGAAAGTTGAATGTTTTGGAAGTCTGGTTTTTAGATCAGTGGGATGTTGCTTTATTAACTACAGCTGGATACTTCCTCAGACCACAGGGAATTATGAATAAGTGCTTGAAAGATGATGTGTTTTCTCATTCATTATGTTTTGTTGTTTCTTTAAGGAATCTGCTAAGAAAAAAAAAGTTACAATGTTAGACATACTCTAAGTTTGAATATATTTCAAACTTGTATTTACTAGTAAGGGATTTTTATTATCTTACGAGTGCATGCTTTGCTTAGTATTTTAAGGTGCTAGGGATTGAACTCGGGACCTTAAAGAAATTCAGTAAACATTCTACTACTGAGCTACATCCTTAGCTTAATATATAACTTAAAAAGCATCATACATTCAATATAAGTGGTGTCTTCAGCAACATGTTTTATCAACTAATTCTGCTTAGCAACCAAGAGTGATGGCAAGAGTCTGATTTATTTGGGGGCCTCTCTGGCCTCCCTGAACAACAATTCCTATGGTGTATTAATCACTTGGCATTGGAGATTTGCTTTAGGGAGCTATTGCTTTAAGGACTAGCTTTTTCTAGCCATTATGGCTGAGAGATAGCTTCAGAAGAGAAGACAGAAAGGGTGTAAGAGCCTGAAGATAGAGAGAAGGACTGTGATATTCCACCTTTAAAGTAAGACATTGTCTTGTAATTGTACTTCGTAGCACTGGGCCTACACAAGACTGGACTGCTCCACAGTCATCAATGTATAGAGGAGGAACTCAGGGGGCCCTATTGTGTACTGTTGAACTACTGGCAACTAGCAGATTGTAGGCGAGGGGGAGGTGTAACATTACATTCTATTCTTGCTGGTCAGCCACCAGGCTCCAATTGATAGTGCCAAGTCAATGCTCACACATATGGCCTTGGATCAACTTTAGTGGGACATTAAACTAAACAACAAAAAGACATGTAAGTGGGAAGATATTTGTAGAGAAGAAGTTGAAGATGATAGGTATGGAAGAGAAATAAGAGAGCATGTGGAAGAGTAATCAGAATGCATTATGTACATGTATGAAAATGTCATAGAACAATTTTAATAGAATACATTAGTTCTTTGAAAATTTCATACAATGTATTTTATCATATTCTTACCAGATCCCTCTCCCTAACTCCTCCAAGACCTACTCCCACATCCCCACATACTCTTTTTATTTAAATAACTCACCAAATGCAACCTGTGCTGCCCTTATACTGACTGGTACATGTCCATCCTCTGGACTGTGTTCAGTCAACCAGGGCCATACCCTTAGAGAAAAATCAACTCTTCCTGCCTTAAATGTCATCATCTGTCAATAGCTCCTCACTTAGGAATGGGGGTTTATGAACCTGTCCTCCTTGCTAGAATATTGACAGGCTTGAGCTTGTGCAGCTCATGAAGGCAGTGGCCCTGTCATGTCCAGAAAATGCTGTATCTCTCCAGTCCTCTCTGATCTCTGGTTCTTCCATTCTTTCTGCTTCCTTTCCCACAATGATCCACAAACCTTGGGAGGAATGATAGAATGATAGAGATGTCTTGTTTGGAGTTGAGCACTTGACTGACACTTATACTCTCTGTTCAGTTGTGTTTCTGCATTAACCACTGTCCACTGCATGAAGAAACTTCTTTGATAACAGCAATTTAAAAAAAAAAGAAATTGTATACGATAAAACAGCAGTAATGCCACTACCACACCAGTGGGCCGGTCTTGACAGGTAGGTGGTTATTATATAATTTACAGGCTATGCAGCTGGGTAAGACTGATGATTACTTTTCTCCCCCAGAAATATGAATAGCACTTTCCAGTACTGTGAAAGCTAGCCAATAATGAGGAGGTTACCAGGTTAATACCAGCTTGAGTTCTCCATATTCTACCAGTCAAATATCTGATACCTTCTGAAATGGGGTCTTACCATCAAATTCTGGTGGGTAACTAAGAGTAGTGGCAGTAGGTTGAAATATCTAGGGAGTCTCTGGGGTCTAACTGGTATATATCTCCAATAGAGGTAACTCATTCTTGACTTTGGTCTTTTTATTTGGTAGCCTGTGCTGTCCTGTAAGGGCACTTTTGTCCCATTTTAGGGTAACTCCATTTAAACTTCTATTATATATGTATATTCTTAAATTTTAAGAAGTTTCTGCATTAGTCACTTTCCAGAAGGTCTTTATTGTTATTTATTCCTCCAAGTACTCCCTCGTTTATCGTGTGCCCCCATCCTGTACCCCATTTAATTCTCATATTCCATTATTCCTCCTTTCTCCCTTTATATCACAGAGTTCACCCCACCCTTAAAGCTTCCCATGCCCCTTCCCATGGCTCCTTACTAATATTCCGATCTCTGTCAGTATTCCAAATGAAGCACACTTATCTAACAATTCAAAGCTAACATTCACAAATGTGGGAAAACGTGACATTTGTCTTTCTGCATCTGTATTGCCTCATTCAAAATTATTGTTTCTAGCTCCATCCATGAAATTTTCATAATTTCATTTTTATTAATATCTGTGTAATATTTTGTTGTGTAAATATGAAAATATTTTTATTATCCACTTGTCCACTGATGGACATCTAGGGTATTTTCATTTCATTCTTTATAGTTGAATACAAGCCCACTGTGAATATATGCCACGTTTTCTATGTAAAAATACTTTTATCAACATTTTTCAGAAATTTAAATTTAATTGCATCTTTTTCCCTGATGCACATTCCCTCCCTCTAATCCATCTTTGCGCCTCACCCTGCTCCCTCTCAAAATTAGATGACTTCGCATGTGCGCATAGCGAGAGGGAAGGACTTGGTTTTTTATTCTTCAGATGTGGACACCCAGCTTTTCCAGCACCAGTTCAAGTGTTGAAAAAGACACATTTTATCATAAGTATATCTTATTTTTTGCCAAGAATCAATTGGTTGTAGCTATGTGGGTTTATTTCTGGCTCCTGTGTTCTACCCTATCAGCCTATATGTGTGTTTTGTGAGAATATTATGACATTTTTAAAAACTATGTCTCTTTAGCATAATTTAAACTAGGATATTGTGATACCTCAAGCATTACTCTTTTTGCTCAGAATTGCTTTGATTATTCAGGGTCTTTTGGATTTTTATATAAATTTAAGGATTAATTTTTCAAGTTCTATGAAGAATTTCATTAGAATCTTGATGGAAATTGTATCATTCAATCAGATAATTGTTTTTGGTAATATAATCACCATCACCATATTAACTCTGCCAATCTTTGAATGTGGAGGTCTTTCAAAGGTCTAGTACCTTTAGTTTTCTTTTTCATTGTCCTATAGTTTCACTACAGAAGTATTATCTTGATTAGGTTTGTTCCCAGATATTTTATTTTTAAAGGGTATTGTGAGTGGGATTGTTGTCCTGATTTCTTTCTCAGAAAGTTTATTACATGGCTTTTGAATTCTGCTTCTTCACTGATATCATTTCCTCGAGCTCTTTGGTAGAGAATGGAGAGTTTTCTAGGTATAAAAATCAGATAATCAACAAGTAATATTTGTATCTGTTTTTTTTCTTTTGCTTCCAATGTTACTTCAATTGTTAGTAGATTTGTAATCATTAAGTAACCTCATAGATTGACATTTTATAATCTTTAGAATAAATAAAAATTATAAATAAAAATTATACCTATTTCCTTGAAATAAAAGTCACAATCAATCACAAAAATCAATCACAAATGATATAAACTGATTAATTCCTAAACTTGACTGTGTCTTTTTAAGGATGTTCTTGGTAATGTCTATCTATATATTAGAAAAGGGTCTACCCTAAAAACTACACAGAGAAACTTAAGAATACAATTAAAAGCAACACACTGAACTCTTGTAGACCTTTACTTTCACATTTAGATTGTGATATGTTAAACTTTATCTCTGAATATCAAGGTCCAACGGATGTGTAATGTAGGAACTTGATTTTCAGTTTCTAAGAGTATATTGTAAAAATCTAGGAAGTTTCTAGAAGAACTTGAGAGAGTTTAGACTTTGGATCCAGAGGTCTGTCTTCCATTTTACTTCTATTAATTTTATACTTAAAAACTCAATTTTCCTGTCTTAAGGATGGGGCTTTTCCCACTGCACTTCATTACTTTTACCTAGTTGGCAAATGAGGTAATTGGTTGATATGAGATTAGTCTCAGGATGTAGTCACCAAAAGTCAATATGATTTTTATTATAATAATTTGCTACTACTTATCCCCTTCTGATAGTTCTCCTGCGAGTCAAATTAGGTTTTGATGAGCTCACATAGTTACTCACTCTTATCAATAACTTAAGTAGTGATGAAGTGAAAAACCTAAGCTAAAGAAATGAAAGTGGTAGACGGGGCTTGGGAGTGGTAACACAGGAAGAGGCCTGAATAACCAGGAGTAGCAGCCAGTCATATAGAGCTCTGTTGAAAGAATCTTACAGAAGAGGGAACGGTAAAGGCTAAGGGCAGGCTCTGTTGTCTGCAATGATAAAAGATTAAATCAAAGATCAATGCCCAATGAGCTGTGCTTCCAAAGCGTAACAAGGTTTGAATTTGTTTCATCATTTTTTTGTGGAAGTTAACTAAAAATATGGGGATTGCATGGCAGTGGTTTAGGGTTGAGTAATACCTTATTGAGGAAAACTTTTCTATATTTACTGTTTTATTTCTATGCCCACATATCCCCCAACCCCAAAACATGTTCTCAAAGATTACTTTTTCTCAATGCTAACTGCACCTTTGAACCATCCAGTCATTTTTCATCCTTCACTATTCAAAGTATGGTCTTTAGACCATCATTGCTAACATTCTGCAATGTAGAATGCAGGCAAATCCCAGAAATGCTCAAACTGAATCCAAATTTGAGACAAGACCTCAATGGAGCCCATCTATAAGGTTAACATTTTAGGCATGTCATATAGTACTGGTCCAGAGATCAGGCTTATTTCTAGAAATTTTGATTTACTTGGTCTGGGAAGAAGCCTAGGCATAAATTAGGTGTTTTGTTGTTTGTTTTGTGTAAGTTCCAGTCACCAATTGATCAGAATATACAGCCACATTTCTTGTTCAGTGGCTTGCTTGTTCCCACCCTTAGAACCTCTGATAACTATCAAACACATAGAAAACAATTGTCTGAATTGCCTGTTTCAGAACCTCCACTCTTATTTCACTGTTGTCTGGTTTGCAATTAATAGTGTCAATAATATGGAAATCTTTCTCTAAAATTTTTCTCTAGTACCTATTTAACATGACTCATCACAGACCAAGTGTTTAGATGATGAGTTTTCTTTGTCGTTCTAAGCCAGATAAGACTCTTTCTTGGTGGAATCCTAACTCACCCATGTTCTCATACCAAGGGTTTTATTATTCCCTACGTACACTTGCATTGCAATTTTGAAAAATATCTTATTATCCCACCTTTATTTTGATTTCCATAGTGTGGAAACTAAGTGCCTCCAAAGAAAGGAATATAATTGGCTAATTTGCAACCCCTCTGCTATTTTTCCTACAAATATATGATGAAGGAAGTTTAAGATACAGTATTCAACATGAGTATTTTACTTTAACATTAGTTAAATATCGATGATAAAACACTCTCTTTAGAAGTCTTAATTTAAAGAATTCTCAATTTATCTGAGCTCAATTCAATAATTCAATTAAACTTCATATTCAGTTTTTACTGCAGTATGTTGGCAGTCCGAGGTTCTCTTTCTGAAGTCCTTGATTTTAAAGTTTTATAAATCCACAAGTAAATGTTCTTAGTGATTTTGTTTTCAGCAAGAGGCATTTTTTATTTTTCCTGAACTCAGAATATAAATTGTATACACAGACGCTTATTTTATTCATGTTTCAAATGAGAGGCAGGGAGTATCTATTATTAGCTGCAGAAACATTAACCATATTATCTAGAGAAGGGTGTATCACCAAGATACCATTATCATTTTGAGCTAGATAATTATTTGTTTTGAGGTATACCCTGTGTATTGTAAGATGTTTATTTAGTATGTAGCTGGATTCTACCCATTAGGCGCCAGTACAAGCCCCCATTTACAACAATAGAAAATGTCTGAGATATTGTCAAATGTCCTTTGAGAGAAAAAAATTTCTTCCAGTTGATTATCACTGAGCCTGAGAGTAGATGGAAACAGAGGAAGAATCTGTCCACATTTTACAGTATAAGTAAAGCACTCTTAGTTTTTTGTGTTATTCTTTGTCACTGTGACAAAATATCTGACAGAGGAAGTCGTTGGAGGAAAGATTTAATTTAGATCATGATTTTATAGGGATTTCATCTTTTCACTGCAGAGAAGGCATGGTTGTAGAGTAGCTTCATCCATGGCAGTGGGAGCATATAGCCAGGACTTTTCACAGCACTGGTACAGATAAGCATAGACAGGAAACAGAGACAGATACAGCCTTCAAAGCCTGTCTTTAGTGACCTACTTCTGCCAGATAAACCCCATGCCCCAACTGTCCTGTACCCTCCCCCAAGTGACTCTAATAGCTGTGGATCAAGTATTCAAACACATTAGCCTCTAGGGAACTTTTCACATCCAAACTGTCATAGCTTCCTTTGTCACTAATTTTTACTCTGTGTCTGTTTGAATTGCAGTGAGTGTGAAAATCATTGGTACATTGGATTTCTATTTAAAGATTCTTCCAAATGTTTAAAAAAATTGGTTCTTTACAAACCACACAAACATACCCCCCTCTTTCTTTCTGAGTTAAGAAAGCATTCTTCTTGCTGAATTTTAAAGCTCTTTGACTCTGGTGAAAAGAAATGAGCCATTTATCTGCCAAGGTCAAATAAGGAAATTACTGGCAGCGGTGATTGGAAGCTCCCCATGTGCAAGCAGCTGCTTGGGTTTAATATTTAACTGATACGCAATTTGAAATATTTCTTCTGGATATACAAAACAGTGGGTTGTGTGAGACCCTGGTTGTATGTCAAAGTCATGTGGGACTCTAAGTGACCTAGTTCTCAAACCCAAGCCCCAGAGAGCCAGGATTAATTGTGCGGGGTGGGGCCAATATAGAGTTTCAGGGTACAACCAGGCCTGCTCCCCTCCTCTGGAAGTCTATTTGGTTTTAGTGCCTTTAGGCTTCCTTGATCGTCTCACCCATTCACCCGTGGGCTGCTTTCTTCAGCAGCATGCTGTTCAAACTCTAGCCTAGACCTTCTTATTATGGTCATAGTTTTAACCAAATGTTTTTCCCAAGTGTTTCTGTTTTAATTAGACCCGGGCTTGTAAGGAAGCTGCTGGTGCAATCTAGTTCACTTCATTCATGGCCTTCTTCTGACTGTTGCCTTCACGGCAATTGGTAACCTCACTCCACCTGAAAAAAAAACAAAAATCTTGATTGTTTTTGAATTGGTATTTATTCCTCTGCCAGCAGATCATTATCCTCAGTTCTCATCTATGTTTCCCATCACTACTCACCTCTATTTTTTCCTTAATGCTATTTATAGATTTTCTTTTTCTTTGTGCTTCCTCTTATTGATTTTTCCATCCTTAGTTGACATGCTCACATTTTGTGAATTCTTAAGTGTGTTTCAAGATACTGGGAGAGTCTATTTTTTTTCCTTGACCATGATCTGTTTGCTCTCTGGGTCCCCACCTGCCTGTTATTTTTCTCTTTAGAACAGTGCACTTGGTTTGTATGTTATTTAAAAGGGCCCTGCAGCCAAACCTGAGTATTAACATGTGACACCTCATGTCTACAAGGTTCCAAGGTTTCTATTATGGTCAGTGGATCTGGGAGTGGCAAACCAGCCCAGACCTCAGGCATCTCATCACGTCTGGATTCACCTTTCTCCTTCCCACAATATGGGCTACTCACCTGCCCTCTAACTACCTCTGCCAAAGCCATGTGTTTCTAAGACCCTCTTGCCCCTTGGCGTCCTTGTGGGTATTCCTCTTTTTCTTCTGACAATTCATGCAAAGGAAAATCATAAATTGTCTCATTACTAAAACATATGCCATTTTCTCCCATCTCTGCTATCACAGTCATTACAAAATGATTTCTGGGGATTCCTTGTTCTCTTTAGTGGAGAAAGTTTCACTTGCATCCACGCATTTTGGCTGTGTATATGGCAGAAGGGGAGAGACATCAGGTTGTTGATAGTAGGGAGAGCTTGGACTCATAATCTTGTCTGCAAGTTAAGTGCCAAAATCACTCACATAATTTTATGTATCTCATTGTTCTTCCTATGCACTTTTATCCATTAAAAATTGTATTGAACATTCTTTGTGCTTTTTCAATCATTAAAATTCCATTATCTCTCTATTTACTCTTTGCCTCATTTTCAACTGTGAAATATGATAACTATGTGAATACGGTTTATGTATTAATATTTTTCTAGTTTATGCTCAAATGCAAGTGGAAACACCCTGTTCTATTTTTCAGGCCCCATCTCTATTTCCTTTTATAGTTGCATCATTTTGCCATTCTGTAATCCTCATATTTTTGAAGTGTCATCACTCCTTAGCCCATTTCTTCATAAACCATAAGCAACTGAATTTTATACACAAAGTGAAATAAGAGGAAGTGGCTCTTTAGATGCCATTTTAAAAGAGGTGGAACAGTATGAAAAGAACCACGTTCCCCACTATTATATTGGTCAACATGTTTTTTTTTTTGTTTTTTTTTTTTTTTTTTTTTTTGTTTTTTTTTTTTTTTTGAGTAAGATTCAGCGTCTGAATCAGAAATTGGGACCTGAGTAGGAAAGCTACTTACGGCAAGTAGCATAGGCCAAGACTAAAAAAAATTGAACCTATGTAATGCAAATTAAAATTACTCTGTGTGATTTTTGAGTTTCTCCTCAGCTGTGTGCAAAGAAAGTTGATGGATGAGGAAGACAAGGCAACCTAGCCAATCAGGCAGTTTCCTCCACAATCTTTTCAGCTTGATCTTAGATCTTGTTCTTCACAATTAGAAATCTGATTTAAGAAGACATCAGACAAGTCCTTACAATCCCAGGATTGCTCCTATTTGGGATTTGAGGGATTTTGTTGGTTTGTTTGTTTTTAAAAGTGAGTACTATTATTGTGTGTGTATGTGTAAATCCAGTCATGCATGTGTGACAGCAGGCAAATGGAAGTCAGAGGACAACTTTGGGGAGTCTATTCTCTGTTTTGAATGTGGGTCATGAGGATGGAAGTCAAATTGTCAGGCTTGCATGGCAAATGACTTTATCCACAGGAGTCAACTTGCTAGCCCACTTGTGGGCCTTTTAAGTTATCTTAGATCAAGAATAAGATCCCCTTAAGAATTTTCAGATTTTTTTTTTTTCTCCACAGAGAACCATGAAGCCTGATGTTTCATTGTGGGACTCCCAGTCTTGCTCCTTAGAACTTCTTTGGCTCATCTAAAGATAGCCTGCAAAAGGGCCATTAAAATGACATGCCTTATTGATTTTGGAATGTTCTGGTGAATGCCATTTTGATTGATGCCATTTATGTAGAGGAGACTTTGGCTCAAGGCTTAGAGTGATTTTAGCCAAAAGAAAACATGATATTTAATAAACAGCATGGAGTGTACTATCTAGACACCAAGATAATTATCATTGGTAGTAATGTGACTGAAGGCCCCACATACACTTCTCCATTTGGGTATATTTATAGCCAGTGAATCTAAGGGAAATGTAATGTCAATATAAGCTGCTTGATCTCACTAGTTTTGACTATAGGTGCATATTCTTTTTGGCCTTTGGTGGTGGTGGTCTTCTTTGTATTTTGACTCATCTGGGTGAAATCTCAGTGACTCTGGTGATTTAATAGTTTAACAAATATAAACTCCATGTTTCAAACTCATAAGTGCAGTGGTATTTATTCTGAATAAATCCTGAGAAGACACATCTTCTGTTTTATCATGACAAAGCTAGAATGTTCATTGTGAAGAGATTGCAACTTTAGAAACAATTATAAGCAGTGAGCGATAATAATGAAAATACCCTAGTGTATGACATGACATTGTTCATATAGTATCTATATTTTTGTCTTATTTTTCCAGATGTCAATGCAAAAGGACAAAAACTCATCAAATGTAGAGGCTGCTTGTGAAAATACAGCTCTTTGGAGTTGTGTCTGAAAATAAAAACATTCTCTATGAAGTAAACATTAATATTTTGTTAACAAAACATATTTATTTACTTATTTATCTTTGCCTTGATGAGCATTGAAAAGTCTTTGAGATTAATAAGGACATCTGAAATTCCATCTTTAGAATTGAATAAAGACAAACTCTATCGTTTTCTTATTCAGTGAAGGTGAGAATTTTATTAGTTACTACTGCAAATAGTGTAGCCTAGGATCTATCTTATGGTTAGTAGGCTTTGATTAAACTAAACTCTCCGTCCTCATCACCATCTTCAGTAATGTCATCATTACTCCAACCAATTCTTACATTCCATCAACTCTTGCTATCATCTGCATCATTTTCATTTTCCTTGTCCTCGTTTAATACTTGGTTTGAAGCTGCAAAATGGATACATCTTTCTATTCTGTCAAGTCACTCCTGTCTGTCCTCTTCCTCGTAACAAAAATCTGTTGGTCACTAGTCGTGTAGTTTTGTAGTGTCCACATTTCAGACCTTTATCTCGCACAACATTAATTTTTACTTGTCTTATTTCTAATGTTTCATGTTAAAAATACAGGAAGACAGAACACCAAGACAGTTAACTTTGTCATCTGTCGTCTTCCAGGATAAAAAATAGCCGTTGCTGCAGTGTTTGGAATAAAAAAGCTCAAAAGAACTTTGTATACAGAAGTGATTCGTACAGACTTTGCTCCTGAATTCACGCCAGCAGATATTTTTATCCACTTAGGAAGTAACTAAAAGGTTTATTCCAATCAAGTTGGCCAGCCTCTGTTAACTCCCATTTCATAAATGCTCCTGCCTGTGTGAGAAAGTTCTGTGCTCCCCCTGGTGGTTGAATGTCAAACTAACAGCAGTGCTCCTTATGGGAGGGTATTGATAAGATATGAGATGAATGTTGTCTTAATCTTTTGGCCTGTTTCTTGCAAAATTTCATTTCCTCTCTGGCTGCTTTTGTTCTTTGAATAACAAATGATACTTATCGTCTGAGGTGGTTGTGATGAAAGAGATTTGAAAAATTGGCATAGTATGTGGCCTTAAGGACAACTGAAGCAATACATTTGTCTTAAAATCAAGGTAGTCTTAGGATAATCACATGGTCTACATATTAGTCATAGAACTAGGTTTTAGAACTTGTGATAATAGAAATATATACTGGATCTATCTTATTGTCTCTGGACTTGGTAAAGACTGGAATTCTAAATACGATATACATATATACTCATTTGTTTTGTTTTGTTTTGTTTTTAACCAACAGCTAGAAACTTGTCTATGCTCACAGAATCCACATGGTGTTGACTCAAACAAGGACTGTCTTTTTGATTCAGCACTCCAAAATTTTTATCTAGAGAGGACTTTGGGTTCAGAGCTCATGCCACATGATCAAATACATCCCCATTTAATCTGTGCTTCCAATAGTTCTAAAGGAAATGAACAATAATACTCTTACTTTAATAACATATGTATCGTGCTATGTATGTATCTTCAGAATCACACAAGTATCACAATAGTTAGAACACATTCTACTATACATGTGTTTTTTTAAGATCCTGTTCTCTAAGCCTGTTCTCTCAGTGAAAGCAATTTGGTTCCCAGAGGGCATTTGACCACGTGTGGAAGCATTTTGAAGGGAAATGCTTCAAGCATCTAGTCTACTGTTTGGAGGACAGGGGATGCTACTGAATATCCTGTAATGAAGACTCCCCTGAGTGCAAAAGACAGTAGTGCTGAGGCTAAGAGACCAATGCTGTTACAAATATTGTTGGCCCATGGAGCAGCAGCATCTGCAACACATGTTGAATCACAGACCCCACCAAAACCCCAGTGAACCCACAACTCTTAGGGAGTGGCCCAGCAATGCATGTTTAACAAGTCCCTCTGGTCCCTCTCATACATGCACAAAGGACAATCTCTAAAACACCAGGCTGTCCCGTGTCTGAGCTGAACACTCTTGATGGTTTCCTCAGCTCTTTCCAGTGTTCCACTATTGCATAGAAATTTCTCTTCAAGCATCCAAGAGGGGAAAGTCTGGCATATATTAGGAACAAGCATGACTCATGGGGAAATCAGTGCAATTACAAATCCAGGAACCACGCCCAGCTGAAAATCTAAGAAGGCAAATCTTTTTCCTCTTGTTTTCTCTACTGAAGGAGGGAAGTCTTTAGAAACTCAATCTAGGCTCAAAAATGTCAACATACACATATGTTTGGTGTGGATTTTATCAAAAATTAAATTAATATTGAATTTAGTAAAGGCCCAGAAGAGGATAGGGCCACAGAATATTAAATTTGAAAATCACATTTATTTTCTGATTTATTAAGAGCTCGAAATAGGTCTCATATCCTCTGTATTTGTGCAGGTTTTAATTTTTTTATTGTTGGCAGTTTTGCACATTTATATATTGAAGTTTAGTCATTACCACTCCCCCCATTCTCCTCTTTCATCCTCCTCCTACTTTCATGTCTTCTCTTTGTATGTGGCCCACTCACTGAGTTTTATTCATTTCTTACCTGAATGTGGGAGATAATTTACTGGAGCAATTTGTCTGTGTCTATATCACTGAAGAAAATGACAACTTCCCTCTGCAACAACCATTAGCATCCAAAAGTCTCTCAAGGAAGGAAGGGGCCCCATGGCACTTTCTACTGGGATTCCAAATTGCTGGGATGCACAGAAATGCTAGTTTTCAAAAATAACCAAATTAACCCAGCACCAGTAACTTTTTAATATAAGATAATTAAATGGATGCATCTTAATTATGATGTCATCACATTATGGCCAAATTTTTATGTAAAGTTACATTCTACTAAGTAATCAGGAGTATGAGTTAGTAAATGTATATGCAGGACTTCAACAAAAGCTTACGCAGTCCTCTTGTTCACCTCTGTGCATGATGCTACAAATCTGTTAGGTGAAATGAGAAGAGTCAAATAGCTTCTCAGGCTGAGAATTTGGAGATAGGAATATCACTTGTATATGTGATCCAGAATGCTCCTTCGGATCCTTCAGAAGGGACTGCTAAGAAAATGGATGTATCAGTATTTCTGATAACTAAAATCCTGTTCTTTAAGGCTGTCTTCCATTTTCCTCAAAATTATTAGCACAGTATAGTAATCTGAAAGCATACTTCACAGGAAGTGAAGTACTAATTTAAGAAATACGGGTTGCTCATATGCCTCAGTACTGGGTACAGCCAAGGAGGAAAACTATTCTAGCATTTGAGAGGACTACATTCTGCCAATGAGCCTGATCCATAAACTCTGCAGACTGTGGGACAGAACTCGCTCTGGATGAGTTTGAGGATTCAGGATCCACAACAGCCTTCATATTTCTGAAGCCTCTTTTCCAGATGGAGCCTCTTTTCTCCTATGCATTTGAGCCTCCACCATGGAGGAAGTTGCTTAGCAAACCTATGCTGAATGAGGAGTCCTTCAGAGAGCCTAGAGGTGTGTAGGAATGTTTGCACAGTCCAATTCCATTCAGACATTCTTCTTTTTCCTATCTATCATAGTCCTCCGTCCTAGCTCCCAGATCCCTGCTATTTGGCTTGAACTGAAGGCAAAATTGAAGGCTACCACAGGAAACTAGATAACTAGCTCATTAAGTAACCTTAGTTATAAACACAACTTGGAGCCCATCAACTGTGGCCAAGGTGGGGGGGGGGTCCCCAGAACTTCCTTATCTTGGGAAGAAAGTTCATGAGAAAACTTTAGTGTTACTTCCGGTTTTAAGATCATGTTCTGAATACTTAAAGTCACTAACTAACAGATAAATGAATAAATGGAGGCACTTCTGTCACAACTTTTAAAGGGCTTGAAAATATAAATATTGTTGTTTGATGCTAAAGGATTTTATTTGTTAAATCTGATATTTTATATTTTTATAGCTGTTGTGAGTTCATAGAATTCCTCACTCTCAAGAACATAATTTGTTTATAGATTCCTTCTTGTTGTCTTTGAAGGGTAGATTTTAACTTCTGGAGCACTATCTTTTCTAATGCCCAATGAAACAGTGACCAAGGGACAATGCAAGGGAACTCAAATGACAAAATACAGAAAAATTCAGAATATTTCAGTGCAAAAACTACATATTGAATGGGAGAAATTGTGGTAATGAAGTGGGACTTCTCTGTCAAAGTTTGACTATCTGTTACATTCACTCTTATGTTCATTGTTTTCAGATCATTTCTGCTCCCATGGAACATGTTTTAAGGAAGATAATTCATGGAAATGCTCATTTTTAAAGAAATATAGCTGATTTTTTTTATTTTTATAAAAATGATCACTGACTTCATTTTTAAAGGACATATTTTTCCTCAAATAATTTACTGGAAATCAGCAACTCATTTTGTAGTTTAAGGGACAGAAGAAAAAATGTATTTAATCATAGACAATGATTATTAATCCATAGTAAAGGTTTCTGTCTACAGACAGTTTCTCTGTATAATAAATTTAAAACAGCCAAGCCTAACAAGCATCTTGCTTATTTCTCAATGTGAGAGATCAAACTTGTGCATCATGGTTATGGTTTTATTTTTCAGCAACAAAATATTTTATTCAGTGAGCTGAAGACCAGTGACTGAGTTAGATCCAGTGATTAGTGGCAAGATTTTATTTTGCACAAGGAAAGACTGCATACACCCTATTGTGTGACACACATATGAACTATTTCTGCTTTGTGAGACAGAGAGTGTAGGTATTTATAACACCAGACAGTAGAAGAGATATTAAGGGTTTATAGAGGTTATGCCATCTTTTATCAATAAACCAACATAAAAAGGAGACCTTTGATTCATTTTTGCCCTCACTTTCTGAAACCTTAAAAGAAAATAAAAAGCAGGCTTCAAAGTTCTTTTATGGACAGATGTGAATGGTGTGTGTGTGTGTGTGTGTGTGTGTGCAGGTACATATGCACTTCTGTGCATGGATGCCAAAGGTTAGCATATGTGCCTTCCTTCATTTCTCCCCACCTTACTTTTGAGACATAGATTCTCACTAAACATTTAACTTATGGAAATGGTAAAATTAGCTGGCCCTGGAGCATCAGATATTCTCCTGTTGCTGATTCCCCAGTATTAGGATTACAGCTGTGTGCCACCGTGTCTGACTTTTTACATGGGTTCTGAGGATTCAAACTCAGATTCTCTTGCTTGGCAGCACACTTTGCCAACTGAACCATCGTTTACCAGTATATTAAAGATTTCTGATTTGTATAGTGTTTCTTCCTTTTTGTTCTCAAATGATGACTAACCTTAACATTATTTTGTGTTGGGAGCTGAAGAGTTGCATGAGGCAAACAACAAGGTATAAAGTAGCACAGAAATGGGACATAACGTGAATTGGAGTTTCCCAGGTGAATTTAACTTAGAAGAAGGACACATAGTGAATGTAACACATGAGCATATGAAGACAGAATGAAAAAGATGTGGTGCTGATACAATTCTGTGACATGAATGGTTTTACTGAAGTGCCAGACACTGGGTTACAGTCTTTCCATTTGCAACATCTTCTTTGGTACTCCAATATAAGTTGGATTTGTATATATTTTACTTTATTTCCTATATGAAGAAACTGTAGAAAAAAGAGTTGAATGGCTTGCTGAGGTCAATACTGAATTAGGAACAGAGATAATGAAGTTTGAAGCTCAGTTCGTTTATACCCAGAGACACAGCTATCAAACTTGGGAGTCTTTTATTGAAGATGATAGCAGAGGTTGTGGACTCTCCATCAATATTCCCTATACCTTAACTTTAGTGTCCATAGAAACTGTAAGCACAGCACCTGCATTCCAGTGCCTGTTGAATTTCTCTTACTGCTGCATTCTGCTTGGCCTCCTGCACCTTTCAAGAGCAGAGATCATATGGAATTGTGGAGAAATATCATAATGGCCATACCTGCCACGCAGGATAAATATGAGCCACTAAACAGTTTATCATTTGAAGGAGCTAAGTTTGATGCCTCTCTTTTCATTTTTTCTGAATTTCTTTTCAGGCTAGTTGCTTTATACCCATATTTTTTAATGACAAAAAGAATTTATTGACACTTACATACACAAACACAGACACAGTCATATGCTTGCACACATAATTTAAAAGTAAAATAAAACATTTTCGAATGGGTAAAAATGCCATCATTAGCCAAAGTAAGAATGTGCTTTTTAAAAATTACTTTGATTTTCTGAGAAAGCATTGATTTTTGCTGTTTTCCCTTTTATTAACCATGGATTTTTTTCTCATACAGTATAATAAGAATATAGTTTCCCCTCCATTTACTCCTCCCAGTTCTTCCCCACCTCTTCTCCTACCCACATCTACCCCCTTTCTGTCTCTCATTGGGAAAGAACAGGCTTCTAATAGATAGCAACAAAACATGACCAAATAAAATACAATATGATAAAGTAAATACCATTATGCCCAAGTTGGGCAAGACAAGCCAACAAAAAAAATAATAATAAAAATAAAATAAAAGAGCCCCAACAGAAGGCACATAAATCAGAGACCCACTCGTTTACACATTCAGGAGTCCCATAAAAGTACTAACTGAAATCTACAGCTATAGTGTATATGTAGAGAACCTGTTGCAGACCTGTGTATGCCCTGTGGTTTCTGCTTCAGTCTCTGAGTTCATATAAGCTTTTCTCAGTTGTTTTAGAGGTCCCTGTTCTCCTGCTGCACTCTTGCCTCCTCTTCTGTGGGGTTCCCTGAACTCGGAAAGGAGGGATTCAGTGGGGATTTCCAAGCCACCCCCTCTCCATAATGTCTTATTGTGTAGATCTCTGTATTTGATCCTATCTGCTGCTGGAGAAAGCCTCTTTGATGATGGCTGAATAAGACATAAGAATATCATTAGGAGTTATTTTATTGTTACTTTTTTTCTTAGACCAATAGTATGTATTTTTAACCTAGGTCTCTGGGAACTCTGGACTCTGGTTCCTGGTCACCTAAGCAGTATCAGTTATAGGTTCCATCTCATGGGGTTGGCCTTAAGTCCTATCAAACGTTGGTTGGTTTCTCCCACAAAGTTTTTGTCACCATTGCCCTAGCATGTTTTGTGGGCAGAACAGATTTTAGATCAAAGGTTTTGTGGTTGTGTTGGTGTTTAGGTTTTTCTGTTGGTAGCCTTCAGAGTAGCTTTCCATGTCATAGACACTAGAACATAGCGTAAAGTTTCTATGTAGGCACCAGCTTGACATTTCTATGTTCAATGAGTAATGTGGATGTCATCTTCAGCAATGAGACCTTGCTGTCAATTTGTGGAGAGCTACCTATTGTCTTGGCAACTGATACCCATATTTTTTAAATTAAGACACCAATTCCTACACTTAAGAAGTCAAAGGCTTTATCTTTCCATCATAACTAAAAGTGCTAGATGCTTTGTACAAACAGGAGAGTGGAGAACACAATATATGAATGGCTCAGCTCTTCTGAATGTAATTCTTTCACAAGTACTCAAATGGCTCCAGGCCAGTCTCTGGTCTTGGTACTGGTCAGTTGCATCATTGCAATCTTCTTGCATTTCCCCTTTGAAACTCAGTGAACCTCTCAGAGTTCTGTGGCATCATCATTAAACATAGCCAATGTTCTTTCTTCTTGGAATTCCTGGTCTTCTGATTTCACCCTTCCTGAAAATGTGTTTTTGATCATTAATTGTACATGAGTCTTGGGAAAGAAGAAAGGTAAATGCGTGTATCTAATCTGCCATCTTGACTTAGAAATACTGCTTTTCAGAACTGATTTACCTTTAAAAAATGTATGACTCATCTTACTCAACGA
Organism: Cricetomys ansorgei; assembly: GCA_026225945.1. Classification (NCBI taxonomy): domain Eukaryota; kingdom Metazoa; phylum Chordata; class Mammalia; order Rodentia; family Nesomyidae; genus Cricetomys; species Cricetomys ansorgei. The sequence goes on from JAMJFZ010003396.1 coordinate 12,086,454, forward strand.
ATTGGTTATCATCACAATGATGATAAATGGTAGTAAGAATAATAAAATTGCATTAACCTTTCTTTAAAATTATTTTCCTCATCATCTTTATCCTTTATTTTTTCTTAATGTCATATTTTAATACAGAAAAGGGATCTGCATCTCATGATATTTAAAGAGAATAAAAATGTAGTTGCACATAAATATTAGTTCTAGGAATAATAAAACACAATTTTTTACAGAACCATCTCTTTAGATATGTCTCTAGCATGCAAGTTTAAGAGAGAGAAAGGACACAATGGTGGGAGGAGAGAAATAAGGCAAGGACTTTTTCTTGGGAAAAATTAACATCAAATATGTGACAAATCTTGAAAGAAGCATGCTAAGAGATTTTTGTTCCCATGAGAATTGTGGAGTTGAAACTTTGTAGAAGAATTCTCTTCTAATGACAAAGGAAATCAAAGAAGGCTGAATTCTATCAATATTATCTTTGAGCAACAAGCTCGTTCAGCAATAATTTGTGTGTGTGTCTGTGTGTGTGTGCGCGCGCACATGCTCAACTATTGGGCTGCATTTCTATGTACCTTTGTGTATTTTTTCTATCTCTCTGACAGATTCCAGCTGGAAAAATTTCTCTCTTTTAAAAATCCATTGGATTAGATTGGTCCCAACTGGATGGTCCAGAACACGCTCGCTTTAAGGACCATGCACTAAGAACATGTGCAAAGCCCTATTATAACACAAGGCAACGTTTTCATTGGTTTCAGGGATTGATTGATATGTGGTTATCTTTGGGGATCATTATTGTGCCTACCACATTATGGCTGTCAAAACACAAGTTTGTGGTATTGCTCTCCCCCACTGTACCCCACTCTGTTTGTGAGTACATGATCATGCTTTTCTCTATTCTATAGTTATATTCCCCTTTTCTTTTCTTTTTTTCTTGCTATTGCCTTGTTTTATACCTTTTCGTTTACTTTTTATCACTATAATCCTTTTTACTCATTAGAATCTTCTTTGTAATCCACATTAGTTTGCATTTGTGAGCCGTTTTGAACTTCTTTTTATGTTCTTATTTGTCTTGCTCTAATTTAATTTGCTTATCACTTTCTTTTGAGCCCACTTGAGCTCTGTTCTTTTACCCAGCATTGACCAATCTCTTTTTGTGTCCTTTCCCAGCTTCCCCTTTTAACCCTAGCTCTCATCCAGAATTCTTATCTCTCTAGGCACACATCGTTTAACTTTTGTGGTTCCTTTAGCCTTGACTCTGCAGAGGAACAGACATAGCAGAACAAAGGCACTGGTGCTGAGAATCACATCCATTCTTGTACAGGTCCACCTGAGGATACTCTGTGCTCTACAAACAAACTTTAGCTCCCTTGAGCCCCAACTAACACCTTATCAGGAAACCTTACAACCTGAAGTTACATGACCATTGATCATACCTTTATAAATGCAAAGATATCTTCAAAAACACTGCTCGGAATATAATTTTGAATAATCTAGATGATCTAATATGAATGAAGTCTTTTGGCATCAATTTTCTGACACACAACAACAGTTGCTATTAACCAAGTGTTTAAAATGTAAGTGCTCGATGGCATTGCTTTCTCAGATTATATATGTTTTCTCTGATCCTAATAAAGGGAGCATTTTATCAGAATTTTAATAAGAATTATTGCAGAATGTTCATTTGTTCATTTAGGAACATTAAAAGGAATAAGCTTATTGATTATGAGATGATAATAAGATTGATAATTAGTTATCTTGTGTATAATTCAGGTTTTTCATCTTTTTACACCTCAGTTCATAGTAAGATCTAGTACATTTTTCTTCTCAAAGAACGTGTGTGTGTAAATTATGACACCTAGATTTTGGATGTTTCCTTTATAAAGTCATCCTAGAAGCATTTATTGAGCATATATAAAGTTAGTAAGATAGATATATTTTTCTAGACATGCTAGATACAGCTGTAAATAAAATAAATAGTTCATTTGAAAGAGATAGTACTATAGATTAGCGAGTATCACAAACTGATAGGCTGTAGTATTTCAGCTTGCAATAACCAAGAAATGGGGCTAGAATGATTCAGGGGAGTTGGTTGAATTGTTAGGAAGCTTTCTCAGAGGCGACATTTCATCAGAGATATGACTTAAGCAGGAAGCTGATATTTAAAGGATGAGCCAATTATTGTTAACAACTTGCTATCACTTTGGTTCCTGTGTGGGAAGTCAATTTAGATAGTCAGACAAAGCCCTTTTGTCGGTTAGTGTGAAGAACTGGTTTGGTTTTATTGTAAATTCTTGTGCATTGCCAAAAGTAACTAGAAATTAGCACACTGTAGGAAGTATAGACTTTTGCAGATTTATTTGTTTTTTCCAATTGGACTAAACAAGTATACAATTATCTATTAAAAGAGAAGCTCTAAAAGTGGTATTAAATTTGCCTAGACCTAAAGAATTAACAGAACAAATGATTACAGATCTCTCTTTGAAAAACGAAGCTTTTGTAAAAAGCTAATACCTTAATTTTTTTTTCAAGGCAGGGTTTCTCTGTTGTAACTCTGACAGTCCTGGAGCTCACTCTGTAGACCAGGCTGGCCTCGAACTCACAGAGATCTGACTGCTCCTGAGTACTGGAATGAAAGGCAGATCCACCCTCTTTCTGTTTCTCTTTAGAAAACAATCAGACTTCTATGGGAATATATTATAATAAATATGATATGATATGATATGATATGATATATGATAAAACAAACACTAACACATTGGAATAGGGCAAAACAAACAAACAGAAGGAAAAGAGCCTAAGAAACGGTACAAGATAAATATACAGAAGCAGAGACCCACTAGTTACCATTCTCAAGAACTCCATAAAAACACTCATCTGGGAGCCATAATATATACACAAAGGATTTGCAGGGTAAAAAGTGAGACAAAAATATATAATTAAAATAATATAAATTTTAAAAACGAATAAAAAAAAAGTCCTAACAGGACATTATGAAAGAAGAAACCCCCAAAGATGTTGTTGAGTTCATTTTCTGTTGGCCATCTACTGCTGGGCATGGAGCCTACCCTTAAGAGTAGTTTGTTTCCTCAGTGAGACTCCCTTGAAAAAAACCAAATTTTCATTTGCAAGTGGTTATCAATTGGAGATAGCTTCTTAGTTAAGGAGGCAGGCAAGTGTCCACTTCTCCTTTCAGCTTTAGGACACCATCTGGTGCAGATCCATGCAGACCCTGTGCCATAGTCTCTGTGAATTCATATGTGTGACAATCTTGTTGATTTAGAGCACTTTGTTTTCTTGGTGTCTTCCATCCCTTCTGCCTCCTTCCACAGAGTTCCTTGATCCCTCAGGGAAGTGATTTAATGAAGATAACTGTTTTAGGCTAAGTGTTTCAAGGTTTCTCACTCACTGCATATTTTCTGGCTGTGGGTTTCTGTGTTTGTTCCCATCTGCTGCAGGAGGAAGCTTTTCTGCTGATGGCTGAGCAAGCCACTGACCTGCTTCCCAAGCTAGAGTTAGATTTTTCTTTATGACCACCAAGCCTCTGTTCTTTGAATGCTATAAGGAACAAAGACTTAATCTCTACACTAGAGGATAACACCAGTGAATGAATGACCATCTAAGGCTTTCTGAAGTTCCAACTTACAGTCAAATGGGGGCTCAGTGCTAACATACTTACCCAGTGTAGCCAGGACATGATTTTCTTCTCAGAAGTTCAAAACTTTTTTCAATTGTAACTTCCATGTACCTATACAGGTAAGCTATAGCTTACTGAATATTATTATGAATTTTCAAGACACTATGCCAGGACCACTACATGCCTCTTCCCACAGAGAACACAGCTATATCTCAGTGCTCACTCCAGGAAAGAGGACCCTTTGCTTAAGAACTCTAATCTTTTAAGTCAACAGACCTAGCTATACAATTTTCTCTTGAGACTGTGTTTGTATCTTAAGATTATTTTCATAGATTATTGATCATAACACTGGTATTATATTTTATATAGCCAAAAGGGTGATAATTTCTTGATCTCAAGAGGAACAACTTTCATACTGGACTGTTAACCAGAGGGATGGTTGCTAATATTTGCATAGAACGATGATACGATAAATCCAATTTTGAATACATTTGAAATTAGAAGAAAGATAAGTTTGATGATAAATAACATGTTTTATATTTTTTAGCACCTGGAGTCTTAAGGGAAATAAAATCATGAATCAAATTGACTTATCAAACACCTCTTGTGCCCATGTTTCCTAGCTGTTCATACTTGTTCAATCATTCTAGTCCAGTGAGGCACGAGTAAGGAAAGCTGGCTAAGCTTTATTGCTGCTTAGGTCAGCTTCCATCCTGAGAGAATGACCTTCAGAACATTACCTTCTTGAATTGGAATTAGTTTATAAACTGAAGATAATTCCCTTGTGATATTTGTATGCTTGAAATGCTGATAGGGAGAGGTTTAAATCCTAATGTTTATGAAGAAATGTAAAAAAAAAAAAAAAAAAAAAAAGCAAGAACACAAAAATTCTAAACATGTATTTGAACCACCTCCTTTGAGGCTCAGGGAATACTGCAGAAGAGGGAGTAGAAAGAATATAAGAGCCAGGAAATAGGAAGAGGGGCTGTGAGCTGCTGTCTTAGGAAATGATGCAAGAATTACAATCATGATATTATAGCAACTACAGGTGCCTGCACTGGGCCTGAACAGGATTGGGACTGTTAAAAGCCAATCATGAATCTGGAAGGGGCTCAAGGGCCCTATTCATTTCTCCTGAGTTATGAGCCACTGATAGAGTCTGAGGGAAGGACAGTCATTGTCTTCAGTTAGGTACCCACTTAGGTGAGCCCAATTGGCTCCAATGTATAGTTCGAAATCTCATGGTCACACAGGCAGCCCTGGTTAAAAATCAGTGGTTCACAGAAAAAAAAAAAAGATATTAATGTGGAAAAAAGGAACTTATAGGGAGGGGGCAAGCTAACTGGAGTGGGCAGAAAATAAGAGATGGTGGGAGTGAGGATAATAAGAACACATTACATGCATATATGAAATTGTTAACATTTTTCCAGTAAGAGAAGAATATCAAATATTAGACGATTTAGAGCTGAAGGGATTGTTCAATTGCTAAGAGCACTTGCTGTTCTTGCAAGGACCTGGGTTCCATTCCGGCATCAACATGGCAGCTTATAACTGTCTGTCAGTTCCAGGGGATCCAAAACTCTCTTCTGATCTCTCTGGTAACAGAAAGATATGCGGACATCATCTATATGTGTAAAATAAATTTAAAAAATTAAATGTTGATATTAAATATTTCAGGATGATTGGAACTTATAGTTTAGTGGCATTTGTATAAATACTATTTCTACATCTGCATGGTAAATATTCTTTTAGCAATATTTTAGCTTTTGAATTTCTAAAATATTTTTACTTTTTAGCATAGCAGAAACAGTAAACCATTGTCCCAGTTAAGTTATTAATTATTTTAAGCTATTATTTAAAATGTATAGAAAATGAAGAATGTGAGATCAAAGTACTAAATATAATACGAAGTTGTCTTAAAATGCAGTCATTCCTTATCCACATTTTATGTAGTGAATCACTCATAATCAGAAATATTTGTAATAATGAAATGTCTATCTTTACATATTAATATGAAATAGGAAATAATATAAGCATAGATATTCAGCACACACTTTGCTTATAATGGGACATTATTTTGTTGAATTTGCCATTTGATATTAATTACATGTGTCAATATTTTTTAGTAATAAAACTAAAGAAGATATTTAAAAGCCTCTAAAGAATAAAAGACATTCTATATTAGAAAAAGCATGGATATAAATTGAACAACTGATCATAACAGATGGTTTGTTTCTCCCTTTGTTTTAATAAATGTAAATTTACATCTTAAAATCACCTAGAGCAGAACACAAAGATGTGTCTCTTCTCAATTTAAATATAATTTTTCTTATCTTATTTAGGTCTTCAAATAATTACATATTTTTATTGTTTAGACATATATAATGTGGTACATTAAATCTACATCAAGATTATAATATGCTTTTATAGAGACATTCTTTGTGGTATTCACAGTAAAGTCTTTTGGCTCATTTTACTTATTCCTAATTATTATGTAAGTACTTAAGAGTTGAACATAAGCAGAAGCACTAACATTTTCTTTTAATATATGATTATATAAATAGGAAGCATTGTATCCCTATGTTTTTTATTGCAACTTTCACCACTTACATGCCAATGTGTAAAATTAGGAATTCTCTTTCAGATAGATAATGTTTAATTGATTTGTCAGTTATTAACCATGCACTAAAGAGAATTTGTATAGAAATTTTCAGTAGTAACCTCTTCTTGACAGCCGCTTGACAGCCTATACAGCCATTATTAAGGTTTATAGTAATTCTAAATTATTAAAATATTACAAATTTTTCAAAATAAATAAGTTAATTTTCAAGGCAAGTGTATTTTCTTGTAGTTGTTTTTGTGGGAGTAGGGTTTTCTTGTGTGTGATATACATTTTAGTTCATTTAGACTGGCTAGTAATGTATTTTAGATGTTTCAAATTACATGGTCTCTATCAATGCTCTACCATTTTAGAATATAGACACAGATGATATATGAAAGAATGTGTGTGGTTAAAGCTTTACTTGCATTAAAGTTTACTGACAATAATGGTAGATGGGCTAGATTTGTTCCATGGGTTATAGTTTTCCCACCCTTTGTTTAAAGAATAAATGACTGTGTACTTGCTGAACCAATTTGATGAGAGATGCACATGAGAGAACAGGTTCATTTGAATGTTGACCATACATACTCTGACTGCTTATTTTCTAGAAAACAGTCACCACTCTAATCAGGTGATGGACTGTGCTTGTGATTTCTCTCCCTGCTAAGGAATTTGAGGTTTATCTACCAAATGAGATGTGTCAGTTGCAGCTCTAGTCAAATAAAACATGCCAGTTCTATTTTCTCTATAAATACTCTCTTTCCTCTATCATATGATAGTAGGGCCAATCTTTATTACAACCATATTTTAGACATACTTTGAAAATGGCCTGTTATCTAGTTGACAATTATTGCCATATTTATTACAGAGTGGAGCCATATTTAGTCAGTAGCTTATGGTGAATTTGGGGAAACCTTCTCACGTAGTTCCATGAGCTCTCATTTAAGAGATCCATGTTCTTATATCCATTGCCAAAAGTAAAGTACTGCAGTCTACCAGATGTGTATATATAACTCAATGGAAGTGTCAAAGCAAATTTTAGTGTGTAATGAACTTTGAATTATGAAGATCAACATATAGCACATTGTCATTTCAAATACAGTGGCCAATTTCATAATGGCTAAGTAGTCAAAGACTGATTTCCTTTCTGTGTGTATATATGGACGTCAGAGATTCACAAGTGTCTTCCTATATTGCTCTCTACCTTTATATTTGGTGACAGTGTCCCTCACCAAATTGGAGCTCATGGAATAGGCTAGACTGGATGGTCCATGAACCCCAGGAATTCTCCTGTGAGATTACAGGTTTGTACACACCCAGGTGTTTATTTGGGTGCTAGGGATCAAAACTCGGGTCCTCGAGCTTATAAAGCAAGAACTTTAGCAACTGAGTCATTTCCAAATCTCTAAAATTAATTTTCTAGTAGGAAAATTATCCAAGTTTCTTGTCTAATTTTTCCTCTCCTATTAACTATACTGAAAGAAACAACTCAGGTCTGACATTAAAACTGACATCATTAGAAAGAGAAACATTATAACTTGAAATTTCCTTTAACACAAGGAAGAATATTACAATTTTGATAACCAGAGTAATGGTTTTGACCCCATAGATTTAATTCTCACTATTCTTTATAAAGTGCTATTTAAATACTGTCATTTTAAGTAAGTTGAAACAAAAGTCATTCTGAAAGCCTGAAGGAAAAGAAGTAAAATTAAAATACTTGGGATTTTGATACATGACAATCAATACTTATTCTGACTTTTTCTACACATATCACTGTGTTTTATAATACTGGCTGCAGATTAGATGCTTCTGGCAACCATGGCTGACACATGCAAAGCATAGGAGGCAGCCTTGGCCTATAGAAATGAATCTAGCTAAGAGATAAACATCTGTGAACATCAGTAGTTTGTCACCAACTCTCAAGCTAAGAGCTTCCCATAGTTTTGCTCATGGATCTGTCCCAACCTTGACTGTCATTTCTGCATGTACCTAACACTTGACAGTTTAGCACATTCAAGTGCTATTTTAAGATATTTGTCATAATGTGCCTCTACTCACTACTCTGTGATATTTATCTAAATAAGTACACATTTATATTCAGCTTTAAAGAACAGAGGGAGATGGGAGGATTGTACTGAATTGAATGGGAAAGAGAAGAAAACAAAATGCACTCTAGAGATTAGAATGATGACAGTTTCAACTACCACCATTTAAAAATATTTACAGCATATGAGGAAAGTAGTATTTTGTATTTGGCATCTCATTTAATCCTTACATCATAAGCTTGAGATAGATGTTATTGTTTCTATACCTTAAAGTTTCTACTGAAAATAACTGATGGCAGTTAATGTTGACCTTAATCTGAGGCTTCCACTTAAGGCTCAAGTGATAGTTTATCATGATGCTTAGAGTCTAAGTCATTGCTAAGTTGGAAAACGTACAGACACTTCTCAGTATGTGGCCCCGAGGCCAGCTGCAGCAGCATCTTCATTATAGATCTATTGAACAGAAAATTAACTTTTCTTGGCCCCATAAGCACATTGGGATTTAAAAAGTACAGTTCTAGACTTTTCTAAGCTTCCTGCTCAGTAGTCTGAAGAGTCATAGAAACAATTTATCATCACAAAGGAGACTAAGAAGCAAGATAAACAGGAACTACCATAATTTCCTATAGACAAGAAGGATTTCCCTATTCCTAAAATCCATGTTTTGAACTCAGTGGAGAGACTTGGGCAGGAAGTGATAATAAAGTCATATTTGGTGAGAATTTATCAAAGAACTAGATTCAGTAGTCTGTAAAAAGTCTAAAAACAGGCATATGGAAATCGAAAGCTTGCAATTTTAAAGGGAAATGATCACATTTTGTTATTTTATTATGCAAATGTTTACTAAAACCTTTCCTTCTTTGCTATGCATTTTACATGATTAAAGAATAGAGAGATAGACAGGATAGAATATAGGAGTGTTAGTTTGGCCATAGCAATGCAGGTTAAGCACACCTTGTCTGATAGTAAATATTTCTGATGTTTCCATATTTAGGAGTATTTACATAGTTTTTTTTTTTTAAAGCCCAGAACATTTTGTGACTTAAAATTTTCTGTATAGGGATACCCAACATGTATTAGGAAACATTACGCTATAATTTAACAGTTAACCTAATGGAAGCCATACATTGTGAGCATCTGGGTTCTATTTGTATCCTGTATCTTTGGAAGTGAGATAATATAATATTTTAAAATGTATGGACTTTTTTAAAGCAAAGAATTCTGCCTATATTCCTTTGTATCAAGTTTTAATGTCTAAGACTCTGAAGACATCATTTGCTTCAACATGTGTATGCTCGAATTGAGAGATAGCTATCCAGTTATTATTTTAAATTCTAGACATAATTCCAAGATCACTGATAGTACATTAGTAAAAGCAGGAACAAATATAAAAAACCTCTTAGAGTTGGTTCACATTATTGTAGATAAATTTACTTTTCATGCTTTCTACCTGTTTGTAAAATCTTTTTAAGTTGTTACTTTTAATATTGTTATATTAAAAATAAGGCAAAAAGGCCTGTACATGGAAGTTAGAGAAAACTACTTAATTCATGTATTTCAGAGATATTTAAAAAGCATCACAGATACATCTTAATGTGAAAATTGTATATAATATTTGTTAAGGATATGAAATCCATGATTCAATTCCATAGATAAAACATTACCATACTTTGTTCTATAAGTTTCCAAAAAATATAAAAGTATTTATCTTAAAACCAGAAATATTAAAGCCAACATTAAGAACCCTGTTCTCAGGGCGATAGCCTGATTATACTCCAAGTAAATAATAAATAAATTCCTGGAAGAAAAATGCAAATATTTTAACAAGACAATTTGGAAGTTAACAATGAAGAGATGAGAATGTAATTTGAGGCAATGCCACATATATTTACCCTCCCTTATGTTGCACTTGGCTCTTCTGACAGGTTTGAAAGCCTGAACCAATTGAGCATAGTAAAAATTAGAGCACATGTCAGTTTCGACGCTCATCATCCTTTGTAGGATTTAGAATGAAGCATTTATTTGGGGGCTTTGTTTCCTCTGAGCTGTACCTCATAAATAAAAAGTACAACATGTGCATCTTCCATGCTGAGAAACAAACAGAAACCTCACCCTCTGTAAACAGTAATACAATATGCTGAGCAAGAGTTCCAGATGCATCCGTTTAGATAAACAGTAAGAGGTCTTATTAATAATTAGTCTCTGTGCAAGAACTGTGGCAATCAATACTACAGAGATTTTTTTTTCTCTTACCACTACACTTTTTTCAGAGCTCAGGGTCGAATCTAACACATAGGAGGAGGCCAGTTAAGGTTTGTGAGTAAATGAATCATAGGGTATTCTCTGGAGGTTTGGAAAGAGGAACTTGCAGTGGCTCCCAATTTGGTTCTTTCTGCAGTGTTCAGAATTGCTACAAGTCAGGTCATGTAGCCCGTCTAGGTCAGCGCAGGAAGCCAGGAAGGAGAGGCCAAGGTTTGACCTTGTGGCTATGCCAGCCAGCCATATTCTGGCTTTGTTTCATTCATGTGGAGAAGCAGATGTGCCTGCCTGATAGGGCAGACGCCTGGAAGCCCCATGGTCTGGACGAGGTAACATCCTGGTCTCTCATGTTTCCTGGGTGATTCATTAACCAGCCATAAGTATAAAATCTGTCATTCACTTCCAGAAGCTCAGCCCCATCAATGCTCTTGTGATAATGGGTTCAGGATCCAGAGAGAGCAACAACTTGTGGAAAATTATCAAAAAAACATAATTAGGGTATATTTCAGTTTTGTAAAGTTAAAATAAGCTTATTTAAAGCCTTACTATTCAGTTCTTTTTAGTGCAAGCATGAACATACTGAGTCAATTTGTCCTTGTAAAAGATTTATCATACATGAATCAAATACAAGCACCACAGATCTCATTTCCTTCTACCTCAGAGGTAAACCTATCTCTTTCTATCCAAATTCTGTATAGTCCTGTTTCCTTTGGGGCCACTACAGAGCATATCATCCAACAGCTCCTATAGCTTTAAATTAGTTTCTCTGTACTGTTTTCTCATGTTAAGTTTCTGCCCCGGAAAAAAAAACTCTTATAAATGCCATTCCTTTTTACAGCCATAAATCTACTAAGGATGGGTCATATACTCATCTGTCTACTCCTCAACACTCTGCCAAGTAACTTCTATCCCATCACTCTTCTGAGTCTGCTTTTCTCCAGTTTATAGGCATCTTCACCTCCAAATCTATAAGGTGAGCTTTAACCATATTTAACCTCTGCAGCCTTTGAAGCCAACTGCTTCTTTTTGACGACCTCTATTCCTTTTTTTTTTTATCCCCACAGCTCCTTTTTATTTCCACTCTTGTCTCTGAATACTATGTCTTGGTCTTCCTTGCAAGCATTGCATTTCTCATCTGTTCCTTAAGCACATTTCCATGACAAATCCCCTTGCTTGTCTCTGTAGATGCAATCATTTCACCCTGTCACTGACTGCAGCTTCAATTCTACAGTCTAGTTCCACTACTTCAGGCAAGACTGTAAAATTACAAGGGAAAGAATAGGAGAGTCACATTTTAGCCTCTGTGAAAACTGAAATACCACTGCATGCAATACTTCAAGGCACTAATCACTTCCTAACAGAATCCTTTTACAATACTAGACACTTATCTGGCTATAGACTTAACTTTTTAAACTCTCCCCTTTCTTATTTCACTCTAGTCTACTTCCCCCCTTTCATGATTTTTCTTCAGTTGTGTCAACTGTTGTGTCTGGGTTTCTGCTTTACAGTTCCTTGGTATGTACCCTTTATTCTCTAACTTAAAGGACTGCTATAGCTTTCAGTTTGACTTTCATGTTTTTGAAATTAGGAGGCTTATGCATATATCTGAATGAATTGAAGGATGAACATTTCAGGCATATACTGGCTTTGTGTCCTCAGTGGTTGCTAGCAACACAATCACTGCCAGTTATTGAGTCAAATACTATAGCATCTACCTTTACGCCATTTACAAAGTTTCAAACTTTGACATACCCCTTAGAAAAGATAGTGTTAGGGATTGTATGTTTGTGCACCTTCCTGGGTTCCTGTGTGAAATTCTGTCCCTGAATGTGACAGGATTTTAGATGGAAACTTCAGGAGGTGATTCAGTTTCGATGAGGTGAAGAGGGAGGGACCATCATAAGTTTAGTGTTGTTAAAAGAAAGCAGAATTTATTCTGCCATGTGAAGATACAGAAAAAGGCAGCCATCTGCAGATCAAAAAGCATATTCAGTAGAACTCAAGTATGCTGATACCCTGATCTCAGGCTTCCAGATTACAGAACTGTGAAAAATCAGTGTCTCCTATTTAAGCCAAGTCAATGTTGTTTTGTTGTGGCAGTCTAAGACTACAGCAAAGGGCATCCCTCCTTTTTCATATTTATACTTTTTCAATATTGTATTTTTAATTATGGGTAGGTGCATGTATCTACGTGTGGCTATGTGTATATGAGTGAATACATGATTGAATATATATATATACACACACACACACACACACACACACACACATACGTGTGTGTGTGTGTGTGTGTGTGTGTGTGTGTGTGTGTGTGTCTTTTGGGATTATAAAGAAAATGAACTTGTTATGGGAGCATAAACCAGGGAGAACTAATTTTCCTTAAATTTGGAAGGTTGATGAGATGAGCCAAATGAATTAGAAGCTATTCAGCTTCAAGGAAGAGAACATTCCTTCTTCTCAGGAGAGTAAGCAGCTCTGAAATTGTAATGTAACATAAGCCAAAGTCCAGCATGTCAGAAGATCGGTACACAGGGTGTCAGGGTGACAGGTTTACTCCCATCGGGGTACATCCTGCTCAGTGTGCTTAGCACTACTCTCAAGCTGATGGCATAAGGGTCTGTATCAGTTTCAGACAGCCACCTTGAGATGTAACAGTGAATAGAGGAAGATGTTTAGGTCACCCCTCCCTATTTTTTTCTTAACAGGAGAATTCCAGAAACTTCCTCATCTTTCTTTGCCTGCAGATGAATGATAGGCTATGGCAGTGACTGCTACTTGCCTTCTCTTCTCTCTGCCCACCTTTTGCTGCCTTCTAGACAGCTTGAGAGTAAGTTCCTATCAGTGAGTGATTTCTTCTGTGTGAAGTCCAGATAAGTTTGTCTGTAGCTTTAGCAGTACTGTTGACACCAAGAGAACCCAGCAAAATGGGGGAAGCACAGGCTACTAGAAGCTTCTTTCTTTCTGTTTCTAAGTGCCCCTGATTGCAGAACACCTGGCTTCTTTATCCAGCAGTGAATTTTGCTTGCATCTTATGTAAAGTCACTGTGGTTTTTGATTCATTGCTCTTTCTCTAAAAGTCAGGACACCAACCTTAGTTTGAAATGCATTTAAAGCATCCTTGGAATGCTGAATGATATAACTACCAACTAAAAATGACAAAGCTAGGGAAATATTGACCAGGCATGCATCAGAATTTCTGAAACCAAGTGACTACTGGGTAGGCAACTGACTGAGATTATTCATAAAGTTAATTTGCCCAGGGGAGACAGAGCTATTCATGTGAGGAAAAATATTGCATGTCAGGTTGTCTGAAAGCGAGTTCAGTGGACAAATATTTATAAACCAGGTTTAGTCAACAATTTGTGGATAAGAAGATTTACATCTACCTGCGTGATGATAATCCAACTGCTGTACATGTATTACTTCAATAATTCCTTCATCCCAACATACAAATGGCCAGCAGCTTCTTTCATTTGGTAGGGATCTTTTCCATAAATGTTATCCTCACTTTGAATAAGGAACGTTCAGAAAGCAACATCCATGTTACGTATTTAGTTGTGGGTAATGATGTGAGAAAATTTGCTTTGCTAATGTTTGTCTGAGCTAAAAATTGAAATGATACGTTTGTCCCAACAGAGGCCTATGTAATAAACAAACCATAGTGCAGCATACGTGTGGGTTTTCTTGTTAACACCATATGGGTGCTGACCCTAGAAGTTTCACTTCCCTTAACATACTATGGTTCCTTTAGAAGATAGGGTTCAGCACTCTGATTTCAAAGTGCTCTGGGTGAAGAAATTTTATTAGCCTTATTGTAGACTCAGAGGCTGTCTCAGAAAAGCAACCAGTAAAAAAAAGCAGCTCTTCCCAGCACCCACATCAGGTAGTTTATTACTGCCTGTAACTCCAGCTCCAAAGAGTCCAACAAACACTTCTGACCTCCATGGACACTGAATTCATATGAACATAAACAAGATATACACACACATACACATACTTTTAAGAAATTAAAATCTGGTTTTATTTTTTCTTGTTTCAACAAGGTCTTCTAAATGAGATACCAAATGAAATCAGTGCCTCTAATATATATAAATAAAAATAGTCAACTAGATTTCACAGAACAGTTTCATGGATGCTGAAGGAAGCAACGGAAAGAAGACAAATCGGAGGCCTGTAAGATCTCTGGAGGGCCACATTAAAGATAAGGCAGGGGATGTATTTTTAAGTGTGAAGCCAACACAATATAGAAATGCACTGTTTAATGTCAATTATGCTACGGTTAATCAGAACTTCTGAATTGAGATATACTGATAAGAAACTTGGTACTGATTATACATGTTAATAAATCTTATTATAGATTAAATAAAATATTGACAAAATGTATAAGCAAAGCAAAACTGTTTGAGTTACCTTCAATATTTATAGAATTACAGTGTAATTTACAGGATTAATATGCTAATTAAACACAATTTCTTTTTCCTCTTACAGTTTAATGAAATCTCTTCTTTTCATGGGTAAACTGAGTAATTATACATTCCTGAATGGAAAAAATGATTTTGTAGAAATATTATTTTTAAGCTGGGTGGTGATGGCACATGCCTTTAATCCCAGTACTCAAGAGTCAGATGCAGGTGAATCTCTGTGAGTTTGAAACTACCCTGGTCTACAGAGTGAGTTCCAGGACAGCCAGAGCTACAACAGAGAAAACCTGTCTTGAAAAAAAAATGGAGATGTTATTTTTTTCTTACATCACTAATTTAGTCACTCTCTGTATTTTTATGTAAAATGAGGTTGAAACTACCACATTATTATTAGTATTTATAGATGATACAGCTTTTCTACATGTGAGTCTATATTTTATAGGCCAATTGAAAGATCATTCTCAAGAGTTTATTTTAAGGAATCCACTCAAATCTTCTATCACTTCATTTCAGATTTCCCATGGGTCCTGGACTATTTTATACTTGGGAATGATTAAGTCAGAAAGCTAGAAGGCAAAACTGAAGCATCATTCATTCAGCACTTTGGCCTGCAGTGCTTTTTGTGCTGCCTTTAAATTAATACGGAATACTTTGTCCTGCTTCTGCTGAATGCACTGAAGCTTTCCTACATGTGGTTGTTTCACTATGACCACCACTTTATTTGCCTAAGTTAACTGTGGCATTTTCAGTTTCCCCATCTCCTACCAAATTACCGTCTCCTATTGTAACTATTAGGAACATCTCTTTTTTATTATTATTTTGTTGGTGTGTGAAAACTATTGGAATCTGTAGTTCACCAACTTGTTCCAAACAACCTATTTGCTATTGATGAGAACAATATCGTTTGTACACCTTCATCCCATACATTTAAGGAAGATTTTTACATTAGTAAGCCTCTTGGCTAATTTAAATATGATGTTCCTGAGGCCCCAGGTTGGTGTTGGTTACAACTTTTTCATTTCCTGCCCAATGACTAAGCACCTCCGTGCATTCTCTGGTTATTCCACAGATATCTTTTTGCTCTGAGGAGAACCAACTGAGAATGTAAATCAATGAGTATTAAACCCCAGAAGAAAACCAAAGTTAAAACACAGAAGTGGGTCATAGTTGATCTCTTTTATAACAAAAGAAAACAATTCTGCATTAATGACAATACACTTGCATGAAGCATCATACGATGAAGTGTATGTTTGTGAAAGGTGTGTGTCTCCCTTTGTGTGTGTGTATGTGTGTGTGTGTGTGTGTGTGTGTGTGTGTGTGTGTGTGTGTGTGTGTGTTGGTGGAGAGCCAGTTTGTTGATACTTTAGTGTTGTCATGGAACATGTTGGGTGTTGTTTTGAATTTGCTTTATGCTTGTCTGTGTTATTTTACTATAATGATTACCCAAACATTTCCAGAAAAAAAAGGTGAAGATTGATTTGTCAGTACCTGAGGCCCTGCCCAACTTATGGCTGAAAACCATGTTTGACAGTGAGTTGTTTGGGCCTCCAAAGGAATTTTCCCACAGAAAGGATGTTCTAACTGGCAGGCTCCCAGGACCGCCCACAAATCCATTTAACCTTAACAGAGCTGACCAGCACTGTTCGGGCTAGAGTTAGCTTCCAAGTAGAAGTCAGCCTAGTATTAATAGCACGATTCCAGCTGAACTGTGGGCCCAGTGGACTTCTGATGGGCCGGCCTGGGAACCAAGGCAGTCTGTGTAACACTTATGGGAAATGGATTCCTTGGTGAGAATGGTGGGAAGAGAGTCCAACAGTGGCACGAGGACCATGATTTCCCGTTTTTCGTTTTCACTCTAATCACTATCAACTCCAGTATCCAGTGGGAAGACACCAGGGTGACTCCTAGGGGAAACCTTCTCTCAACTTGAAGTCTAGAGAGAGTCTGCTCTGTTTGCCGATCTGGTTGTATTGGATTGACTGTTCCCATGTACAGGATATTTGTAAGTTGGGTGTTTCTATGTCACCTGTATTTAATTATGTGGTATGAATATTTACTTTACAATGGTACCTCTTTGTTTAGGAAAAAAATAGAATTTAAGTCTGGTGTTGTTTTATATTTTTAAATTAATTTTGATTCATTTCAGCTTAAATTGCTCTTGTGTTTTTTTAATGGTTTAAAACTATTATTTTTATGTAAATAGAAAGAGTGTGCTCCATTGCTGCAAAGGGTTTCATTCTCTTTATAGGGGGAGGAACTTGGATAAGTGGGTGGTGTTTTCTCTCTCTAAGTCTCTTTCTCTCTCTCTCTCTCTCTCCCCCCCACCCCCATCTCTGAGGTGTGTTGTTCACATCAAGACAGGCTTTTAGAAACTAAAACTTGTATTTGTACTAGGAAGGTAATTTTTTTCACCTACTCATTTAGAAATATCTTAAACTATGTATAAAGGAGTATGAAAATGAAAATATTTTTTCTTTTCAAAGAGCGCTTCATTTTTATTTTGACTTTAGTGGTGCTGGGGACTCACACATGCTAGGAGAGTACTCTACCACCATGCCACATTCCCAGCCACAGTAGGTCTTTGACTTACATTTAAAATTCTGTAAAATTATTTCTTAAAGTGACAATCAGTAAATTATTTCTATACTGATTTCAAGTAAATTCCTCTTTGATCTAAGAGCTGCATTAAAGTTGCCTAATAAGGTACATGATAATTAAACTTTTTTTCCTTTTTTTCATGAGGTATGCATTTTGGAATTCATTCTGTCTGAGGAAATGAAATGCAGGAATTTATAAATGAATAATAAATTTAAAATATATATCACCTAAAATGCTGAATTGTTGGGATGTCTCTTCACTTTTATAAAATACACTTTTCTTTTCTAGGATTCTATTTTGGGACATAGTCATAAACACAAAAAGACTATTTCAGCATGAAATTAAATTTTTCTTTAATATACTTTATCTCTTTACCTCTGCCTCCCACACCATTTCTTTGAATCCTGTGTTATCCCTATTATACAAAGCAAAAGAGGAATAGTAGGAGTTCTACATGGATCTAAGGGCAATGAAATTAGAGAACAAAACAAGCAAAGCACCTGGTCTGTTCTTCCCAAATAGTTCATCCAGAGGAGATGATGCAGTGTCAAAAATACTGAAATTATTTCATTGGTTCAACAAATGATGTATAATGTTCTTACGCTGCGTCAGACTACTGAGCTGGATCGAAGAGACTCTACAGAGCTTCCTATGACATGATTTCTGGCCTAGAAATTCCCAGAAGAAACTAATACAGAATCTTTGACTCCAACCCAGCATTTATTCTCCTATCCCAGGACTGTGAGTCTCCTCTCTTTCCCAGGATCTCAGAAAGGTGAAAATGTAGTTATCATTTATATTTAGACTTCCCCTCTTTATAATTCAAATGCATCATGGTTGGAATGGGGCTACATGAGCTATCTTGTGAACTCAAACCACAATGTGTCTTTGTTTCTGTGAGGAAATACATGTGGAGTCTCCACTATTGAACCATCTTTACACACTTTCAGAATCGAGGAGTTACAAATTCTAAGCAAAAGTCATTTAGGACTCAGTGTGACTACCTTTACTACCTATCTCCAAGATATTGACCAACTCCTTCTCCTGAAAATACCTTCAGTTCTGAAGGCAACATGAAATAAGATACAAATTAATAATAGCATCTTCAAACATGTATGGAAAAATTGGTCTTTTCTTCAATAGAAAGATAAGCTATCATAAGTCGCAAGTATTCACCATTTTATTCACAAATTAATAGTTTGTAGAGTGCACATGCTGCATTGTTTGTTATATTATTCTGAGACCAAGGTCTTTATCAGAGGATTGCAATTCATTTAACATGTATTTATTGCATGATCTCCACGTAGAACTCATTAGTGATATAGTCAACACAGTACAATAAAGGCAAGTACAAATTTCTTCTTGGAGCCTAAAGGCTGAGGGAAGTATAAGCAAGGGAAATATTTTCTTGGCATCCAAATTCTAGCAAGTATTATTTCCCATTTCTCTTCCATAATCTGACTGACATGGATATTACTGTTTCACTTTCATTTTCACCTGCTTGGTTGGAGTGATACTGCTGTGTACAATAAGGACTTTGAATATATATAAGCTTCCTAAGGAAACATGAACTTGAATTGAACTGCAGTAGTTGCTCAACCACAGTTTAAAGAAAATATGATTATGGTTACCTTAGCAACCATAGCTCTGCACTTGCTTTGTTTTATTACTTGCTGTTTTCTTATTTTAGTATCATTTGGAGGAGAAACAAAGGGGTAAATATCATTAAGGTATCACTTTCAAATTGTGATATATTGAGTCAGCTGGGAATGGTACAATTTTATATAGTTATAAACCATCTTGTTTTCTTAAATTTTCCTGAAATGCTGGAACATTCAGATACAAGACATGAGGTAAAAATAGGATATTACTAAGTCAAAGTCTAAATATCCTTGCTCCCTATAGAGTTAATTAATTTAAAAAGACTGTGAGAAATTGTTTATTTCCTTATATTTTTTTATGCATACAAGAATAAATCTTATTTTTCTTTAAAAGGGGAAAGGTTCTTGCTCAGTAAAATTTTTCATAAGTAATTTTTTTGTAACACAGTTATTCAGTACAATATACCAAAAATTGGTTTATTCTAGGAAAGTACCAAGTTGATAGATTCTCAGTGGTATTTGGATATTATTTTCTATATTAATTACTTTTTTCATCATTGGGAACAAAATAGCTGACAGAGGCAACTTAAGGGAGAAAAGCATTATTTTGACTTATGGATTCACAGGGTCACAGTCCATCATGGCAAGGAGGCTATGTACTAGAAGAAACAGCTCATAGCAGTGGCAGTGTGAGACAGCTTGACAGCATGCTAAGAAGCCAGGAGTCTATGTAATTTTCAAGATCTTTCCCTACTGGCTTACTTCCATCACCCATACCCCAACTCCTGAAGGCTTCATAGACTGTAAAATAATACCAAAAAAATGCAATTGAATACTAAAAATTATGATCTTTCAAAAAAGATTGATGTTTTAATTTTCATTTTATTGAAAATAGACTTTTTCTCACAAAATATGCCTTGATTATGGTTTCTGCTCCTTCTACTTCTCCCAGTTCACCCCACCTGCCCTCCCACCAGGAGCCACTCTCTTTCTGTTTCTCATCAGAAAACAAATGAGCTTCTAAGGGATAATGATCAAATATAATATATTATCATATAATTACAGACAACAGGATAAAACAAAAACAGCACCTTGGAATTGGACAAAACCAACAAATAGTAGAAAAAAAGCCCAAGAAAAGGCACAAGAAGTGAGAGTGTCACTCATTCACATACTCAGGAATCCCATAAAAACACTATGGAAGCCATACTATATATACAGAGAACCTGGATCACACCCGTGTGGACCCTGTCCATGCTTTCTTAGTCTCTGTGAGTGAGTTCATATGAGCGTTGCTCAATTGATTTAAAGGGCCTTGTTCTCCTGGTGTTCTTCATCTCCTCTGAGTCTTACATTCTTTCCTTCTCCTCATGTCTACAGGATTCCCCTAGTCCTGAGGGGAGGGATTTGATGGAGACATCCTGTTTAGGTCTGGCTTTTCCAAAGTCTTTCATTCTCTGCATAATGTCTGACTGTGGGTCTTTGTTCCCATCTGTTGTTAGAAGAGACTTGTCTTATAATGGCTGAACAAAGCATTGATTTATGAATATAGCATAGTGCCATTAGGAATCATATTGCTACTACATTTTTTTAAAGAACAGTGGTATTTGATTTTACCATATGTCCCTGAGCTATCTAGTCTTAGGTTCTTGGTTACCCAAGAGATGTCATATATGGGTTCTATTGTGTGAAGTGGGCCTTACTTCAAATCAGATATTGCTTGGTTACTCCCATAGCTTTGTGCCAACATTACGCTAACATATCTTTCAGGCAGGACACCATTGTTGAAACAAGGAGTTGTGGTTGGATTGATGTTTATATTTCTCTTTTGATAGTGTACAGAGTACTACCAAAGACACTGGAGTGAAGGGATAAAGGCTCTATGTAAGCACCAACTTGAAATCTCAATGTTCAATGAGTTGTATAGGTGTTGTCTTCAGCAATGGGGTCCTTGCTGTCAGTTTGTGGAGAGCAACCTATAATCTTGGCAATAGCCTGGGCTATTGGGAATTCCCATGAGACCCTGTTGGCCAACAACTCAATTAGATGTAACCCAATCCTGAGACTGAATGTTTCATTTGATGATAAGAGATACGTAGTTGGGGCTTGGTCTGCCCCATTATTTTTCTATTTCATTCAGATTACCTCCATTTATGCATATATTTTAGGAAGTATTGACTGTGTCATGTTTCCATACTACCCCTCAAATTGCTGTTAATTGATCCTCCCATTCCTGCCTCACCTCCATCCATCTATAACTGTCTGTCCTATTTTCCATTCCTAAAAAGACTTATCTGTCTCCCGTAGTCCCTTACTCTATATGTAACCTCTGTGGTTCTATGCATTGTAGCTTGGTTTTCATTGACTTAACAGCTAATATCCACATATAAGCAAATACAGACTATAATTCTCTTTCTGGGTCAGGGATACCTCATCAGGGATATTTTTTCCTAGATCCATCCATTTACCTGTGAATTTTATGATTTCATTTTTTTAACCCTGAGTAGTATTCCATTGTGTAAATGTACTACATTTTCATTATCCATTCTTCTGTTGAGGGACATCTAGGTTGTTTGCAATCTATGGGCATTATGAATAGAATAGCAATGAACATGGTTAGGCAAGTGTCTCTGGGATAGGATAAAGCATCATTTAGGTATATGCCCAAGATTAGTACATGAATGCAAATCAACAAGAACATGCTTCCTTCTCCCTGTGTCATATTCTTTTGGGTTTTGTTTAAGTTGATTTCAATATCCTAAGTTTTGATCAAATATTACCAAAAAAGAAAAATATAGAAAAACTAATACAAAAATCTATGTATTGGTTACTTAGAATAATGATTAACATTAGCTACTGTTTGCCTTGGATATTTTAATACTTTTGTAAAAATAAATAAGCACATTATAGGCACAGATGTAACTTTTGATACGTAAGATGTTTTCCTGTTGCGATAATTTATTTTGAGTCTATTTTCTTCTTTTCCACTTACTAGTATGAATTGTTGAGAGTCAAGATATAATGATTAATTACATTTTTACACATCCAGAGTATCCTTGTTTTTTAGTGCAACTAATTTGATATTATTTCTATGACTTTCTTTCATTGAGGTCTAAATATAACCATTAGGTCACACTAAAGAGGGCCTTTGAAAATGCCACGTATCTCTTCCATATTGAGAATGGTATGTTCCTTTATGACAGCATGAATACAAATCATCCTAATTCATAATAAAGGGCAAAATGCAGCTTCTTTGTTTCCATAGCAACTTTAAAAATGCATTATTTTCTCTGCTGCCTTTAATATAGCCATTATTTTGTTGCTGAGGTGCTTTCTGGATTGCTGTCTCTATTCATCCTGCATGGTGATTAGAATAAGCAGTATTATACCTATCTCCCACATAAGGAAATTACAGCATTACGGTGTCAGTACAGTTTTTGTCAGCCTTAGATTCACCTTAGCACCTCCCAATGAGCTTAACAAAATTACCATTCCTGATCTCTACAGAGATTTGTTACAATCCATGCTGAGACAGACCATGAGCATCAGTATTTTTAAATGATTCTACTGCGAGGCCAATATTGAAGACAGTGAATCAGTGGACTTGGTCCAAATTATTGAACCCTGTGGTTTTCAAATGGAGACTATCTCTCTCCCAGGAAACATTTGAAAATTGGACATTTAGATTTTCCTATATGGAGGAAGGGAGGTACAGACATCTACTAGGGAGAAGCAAGGGATGATGCTAAATACCCTACAGCATCATTGAAATATCTGGCCCCAAGTTTTAGGGATGCTACAGCTGATAAACTCTAGTTTGGCTGATAAGTGAGGAACTGGAGTTTTTCCAACTCTAAATTCAAATAAGTCATGATCTTCTTGATACTGCTAATGAAATGAATTCTAAGTAAGTTGCTCTTCAAATCTAAACTGTTTATAATTACTTTTCAGTTTACCAGGACTCATGTAGTAACCAAGAAACAATTACCAGACATTTGCATATTAAATATTTTTGTTACCCTTGTTTAAATATGAAAAGTAACAAAAAGCAACAAAACAGACAAAGGCAAAGGCAGCAATATAAAAAAGAAATGTTGCTCCTCAACTTATACATACATTTATACGTGTGTGTGTGTGTATGTGTGTGTGTGTGTGTGTGTGTGTGTGTGTGTGTGTGTGTGTATGGTTCTTAAATGAGCTATACCGTAAGCTCCTGCAGGGCTTGTAGAAACCACTGACTACTGGCCCTATCCTGAACATCCAGCCAGTCAGCCTGGGTAAGATTGTAAGCACTTGTTTTTCTACAGTTTCTAGATAGATGTAAACTTCTGGCTTTGAGACCACACTTAGGATCAGTGATACAGAGAATGTATCTCTATTAGATTTTCAAGTGAATGTTAACCCCAGGAAGCATTTGTGAACACTGCAAGTTAATATAATATGAAACTTACTTTATCATCATTCAAGAACAACTTGAAATATGATTCTTCAAAAATGAGTACAAAAGGCCCTGAAATGGTGCAATTGTAATCAGAACAATCCTACAATATTTTTGCTTTTTGCTCTCACTTCTAAGAACAACTTGAGTTGCCTATTATAAGCTTTCTGTAAGAACATGTCTAGTATTTAAAATGGATAGCGTTCCACCTAATCAGAAATGGAAAGATGCTAGTTTAAAGAGACACTTTCAGTTCAGTGAGAACGATATTATTTTCTATAGTATTGAATAGGTATCATGCACATTGTAAGTAGATGCTTAATGAGCAATGATCCAAACAACACCCCCTAAGCTTTGAATTAACGTATGACTGTCAAAGGATGGTACATCTAGATTTCAGTGAAATGTTTTACCTCTTTTAAAAAATATCAAATATTAAATTTCCGATGAAATTGAATTGTTGGCTAATGTGATGAAAAACAGTGAAACATGAAGTCTGAAACTCGGGTCTGGCATTTCAGAAACAATGGCCAATGACAATTTCCAGACAACAGTGTTTTGTGAAAGTGAGTTAGTGTCTTCATGGTTTGATCTTTGCATTGGTTATTTTTCTCATTGTGGCAAAATACCAGATAAAAGAGTGTTTATAAAAGAATGGCTTCTTCTAGCTCCTAGTTTGAGGGTACAGTTTATCATAATGTAAAGGACATGGTGATGAGAATGGTCTGGGTGAGATGTCAAGAGTATGAAGGAACTGGTCACATTCCATCTGAAGCCAATAAGCAGAGAAAAATGGATGCTGAGACTTGGCACATGTTCTTGATTTTTTCTATATTTCCAATCCAAGGCTCCAGAATACGGCTTGGTACCACCTGTATCCAGGGCTGTTCTTCCCTCCTCTGTTAAACCTTTCTCAAAACATCCCAATTATATATATGGCTAGAAGTGCCTTCTAGGTGAATATTCAATAAATTAGTACCAACTCATTATTTCCAAAGCAAGAAGAGTATGGGGCAAGTTATAGTTTATTTTTATCTCTGACTCTGAAATGTTTTCAAAGTCCCCCAATAATGACAATTTCCCCGCGTCTTTCTACAACTTGACATATTTATTACTCAATATCAAGTAGAAATTATATTTTGTCAGAATTTACTTAAATAACTGCTATGGTTCGCGTCTTATAACAATTCATATATTAGAAATTTAATTCTTAAATATGTATATCAGTGGTATTTAAAGGTAGAGTACCAATGATAGCATTAATGACTTTACAAGGCAAAAGGAGAGACTTCAGATGAACTAAAACTCTTGCAATGATAACCATGAGTGAAATAAATCTCATTCTTAATAAAATACCCTGTCTTGGGCTTTGTGTCATAGCAACAGAAATGGCACTATCTATATGTAAATAAGAAGTCCATGAAGTTAAAATCTTATGTTGCAATCTCATTTAATGTTGGGATCAGGAACTGGAAAGTTAGGATCAGGAACTGTTGAGATAACTCAGGGGTTAAGAGCACTTGTTGCTCTTGTGAAGGATGTGGGTTCAATTCCACATGTTAGCTGATAATCATCCTTAACTCCAGTTCCCGAGTACCCAGCACTATTTTTAACTTTCATGCCATCACACACACACACACACACACACACACACACACACACACGGTGCACATACATATATGCTGGCAAAACACTCATATATGTAAAATAAATAAAAAGACCACTAGGTCTCAACATCAAAAATGTGGGGAACTAAGGAATGCAAAAGTGGGAGAAATAGTCTTCCCCAGTGAAAGCACACCAATTTGCCATCCAATACCAAATTCTCAGCCCTGAAAACATGTATATGCAACATTTACTGACTGAATATGTAATATTTAGGAATTTATATGTATAGGCATATACATATATACATGTAACAACAATTAATAAAAAAGAGGCCATGAATTTGAAAGAGAGAGAATGTAAAAGAATTAATAAAAAAGAAACACACAAAATTAAATATTTAAAATTAATAAAAAATAAAGTTAGTGTCATTATAGAGATAATCCAAACTATACTGCCCAACATGCAAACTTTGAGCTATGAGTTTAGGAGTTGAGAATAAGGAAATAAACTACCAGAAGAATTTTGACACCAGACTAAGCTTTTCTGTTGGGTTAGTGTTGATATAGATGGCAGTCATCATGAAGATTCCCAAATAAGAACTAAATGTATTATAAAATATGGTATAAAATTTAAGCTGCTCATAGAAGAAGTTAAATCTTAGAATTAAAAAAGCATGTGCTCGTGAATGTGTCTCTACTGTTATGTGTTTAAGAGCGAGCCCAGAGGTTGCTATGACATTACTTGTGCGTGCATGGCAACAGAGTGAACTGAATGATTCAGCTTGATAAAAGAGGAAATTAGCTCACCATTTCCCTTTCCCTAAATCAGAGTCAGATATCCAAATATTTCATTTTGAAATGGTATATCCATCAACATGTTCTAATGGATGAAAGTCAGCCGTGGGGGTGGGTGGGGGAAAATCATAAGATGAAATGTGTATATCATGTGCTTGCCAGAGACAATGCATCTTTTGTTTACAGAATCTAATAATATCTGTGCATCCTTCTTTCCCCTGATAGAATTGATAGGATGAAGCTTGTTAGTGGCATATGTTGGGTGAATATACAGTGATGAGTAATACTTTGGCAAAGGACAGCAATTTATCAGCCCATATAACTTGGTTCTAATGAAAGTTGATCGTGATGCATTCTGAGAAAGAAACATTGTTCGGCTATGAAACTCTAATTCCCTGCGTATAACAGCCCTCCAGGGAAGGGGCAGACTTTGCCAGCATAATGTGTGGAGTTTAGTCATTAGCAACTGCACAAAGCAGAGGTCAGCCGTGGGTGTATCTGTGGGAGGCACCGTTATGAAATCAGCCATCAGCCACTGCAGCAATGAGGTGATCCAACACAAACAGAGCCAAATGTCACAAATAAATGCTGACATTTTATCACATGACAATTTTCAATATTATTTTACCACTTTTTCTTTTCTTACGTTGTTTATCTTTCACATCTTTTTTCTATTTCCCGTTTCCTTTCTTTGAACTGATAAATGAAAAATAGGGAAGTAAGGTTTGAGTCAGTACTTGAATATGAATACAGGAAGTTAACTGAATCCACCCTCATCTCCCCCACAAAAAAACATACAAAAGTTAAACCTGTAAGCCATAGATTCTAGATTTGTTTGGGGTTCGTACAAGTTTGAGAATCATAACAATTTTTATTTATTTGTTCTTAAAATTGAGCTTTTGAAGGGTACAAACTCATGATTTTTAAAGAAATATTTACTACATTGACTTTTGTGTATGTATACATGTGTGTGTGTGTACACCATGGTGGATGTAGGAAGGATAAAGAGCCACTTGTGGGATATGGTTATCAGTCCCATGGAGCCATCTCAGCTCAGTTCATCAACAATTGCTGAGCCATCTCACTGGCCCCATTCTATGATTTTTGATAAATACATAAAATTGTCATTATTCACCATGGGTCAGGATACAGAAGGGTTCTATCATAGACTCCAAATTCCCTCAGGAAACCTCTTTATTGTCAATCTCTGTCACTCCTTTTGGGCTCTTGGCAATCACGGAGCCATTAGAATGATCTTAAAATAGCTTTAACTATTTTAGTATTTTCTCTACTGAATTAGTTCATGTAATAGCTGGTCAGCTGAGACTCTGCTAGTTGAAAGTCTAGGGATGAAATGATAAACAAAATGAAATGGGGCTTTCTCTCAAGAAATAAGTTTATAAATCAAATTAAATAGGTAATTCCAAATTGATGCAAAGGCTGTATAAAAGCCAGGCAGATTCCTGTGGTAAGAGATATTAGAAAGCAAACTCTAATTTAGATAGTATTAGAGCTGGTGGATCTAGAGTGTCCTTTAATTGAAGAACCAAAAATAAGTAAGACGCCGACTATATACAGTTGACAACAGGAGGCAATCTTTGCAGGTAGATAAAATAGAAGGCCAAACGGAGACAAAATTCTCCTCAGAGATGAGAACAATGGCAAGAGGTGCTGTGGACAGACAAGCATAGAGTACTTAAGGTATGCACACCATTATGTTGCAGGAACATCATTATATTGAACTGGGATGAGCATTTATGTGGGATGATTTGATAGGTAATTTTAGCTCTTTGTATACTTTAGTAGAGTGGTTCTGGGAGTTCAAATGCAAGATTGGATTCACTATTTCTTTGGCCCACCAAGGCTGGCACATAATGACAGGAGTATGTGGCAAAGCAAACTGCTCACTTGTGGAACTGAAGCACAAGAGAAAGAGATTGAGGTCTGGCAATCCCTCTTGAATATGTATCCCCAATGATCAAATGACCTGTTTCACAACACTCATTAATACTGCCCCTCCAGCTAGGATCTAAATCATGTCTTCATACATCTTTGGGGAACAGTATTTATACCCATCCCATGTTAGTGTAGGAAACTCCACAATGGGGAACCCAGAATAAATGTAGTATTAATTGATGATTGGGTTTGGACAACTGTGGAGCTGGAGAAGAGACAAATTTTAAATGTTATTTTAGAAGTAAAAAAAAAACAAAAACAAAAACAAAAAACAAACCAACTATAAGCCAAGCATGATGGTAGAGTTTATAATCCAAGCATTTGGTAAGTACAAGCAGAGGACCAAGAGTTCAAGGCCAGCCTTAAGCTACATAGTAAGTTCAAGGCCAAGAGATTATATCTTCAAACACAAGTAGAAGCAATAGGAATAAACTCTGGAATAGAATTGGTTCAGAGTGTGTTTGAAGGAAAAGAAGGAGCCAAATGTGAATTCAACGTTCTTGCCTGAACAAATTTACCAACATGAGTACCATATTGAGAGAGAAACAAGATTGTGTAGTAGATTACATAAAAATGTCAAAGAATAGGTTGAAATAGAGAATCCATTAAATAGCCATGTAGAGGTGGGTACTCTCCTAAATTAATAAATGTATTTACAATTCAGATGCAGTTGGAAGAAGAAATTTGTATTATCATTTTGTTTTTAATTATTCATGATATAATTTATATAATGCATATATGCATTACTATATATTTGATCTGTTAATGTGATATTGATCTAATTCATATTATCAATCTGTTCCAGTTTTGTTATTGAGGACACACATGGAATGTGGCATAGTAAGGAAATGGTATATGATTGAGCAAATACAAGAGTAGAAGCAAATAGGTCTTCCTGAAACTGTTAGGTTTGTGGGAAATGAGAGAGGTATAATGTGCACAAAGGAGAGGGTCAATAAATGATGTAGTGGTAGTGGTGATCAGAGAAGGCTTTCTCACATACTAGGACAATGGAAAGCATATTAGGTAAATAAAATATCAAAAATAGAGTTATGTTGCAGAGTACCAGGGCTTTGACACTCGGATGTGCTGTGATTCTGACTTAGAACTTCGGTAATGCATCATAAGAGCATTTATTTTCACAACCATCCCAGTCAATGAATTTTTTCAAGTGCCTATTGAACACATTGATGATGCTTGGTACTCAGAATTTTAGATCCTAGGAACTCAGTGACTCATATGGAAAATTAATCCTTGCATGTATCTGATTTAAGAGGTCCAAAGATCCCCGGCAGTCACATTATGAGAAAGAATTATGAGGAGATGTTGACCTGGTATTGGGTTGTAGGAACATTTAGAACTCTAAGCATGGAAGACAAGTAATAAAGACCCTAGAGAAAATGGCTAATAGAGTACAAAGACATGAAGGCTGGGCACATAGCAAAGACTGTGATGAAACACAGTGAAGATGGCAGATCAAATAGTCGACTCATTTTA
The DNA here is from genome assembly GCA_026225945.1 of Cricetomys ansorgei. Classification (NCBI taxonomy): domain Eukaryota; kingdom Metazoa; phylum Chordata; class Mammalia; order Rodentia; family Nesomyidae; genus Cricetomys; species Cricetomys ansorgei. The sequence goes on from JAMJFZ010003396.1 coordinate 12,115,901, forward strand.
ATGGTGCTCCAGGAATTGGGTAGAATGCAGATGGAACAGTCTTTAGTGAGTTTAACTGAACAGGTTTTATCTGAATATTGAAAGTAGAAAACAAATTGGTTTGTGGTAAAAACGTGGGTATGAAGGGCAAATCACAAATTGAGATAACAATAGCAATTGGAAAGTGAGAAATTTTTTGACTAGAGAAATTTTCCTTCAGTCTAGGACCTAGTTATTGTTCTGCACCTAATTGTTTTGCAGCAAAGAGTCTTCTGGAAGTAGTGAAAGTAGCATCTTACAGCCTAATGTATCCATCAAAAGGAGGAAAATGATAAAACTATATGGGATTAAAATCTCAATGCAATATGCTCACAAGGAGCAATCACTAAAAGTAGTGTGTGCTATTGGTAGTTTCTGAGTTTACAAGTCATGTTGGACCTGACATATAATTATCACTATGCACTTCATCAAACAGCAAGTGCAAGTAAAAAGTCAGATCGGAAATATTATTATTACCTCACTTTCAAGAGGGAGAAAAATGAGGCAGTTAAGTAATTGATTGCCTATGCAATCCTAATGACCCGTGTGACTTTGATTTTGAAGCCACATCTTTTCACTTGGTTTTTATATTAGGTGTGCCCCCATTTGGTTCTGTAGTTTTATTCTTCTATGTAGCATTGTGATGTGCTTGTACACAGATAGAGTTTTGATCTGTCTGGTACCCCATTCACTGTCTAGAATCTGTCACAGGCAAAGTTCTTTTTCATGAGTGTCATTTATATGAAATTCCATAGTGCTCAGATAAGCCATATTTCTCTCCCCCTCCCCTTTTCTTTCCCTCTCCCTCTCTTTCTATATCTCTCTCCCTCTCCTCCCCCTCTCTCTCGTGTGCATGCCAACCTGTGTTAATTCCTTCAAAAAGAAGTGTTTGACTCTCATCTTTCATCTTTCACAACATGAAGATTCCCAAAATTATTAGAGATCAGTAAGGATTCTTAGGACAGATTGAAGTGTCTGGGGACAAGTAGACCCTGGGAGTCCTGTAGAGACCTTGTTGTCTCTTACATCTTGAAAGAAATGATTATGAAGAATTAAATAGACTTTCTCCATGCACATCTTTTTGAGATGTTGCTTAACAATGCAGTTCAATTACTTAGGACAAGCATATGAAGAATTTCCTTGGATCAGGAATCCTGTTTGGTTGCATAGTTATTCACGATGCAACGGCAAAAGTGATCTGTGTAAGTGTGTAATTTTCCCAAAGGAGAGACATAGGCAATGCCTACTCCTGAGGTCCCAAAGACAAACTGAGGCAGGATCCCAGCACAGTTCACTCTGGAGAACCAATGAGTTTATTGGATTTCTTTACAGAGCGTAGGTGAGGGGCTACTTATACGGTATGGACAGTCCTTCTCCAATAAGCCACCCCTGAGAGCATTACCCTGTAGGGGTAAGGGCTTCCCAGTATCAGCAAAAAGGAAGTACCTGTTCTAGTCTTCACTGGCCTATATGTACCCTAGCTCTCCCCCAGGATGTGTGCAAAATTTCCAGGTGCTAAGAAGCAGGCAGATACTCAAGTAAGAATATTCTGCCTTACTCTATCCCTCTATGCAAGGAATACACTTGTAAGCAAATCCAGCTAAGGTGATCTTTTGAAATGGAGCACAATGATAAGATGGCAATTGCTTGACTCAGAGGACAGTCACTCATGATAATCATTGTTGTAGCTCAGATGAATGTTGCCTGGGTGGAAACTGGAATAGAGAAATGGAAACAAACTACCCCAATTTTCCTCCCCAACTCTCTTGGGTGTAATTATTTGAGGGTGCCATTTTTATTTGTCAAAATAGTCATAGTAACCATTTCACTCAGTTCAGTAAAAAAGTATGATCATCTATTTACCTTTACAGATAAAAAAATTGGCTGATGGCAGAGGTTCCTAGTGGTTTGTTTAGAACATGAGCAATCTGTAGTAGTGTAGGAATATCCTTTAAGCCCTCTTAATTTTGTGACTGATCAAAAATATTCTTATTTCTGTCTCTATTTGAACAGTATCTTTGACAAGAGAGTGCCAACATCATCTAATTTTTACCTCCCATGCTCAGTGACTATGGAAAAAGAAAGGAAAAGACCTTTCATGCTGGGGTGATTGTCTAGACAGTCCCAAAATATCTACTCCCAGGTGCAGAGGAAACTGTAAAATGCAGACAAAGCATTAGAATCCTTTGCCAAAAATACAATTTATTTGAATTCTTACACAAATTTCAAGGAAGAGAATACCCAGAAGATAGAATTATAATAATTATGATCAGTGTTTACATTCAATTACCACCACTTTCTTCACATTGAAGTATTCTGTGTTCTAAATGAAATTGGAAAATTTTTTCCTTAGATTATTGTGAGGTTAACTTGGAATTTAACTAGTCTGGGTAGAATATTTAGCTGAGTGACAAACTCCTGAGCAGGTAGGTACACAAGCCCCAGTTTTGCCACAAGCTCAGCCACATAGAGTATCAGTGGCTTTTTGCTGTTAGTTCTCCTTCTATTCATGAGCTACTTACAGCACAGTTCTATATTATCTATACCTTGTGTTCTTGCCTTATGTTTGTTAGCAGCAGAGAACTGTTGCAAGTGAAGATGAACAAATATATCCTTACATCTAAGACTCATCAGTACTAAAATAAATGTCATGGGAAGCTGTGAATGGAAAAATACGAAGAAAGGGAACCGATTAATTACAGTTTATTCTAAGAAGACATGTTTCTGAAAGATCTAAGAGGAGCGTTTTCATCAGAATGAAAGTAGCATAATAAGGGTCACTGAGTATGTGTGAAGAGTTTGTTCTTGAAAAGCACTGTAGCTAAGCCTTGGAAATTTAATAAAGGAAGTGCAGTGAAGAGACTAGTGTGAGACAGTAAGTATATCACTTGAAAATATTCCGATTTTTTAGTTACTTTGCTTTCATCATTGAGCAATTTGCTCAGTTTTGTTGGTTATTTACACATAGCTTCATGGTTAGTTTTTAAATAAGCAAAGGAAGTTAAGGCTATTGCTTCTTTATTCAGTTCCACTTACCTAGGGAAGCCCAATCAACATATAGTATCTTACCCATGGCAGCATTGGGTGAAGTAAGATGCCAGCGTAAGGCTGAAAGACCCCCTCTTTAGGCCGACTTCAGGTCTTCCAAGGTAAAAGAAGGGTAACCTATAGTAAATCAGTAACAGAAATACTTGTTTCACATGAATGATTTTAGTGAGCCCTTAAGCCATATGCCATCATTGTAACAAAATGCTGGGCAACACCTTTTTTTATGGGAAGAGGAATTTATTTTGGCTCATGATTTGAGTGGATATAGTCCTTTATGGCCAGGGAAGGCTTGGTTGCTGGAGAGGATTGTGGCTATGGCATAAGCAGTATGTAGCTATTTGCTCGCTCCTTGGTAAATTAGGAAGCAAAACTGAGAGGTGAATGTGGGAGCTCATTAGCTTTCTCTCTTTCTCCATTTTATTCATCATAAGATCACATCTCATTCAAGGTTGGACCTCTCCCTTCAGATAATGCTGTCTAGAAACACACACGCGAGTGCGTGCAAACACACACACACACACGGGGGGGGGGGGGAGTCTATGTCCATCCAATCAAGTTAATAATAAAAATTAACCATCATAGTACCTGGCTAGATGCATTGATGCTGCAGCTTGTAGAGTCATGGGTTTCTTTGCATATCTTAAGCACAGATTTACTAATTTATGCTGAGCAGTCAATTCATTTCTTTTACTTGTTTTATTTAATAGACTTGTTAATGCAGAACAAGTGCCAGGAACTTTTCTAAAAGCTGCATATTGGAGCTTTTGTTGTTAGCTCATTTTTATCCCCAGAACAAGCTTGTATTAATTATAGTTTACAGGTCAGGAAGCTGAAGCTTGTAAAGGATGGGCTCCTTTCCCAAAATGTCCTCACAAGATCCGTTTGCAGTCAGCAATTTTTCTGATCAGATGTGTTTGGTTAGGGCCTTAAGGCAAACCTACTTGATGAAGCTGAGTCAGAAAACAAAGGGGAGATATCTATCTCACAAACTGACAGTATCAACTGGCTTCATCCCTAAGTCCTTTCAGCAAACATTCATTAACTGGATATCATGTTTTCCACATCATCACAGAGGATACAAACACTCAAGTAAGTAAGGTACATGGTATAAGGAAGATGAGAACTGTACACAACGGAGGCAATGTGTTCAAAATAGCACAGATGCTACATCTAGGGAATAACAAATGAAGGAGGGCTTTTCTCTAGCAAGGGAGAGTACAGAAGTGCTGGGAAATGCTGGCTTTGAGGAATGGTATTGGAATATATTTCAAGAGAGGCAGAGTATTGAGACATGCGAGGAAGTCACAACTTATTGGCGTAAATTGTTCTTATTCCTAAAAGAGTTTATGTGATCTAAAATGGGAGAGAAGGTCAGTGGATCGGATAGGAAGAAAAGAGATGGAGAAAGAAAGAGTCTTGGGAAAAGAGATACCATGAGAGCGATCATGCTAAATCCATGGAGCTCTGTGAAGCCCTGTGGAATTTTTTGAGTGTCCTTGTACACGCTGAGGAACTACTACAAGTTTATAACTAGGGAAAGGGCATCATAAAAATTCTGGTTAAGAAAGGTGATCTTGGCAGGAAACAATAGTGAATGGAGAAGGGGAGGTTTCAGGCAGGAAAATCAGCTGATCACGTGAGTCTTTGCAAAACCTTATGTGTCTAGAGGTGTAGATAGATCAGTGGTAGAATGCATGCCTAGAGTGCATGAGATCCTGGATTTCACCTATCAACCTACACACAAAATGTGAAGCATAAAATTGTCACATGGCCCAACAATCTCTGGGACTCTTTCTAAAAATGACACATTGGCAAATTATAGTTGGATACATGTTGAGGTAGCAAATTTGAATACAGTGGGGAATGATGAAATTAAGATAGTGAACACACTGATCACTTCAAATACTTAACCTTTTGTGATAAAACACTGAAATTTACTCTTAGTGGTTTTGAAATGTATACTATGTGGTCACTAGCATGTTTACCTCACTGTGCAATAGATCTATATAAAACTCAAAGGCTCTGCTATTTAACTGTGTCAGGTTCATCCCCCAGCCTCACTTTAATCAGAGTGTTGGAACACTCTGAGATGTGTGTAGATCCTTAACTGGTGCTTAAGAAGTTCTAAATAATTTTCCCTTTCATTTTGGAGGTTGTGGTTGATGTTATTATTGTTACTATAAAGCGATGGTCAAGATCTGCTTGTGAATACATTTTAACAGAAATGGGGTTCTTCAACAACTGGTTGGAAAGAGATTGGGCCTGGTAACGGAGATTAGAGTTGGCTAGTTTAGTCAATCACTAAAGAGTTAACTCACCATAGTTTCTATTTTTACTTCTTAATTTTATCTCATGGATAAATTTTATCTCATTGATATCTCATTGAGAGAAACATTGACTTGAATATTTCTAGCTTTCTCTCTTATGTGTTATCCTGCACCAAAGAAGTAGTTCCTGCTACTAATAATGTTTAATTATGGAATACTGCAATCAAACATTCAAAGTATCAAAAGATGACTACTTCAGCATCGACCCAGACAATCTTTACTATCTTTCAGAGAGCCAATGAATCACTCCCCATCATCAGCTCTGGAAATTTCCCAAAATGATCTCATAATCCTGGAGCTCACATGTCCCAGGTTGCTCAGCCTCCATGAAATTCACTACATTCTAAAGTTTGGGATCTGTTCCCACATAGGTGTAATGGGATCAGCACAGTTAGAAAGATGATGGAACTGGCATTTAAAGGGAAATTTCATTTCTAAAAATCATGTCCTGTCATTGGAATACCTCTATGATTATAAAATTACCTTTTAAGAAATTAGCTATTTCTTCACACTGATAATTTTAAATCTTTACACTCAGTTCTTCAATGACCCGCCTGTGGTGTATAATATTCTTAGGATTGATCCCATTGAAAATTGAATTGATTCACTCCCCCTCTGTCTCCCATCAGAGAAGAGCAGGCCTCTGAGAGAATACAACCAGATAAGACAAGGCAAAAGCCTTCAAACTGAAGCTGGAACAAGGTCAGGATGTATTGTATGAAAGATAAATCTATTTTGAATAAAAATATATAGTTGCCTTATAACACCAATACATCACAACTGCATTACGGCAGATGCATTTATTATGTAAATCATAAAAAGACAAGTTGTGATGAAATCTCTGATTTCACTACATTTTTAGCATAGATATCACAAATATTAATAAGAGGACTTCCTAACAGTAACAACAACAAAAAAATTGAATTGAATTTAGAATTTCATATTGCAGTGTTTGAGATGACTTTTAACCACTTTGAGGCAATAACATGTCTCTAGTCCTAGATCTAAGTTTGTCAAAATTCTTTAATGGTATAAAAATAAAATATCACAAAGCAAACTATGGAAATTAACATTTCCTCAGAAATACTCTGGAATGGTGAGGAGAGAACAGAAGGTCTATGGATCAGGCGCTTGACAGAAGTGTTGAGCATCCCTTAGATTTTAGCCAATATGGCAGAACACCCTGATTGAAAAGACACTAACATCTAGTTACCCTCTGTTACTTGAACTTAGTCCTCATAAACATCAGAGCTCTAGTAAGAATTTTATTTTTTTCAAGCAGATAACTTGCTCCCATGTTATTTAATAAATAATGTAATTAAATTAGAATCTGAGTTCTGACCTACTTTGCCTGCCTTTAATCCCAGCACTCAGGAACCAGAGGCAGGTGGATCTCTGGGCGTTCCAGGTTAGCTAGGGTCTGAGTCTGGATTTCCCATCAGGACATCTGAAGTGTTCTCCACTCTAAAAACTTGACATTTCTCTTCTTAAATGTTGATACTATATAATGTAAAGAAAATAATGAATAGACACTTGCAGAATTACATCCGTAGGAGACATTTTTCCTTTCCTGGCATGAAGTTTTCAACTTTACTTTCAGGCTTAGTAAAACATGAATAATTTATGCAGTGCTACTCCCTAATATAAAATCACAATGCAATTTATATTGTGTAATGAGGGTTTTGCCTGATGTGTAACTACTATGTGATCCATGTGTCATTTGTGACAAGCATGTTACACGAATACAATGATAACAAATAAACAAAGTGATCTACTATGGCTTTATTTAATGAAATACTTAAAAAGTCCTATTTGGAAAAGGTACTATAAGTCACTAAAGAGAAATCTAATCCAAATTTAATAACTCTGTTAATTCAGAAAAAGGCATTTGCAGTTAGTCATAAGCGATCATTACCTTGCTATGATTTAGCTTTATGGAAAATGAATATGTTTACTTAACTTCTTTTTTAAATTCTGATTTTAATACTGACTCCTAAGCAATACAGACTATCCTTTGTGTTTGACATCAAAAGGAAAAACGAGAATCAGTCAACCTTGCTGCTCTAGCTTTAGCTGTATTGATTCGTATGATGGGTTTTTCATAGCATGTCAAGTGATTGCTGTTTTGCAGTAAAGGTGTTACTTTGACTCAATAACAAAGCAACATATTTTGCTTCAGCCTTCCATTGTATTTCCTGTTCAGTGAACTGCCAAAAAGAACAAGAAGGAGTGCTTTTAAATTCCCTTGCCATGGAAGAAGAAACATCTTTCTGATAAAAGATCTGCTGTCTAAATGGATGTTTTTGCTGTACTACTAGGAATAGGATGTTTCTTGGCTTGTTGTACATGTTTAACAGGTGTGCATTTTTTTTTTACTTACAAGAGGTTTCCTCACCATCATCTTTATTGACATTTAGATCCTGATCATTCTTTTCTGTCATGGACATTGCAGGACTATTAGCCATGATTCTTGCTGCCACCAACTTAATGCTATTAGTGCTGGTAATACCCTTCCACCAGCTGTGACGAATGAAAATATCTCTAGGCACTTCTAAGCTCCCTACTGAGTTCAAAGTCACCCCTTATTGAGAAAAAATAATCTATCAGAAAAGCATAACTATTTTACAAAGGACTTTGATGTAGAATACATTTCTATTTCAAATGATACATCTTTGAAATAACAAATGTCAAATAATTTTCAGAAGTCAAAAACCTTATATTTCAGGTAGTTATCTCCACAGGAGTGTAAATAACATAGTGACATTATGTTTTGAAACAATGATTTGTATCATTTGTAGACTGACAAAGATATTTTGTGATTTGTACATTTAGTTCTATGAAATGTCTGTTAGTGATATGATAAGATGATTACATTTAGTGATAAATGAATCATCTTTATTAGACAATTTTATAATGGAATGAACAATTCAGAAAATAATAATAGTTTTCATATTTTATTCTGCATTATTTAAGCAAGCATGTTGCTCGTATTTGACTTGCTCAATAATTAGTCTTAAATTTCTCCAACATTTCTTGGGTAATTTGAGTAATTCCTCTGTATTATCAGTAAATGCACTGTAATTTTCATAGTTATTCGTGAGCACTTGATCTCCTGTTTTATTATCATTAAACAATGTAGCACATTTCAAAACCGACAACAGAGAAAATGTGCCTATTTGCCTTATTTGGAGTATTAATATCTTAGGTTTTAAAATTGTAAGTGTTCCTACATGGGGTGTATGCCTGTTATACCAGCAGTTCAGAAGCTGAGTTAGCTGGATGGTGAGTTTTAAGTCAACCTGGGCTACAGAAAGGGATATTGTCTCAAAATTCCAAAATTGTTAGTCCAGTCATCTACCTTTGAGCTTTTCACATTTTATTTTGGTTCTGTTTTCTAGCAAGTTCTATTAAGTTGTAAGGGTAATAATCTCGCTTAATGGTAATTGGTGACATCACTATGTGATTAGTGCTTTTTTAGTATTTCATATTATTATCAGTTCTTCTCATGTGATAGTTTTTATAGACAACTTGCCACAACTTACAATCAACTTGAAAGAGAGTACCAATAACAGATTATTTAGATCAGGTTGCCTAGGCTTGCTTATGCAAGACTTTTCTTAATTGGTTAATTGAGGTGGGAAGAACCTCCTTCAGTGTGGGCAGCAGTATTTACTGGACTGAGCCATTAATGACATAAAAATGGAAAAGTGAGCTCAGTGGTAGTAAGCATGAATATATTTTTTTCTGCTCTTGACAGAGGATGTGATATGACTAGATGCTTTAAGCTACTAACTTTGACTTCTCCTCAGTGATGGAGTTGTGAGCTAAAATAAATTTATTCCCATAACTAGACTTTGGTCGAGGTATTTTATCACAGCAACAGATAAGAAAGTAGAACACCCCACAAAGAAATTTTCCAGGTACTTCCTGAGTAATTATTAATAATATCTATATTTAGTGAAATAATTCAGGTAGCTAATATCATAACTCAGAATTTGGGGGCATACTATGCTAAACAATATCACTCAAAGACTACATTTAAGTAACAGGAATGGGTTGTTTTTAACCATGTAAAATATAATGAATGAAACATCATTGAAAGCAGTGATAATAGTTTTAGTTACAAATCATAAATTATATAAAGAGAGGACTCATGGATTTCTGGGCCTTTCCCGTGTGTCTCTTGCAGTCTGACCTCATACTAGTTTGTTTCCTTCTGTGTCTCAGTGTCTTCCTCTCAGTAAGGACTTCTAAAAGCAGGGGACATGGAATAAAACTGTGTGGGAACATCTGAGGAGCTTTTATTCCCAGTGAAGTAATCCTGCATGCCAATAAAGTGTGAAACTAACACTCCTGGTAGGGTTTTATTGTATTTTAGAGTATTGCTAAGAAACTTTGGGGCTTTTTAAAATTAAAATTTACCATAATTTAAAAATTACATGAATAATTCCTGGAAACTTTTAGGAACATATTAGTGGGATTCAAAAATGTTTATACAAAAGAAGGAGTCATTCAGATTGGTCAAAATGTTGAGCTTAGACATAATAATGGTTTACAACATTTTGACAAAGTTCACAGAATAAACTCTGTATGGGCATAAGAGTGTGGCCAGTTTGGTGGTATTTATCCCACCAATTGATAAAGCAATACTATATAACTGTGATGTTGATCATTTTTATTGTGAGAATATTGACACATAACCAATGTCTAGAAAGGTATTCATGGTCCTGTTTGTGAGAAGGTGCCTTGTTACTGGCATTTAGTTAATAAAAGCCAGGAATGGTGCTAAATATGGTATAGAGCACAGCACAACCCTTGTAACCAAGAATGTTCTAACTCCAAATACCAAGAATGCCAAGGTTTAGATATCCTTTATTGTAGAGATGATTCATTAAAATATTTTCTTTATTCTACTGCTCTTGATATATTCCTCAGACCAAGGACATTTTGCAACTGTCATGTTGCCAACAATATTTCAGTGGTATGTCATACATCTTATTTATGTAAATGGTCTTACCATAGCACAAAGAAAAATATAGTCTCTTAATTGGCCTCTTATCTCAGTATTTAGATCTATCAGTTTAGGTATAATTTATTTGTAAAAATTTCTCTGGGATAACAACGTCTAGAATATTTGTGGTCTATTTTTAGTGACAATGAAAGTAAAAACTTGTACTTCATTCATGTGGTATTCCTGTTTATGATTCTTTATGTAAATTTTTCAAATGACTGCCTCCTACTTTATTTGTACTTTTAATTTATTTTGAGCAACATAGAAAGTACTATTATGGATATAGTTAATCTATCCACTATAGGCATGATAGGATATTGTGATCTCTTTGAATCTAAGGTTCTTTTTAACAGGATTGTATTGAATGTGAAAATGCATATGTGAACTTACATATGTAAATGCATGTAGTATTCTCTCAAATTCTAGCACCCAGCAGATTTAAATGTATTCTTTTATTTAATCATTTTATTAAGAAGTTACAACTAGTGAGTTGTATTTTGACACTTTTCTTTGTGTCTAAAATATTTTTAAAATAAAAATTACTCATTTCCAGTTTACTTTTTCTACATTAATACTACTTTACATCAGATTTTAATTTTGTGATTAAATTTGTGCATAATTAAACATTTTCCTGTTAATCCTCCCACCTCCTTCCCCTCACCCCTTTCCACTTCCTTAGACATGGCCTCACTCTTCATCCCAGGCTGTCATGGTAATTATTATATAGCTCAGCTGGCCTCAAGCTTTCACAGATTCCCATATGTTAGCTTCCCAATCCTTGGGATTGCAGGTATGAGCCACCACACCTAATTCTAATTAAAGAAAATCTTAAATGACTTAGAATCACAGGCCAAAGTGCTCAATTATACTACTATATTGCTTTACAGTAAATTCTCTTTGTGGCACAATTTGGAAAAAAATAGATAAATATTGGATGTACACTTAACACCAAAATCACCTTATGCATATAAATATTAAATATTTAAATATCCATGGATATTTAAATGAAGATGTTTTTAAATGGTGGCAGCATATTTTCTATTCTGTGAATCTTTAAAGCGAAAGCCTTATTTCAATATTTGTTGACTGTACCATTCATTCAATGTCCATTAGCTGAACTATTTGCACTTAGTGGTATTTTTAAATGTTGCTATGAACAAGGGAGGCTTATATATAAATTGGAATTATTCCACTAAGTATTTCTGTGAATGTAGAGTACACAGTAAAGGAAGAAGGAGATATTTTCTTTGAATTGGCCCAAACATAGTTTCCTTTTTTCAGTAGGGAACAAGTAGGTTTGCTTTATTGTTAGTTTGGTTTGGTTCAGTTCTTTCCCTAGTCCTCCTTCTTTTGTTCTGATATCATAAAAGTGATATGCTTCATTGTGGGTTGCAGGAAGCTGCAATTTATAATCATTTCAGTAGTACAATTGATCTTCCATGAGCACCATTCACTTTCTAGTCACACATTAACTCCTTTCCAAATAGTCTTTGTTTTAACCTCATTTGTAAACAATATAACTTTGATTTCAGTGTCTAGTCTTTGTTTTCTAGAGAAATGGCTTTAGTTCTTCAAGATTTGAACAAATGGAATGTGAAGTTTTTCCCAATTGCACCATGCAAACTGACCACTTTTACATATCCTACCCATGACTCCAGCTGTTTATTCATTAAGATCACTAATGTTATTCCCTTGTGTCCATGTCTTGTCTTTCACTGATTGGGACCCACTGAGGTCTGAGACAGTACAGTCTATATTCTTTAACTTGACACTAGCTTTTATTTAGGTTAAGCTTGTCATCTATGGAACTGTGTTCTTATTACATACTACAAATACAAACCAGCACAACCTTTAAATTCAAGTGCTGTCAAACTAACATGAGAAAAGAAGCCACAGAGCTGTCTCGGAGAATCTTTGTTCTCTGACCTGGATTCCCCATATGGGTAATGTGGTTGAAATATAAAAAAACTAACATTCACATGAAGTGATGCAGTGAATACAGCGCTGTAGACAATGATTGTAGACTCCCAAACATAGAAGTTCGAAGACTAACATCTGCTTTTCTGTGTGATATCCCCCACAACTGTTTAGAGAATCATAAATTGCTCTGTCAAAAGCTTGTTTACAAAAGCCTAGCCAATTTCAAAATGAAACTGCCTTTGAGTCGTCCTGTTTCATGTTACTGTTTGGAAAATAAATCTGAGTGGTTACGATGTAAATACATCAACTTAAAAGCAAATGGCAATGAAAACCAAGTCAAATCAAAAGATGTGCCAAAATTAACTATTGTCTAGAATGGAAATTGCATGGCAACAATTTTTCATCTTATAATTTTTATGTTAAGAGAGGAGAAATTTTAAAGAGCCTATTATTTATTTAAAGATACCTATTTTTTGTTCCATGTAAGGATATGGTACATAATACTACCAATAGATGATATGATGGAAACATATCTTATCCAAAAAGAAAGGGTAATTCGTGATAAAGTTGCTGGTACAGGCATAAGCAATTGTTTTCAAAATGTAATTCCTGTAATAGTAGCATCTGTATCACTTTATACTTAAAAAGTTTGGGGCATTTGAAGTACACCTATTGAATCAGAAACATTGGAGTAGGTCTTGAATTTTAAGAAGTTCTCTAGGAGAGTTGGACACACTATTTAGGAACAACTTCTACATGAATGAATGGATGAACAGATAAATAGATGAGAGAGTTGGTGATAGGATAGATTGTCAGGAAAGGTGTGTCTGTAGGAACAGTTATATGTATAAATACAGATATAGATGTAGGTATATGAGTAGGTAATTGGTATTGTTATTGTGAGATTTTGGCAGAGGAACAAATTACTTTGTGAACTTAATTTATGACTAGATAAAAAACTTATAATTTTTCTAGGCAATGGCTCTATGACTTATAAACTGAGAAGACAGGCTTACAATAAATTTGTTGAGTCCTCCTAATTGAGCTCACCTAAAGTGTTTGCCCATCAAGTTTGCTACAGAGACAGTTTCTGTCACCAAAAGACTGGTCTCTTCTTTTACTCTTGTCCTAGGCAGCATTGCTGCTTTGTCCTTGTTCCATCTGTTAGTAGGTCTAACAGTTTTGATGACTGGATATACAGAATTCTGAAACCATGTCTTACTACTTGCATGTCTTTGTGTTGGTGTTTCCTTCTTCAATTTTCATTTTTAAGCATGTATAATTTACGTTTGCCTACCACTCATATACAGCACTATTTATAATGGAGATGATCTAGATACCACTAAATACATGATGTGAGGTACATTTCAATACAGCATTTTATAATTCATCACAAAGTAATATGCTATCATTTGGAAAGAAATTTTTAAATTCAAGAAAATATTCACTAAGTGTTTTATTCTGAGATTAGGGCTGATCTTGATAGCAATCATTATGATTGCATTGTTCTTACAATATCCAATAATTGTACAAATTAAGAACTATGAAATAACAGACGATAAAATAAATTTTTATTTTTGCACTATATCCCAAATTTACTAGTCTACCTGTTATGATGGCTCTCTTTTCACCAGTTTTCTCATTAAAACCCATATTGCTTGGTGGTAAAAATACATGCTGTCTCTGCCCTTTAGAGGGAGAGAAAGCCTGCTGCAACCTGATGATTGACAATAAACCTAGATTGACAGTAAACCACATAGAATTCCCATTTAGGGA